>OY776082.1:26201367-27423842 GCA_963675205.1 Catocala nupta
TTGAGAGCAAATATTGAGTGTTTGCAGTTATTAACTTTTGTGGCTGTATAACGCGATTTTATTATTACATAGCTTTTACCAACAACTTCGTACACGTGGGATTTGAAAATATCCTTTATAGTCTATTTTAATAGTCGAATTCTAGGTATTATATCAAGATAAAACATACACTAGATTTAGAATTCCAGCAATATAACTGTGAAAGCCGCATACAATTTCGTGCAAGAATTTTTGCGTGAAGTGTACGTAACAAAAACAAAAAAAGACAAAAATTATAAAAATCAATATTTTCGATTCTATTATATAGCACGAGCTATAGAATAGAATCCAAAATATTATATTATTATATTAATTTTAGGCTTTATATGAATAAAACCCCTAACATTCCATTTCTTTAAATATTACCTATGTACAGGCAACGTCCAGATACTATTTTATTACTTATTTATTTGAACACATTTATAATATCTTTACAGGATATCCTAAAATGATAGTATAAGCTAAGTATACATAATATAATAAAATTAAGACAATAGTAATAATTTTACTAATGTTTCATTCATTACTAAGCATTTTTGCGCAACTATGTATAAATAGATCGGCTTGCAAATAGGTCAACTTTAAACTCAATTTTAACACACCAGACGCATGTGCTTTGGGAGACCAAAACGTAGTAGTCGAAATCCAATTCTTCTTTATTGTTCTTTGTCATACATCCTGCATAGCACTTGGCTAATATATCGAGATACTCAGTATTCATTTGGCATTTTCTAATGCCAAATGAATACGGGTTGTTGATCTCGCCTACCATCTGTGTAGCATTGATGCCATTATACGACTGCTATTTGACTTGCAATCCTTTAGACATTACTTTTTTCATCTACACATTGATTAGAAATTTATTTTAAAATAAGTAATACCTATTACCTGTGCCTATTGATTTTTTAACATTACCTAATGTGCACTAATGTGTTTAGTCAACAAAAGTCTTACACTATTATTTTGTTAATTATTTTGTGATACTCTCTATCTGGGCTCTGGTGAAGATAACACTACTTTAACATTTCATGTGTAACTTATGATACGCGTGTTGGTGAATAAATGATTATTTTTATTATTATTTCTGTAAAAATGTACTTAGAATAGTTGTATGTAATTAACTAACTGCTTTTTCAGAGATGTTGAAACGAAAACAACACTATGTCTTTAATACTACTACCAGACTGGCAAGTTGAGATTCATTAGATTGGACTTGACGACTTTAATTCATTATGTTTGGTGACGAGGGTGAAACACAAGCAATTTTTAATACAACACATTAATTGTTTTATTTCAGAGGTACTGCAGGAATGCCATGCAATCATCTGGTCCTGTATAGGCTAAACTTGTTATTTATTTATTAAAAGTTTATAATTTAACGACAATAGAGAATAGTAAAAATGAGATGCAATAGAACAAGTTTTTAAATAGGCTTTATATTATTAGTATTTAATTTAATTTTTGTTTTGTGGGAAAACCAAGCAGTGCAGAGGATCTCGGGTTCGAACCAACGTCGCGCACCTCTGACTTTCGGACGTTATATGACTTTTCGAAATGATGTGCGTATTGATTGACAATTATCGCCTGCTCCATGCCTCGCAGAGCACGTTAAGCCGTCGGTTCCGGCTGCCATGAACATCTATGGCAGTCGATATTGAGAAGTCAGTGCCCTATAATATCCTGACACTGGTCTAGCCTTAGGGTATCGTTAACCTTCGGGTTCCGGAGGTCAGGTGGCAGCCGCTCCGTGTTAAAACTGATATCCAGTCAAAGCCGGTTAGACTAGAAAAGTCGACCCCAAGTGACTTGGGAATAATAAAGGCTAGGGAGAAGAAGAGAAGTCTTGTTTTGAAATCAAAGCTTTAAAAAGCTCTTCAAATACGAAGTGTGGCTTTAAATAAATTATTCTAAACAGATTTGGTGACTGTTAACATGTAAATTAATAATATTTTACTCGAATTTATACGAAATAAAAAAAATGTTCGAGTCGCCACTTAACATTTTAAATATCTACAAAATATACAGATTGCTTCGTAAATAATAAAAATAAAAACAGAGACATATTTGTTTTGCAAGATCTTACAATTTACACCTAAATTTCGTAACACATTATAATTATAACCATTTTCTCTAATGGATGTTAAGTTGGCTTCAATGTGCCGTAGAGAAGAAAACTTTCCAGTCCTTTAAACTAAAAGACTTGATCAGTTTTTTCACCTGAACGTGACAAGAATGCTTAAAGTAAAATTAATGACAGATTGTCTTTAAAAATACATTTAAGTTAGATCTGCTTTGATAGCTGGGTGCGTTTCGCATTATTTTATAATAGATTTTAAGCATATACGTAGGATAGTACATATATATTAGATTTTAAATTTATCTGCTTATTTATGCCACAGAGATAAATGAGGCCAAATTTAATAAAAAAATATAAGTGCAGACTTGATCTATATGGGGTTAAATGAGATAAACTAACAACATGGATTGCAAAGTACTAAAAGTAAAAGATAGTGATAAAAATCTTTCTTTTGCTTAAAAAGATTTTAACAACAGTAATTATTAAGTGAACTACAGAAAAACGTATAAAACATGCGTATATATATTTATTAGAATGATAGAATAAAGTATGTTCTTTTATATATCTAAACTATATCGGTGGGGGTATGTAAGAACGGAAACACGTCTTGATTGCACACTTCGTTTATTCCGACTGAGATGTCACACAGCAGATGGTTCACATTACTTTTGTATACCTACATACACTACACCTCC
Organism: Catocala nupta; assembly: GCA_963675205.1. Taxonomy (NCBI): domain Eukaryota; kingdom Metazoa; phylum Arthropoda; class Insecta; order Lepidoptera; family Erebidae; genus Catocala; species Catocala nupta. The sequence continues at coordinate 26,204,179 of OY776082.1, forward strand.
ATCCTTAAATTTATGCTTATCTTTATATAATGTAATTATAATGAAATAGCCTTAATATTTATGACATGACATTAAAATGATTAACCACACAATAAATTTACGTCTAAATTAAACATACAACAATCAATCTTAATCAAACTCGAAACCATATCTAGCTACTGGTTTGCGCACTCTTTTTGGCGTTAACTCGGGCAACTTCGGAGATGGCGAACAGAGTGTAGACTTAGTCTCTGAGCTATCGCCCCGCACTAAGGGCTCGATCGCATTTTCTGTCTGTAGGCTTAAGCCATCTCTACTCTCATCCGCCACCTTCTCCCTGCGCGGCGAAACGACATTCTCACCTATGTCCGCCACTGAGTCACTAGACTCAGTATCAGGACAAGCAACATCAGAGAAACGCGACTTACGACGACGTATTTGATCTACATGACGCTTTATAAATTGACCGTTATCACCTTCCACGATGTACCTTCGAGAACCTTCCCTGTTGTGAACCTGACCTTTAATCCACTTGTCTTGCTGACCATAACCCCTTGACCATACCATATCGCCTTGCTGGAAGTCGCGCCTCACGCCACCCGCGTTCCGAGCCTGCCTATCCTGCGCAGTGTGTACTTTCTCCTGCAAAGCTTGGTCGTTCCTTAATAAATCCAAACGTGAACGTAATCTACGTTTTTGTAATATCATTGCAGGAGTTTCCCCTGTAGTGCTATGTATAGTATTCCTGTAGGTTAAAAGGAAAGTTTGCAATGCAACGTCCATGTCCACCATATCCCGACACGCTTTTTTAATAGCTCGCTTACATAATTTAACAGCGTTTTCCGCAGCGCCATTCGAAGAAGGATGGTAGACAGGTGAGAAACTTTGCTTAATTCCATTATGTCTTAAAAACTCAGTAAATTCCCTACTGGTGAATGGGGGACCTTGGTCCGAAACCAATTCGGCGGGCAGGCCGAATCGAGCGAAAGTAGCTCGAAGAATTTTTATAATAGCTGACGCATGGGTGTGTGGCGTCTCAAAAGCTTCAAGCCATTTCGATGTTGAGTCCACTAATATTAAAAAGGTTTTACCCTTAAAAGGCCCTAGGAAATCTATGTGTAAGCGTGTCCACGGCTGAGGCAAATACGGCCAATGTTGAGGTGCCGAACGAGCCGGCGCGTCCGCCTCCAGCGCACACGTTTCGCAGCTACGACACATGGCCTCCACATCATCATCGATACGCGGCCACCACACATAACTCCTAGCCCAGCTCTTTGTCTTAACTATACCAAGATGGCTACAGTGCAGTTGTTTTAGTATTATTTGCCTCAATGATTCAGGTATAATCATTCCCCACATAATACAACCACCCTCTATATATAATTCATTCTGCCTAGTAAAATATGGTTTTAGCTCATCATCATTACAATAATGTGGCCAGCCCGATTCTATGTAAACTTTAATTTTGCTTAGTATAACATCCCTAGACGTAGCCTTACTGACGTCACAGTTGGTTATTGGTAGAAAATTTTCAACAAAATTTACGTATGTTGTTTCTTGAACCGCACTCGCCTTAGAACCTGTAGACGGCAAACGCGACAACGCGTCAGCGCAATTCGTCTTGGACGATACGTATTCAATATCGTAATTGTACCCGGATAACAGAACGGCCCAACGTTGCAATCGAGAGGTTGACATAACTGGTATACCAACCTTATCACCAAATATGTGTGTAAGGGGTTTATGATCTGTTCTTAATTTAAACTTTCTCCCGTACAAGTATTGATGATATTTACGTATTCCGTAAATAATAGCTAACGCCTCCCTATCAATTTGCGAGTAGTTACGTTCAGCCGCGGCGAGTGAGCGCGAGGCATATGCCACGGGCCGCTCGCCGCGCGCCGTCACTTGCGACAGCACTGCTGCCACGCCCACGCTGCTGGCGTCCGCTGTCAATACGAGTGGCAATTCGGCCGAGTAATGCATCAGGACTTCGCTACTTGCCAGCACTTCCTTTACCTTTTGGAATGCGCTGTGACATTGACTACTCCAAACGTATTTTGTACCAATCTTTAATAAATTATATAAAGGTGCGAGTATAGTACTTAAGTTTTTTATGAACTTTGAGTAGTACATAATCATGCCGATAAACGATCGCAATTCGGCTACGTTCACTGGTACGGGTATATCTAAAATAGCTTTGACTTTATTGGGACAAGTATGGACTCCATCCTCACTAATCACGTATCCTAAATAAGTAATGGACTTTGCAAAAAAATCGCACTTTTCCTTTTTAACCTTTAACCCATATCTTTCCAAACGTTGAAAGACCTCGTGTAAATTCTGTATATGGTCAGAATCTGATGATCCTGTTATGATGATGTCATCCAAGAAAACCCCTACGCGTGGTAAATCTGTAAACAATTCTTCGAGACGACGCTGAAATATTCCCGGACTCGACGACAGTCCGTACACCAAGCGATTATACATGAATAAGCCCTTATGCGTATTAATAACCGTATACTTTTTAGAATCATCTAATAAAAATTGTGCATACGCCTGGGATAAATCAATTTTGCTAAATTTTTTGCCTCCGTGCAAGCGAACTAACAAGTCCTCCACTCGTGGAAGTGGATAACGGTCAACCTCCAAAACTTTATTTAAAGTCAATTTATAGTCTGCGCAAATTCTAATGTCACCGTCTTTTTTAAGCACTGGTACAATCGGCGTAGCCCAGTCGGAACGCTCGACGGGGGTGAGAATGCCCTCTCGCACATGCTGCTGCAGGGCCCGCTCCACCGGCTCGCGCAGCGCGTACGCCAGCGGGCGCGCGCGCATGTACACCGGCCGCGCCCCCTCCCGCACGTAAATGCTGACCGGCGGGCCGGTGAATCGGCCCAGTCCCTCCGCAAACACTTTACAATATCTGGAACTGAATGCATCTAAATTGAATGTATCGGCTGATAATTTATTTAAACAAGCTGATTTAACAATCGGTAACTGAATACCTAATTCTATTATCCATTGCCTACCAAGCAAAGCCGTTTTTCCGTTATTAATTACATATAAATCTAAGTTTCTAACTTTATTTTGATATAGGACTTGTGGCGTTATAACGCCGACGGGATGTACTGACTCGCCCGTATAGTATCGTAAAACAATATTACATCTCTTTATTGCTAAACTACTAAATAAGTTCTGATACATTTCATAACTAATGCACGATATCCCGCTGCCGGTATCACATTCCATATTTAATTCTTTATTCTGTACTAATAAAGTAATCATAAACGGTTTGCACTGGGTTAAGTTTAAAAGATTAAAATCAATGTTTATTACCTCCTCACTGACATCACTTTCACTTCCTACTGCGCTATCTGCCGATGTAGCCACCCAGTGTTGGCCTGATAAGTTCGGGCACACCCGTCGCAAGTGCCCTGCCGTGTTGCAGACGCGGCATACATAACGTGCAAATCTACACGTAGACGCTGCGTGCGAGCCGCCGCAGGCTCGGCATTGTTGCTGAGTAACCGACGCTGCCACCCTCCGTGCGCGCACCGGCATCGTTGCACCGCCATGCGTGCTCTGGCGCTGGCGGTTATCACGCACGCTCCGCGGTTCGGCCTCCCGCGCCGTCCCGTTGTCGTTGCCGCCTTGTTGCGATTCTTCCTTCCGGCAATCGACCGTTAACGTATCACCGCTTGACCTTCCGTGACCTTGTACCACGCTCGCCGCATCTTTTTCTGCCGATTCCAAGCTAATCGCCAAGCTATAGGCCCTTGCAAAGTCTAACTTGGGTTCAGCGAATAACCGTTGGCGAATCGTTTCACTGCAAATACCGCATACCAATTGGTCTCGTAAACTTTCTTGTAGCCAGCTGCCAAATTCGCATGACTTGGACATTTTTTTCAATACGGCGATGTATTCCGCAATAGTTTCGCCACTTTGCTGTACCCGTTTTCTGAACTTATACCTCTCCGCGAGCTCACTAGGCTTGGGCTGTAGATGTTTTCCCATTATCTCAACAACTTGCAAAAATGTCTTATCTTTTGGTTTGTCCGGTGTGCACAGATTTACTAAAAGTTCATAACTTCCTGCCCCCATAAGTGTAATCAGTGTTGGCACATATAAATCATTTTTCACTTCATTTACTAGAAAATATTGTTCTAACCGTTCGATGTATAATCTCCAATCGTCCTTGTTTACATCAAATTCAGATATTTTACCAATCTTCATATTGCACAACAATCACGCACGCTTTTAATATTAATTGCCGGTTTTCTCGTCGCCACTAAACTATATCGGTGGGGGTATGTAAGAACGGAAACACGTCTTGATTGCACACTTCGTTTATTCCGACTGAGATGTCACACAGCAGATGGTTCACATTACTTTTGTATACCTACATACACTACAATATCCTTCTATAAAAACGCTTCTGAATCATACATACATATGTATGTACTCGTATGATTATTTATGGTCATAGAGGCGCATTTCGCCAGCTTTCATTTCATATTTTGTTTTTACATTTAGTTTTACATTCCACATAATAGAAGGCAAGCCTATATTCTATCAGGCATAATCCCAAATTCCGTGGCAGATTCGATGCCATCGGAACCTTGGCGGACTTGGGAATTAAGCCATAGATATCATGCAATCGCATTCATCATCATGCGCAAATTTAATTTTATTTCCAGATCCAGTGATCAGAATTCGACTCTAGCTCATTAGCGTTTTGCTTACTTTATAATTTATATGGGATAAACTCTAAATATGCCAAATTTCACACTCTCCCGAGCTCGCAATATGCTTAAAAACGGGCACACATATTTCTCTTCATATAATAATACATAGATTATCTCCACGTATTACCTAGTAACCAAACCATTTGAATACGTTCTTTTTTGTACGTAAACCCGCAATGTCTATGAATAAATTAACTCTCCCTCAAAGATCGAGAAGGCTTGATCGAGTTCACTCGGTTACAAACAGACATTTGCAATACAAACATGTTTGCAATCGATGCACTTACGAACGTCCCCGAGGGTTATTGAGCATTGAGGACTGTTTCCTTAACGATTGGCAGTTACGTACCGCTCGCCATCATGATTCAGATCTCTGGGGATTGTATGAATAAAGGCTAGCGGATTCCGAAGAATAGTACGTGCACGTACGTATTATTATTAGATTTAGGAGTATTTATTGTGAGAAATGGAAGATTTTGATTAATGACTGCACTAGGCGAATACAATAACCACTAAACCAAAGATTAACGGTTTAAGTTGTGCAGTGGGTTCGATCCACACACGAGATAAAAAAATTACGATACACAAATAGTTATGTAGCTGTTCTTTGTGTCCGTTATTTGAATGTTTGTAAATTTTTAACGACGCAGGAAATAATCCTACCGTATGAGTGTTTTTTTTTGTATTGCGGATGACTTTTACATATACAGTAACGTAAATAGATACCAAGATAACCCAGACCCAGAACAATGCTAGAACAACAAATCACAAATATTTTTTATCCCGTGCAAGATTTTTGGATAAATTATTCCAATGCTTGGCTTTAATTCTCATACTAAACAGGTTAGTCCTTATATACTATCCAAGCAGTCTATACAATTATAACTAAACAAATAAAATTACTACTTTTATATTATATCAACAATTACATATAAAGAGTAGCTATATGACTCCAGGATCCCTAGGTTACCAGCATGATAGGGCAGAACATAAAAACAGATTTACTGACTTGTTTTAACGAGAACATTATAGCGAAAGTTAAGCATTAAGGGTGATTTACACAGTGTCGCTTCCGACTCGTTTATTTGTAGCAGTTTGTACAGTCCTTAAGTCTCCATAATTATGTATATAGACTTAAGTCTTAATTAAGGGGCGCTTAATAATTAAATGTGTCGCGATGTTAAGGCAAATTGTAGTTGAATTCATACATACAGAGTTGAGCTTTTAGTTTATCCTCAAAGGTTATATAAAGGTGTAAATTAATACATTTTGTCTACTATATTTTAAGTGTACGTAGCACATTTGTTCACAAACTCCGCTATGAGTTATAAGTTCGCGCTCAAAACTAGACTAGTCCCACTGAAAAATACCTCTAAAGCCTTATTTCCTAATTCTAAAATGTCCCCGTGAGATCAAATTCTCTGCAGAAATATGACATTGTTACTTAGATTAAGGGTGTCAGAAAGCCTAAGACCACAATATAATTATATAATAAGTCATGGGTCTGACCTCAGTCCTCATGATGCATCAAGACACGTGCAAGCGTTTGGTACCTATACCAAGTATAGACGGTAGAGTAGTGTTACAGTTGACTAGACAAATTACAAGTTTCATCCTAACAGACTGATGTCCAGTTCATCTGAAATTGGTTTTAATCATAAGAATTTGCCGGTGCCAGTAGCGCTGACATTTGGATATGAAGGTACTCGGATAATTGAACGTTCAGAAATTCGAAGAATCACGCTCCATTATCTATGTATATAAATAGGCAAAGGCAGAACAGTTCAGTACATTTTTCTCCTGTCTGGCAACCGTACTTTTTGTTTGTAGTAGATATTTACGAGTTTTAGAAATTGGACACATGTCGTGCTTTTTTTGTATAGATTGGTAAAGGCAATACATTTTAATGTCTTGTTCTCCTCTAATTGTTAACGGATTTTCTTGATTTTATTTGTTTTATGTTATTTTACATAATTTTATGGTCATATTTCGAATACTGGGCAATTTAAAAGTACACTACTCATTATTATTACGGTAAGAATGAGCCAACTTGCCTTGGTAGTAAACTCTTACAACGGTAAGAGGATGACTCTTACGGCAAACCGTAGTATGACTGTTTACGAATCTACGTTTGTAGCAAACATATTATCTATGTATGTTGTAGCAGTGTCTACGCATCATCTATAGACATTTAAATATATGTACCTATATAAATCTTCTGTGCGTGTGTTTGTAATTAAACTCCTCTTAAACGGCTGGACCGATTTTGATAATTTTTTTTGTGTGTCTTCAATTCGATTCGAGAATGGTTTAGATTTGGTTTATCGTAATTTTTTTTTTTCATTTTTCTAGACAACGTTTGTCGTGGCAGCTAGTATAATTATATATATATTTAGTCTGTAATTACATACGAATTTTTTGCCAACAACTTATAGTTTTAAAACGACAATGTACAGATCATTAAAAGTAGTAGTACTAACACAGAGTCTAGTATTAACACAGAGTCTCAAAATGGGCGCTCCCGGACAATAACAAACTCGCCCCCTATAACGTACTGATATATGTTTACGTTCTGTTCCTCAAATTATACAGCTATTGTAAAATAGCTATTCTTAAGTAGCAGGATCGCGGATGAAAAATAGTATTATAATATTCATAGCTCAAAAGGAAAACACAGCTATTGAATATCAAATTCCACTCGCGTTTGACGTCCAGTGTTACCCGACATACCAACTGTCCACAGTTAGCTTGACAGCCACTGACAGGATTACAAGCCACGAGACTATGTGATGCGCATTTAATATTAGACTCATAATATAAAACAGAATGGTTTGGAGTACTGCAAGATATCGTTCGATGGGGAATAACGATGACGAAATTGTAAATCAGTGACCAATAGCAGTTATTTCTGCTTGACCTGGCTGCTTTGATTATACTATGTCATAAGATTGATGGTGTGGTCTCAAATTAGATTCCCGGGCAAGATATAGTGTTATTAGGTTTGATAATGCAAATATAATATTTGTGGTACCTGCAGTGAATACAAGGACTGATCTCTGGTTCATTTCCGCCATAACGTGGGACCTATAAAACATAGTTGGTGAAATGTGGATTTATTACATCTCTACCTACCCTTGACTCTATAATACATAGAGTATAGTATATCGCCTGGTTCAATATGAGCTTGACGACGTTAAGTACAAAGATCAATGGCTAATAAAACTTTGTGTTTTCTTAAGCGGTTCTCTATTGTGTTCCTAATCTAACTTTTTTATCCATAATCTAAAGTGCCATAATAATTTTTGTCCTAATCATCATTTGTCCGAATGATAACTTGCCCGAACTTAATGTCACATAATATCACTTGCCATAAAATTGAAATCCCTAAATACAATATGCCAATCAATTATATACAAAATACTTAAAACCGTTTTCAATAAAAGTTATAAGTCCTAAATTCAAATTGTTTCATGTTTATTTATCCTAATAATGTTTTTAAAAGAAATTTCTATTACAAAGCTAGTTGCAAACGTAATATGGCTTTTGTCACGGCTCCGGCGCTGCGGGTCTCCGGCGGTCCCACGCGTGCTAATCGTCGCAGACGGCTTTCACTCACCACCGCCGCTTCGGCTTGCTGGCCAGCTGCGCCGGCCAGTCTCAGCTGCGGGGGCTCGCTCACAGCCTCTTGCTCCTCATTCCGTGGACTGCCTCACCCCTACGTGCCTACGCGATTCTAAATTACACTCTAGGGATAGAGCAGACAAGGCTGCATGGAGTCGGATTTACAGCGATTCGTTTCTGTCACGAAAACCCATTTAATTTAGCAAATGTTTTACGACTAACAATTTTATTATAAATGAACATTTGGAATAATACACATTATATATATATATATATATATATATATATATATATATATATATATATATATATATATATATATATATATATATATATATACAATAGTTGTCTACTTGTATACTGACTGCAAGATAAAAGGGTTAAAAATATTGTTATGTAGTTGTGTAACAAGACCGTAGTGGCTTTACCAAGTAAAAACGATACGCCATACATATACATACATATCGTTTGATGAATGACAGTAACGGAGACACGGTTAGCATTTCCTTAAATTTCCTGCAAGCTACCTACACAAGGCTCTTGTCCCTAAAGAAATATTCCTGATATTTGATAAACTTTAAAAATTTATACATTTTATAATGCAATAAGTGGCAGTGGTACATACATATTATGTAATGAGCGTCTACGATAAGAGAGCTACTATCGTAGCGCTAACGTCTACGTCGTAGCAACTTCTACGTACCATCACTTATCGCATTATAAAATGTATAATATGTACATGCGATTTAAATCAATTGGAGAGCATTTTTTATCTTTTATTGTGACACAGCAAAGTTATTGTAACGGACCTGATGGAAAGCCTAATTACAGTCCAGAGACAGTAACGACGAGAAGAAATGTAGATGTCTTCTAGCCGTCGTCAGTGTCAAGCCGGTCTGACCAGATGCTTCTTCACACTACGTTTGAAGGACCCAATGTCATATAAGGGAGGGAAAACATGAGCCGGAAGACCGTTCCAAAGTTGTATTGTACGGCATAAGAAGGAAGTGCTGAACCTTTTGGTGCGAGACGGGATTGTGCTAACCGTCCATCCGTGGTTACGAAGACTGACATGTGTGATTCTCAAAAGGAAGGGAGAAGGTGGGATTAGGTTAAATAACTCTTCGAAGCATTCGCCAAGGTAAAGGCGATAGAATACACTAAGGGACGCAATGTTCACACCGCTTATTTGAAATGTAAGTTTCAATATCTACATGTAACGGTATATCATAAGTTCATAACCGATATAATATGTATTACTAGTATATAGTAAGAACCTTTAGTTTACAATAAAACTAGTAAGATTGTAAACTATCGGAATATAGTGTCCGGATTATAAATCATCCTCGATGGCGTAATGGTTAGTGTAACCGACTGCTACGCCTGAGGTCGCGGGTTCGATTCCCGCACAAGTCAAACATTTGTGTGCATGAACATGGATGTTTGTCTTGGTCTGGGTGTTTCTATGTATAATATGGGTGTATTAAAAAAAAAAAAGTATATATGTATGTTTATCTATTGTCTAGTACCCATAGTACAAACTCTGCTTAGTTTGGGCTAGATGGTGTTGTCTGTATGTGGTAGAATATATTTATTATTTATATTAAAAAAATTTTTTTTATATATTTTTATTACATTGACCGGATGGCGTAGTAGTTTAAGTGGTCGCCTCGCCACTGCCACTGCGCCGCGTGTTGTGGGTTCGGATCCCACACGGGACAAAACTTTGTGTGATCGACTAATGGTAGTTGCGAGTCTGGGTGTTCTTTGTGTCCATTGTTTGAATGTTTGTAAAGACTCACGTGGTACAGGAATTATTCCGAGTACGGGAATTGTCTTTTTAGAGTTCGAAATAACTTCCATACAACATCTTTGTTCGTCCGTCTGTCTGTTATACAACTTTCAACTCAAGAACCGTAAGAGCTAGAGACTGGTGGTCAATGCCATTTGACTCAGCATAGTCGATCATGGTCACGTGATACCATTTTTGTGAACTCTAAGATTTACGGCAATTCATTGCCATTTTTCACAAAAAACACATAAATGTTATTAAGTCTAGCCGTTAACTTTTGTAGTAACGTGCGTAAAATATTTAATTATTAGTACATAATTTTACCATCTTACGTTTTTCTATATCAGTCGTTAAATTACTTTTAATTTACTTGACTCTATAGCATTATCGCATAAAAAAGCTGATCATCTATTTACATAATATTGTCTTCTGTTTACGCGAATGTTATTCATTGAAATTAAACTACTATATACGGATTTTATCACTTTGTTTATTTATCACTGTATTACATAATTTTGAAACTATGTAATAAGTAATAAATCCGTATATAGTAGTTTAATTTCAATGATCATCTATTTCTAATTTCCTAACAAAACTCATTATACAAATTAATATTTTCTTTGTATACCTTTTTAAACGGGAAACAGTCTCGTCAACTATTAGAAATTACCTAAGAGTAAAAATCTCAGTGCCTCACTAGGCCGCAAACGTAAGCGTAAACTGGACCACCGTAGCCATTTACTAACCAATAAACCATATAGATTGATGGTTATCTATAATAGTATTCTTCAAACATCCTTCTGGTCGATCATAACATTGTGTTACCACAATACAATATATTCATATCACGTGGGCGCTACGTATTGTAGATAAAATGACAAGTGTACAATTTGTTGTGGGACGCTTCGTTCCTATTGTGGTACCTACTCACCGTAGTATTGAATGTAGACAAAAGCTTCGGATAATATTTCTATAACGCTCGTCCGTGAGGTGTTTTATAGACATTTGTTTATCTGATTTTACTATTGATAACAATGTAAATAAAAATTGTACGAGATGTTTTTTTTTTCGTTAAGACAAATCAGTGGATTACACAATTTATTGTCTTATAAACCCACATGCGGCGCTGTGAAATGGCGAAGTGACCGAATTATTGTTATGAATCAGTGTTTTTTCTACACTCGCTGCCACCGTCGTATCTCGGAATTATTATTACGTTAATAAACTGAGTAATCTCGGATTCATTTTACTTTAAACAACTGGTATATCTCATATCGCGATGTGAGTTTAATGTGTGATCACATTGGCTATAAATGTTCTTGAAGATGTGTTAAGTCTACCAACCTGTACTGAGCCAGTGTAGTGGACTGTGGCCTAACCTTTCTCATACAGAAGAAGCCCAGCAGTGGGACAGTTTGTAAACAGGGCAAACATCTTTTAATATAATATATTTTTTTGTATCTAGACTGCGTTATCGAATGCGTGGTATAAGATCGAGCGTATGTTTGTATATAGTAAGAGGTCTTAAGTTCGATTTCAATATAAATTAAAGGCCTCTTTTCCAGGTATGAAAACTTGTAACTCACACACGTAGGTCAAACAACGATCCGAGCGGTTACATATCGTAATGCTGATCTGACGCGAGACATGATATGTATAGCAATACTAATATTATAAATAGCAATGATTTTTGTATGTTTGTTTGTAATTAATAAGCTCTGAAACTTCTGAACTGATTAGAACATTTGTTTTGTCATAAGAAAACTACTTTATCTAGCTGTAACATATGCTATATAACATCACGCTACGAACCTCGGTAACGGACCAGCGATCGTAAGTGCGGGTGAAAGCACGACAGTTACTATACAATATAGAGTCATGCTTGTTTTTCGGAGAGGTAAGCAGAAACTACGGACTTCTTCCGATCAAGGCATATCACTCTTACTTTTTTTTAATCCTAGCATACTATAGATTAATGTCTATTTTAGTTTTAATATTTCTGTATTAAATATTGGTAGATATTCTGATCGAATTGTGTGTACCCAAAGGATTGAATTATAGTTACTAAAAGTAATGTGAATATAATGTAATGTGTAATATGAGGGCGGATACTTCTTACGACTTTAGACGTGAATATCTCTTTGATTATAAAATCAACAAAAAGACATATTTAGACTTTCAACTTGTCTAAAATTACAGTACACGCTTTTGAGCTTTAAAGTCACTCAGATAAATGTATGGACAGCCATCCTTAATATTTCTCCATCATAATTTGATTATACTATTGTATAGTGTAGGTCAAGTTGGAAATGTCATCTACTAAATTTTGCCCGCAGCTTCGGTCGCAATAATATAGATTTTATTAATAAACTTCTATTCCGCGTATACAATACTTCTTTTCAGTATGACATGTATCAGGATAGCAATTTATTGACAATATCTATATTGATGCGACCGAAGCCGCGGGAAAAATCTAGTACCTATGCTATACATTTAATATCACGCTGCAAGCCACGGGCGCGGAGCAATATTTATAAATGTGGTTGAAACAGCACGATACAAGTACTAAATATTTATAAAAAACTAGTTGATCCGACAGTCGTCGTCCTGTCAATCTATACAAAAATACAATTCATATAATTAAATTCATCATCAAAATGTCTATTACTTTTCCATATAAAAATACTATTTAAATTTTCGACATTTCTTGCGGATTACCCGCAAATTTTCTTTCATACAAACTTCTTTCTGACAATTAAGTTTAATAAGTTTATTTATCATCGAATATTAACTGATACAGCGCACAATTTCATTACTATAATAGCGTAACTATGTACAATTTTAATAGGTACACTACACAACAAAAAACAATAACAGCCAAATTGGCCTTAAGTGATGCTCCGTCATACATGTGGCAATTGATTTTTATTTATATAGATAATGTTTAGTAGAATGATGACGATTTAATATACAATGACGTCAATCATTCTAGAAGGTTAGCTAGAGGTATATTACACCCCCATTTCACCATCTATGTTTTACGTTGTCACGCTATAGGGCAGACAATTTTCCTAGAAGAAAATCTCAATTACATTATCCGATTCGGGCATTGAACTCGAGAGCTCACAATCATATATCAGCCTCGCTATAACCGAAGCAGTTACTAAACATTTAAATGCAAAACTAAAACCATTATCCCTAACTTTAGCTTCAAAGTTGTTCACTTTGATGCATATAAGTTACACTGAAACCCACACTAACAGTTCTACGTGACAACATCAACTTTTAAACACAATGGACGTGTCTCATTAGTTTTTCTACGTTATGATTCTGTTCAGTCTCCACAGTTGCATCGTATTACAGCGAGCTGATTGCGTACCCCACACGAGACTTGACATCCACAGTGTTGAACACAGTGTAAGTTATATCATTGGAAACTTGAAACAGTGTTGTGTAGTTGGAAAATATCCTGTGTTGTGTATTTTGTATGGATTACGAAAGCCAGTCCGTGACTTGAGTGCGGTGCAGCTGCAATGGTATTAAATCTCTATATAAATAACTGTGTATTGGTTTATGTACATTTTACAGAACACAGTACCTATTACAGCGAGCTGATTGCGTACCCCATGGACACGAGACTAGACACCCACGGTGTTGAACACAGTTTAAGTTATATCATTGGAAACTTGAAACAGTGTTGTGCAGTTGGAAAATATTCTGTGTTGTGTATTTTGTGCGGATTACGAGAGCCTGTCCGTGATTTGAGTGCGGTGCAACTGCAATGGTATTAAACTCTACAAACTCTAAATAAATAACTGTGTATTGGTTTATGTACATTTTACAGAACACAATATCATTATTATTGATTATCTTTTTGTTCGAATAGACCCGAAATCTATTATATTTAAGCATGCATATTTTTTGTTTATAGAAAAGACAGCTCTCGCACTAGTAATAATGCCTGTGTTGCGAAAGACTTTACAAACATTCAAACCACGGACACAAAGAACAAACAAGGTCGCAACAACTATTTGTGAAACACATCATTTTTTGTCTCGTATGGGGATCGAACCCACAACACTCGGCGCGGTGGCAGTGGTCAGTCGACCACTAAAACCACTACGTCAGCCGTGCAGTCCTAATAACATATTCATCAATAAATATCATAATTCTGAATAGTAAAGTCTGCAACTGTGCCCAGTAAAAGACTTAAAAGAAGAAAGAAGTAAAGTACTTGGAACATATATCCATATCTGGCGAAATGTGGGTATGGTACCTCTACTCACCTGTTCGGAGATATAGGTGTGATACCAGTAAGTATCCCTTGCTATACTTGCTTTGCTTTATATAGGGTGTCCGGTAATTAATGGATATCCTGGAAATGTCTTATAGTGGAGCTGATGGCCGTTCAGAAAAAATATGAAAAAATATCTATCCTAACTACTACCTGAGAAATGTGTTTTTTTTAAATTACCATGTATAACTTTTTTGTATACTAAGACCATAAATGAATGAAATCCATCGGTTTTTTGTTGCTTTTTTTAGTTTTTCTGAGCGGCCTTCACTTCTACTATAAAACGTTTCAAGGTTATCCATTAATTACCGGACATCATGTATATCACTAGTTTTCACCGCGGTTTCGCTCGCATAAATGTAGGTTAGGTTAGTAATATTACTTTTATCTGGACGAAAGGTACTTAATGTCCTTTTCTCTTCCCGAGACAACGTGTATGTGAAATTTCATGATGATTTGTCGAGTAGTTTAGTGTGTGTAACAAATATATTAATAAATTACTTGCTTTCCTCAAGATAAACAAATAAATTTTTATCGTCTGATCGCTCACATTTAATTTGAGGATTAAATGAATTACTAATTACGTAATTTTATTACAGTAATTACTAAGGCAAACATTTTGTTGTTACTTTTAATTGTCGTTAAATATTTCGAATGTTCATATTTGTAAGTATAATATGTTCCAAGTTAGATCGTCATTATTTATTTAGGAGTAGGTAGTACTTCTAAATTAATAATTACGATGTAACTTGGAACATAAAATTAAGTGATTCTTCATTTTAATTAACTTGCCTTAATTGAATTAGTGAAGCGTGTACAATTCCCCGATGAATGTAGCGAAACCAATATGATTTTATTTTTCTAAGAGTTAAAGTAACCGAAGTGGAATATTAGAGCCCTACATTAAGAATTAAATATGTCGGAAAATCGGGCTCCATTATGTTTTTTAAAAAGTGTGACATCAGCACGGCTGACGTCACGAATATCATCGTTATGGTTATCACTCATCTTCAAAGTAAAACTTCACAGGTTTGTTAAAAGCCTCGTTTATTCAACTGACAGGTTAACGACTAATTTACAGAGGTGTTCACTGTTCGGCGTCTCGAGCCAGACTGCCTCGCAACGCCTTGTGCGGCCGTATTTATAGTGCAACGAACACGTGTTAACAATTTTTAGGTTAAGTATTGAATTATGTGATTTACAAGATTGTCGCACAGTAATTAATTACTGATGGCCTAGTTTTAACATAAACAAGTAATTAAACAGAGTTATTAATCATTAATCAATGAACTATTGTTACTAGGTCGATATAGCGTGCAGAACACATGATGATGATTCCTTGTTATTGCGCCGATAAATATAATATTGTATAGTCACGGTATACTACATATATATATGTATAGTCAAACATAAGTAATTTCTTTTTTACAAAACCAAGTATGTAATCAAATTATAAACAATCAACTCTAGCGAAAATCCTTTACTCTGCTGTTATAATAATCTATACTTATAAAATCAGCCCTGTATTAAACTGTTCCACTGCTGGGCACGGGCCTCTTCTCAGTGTGAGAAACGTTAGGCCATAGTCCACCACGCTGGCCCAGTGCGTGTTGGCAGACTTCACATATTTTTGAGAACATTATTGAGAACTCTTAGACAAGCAACCGGCAGCAGGCGAAAATTAACTATTTAATACACACATAACTTCGAAAAGTCAGATATCGCCTTGAGATCGAACTCGAGAACTCTGATTGGCGGTCCAACGGTTTCCCACTAGGCTACCGCTGCTTACTAATATTATAAGAAAAAAAGAAAATCATAAGAAAAAGTTATAAAGAGGAAAGATTAGACCTTTTGTTTGTTTATTTGTAATGAATTAACTCAAAAACTACTCAACCTATTTAAAAATCTTTTTCAGTTAGAAAGTTATGCCTAACCTAAACTAACTTAGTTTTAAGCGAGCAAAGCCGCGGGCAAAAGCTTGTAACCTATAAAATACTTGTGAACAAATTCAACAAAACTAGGCATCTAACAACTTAATTACCTTAACAGTAATAACAAGGCATTTATTAATACTTGCTACGAGTTTCAATCAGTTTCTACTTATAATGTACAAGTTTTAATGATCAATTTAAATTTATTTTGCTACTTTGTTAGTTTTTAGATGGCGGTGAAACGCGGTGGGCTGAAAATCGTCTAGTTATATTTAGCTTAGTTAATAATCACTTAGAAGTATCGAGAAACAACATAAACAAAATTATGCATTTTAGCATATTCAAACAATGATATTATTGTTTTTGCTTTTACATGAATTTTTTTAATGACTGCTCCTGCACTAGGAATGATTATTAATGTTTTGCGAAGGGACTTTACAAAACACTTAAATAACGGACACAGAGAACACCCAGTCTCTAAATAACTATTTGTGGATCACACGATTGTTTGTCCCGTATGAGTATTATACCCACGATACTCGCCACAGTGGCAGTGACGAGGCACCCACCTAAGCCACTATGCGTGCAGTCAATACAAAATTATTGTCTCAACATAAAACGGTATTTAACCATGTTAAAAGGTTTTGTATAAAGATACGTTTATTTAATTAAAACTATTTGTTATTTACTTTTGTTTAAACACACTACACCGCACGCACAATATATGTACTTAAGAAGGGGTAGGTACAACATTTTTCTTCACATATTATTATAATTATATTTTAGGACTGAAACATATCTATCGAATACTCCTTGTAACAAATACCCGGCTATAAATTGCGACAAAACTATACAAATATTGTAGTGCGACTGATCGCAACCGTCCGAAACGCAACATGGCGTATCTGTCTAACTCTATTAAAGTATGTCACAAATTAAATATAAACAGATGGTCGGTCAATACATCTAACGCGTCTAAACAAGGAGCGTCTAAATTGGCAAATATTTTAACAATAGGCAGGCCAGCAAAAATGAAACATTTGAATTCATCGGGCATTCCAAATTACATATATATAGGTACGACAAGCAATTTAAACCATCGGCAGTTCCAACCGTCTGACAAATGCTGACCTTGACACCTTTCGGAAGGATTGTGGGATCATAAATGTACTCATTTTACATTTTATTATTTTTAAGACTGTCTTAAGCTTTGGTTATTTGATAAGTCCTTGTTGTTTGTTCTGTTTTTCTATTGAGTCTCATTGTAGTGCTTTATTCTTTAAAAAAATGCTTTAAATAGCCATATACAGAATAACGTCTGTTCTTTAATATGACTATTATTGCCGATCAACATACCGCAGCCACAAATTTCAGTAAAATAATGGCCGTGTAGAAGCTCATTAAGTCGCATTTGTTGGCTTGATGATATCTCATAGGCTACATTTATTTAATTTATTATTTTATTTTATTAGGGACAATAAACAACAGTGTATTATACATTACCGCACTTAACCTTACTTGATCACGCCTTACGCTTGTATGCGCCTAGTTTATCACTTTATATGGAGCTGTCCATCTGTACCTACTTAATCTGTGTGTTGTTCACGTTAGCTCGTCAAGAGTTGTCAACGTGCTTCTATTTTTTACTTTTATAGTCTGAACGGTAATTGAGTGATTGAACGAGTGAACGAGTGAACAGATTGATCGTTCATTGGATGAGCGGACAGATTGATTGGGCTACGAACGATGGTAGGCAATTAAGCGAAATCGAATATCGGTCATCGAAAGTGAATTTATTCATTCCCTTGAGCCAGTCCGTGTTCAATTTGCAGAATGATTTTACAATACTCCGATGAAGATTTTCTGTGAAATAGTTTTGATTAATGGATCTGTTCTCTTTGAATTGAAGCTGTCTTTAACAGGAGGCAGTGATAAGTGCTTGATAGTGATTAATTATTGTGGACAAAATATATTAATTTATTGGGCAAATGGTCAAAATATATCAAAGTATTTTTATTTTATTGTTAAATAGACCATTCGATATGATTATGGTTTATTAATGGCATACACGTTGTCAAGCGAAAAAGTACATAAGATACCTTATATGCAGAAAAACGTTATATTACTAATCTAACCTGACCTATATTTACGCGAGCGAAGCCGCGGGCAAAATCTAGTAATAAATAATTCCATAACATTTATAAAAACACTCAAATGGACCCAAAGAATACCAAGACTCGACTCAACTATTTGTGAATCACTCAAACTTTTCTCCTATGTGAGAATTGAACCCACAAATCTCGGCGCAGTGGCAGGGGCGAGGCTACAACTTAAACCACAACACCATCCGAGCAGTCTATTTCAGGTATTCCGTAAATAATTTTATAATATAATATAAATTATATATAACTATACTCTAATATATCTAAAAGTTGGGCATTTATACAGATGTTTACATTATTACTGCAAGAATTTCTTTGAACGAAACTAAAAATACTTTAGCATTTATTTGTGTGAACAACTTCTACATTATCATTAAACAATCTACAGTCAGTGCCATATAATACATTTTATACTTTTAACTAGCATTTATCGTATTAGTTACGGACATTTACGGCTTATTGATATGACTTAAAATATATTGTTATTTTTTAAGTGTCGTTCCGCACACATCGATATAATTTAAGTACGAAACAAACCGATCTCAAAAAGAAGGTGTTCGAATCGACACCTAAAAAAATATTACTTTCAGAAATTGTTATTACGCACAATTCATGAGAAAAGATTCGATAGATTCATTCGCAAAATTCGTGCGAACAGATTTGATTAGAAAGATTCGATAGATTCATTCGCACAATTCGTGCAAAAAGATTTGATTAGACCGAACCGATAAATTACATAGCTTTTACGCGATCATGCATATTGGTTACGTTTAGGTGCTAAACGTCTTCTCACAAGTTGACTTAAAAAGGTCAGCTTGTAACCGCAGCTGGTGTAGCCTGGTCGAAACGTCAAATACCAAAAGGGGAATAATATGCACGGTCGTGTTAATGGCCGCGTCGAATGTTATATGAATCAATAGAGACCCACCCCGGCTACGCACGAATAGTAAAAAACCTTAACAAATTATACACCTAAACGTTCCTCATTAATCATCCTGTCTATTGGTGAAAACCGCATGCTGCATGCAAATCCGTTCAGTAGTTGGAGTCTATCGCGAACAGACAGACAGACGCGGCGGGGGACTTTGTTTTATAATATGTAGTAATAGTGATAGTGATATAAAGAGAGAGTATAGAAATTATTATTATATTATGTTTTCTCAGGTCAGGGATTTAGGTGTGCACTTCTCTGCTGATGTGAATTTTAAGGCCCATATTGTGAACGTTTGTAAAAAAGCTTACCGAAATTTAGGCATGGTTTTACGCTTGGCTAATCAATTTAGTAACCTTTGCGCTCTGAGGGCACTGTACGAAGCACTTGTAAAAAGTTATTTGGAGTGTAATGCCGTTGTTTGGTCACCGTATGAGGACAAGTACAAACTAATGCTTGAGCGTATACAAAACAAATTTGTTAGATTTATGTATTTAAGAATGTATGGTATTTACCCGGGTTATCCGATTTTGTATCCCACGCTGTTCGTATTGGGCATGGTCGGCTATTTTAAAATTGAAGCAAGGAGGGATGTAGCTGTCGCCACTTACTTATTTAAAGTATTGCGTGGTAAAATACATAACCCGAAGGTTTTAGAGTTGGTTGAGCTGTGTGTCCCGGATCGATACGCGGCGCGGAGGCGCAGACCCGCGCTGCTGGCGGTGCCGCGCGCGCGCACCAACCTCTTGCAGCGTGCGCCCCTCACGCGTGCTCTGCGAGCGCTCAATGCAATATCACAACAGATTGATATCTTTAACTGCACACTGAATGAATTCACTAGAGCAGCATATTGCATCTTTACTTGTATTGATTGATTATCATGTTTAATGTTTATTTGTGCTCTGTTATTATTATCACAATTTATCTAGAATAAGTATACCTAAATAATGTTACTACACTATTGCATTAGGAATAAAGCCTGTAATAATAGTTGTAAGTGATGGAAATAAATAAATAAATAAAAAAATAAATAAATAACAGCTAACGGAAATTAACGAACGAAAGATGAAGTACGGTATATATGTATGTACCTTTATGGAATGCTTGAGGTTTTAGCCAGGTTGCACTGACAGTGTTCACAAGCAGACAGGTGAGGCGATGTCAGTCTACTGTTTGTATGGTAGACAGACATTTACAAATCTGCTCTCACTTTTTGTTTATCTAGATACTCCCCATTACATAATGTTTACATTACTTTAGTATAGCACATGGTAAAATCAAAATGGGCATTTCTGAATAAGGCAATGATTGATGCAGAGCTATCATTACTTTGTTAAACAATTGCAGTATTCGTTGCTTTAACCTAATCAAAATCTAAACTAAATGTAAATTTAGTAGTTTCAATAAACTTACTGACTCTATAACTGGAACGTTTTAAGTGTCACTTTGTATTCTAAATAATAAAATTTACTTTAAATTTGATTGTACCAGATATTGATAATTTTCTTTTAGCTATTAGCTTAGAAAATTTACTTAATCACATTGCATACCTACGAAATAATGACTACTATTTTAATATACAATTCCTGTGTGGAAATCAAACCCACAACTCAGCGCCTTGGACGAATTAACTATTAAACCACTGCGTCATCCATCATGGTGGCTGAAATTTTAGCCACTTATGTCCCAGACTGTATAATTATACTGGCATTTGTTAAACATTGAAAAACGAGCGCAAAGCTTTGAAAGTTCCAACAACTCTTTCTGTATTCATATTTCATAAAGTTAAAGATTTTCGTGAAATGATGTTCTTTGTATAACCAATCTCTCGGGTAACCATTAGGCGCTCATATAAAGACAAGCTAAGTAGACGTTAACTTCCATCGCTACTTACATATAAGTAAGAGAAGGATGGTACCCAATTTTTAACAATCACGTTGCATCCTAGCTGTTATATGTATAATATTATAAATGCGAAAGTGAGTTTTTTAGTTTTGTAGGGGTCTCTTTCCGGGTTGTAGCCAATGAAGAACACATGTTGTAAAATATGTATGTATAATTTACTGGTACCAGAATACACAGTTACTGAAATATTATTATATAAATGTTCCATGTTAATGAATCGAGTGCGGAGAGGCGATTGCTGTGCAGCGCTCATACAATAGCGCGCATGTATATAAAATGAATGCATCAGCAGTCTGTCTCTACATAATATGTGTCTCTACAGTTTGTTTGTTACGCTTTCATGCCTTAACTTTTCGACCGATCATCATGAAATTTCGCATACACGTTGTCAGGGGTACAGAATAGAACATACAGTACATTATATCCAGAAAATGGTACTGTTACTGATTAGGTTCCTAATCTAACCTATATTTACGCGAGGAAATCCAAAATCTTAATTTATACAATAATTGAAAGCGGGTATTCACACGATAATGTTCAGTATTACATACCTTTTGAAAAGGCTTGACATTACAGCGAAAAATGTTTGATTTGCAGTCATCTAAGTCTCAGAATACGAACGCACAGTTTCTGCAGAATGAGGGTGTGAAAGGAGAAAATATGATGGTGGATTTAAGAACATTTTAAAAACGCAAGCCGGGCTTCGCCAGTCTGCTTGTGACCACGGCTAAAGCATCCTGGTAGAAATTGTTAAGCCTTTGAAATAGCATGTTAATATTAGTATTGATATGCTATTTTAAAGGCTTCACCGATTGAAAACGGGTATTAACACGGTCAAGCTTAGGCTTGATAAACCAGACCTAATTAAAAACTATATAGTTTAGCCGGCGGTGTGCCGCTGACTCTATAGCTTAAGTTTGAGGAGGATTTTTGAGAAGACCAGTATTTTATTCTGCGCTGTAGCTTAATCATATTGCTTTTTCTTTATTTAAGAAAGCCTTTACTTATTTTCGCCGCTGGCTTTACACGTTTGATAAACTAATTAAGCAGTACCGTTAGAGTAGTTAGAGAGCTTGTTCTTTAAAATGTGTTACAAACAAGCAAGTTAAGACCTAGAACATAATATGACACACGCCTTTACACTTTATTGATATTTGACAACGACAATCGACTGCACAGATAATATAGTTTAAATGATCGCCGCGCCATTACCACAGCGCCGAGTGTTGTGGGTTCGAATCGCACACGGGACAAAACTTTGTGTCATTCAGAAATGTTTGTTCCGAGTCTGGGTATTCTTTGTGTCCGTTGTTTGACACAGGATTTATTTCTAGTGCGGAAGATGTCAATTTAAAATTAAAAATATACCTATAAAATTTAATGAAAATAGATACATTATAATTATCAGAAAGTATAAATTCATAAACTAACTAGCTTTTCCTGCGTCCTTGTTCACCCGGGAACAGTAATTTCTATCTGCATGAATGGTACTCTATGTCCTTTCCTGTACTCCCGATAACGTGTATACGAAATTTCACGAAGAAAGGTCAACTAGCTAAGGCGTGAAACCGTAACAAAGAAACAAACTCACATTCACATTTATAATATTAGTAAGGATTCTGCGAAGTTTAAGGTGACACTATTGTAGAGAACATTTTAAGACTACGTGAAAATTATATAAAAGAAACACTGAATAACATTTGTCGTGACTCAGGAACAGAACCTGTAAGCCTACGATAATATTGAGCCACTAAACCAATGAGGCAATTATCACATAATGTTATAAATGCGAATGTGAGTTTGTTTATTTGTTTGTTACGCTTTTACCCGTTAACTACTCTACCTATCATCATTCATTCATGTAATTTCGCATACACGTTGACCGGGTGGGCAAAAATGCACATAGGGTTCACCTAGGAAAAAGTACCGTTACCGAGCGAAGCCGCGGGCAAAAGCTAGCGACTAATAGGGAATCCTTTGATAAAATCATCAAGATTGTCGTTAATTACTTAAACGTTAGCGATCGACGTTAAATTTAGTAATTAAATAAAATATCATTTACATTATTTTATCACAATAATAATTAAGAACAGCAAATATTTTGTTATCCCCGTAAATATTACGAATATCGGTATTCGTAAGACTACCCGCTAATAAATGACGTCATAAGATATAAAATTGAATCAAGTTATGCTCCATTTTTAATCAACTTAAGTTCGGCTTAATTGAATTAGTGAAACGTGAATAATTCCCTCGAGGTAGAGGAACCAATATGATTTTATTTTCCTAAAGAAAAAGTAACCACCGGAAAATATCGTATCGCAAGTTCCTATAATATATTATAATACCGTGACTTCGACCACGTCGAATACAGTCAGTGACATAAGTTTAGCTACTTGATATTGAATTAATTTCTAACATCCTAACTAATATTATAAATGCGGATGTGAGTTTGTTTGTTTGTTACGGTTTCACGCCTTAATTACTCTACCAATCATCATTCGTTCATGAAATTTCGGATACACGTAATCAGGGGTGCAGAAAAGTACATAGGGTAGAATCTAGAAAAAGTACTGTTACTAACCTCACCTAATCTACATTTACGCGAGTGAAGCCGCGGGAAAAATTTTGTATATAATATAATTGTTGTTTCTGATGTTTGCATTGTGTCTAAAACCACATTTCTATTTTGTACTGACTGTACTATGCTAAGTGTGCATGCTATGGTCTCCTTTAATTGAGAAAACACAGCGACTAATTTTATAATACTGCATAATTATTATGTCAATGTGTCGTGTATCTTGGTCGAGATCCTATATGTAAAAGTTATAATACAAGCGTTTATACGTTCGTTATAGCGAGCGATAAAAGGCGAAACTCTGACTTTTCAAAGTTATGTGCGTATTAAATAGTTAATTATCTCTCGATTTAACAATGAAAGAAAACATTGTGAGGAACCTGCATGCCTGAGTTTTCTATAAGTAATGTTCTCAAAGATATTTGAAGTCTGCCAAACGGTACTAGGCCGGCATGGTAGACTATGGCTGTATATACTAAGTTGGATAGGTATTATACAGAGTTGATGTTATTGTGTGTGCATGTGGAGGAAATGCCGAAAGCCATTTGAAAATTATTTGACTATTTGGTACATTATTCTAGTGTGACACGCGGTATATACATATGTATACTAGCTGTCACCGCGGTTTCACTTATGCTTATGATTACTGCTGCGCCTCCATTGCTCGTAGCGTGATATTACATAGCCTATGTTACTGCCGTATAAAGTTGCTTTCAAATGGAGTAAGAATTTTAAAATTAGTCCAGTAGTCTTATGTTTATTCATTAGAAACAAACATTAATACAAAAATACAAATATCTCCTCTTCATAAATAAGTATTGATAGTTGTAGTAGTATATAAAATAAATGAAAGGTTTAACAACAAAGATTCGTAGCTAGAATACTCGTCAACTCACTTGTTGCGCGCGCATTGCCCTGAGTAATCCTGAATGCGTGAATGACACAATACGAACTGCGATTTGTAAGTCAAAGCTCTCTAGAGCCCGTTTGTATTTGTTTATACCAAAGAATTAAATCTTAAATATGCCCAGTAGGTCCAGAATGGTGACCATATTTATACATACTACCTACGTATAAATATGGTCACTTTTCTGGACGCTAAATTGTCGTCTCACAGTCCAAACATGATATTAGTGGAATTATAAATACAGTATACTCACTGATATTTAAAATTGAACACTATTTTAATCTTTGCTTGCGTAAAGTGGATTGCTTTAGTAGCGATATTGCTTTTTTATTAAATTATAATCGTATAAATAAATTATTTTAAATATATTATGATACTCGGTGATAATATATGTATGTAGCTTTCCGATGGTGAAAAGAATTTTTTTAATCGGTTGATTAGTTTTTGTGTTAAATCCTTGCAAACAAACAAATAAACAAGAAATCAAATCTTTCCACTTTATATTATTATATTAGTATAAATAGTATAGATATAGATGTAAATGTAACTCATGAGCTCACTTTTCTTAGTATAGACACTTTTTAGTGCAATCTAAGTACGGTAAGTGTTAAATCTTTTATTTACACTACTCAAAAATCGTATCCATTTTAATTCATATATACGCTTTTTATTACTATGTAGACAAGTACTATTATATATATATATATATATATATACTATTAAATATATTACTAATTTAGTTAAGTTAAGCAATCATTGTTATTGATACTGCCGAGAAACAAATTAAGCAAATTATAATCGTTATAGGTACCTACCCACAGGACAGGCCTACGGACAGTGTCTAGTGTGGGACTACACGGACATTGCGTACAGATTATATTGTCATTAATAATACTTTTTATATATATTACCTTTATAATGCCTACTTGCTGCCAATGGTGTATCTCGGGACACTTTACAAACATTCAAAACACGGACAAATAGAACAGCCTGACTCGGAACAACCATTTAAGCCATACGTTGATTTGCCGAGTGTGAGTGTTCTTATACATATTTTTATCCTGTGTCTAATCCAATCTACATGAGTCATGTGACATTGCTTTTGAAACTGCAAGTTACCGGATGAAACGTACTAACAGTTGTTTTTCTACGCCGATAACTTGTAAAAGTATTATGTACTTAATATATATTGTACATTTTAAAATACAGGTACTTCGCTGGGCGAGTCAACGTATTCATACCACTACTAGTAAAAAACTATAGTGGCTTCTGCCACTCATGTTGCTCTTCTGCACGCTAGCACTGACAGTTTGCGGATGAATGGGAAAAGATCTTGCGAGAATGCCTGTTATTTTGTGAGAATAAAAATAAAAATAAAAAATAGTATAATAGAAAGTCTACAGTCCCATGTTAATTTGTAATTATTGGTCCATTTTTATTGTCACTATTTCTTATACTTTTTATTTTTACTATTATAATTTTGTAATTAATGTTTTAGTGTTTCTAAGTTAATTAATGTAAATGGTTTGTATCGTTTTAATTAACTATAAATAAATAAATAACTGTCCACTAAACTGTGATAATAACGTCATATTATAACAGAATGACTGCCTTTGTATCGCAGCGGTAGTAAATGCGACTGCTATGCACGAGGCCTCGGGTTTGATGCCCGGATCGGCCAGGGTTTTCTAACAAAATGTAGTCAGTAACAGAGCGCCAAATTGAAATTTTGGATATTTGTATACGCACATTGCAACCGCTTTTTTTTTTACGTGGGGGAATGCAATGACGCATACCCCTCCGCGGGGGCGGGCGGAGGGATTATGTCGGACTCGCCGGGGTAAAAGAAAGATGTTAAAAGATAATGTACCTCCCGGAATACCGACTAAACCTACCACGGTGTTCCTCGACAAAACCACTATCGACGGGGCCGCGCGAATCGCTTTCGCATGCGGTCGCGACCCCGCCGAGGTTACGGCCCGCCGTATGAAACGGCAGGCCACTACACAAGAGACCTACCCAAAGGACTCACTTCATAAGATTCCCTACTGTCTCCCCCCCTAGGGGGGAGACGGACTTGAAACAGAGGCGCGCGTGGGAACACGCACGCCGCCTCTCGGACCTGGTGCTGAACGGATGGCGGGCAGGCCCACAAAGCCCGCCACCCCCAGGTCAAACCTCAGGGTGGCTGGAGGTCATCGCGCGCCCTCCGGCGCCCGGCTCTGCGGTTGGGGAGAGGGTTTAAACGCTCCCTCTCCCGCTCCGCCGCCTCCTTGATGGAAATCACTTCCTCGCAAAAGGAGGCGACGGCGTTCCAACATTGCAACCCCTAGGGGTTGGCACTAAAATATCATTAATTTAGACCAGAAGCTTTTCTAATAGAAATAAAATTTAACAAATAAATGTACAAATTTCAATCTCGTACAATCAAAAAATATTACCTCGATATCACACCAATACTTTTCCTCATTTATAAATAATATCTATATTAAGTCGACTAAAAGTTTCGCGACTAGAGAATATAAAAATAGTCGAACAATCAGAGCATTTAGGGCTCGGATATGTCGTTTTTTTTTCTTCGTAACTTTCTAAAGTTTGAGCGCGGTTTGAGTAATGGGGCGCCATGACAGGTCGGTGACGTCACCGCTAGTCATATGAACGGCGGCACAAAACTTCGCCATTACCAAGACTTGCCACTATAACCGTGTATTGTGAACTGTGACGAGTAAAAACTGATCGAGTCGACCTACTAATGTTTATAATTTGTTATAAAATATACCAATATATTATTTTCTTTTAAAAAGACTATTGCGAACGTAGTGGTTCAAGTGGTCGCCTTGCCACTGCCAATGCTCCGCGTGGGTTCGATACTTTTTTTTTTTATTTTTCTCGTCAAAATAGTCACGCTCCGCCTGATGGTAAGCAGTCGTGTGGTCTAAGAGCAGTGGCCTCCACATCGTCTTCATAGCAGCCGAGGCGATGTTGAGGTCTCTACTTTGACGGCCTAAGAAGGTGCTTTTTCACGCCCCGCTTAAAGGACCCAGGATTGAAGGATGAAGGAAACACGTGCCTTGGCAGAGAATTCTAGTTGTTTAAGATCTGAGTGTTCTTCCATGTTCTGGAATTTATATATTAATACGTGATGTAAAAATTTTGTACCCTTTTTACGAAAATTGCGCGGTCGGAGGAGTATGAAATTTGGCACAGTTAAAGTTTATATGGGGAAGGAGTCGCGAATCCTAATATTTTTATAAAATATGCATTAAAATACATTAAAGTAGTGAAAAACACGACACGCACACAACCATGCATTTTACACACGCAGTCAAATCGCGTTCGTAGTATTTCGTCATTGTTCGTCTGACATCGTACAATTCTTCGTAACTGTGGTTACATATAGGTACCTTATTTATATGTAATAAAAAAAGAAAACAATGTAGGAAGCTTAGGAATATCGTTAATGAAATAGTATAGTTAAGTAAATAATAATTTGTTTGAAAAAGATAGGTAAATTAACCTGTATACCTTGGAAGATTTTTAATGAAATGTCATTATAAGGGTAAACTTATAGACAATAAAACCTTTGGCGGTTTGCCCCGCCTGGGCATCGCAGCACCGGGATTTGATCGCAACAGTCGGATCGGTTGCCCTCTCGCTCCCGGCCGTAGTTCAGTCTATGGTCCGGAGTGAGAGGTCGTGGAACGCCGTCGCCTCCTTCTGCAAGAAAGTCATTTCCATCAAGGAGGCGGTGGAGCGGGAGTGGGAGCGTTTAAACCCTCTCCCCAACCGCAGAGCCGGGCGCCGGAGGGCGCGAGACGACCTCCAGCCACCCTGAGGTTTGACCTGGGGGTGTGCGGGCTTTGTGGGCCTGCCCGCCATCCGTTCAGCACCAGGTCCGAGAGGCGGCGTGCGTGTTCCCACGCGCGCCTCTGTGTCGTGTCCGTCTCCTCCTTTAGGGGGAGACAGTAGAGCTTTTATTTTGAGAAGTGCCTATCTTGGGTAGGTTTTATTGCGTAGGGGCCTGCCGTTTCATACGGTGGGCCGTAACCTCGGCGGGGTCGCGACCGCATGCGAAAGCGATTAGCGAAACCCGTCGATAGTGGTTTTGTCGAGGAACAACGTGGTAGGTTTAGTCGGTATTCCGGGAGGTACTTTACTACTTACCGACATAATCCCTCCGCCCGCCCCCGCGGAAGGATATGCGTCATTGCATTCCCAAAGGTAAAAAAAAAAATAGACAAAAAACCCTCGTACCGCCCCCTGTACATTAAAATGTACATAATATTAGAAATCATTAAAGCCCAAACATATTTTAAAAAAGTACACGTAAACGCCCAGCGTACATTACGATGAACAAAATAAATTTCGTAGAAAGTTTAAATATCCCGCCAGGATACATATTTATGGTGACTTTTATTTGATTTATGTTTAATGTTGTCAAGGTTTGGACGTCTGTCAACTTGATAGAAAGCATTGGTTGTACGTCAAAATTGCACTCTCGTGACAAGATGGCGCGCCGGCAGATACCACGTAAGTTTGATCCGCTTTTATCTTTTTAATGTTACAGATATTTGTGTGAAATTTTGACCTTAGTGAAAGAATTGTTACTAAACTATTGTGTGATATTATTATTTTAACACTTAGATTCAAAAATCTTTTTTAAATCGCTCTTAAAATATTATGTACATTAGATTGCACATTGAGCGTTACTTCAATTTAATGTACTAAATAATATGTACATTCTATTGTACAATGAGTTATTATATGATAATTGGTTTTATTTTTCTCTTTAGGTCTAGAGGAGTTCGATATTGAACGATTATTGGTAGACTCAGAAATTGAAGACTTTGTTCTTTCAGACGAAGATGTAGAGGATCCGGAATACATGCCAGTTTTAGATTCCCCAGAAAATAGAACACGCAATAGATCCGAATCAAGTGAAAATGAAACGGAATCGGAGACGGAAGAGAGGCCAGTTAGACGTGGTCAAGGTCGAGGACGTGGTGCTGCGAGAGGACGTGGTGCTGCGAGCGGACGCGGTGCTGCGAGAGGACGTGGTGCTGAGTGAGGTCGGAGAGGCGTAAGAAGGGGCAGGGGGAGGGGTCGTGGATACAATATTGAAATTGAAACTAATTCAACGGTTGAGACTTCATCAAATGAGTCATCGGTACCTTCAAGCAACTAGACCATACAAGAGTTTCATCCTCAAACTCCAGTTTTATTAGAGCCGGCCTATTTGCCACTAAATAGTCAAGGTTATCAGAAGCAAGATTATTGGAAGCAATATATAACCGACGATTTAATAAATTTAATAGTCCAGAAAAGCAACCAAACCGCAGTTGAGAGACATGGGCGGAGCTTAAACTTGACCGCAGTCGAAACACATGTGTACCTGGGTATAACATTAGTAATGTCTGCCATCAATTATCCTAATCTGCGAATGGCTTGGGAGAAGAAATGGAAGGTGCCTATCATAGCTGACAATATGTCTCGAAACAGATTTCTTCAGCTGAGAAACAGTTTGAAAATTGTATTTGACAATGATATCACGCCGCAAATGAGATCTCAGGATATACTTTGGAAAGTTCGCCCTCTAATCCAATATATGCAAGTTGGTTGCCGCGCTCAACAAAAATTAGACGAAATGATCATCCCATTTACCGGGTCATGTTCCATAAAACAGTACTGTCCGGGAAAACCTAATCCTGTAAGCATAAAAGCATTTGTCTTAGCAAATCCTGATGGAACTGTGTGCGATTTCCAAGTTTATCAAGGGCAAACGACCTTTTCAGACTATGCTAATACACCTTTTGGGTTGGGTGAAAAAGCAGTATTAACATTGACTGACCAACTAGTACCAGGACATATACTCTATTTTGATAGATTCTTTACGTCAGAAAAGTTATTTGATGAACTTGAAAAGAGGGGTATCAAGGGTCGGGAACTATTATGAAAAATAGAATACCATATGATGTGAGAGAATCAATAATAAGTGATAATGAACTAAAGTCTTAAGGAAGGGGAAGCTTTCAAGTTTTGGTCAGAAATGATAAACGTCTTGCACTTACGAAATGGTATGATAACAAACCAGTACTGTTATTGTCTTCTGTGGAGGCTGATGTTGAGGTTGATAAATGCAAAAGATGGTGCAAAAAAGACAAACGTTATGTAATTGTGCCAAGACCAAGAGTTGTCAGGGAGTATAATAAAAAAATGGGAGGTGTCGATTTAGCCGATCGCATGTTGGCTGTTTGCCCTAACAGATATCGTACCAGAAAATGGACACAACGATTTTTCTCACACATGATTGATTTAGCCGTTACAAACTCCTGGTTGCAGTACAAAAAAGATCAGGTAAAATTAGGAGTTCCTGCAACAAAAATACTGCAACTGCGTGCCTTTAAAATGGAACTAGGAGAAATGCTCATTGAGTCACATGCTTTAACAAATTCTGAACACGAAGAAGCATCTGAAACAGAAGTAGTTTCAGCTAGAAGAAAGGGTCGACCTTCAACAGTTGTAGTGCCGAGCGTGAAATATCGTACCCATGCAGCTAAACACCTCCCTATGATAAGTGATGGTAATTCTACTAGATGCCGTCACTGTCATTACAATAGGACTCTATTCAAATGTATGCATTGCAAAGTAAGTTTATGCCTCACGAGATACCGTAATTGCTTTTTTGATTTCCATCAAAATAGTTCAGATAATTAGTACATTTATCATTTTCATGTTTTGTGTAAACAATATTTACGTTAGATATTGTGTATGCGTAGTTTTTATTTTTTGAGTCTTATTAGGTATATTTGGAAGTTGATTATTTAAGAGCAGATTTTAAAAAGATGTTTTGTTAGTTTTTAATTATTTTAGTGTTTTGTTACTTTTAATTATTATACTTTCATTCTTTCGTTTACAGTAAACGAAAAAAGGTGATTACTTTTGACAGACTTGTGTTAAGACTATTTCCTTTTTTAGAACAGTATTTAATGTTTTTAGTGCTGTTAGGTTTTTTGAAGTTTATTATTTTAGAGGCATATTTCAATAACTATCACAGTAATAGGAAGGTGGTAAAATTTAAGAGACTTGTCTTAAAGACTGAATTGAATTAAGGATCTCAATGTATGATTATTAACGTTACCAAAAATAAACAAAGTGATTTATAAATATT
Source organism: Catocala nupta (assembly GCA_963675205.1). Taxonomy (NCBI): domain Eukaryota; kingdom Metazoa; phylum Arthropoda; class Insecta; order Lepidoptera; family Erebidae; genus Catocala; species Catocala nupta. The sequence continues at coordinate 26,236,198 of OY776082.1, forward strand.
TTTTTCTTTATATCCTTTTCATATAAGTAATACCCAATGTACATTTAAATGAACAAAATAAATAACTTCAATGTAGTAAGTAACGCCTAATGTTCATTTAAATGAACAAAATAAATCACCTTAAAATTTAATTCTTGATCTTCTACATAACGCCAGAGTATGCCCAAAAATATACAAAAAATTCCTATGCACATATTTACGAAAAAATAAGTGCATTCTTGTTACCACAAAAATACGGTTAGGTATGTATATTATGTCTTGTGTCACGGAAGACCTTAGAAATGAGGCACAAGTTTTATTTTTCGTAGATTTTTCCCGCGGCTTCGCTCGCATAAATGTAGGGTAGGTTTGGTTAGTAGACATTTCATTTTTCTGGATGAAACCCTATGTGCTTTCCTGTTCAAAAGTAAATAATAATAATATCAGCCCTTTATATAAAATTATCCACTGCTAGGCATGAACTTCTTCTCGGTTAGAGAATGGTTAGGACATAGTCTACCACGCGCTAGCCCAGTGCGGGTTGGCAGACTTCACACATCTTCGAGAACATTGTGTAAAACTCTCAGATAAGCTCGTTTCGTCGCGATTTTATACTTCACTAACTAACTAAGTATTTAACACGCATATAACTTCTAACAGTTAGAGATGCGTGCTGTGGGATCCAATTCGGGACCTCTCCGTAGCAGTCTAATGGTATACCAGCTAAGCCATCGCTGCGATACTTGGTCGCTTTAGAGCTATGCCAAACAGGAATAAAATGGCACCTGAAATTAAACTACTTTATGCGGATTTTAAATCGTTGTTTATTTAGTAAATACTACTATTACATAATTTTGAAACTATTTAATTACTACTGTCAAAAGTTACTACTATTTTAAGCTACTTAAATTATTAAACTATATCGATTTATATTTACACTTTTCCCGATGTTTCGGTTGCCATTCAGCAGTCATGGTGACCTTTGGACCGACACACTCATATACATATATGTATGTACATGACTAAGCACAATGTATCTAACTTTTAAACGTTAATAAATCTTATAAAATGCTTTGTTTTTCTTATTTGTGTTGTTAATTATGTAGTAAAACTCATCCTAATTCATATTATGTTCATCCATATTATTATAAAATCACATAAAGGAAGAAATCGTAGTTTGAAACCGAGAGCACGCTTTTGTTGCGGATTAATGTCATGAAATCTAATTTATTTGAAATTATCCCAACATAATTCAATTAGTTATTATATATTGCAATACGGATATTAATTACTAACGCAGGATAATTGTTGCTCAAATGACATAATGTCCATATTTTCCTTATGTTGTCCATATATGGCAAATATAACTAGGTATTGGCAAATATCGTTAAACAGAGTTTCGACGCAGTTGTGAGTGTTTATTCGCATGATGTACAATTTAAGTGTGATGGTGTTCTGTAAGATATTTATTGTGACGTTAAGTTTATATGGCAACGTTGTTATTGGAACAAGTAAGTAACTTACGTATGAAGTTTATGAGTGACATGGCAATAAGTTTCGGCTACTACATATAGCAGCCAATTAGCGACGTAAATTGAAATATGTCTCGCTTACAAGTTAGTGTTGATTTCCGACATTAAAGAGGATTTTCCTGAAAATCTTTATTTATAAGCCTTTCGATCCAAATATGATCATGTCAATGCTAAATGGACTTTAATATCTAAATTTATGACTTGAAGGCGGTAGTACTCTAATAATTCTCAAATTGAGCAGTCAAATATCTCCCTCAGACACAGAGCACATTCCACCAATAAGTTCACTGAGTTCCCTAAAAATACTTTGTTGCGTATAATATTTGTCTCCCTCCCTGATTGCCACGCCCTTTTTTGTGGAACAAAGTTGTTATCAAGTTTGTTTGTTTATTATATATTAATACTGTCCCGACAGACGGTTGCCTTGTATAGACAAAAAAAAAACAAATCTAAACCATCCTCGAATCCACTTGAACACACACAAAAAAGTTCATTCAAATCGGTCCAGCCGTTTAGGAGTAGTTCACTGTCAACACACCTACAGAAGAATTATATATATAAAGATGTAGACTGCGTGATGACGTATTGGTTTAAGTCGTCGCCTTGACATTGGCACAACGCTCGGCACACACAACACAAACATTTGTATAATACACAAATAGTTTTTTCGTGTCTGGATGTTCTTTGTGTTCGTGGGTTGAATTTATGAAGTCCCCCGTGACACAGTATACATTCCTAGCGCGGAAACTGATATATCAGAAAAAGTATAAAAATAAACCATAATATACACAAATGTAGTAAAAAGTCATTTTATCAAATATTGTTAGATAAATGACGGGTAACATTGCATATTTTTGTTATAGAAGAAATCCTAAGTAATATTATAAATGCGATGTAAGATTGTTTGTTACGCTTTCACGCCTTAACTGCTCGACCGATCATCAAGAAATTTTGCACACACGTTGTCAGGAGTATAAATAAGTTATGTCCTTTTTGTGTGTTTTTGTTTAGGTACCTTTCATCAAGACAAATAATATAAAAGTAAACTAGTAATTTTATAGTAAGTATCCTTTAGAGACGCTGTGTTATTAAGAGACTGACCAGTTACATCTGTCCCTTATTTGTGCGGTCAGCAACCTACAATCTGTTCAACATTAAGAACCTTTACGTTCTTTAACAGAAACCGAAAGTAACAATTCGTCGTCTCCACTTACAATCCTTGTGAACCATATGGAGTTAGCTATACAATTTGATAACAGAAAAAACTTGTATGAAGCTACGTATTATTACGGTGAAGGTGACTTGATCGAAGCAACTTGTATCAACGAAGCATTTAAAGATAACCTACGACTAGTGTACCAGTACGCCAAATCACAACACGGTAAATACTCATTATCTATAACATAATATTATATAGAGGAAAAACTATTTATTTAATTTATTATATATTTATTTATAACGATTTTACTCAAAAACTATTAAACCTATTTTGAATATTCTTTTCCAATATAAATCTATATTATCACTGAGTAACATAGGCTGAAATTATTGGGTAAGAAATCGTGATAGTAAAAAATCTGATACTTTAAAGAAAGTATCAGTATTTTTACTATCACGATTTCTTACCAAATAATTTTATTAATAGCCGTGTAATTCCAGACAGCCAGCGTACATTTTTGGGCATACATTTTTTTTTTTTTTTTTTTTTTTACGTGGGGAATGCAATGGCGCATATCCCTCCGCGGGGGCGGGCGGAGGGATTATGTCGGACTCGCCGGGGTAAAATAAAGATGTTAAAAAAAAGATAATGTACCTCCCGGAATACCGACTAAACCTACCACGGTGTTCCTCGACACAACCACTACCGACGGGGCCGCGCGAATCGCTTTCGCATGCGGTCGCGACCCCGCCGAGGTTACGGCCCGCCGTATGAAACGGCAGGCCACTACACGAAAGACCTACCCAAAATAGGCACTACTTCAAATAAAACCCTACTGTCTCCCCCCTAGAGGGAAGACGGACTCGACACAGAGGCGCGCGTGGGAACACGCACGCCGCCTCTCGGACCTGGTGCTGAACGGATGGCGGGCAGGCCCACAAAGCCCGCCACCCCCAGGTCAAACCTCAGGGTGGCTGGAGGTCATCTCGCGCCCTCCGGCGCCCGGCTCTGCGGTTGGGGAGAGGGTTTAAACGCTCCCTCTCCCGCTCCGCCGCCTCCTTGATGGAAATCACTTCCTCGCAAAAGGAGGCGACGGCGTTCCACGACCTCTCACTCCGGACCATAGACTGAACTACGGCCGGGAGCGAGAGGGCAACCGATCCGACTGCCGCGATCAAATCACGACGCTGCGATGCCCAGGCGGGGCAAACCGCCAAAGTGTGCAGCGCCGTGTCCTCAATAACGTCGCGGCAGTCGCCGCAGTGGTGACAACCGGGCGTCTCTTGCCGGCGTATACGACACAGGAACCGGCCAAAACATCCATGGCCAGTCAGAACCTGTGTCAGCCGGAAGGTGAGGGCGCCATGCCGCCTCTCCAGCCACTCCTCAAACACGGGACTTACCGCCACGATCGTGGCGTGCCCGGGGCATACATAATCTAACTTTTCTTTTTATTTTATTCCCGTACCCACAATATTTTAATAGATAATAGAAAATATTCAATTTAACTCTGATGACTTTAGATTTTACCGAAAAGCAGCTCAGTATGCTAAACGACTACAAAAATCATACAATAATTTACGTGCATTATTAACTATGTCTCATAAGTGGAAATAAAAATGTCTTATCTCTAATCTAAATAAGTGAGGCAGTAAAATTGACTTAAAATAGTAAAATTTTCTGATTCATACGGTTCATACCTTCAGTCTTGGAAGAAAGAAGAAAATTAAAAACACAATCAATTAGCTACTAACAGAAGCTATATTTTAACAAAAATATCAAATAATTATCGGTCGCTGTATGTGTGCAAGAAAATATAGTTTTTAACAAGATTCCACTTGGGTCAACGAACCTTATTCTTCGGTTGCCCCCAGAATAAGTTTCATTATAATTGGCACGGGCTTCTTTACCATGTGTAGCGGATGACATAATTGCATTCAAATTAATTCGAATATTTCATGCTAAAACGTATCGCGCTATATAGAAGTATTTGAATAAAATTCGAGAGTCCTTCACTAGAAATAAACGAAAAATAGAAAGACATTACCGAACATTTTTTAATGAATACATTTGAATGCAACGGAATGCATTGCTTGCTACCGACTAAACCAATCACGATATGCCAGCTCGCTGCCTTGGATGGTGGGTGGATCGCTGAAACTGAAAAGCCATGTCCACCTGACCCAGGTAGATGTGCTTCTAATTTTTAAAGTAAATTATACCTAACTATCCACAGAGTCGTTTAAGCCCAATGTCTCATCACAAGCGACAGCAGCCTCCATTCGTTTTCGAACGAAGATGGACGCTGCACATAACAATAGCTATTTATACTGCACACGCGACTACCGTTTCGCCCAAATAAAAGTTACTTTCGTCTTACAGAAGATATTCTTTGGTAAGTTAGAAAATTTTCTTATTAAAATTATTTGTCATGCAAAATTTCATCAGTTACACGGCGTAATTTTCAAAGCAATTTTGTGTTCTCTTTGCTGAAAACCATAAGGACCTACACTACGCATTTTTATTTCAGAATCAATTTCAAAACTATGGCTTTCTCATAGGGTGTTGTCAAAACTTATTTTATTTCGCGTATTGGTAGTCGAGCAAACATTCATAAACGATGTTGTATACTTTGTTAATTATGTCAAGAAAGCACAATTGAATATGACTGCACGGATGGCGTAGTAGTTTAAGTGGTCACCTCGCTAGTGCCGCCATGCCGAGAATTGTGGGTTCGATTCCCACACGAGACAAACATTTGTGTGATCCACAAATGTTTGTTCCGAGTCTGGGTGTTCTTTGTGTCCGTTGTTTGAATGTTTGTAAAGTCCACTGCGACACAGGGATTATTTCTAGTGCGGGAGTTATCTCTGTACATCGTAAGGACGAGGGTGGAATAGTAATAGGTATTCTACCCTCACGCCAAAACACCAATTTAAATGGCGCATGAAATAAATGAATTAAATATCACCACGGTCAGCATTATGAGGGTGGACAAGTAATATCACTCGTGACAGGCAAAGGTATAAAGGGGAATGTAAGAGCTAGTACACAAATACCACGATCGAGGTATAGCGTGCAGCATCGATGGCTTAAGAAGCTGGGTGTTTTACCTAAAACAACTGTATGCAATCGTGCAGTATTATATTGTAAAATGTCATCATTGGATAGACATATTTCCTCTTTATAATATACACAAATATCATAAAATAATAAATATTAAAGAGGAAAGATCTGTTTGTTTGTAACCGATAAACTCTGAAATAACTGAAATGATTTTAATCAGTATTTCACAAAGCTACTCTATCCATAGTAACGTGGGCTATATAACACACATGACGCTACAAGTCACGAAAGTGGAACAGTAATTAATAAATGTGAATGAAGCCGCGGCAGAACTAGTATAAAATAAATCAATAAAGATGAAACATTAACTGTAGGAATTTTGATAAAACTTAAACACAGACAGAGCATGCCCTAGATAACTACAAAGCATTTTTTCATCCCGGTACACATGAGATGAAATAGGAGAACGCCGCTGGTAGAATCCTTACTATAATAAAATGAATGCGAATGTGACTTTGTTTGTTTGTTACGCTTTCACGCCTTAACTACTCGACCAATCATTATGAAATTTCGCATACAAGTTGTCAGGGGAACAAAAACGGACATAGAGCATTGACGCATACCCCTCTCTGGGGGCGGGCGGAGGGGCTATGTCAGACTAATGATAATAAGAATGGACTCCCGGTAATACCGACTAAACCTACCACGGTGTTCCTCGATAAAACCGCAATCGGCGGGGCCGCGCGAATCATTTTCACATGCAGTCGCGACCCCACCGAGGTTTTAGCCCACCGTATGAAACGGTAGGCCAATACACGATAACACCTACCCTTTGGTCACCACTACTTTTAAAATCACTATTGTCCCCCCTCCTAGAGGGGAGACGGACACGACACAGAGGCGCGCGTGGGAACACGCACGCCGCCTCTTGGACTTGGTACTGATCGGATGGCGGGCAAGCCCACGAAGCCCGCCACCCCCAGGTCAAACCTCAGGGTGGCTGGAGGTCATCTCGCGCCCTCCGGCGCCCGGCTCCGCCGAAAAGTACTGTTACTAACCTAACCTTGGTAACCTTTATTTACGCGAGTGAAGGCGCGTGCAAGAATTAGACAAGTAATAAAATAAAAGTATAACAATTGAAATGTAAATTTCTTTATTTCAGGCTACATAAATTTGAAAATCAACGGGCTTCCAGTAAGGCCAATAAGATCGCAAGAATATGTAATTGTGTTAAAAGGGAAAATGTTTGACATCCTATACATTGAATATGAAGCTATATCCAAAGATGTTATATTAGGCTATCCAAGTAATGTGCCTTCGTGTGGCAACGTTGGTAAGTTCATTTACTTCTCTTGAAGTGACAAGTACAGTCAGCGAAATAAGTAGCTGAACACTGAACTAATTTTGTAAACGTAATACTGAAATGCCAAATTATTATACAAATTCAAATTCAATTTATTGCATTCCATAATATACATTTACAGGTAAAATAAGTAATTATGGACTCTGTAGGGCACAGCACTATTAGGGGAGAGGAGGAGCTGATTAATTATGCTATTTTTAAAAGTTTAGTTTTGATACAATTTTTATCAGCTTTTGGATCTAGTGTAATTAAATTAGTATTAAAAATAATCATTATCTGTTTGTTTGGTGCTATATATTTATAATAAAATTTATTGATATTTTAATTGCATTTATTACTACACAATGTTATCACAAAACTTGTTTACTATCCATTATATATTATTTTATTACATAGTTATTAATTATATGGTAATATGAATAAGTGAAGGTAGGCAAGTCAAGTGCCTTCTACCTATGCGATGTCCTATTTTTATATTAATTTTGAATACAATTATTATTTTAAAATCATATTAATAAATTTTATGTTTTTATATGTTTTTAATATTTAGTTAATAATTACTATGAAGTTATGCTTTTAAATGTTTAGAATTTATAAAAAATATTCTGTAGAGCTACTTAATATTTAATAAAATAATACCAATTGTGATTAAGTCAATTATATCTCAATTGTATCTATTATGAAAATAAGGTTAATCTACAGAACAGAATATATAGAACGGCCTTGTAGGCGGGGCAGGCGCGCCAAACGAAGCAGGGGCAGCAACGCTCATACTTCAATCGTTCAATTGTTTTTGTTTATTAACAATCGCGTTCATACTGTGATTTCGTGCAAAGTTCGGCAAAACAATAAGTATAGAACCATCTTGCGGTGTTGTAAACTGTAAGAATAGAATTTAGGTGTGACCCGAGGAAGGATTTCTTTTCACCGGTTTCTTAAAAACATTTAAATTTAAAAACAGAAAGACAGGTCGACAGACATACAGACGCGGCGGGGGACATTGTTTTATAATGTGCAGTGATATTTTATTGTGATAAATTTGATGATTACATCCATCCATCCTCATAAACTTTCACATTTATATCGACAGTAGGACGTGTAATCCAGAAAATTAAATTATTGTTCTGATTCTGGGTATATTTTGTGTACATATATGTGTGTGTGCAAAGTCCCTCGCAACACAGAATTTGATTAGTGCGGGCGATGTCTTTAAATACTTTAGACGCATCAATAGTAAATAGTAAAAAGCATAATAGACAGGATAGATAAACAGGACGAAAATGACTCCAAATTTGGGGGAATTTAAAAACTAGTTGGTATATTATTTGCGATAAAAGAAATAGATTATAAGAAAAACGAATTTCTTCCAATCCATGACAAAAACTCAAACTAAAAATAAAAATATGCCAAAAAAATTAATATATGAACCAATCCACTAAAAAAATCATAACGGAATACATGCTTTACATAGAAATTTATATTAATAGATGTGAACATGTTATAATTAATTATGATTATTGTCTATAATATCTTCTACTATTCTATTATCATTGCTAGGTATCCCAACTTAATATTATAAATGCGTTTAAATTTGTTTGTTTGTTGCGCTTTGACTTATTACTCGACCGATCATCGTGAAATTCGTTTCACGTTGTAATGGGTACAGCAAAGAACATAGGACCATATACATTTTTTGGATGAAAGGTATTCATCCAGACAAAATTTACTGTTCCTGAACGAGCGACGGTGCGAGCAAATACTAGTTTATCATAAAAACAGGGTATTTTATTGATTGCAGTTAAATATGAGAAAATATTAACCAACGCAGTTAAATTTAATGCAAATGGCGTACAACTGAATTATTGTGTATATCACCAGGATTATAACACGACGAAAATCGTTTTGCTCGATATATTAACCATCGAGTTGGTGCCATTACCGAGAAACTTGTATTTTGGTAAGTCTTTATATTGTTTTACAAAAAAACAGCGCGTGTGATGTTGAAGACAATCTTTCTTCTTGTGTCGTTTAAAACATAAACATCTCATAAAAGGATTAACTAGATTGAAATTGAACTAGACTTGGTCAAAGTCAAAACTGCACAATCACTACGTCCGCTGGATACACTCATTATTACTAGGGAGGAAATAGTCTTTCGAAAATTAGTGCGTGCTCGTTAAATATATACCCAATCATAATCAAAATAGACATTACATAATGACGTCGCGCACCAACACATATTGTTTGTTTCGGTATTCCCAAAGTTCGATAACTACCTTTTGAAATTATAATCAGAAAGAGTCACGATATATCAGATCTGCATTTTCTTATACAACCGAGGTGGCAAGCACTCATGCGGTCCACCTGATCGTACGTGGTCACTCTAGGCTATGGACGCCTGCAACACCAGAGGCATCACTTGTGCGTTGCCGACCCTTTAGGAAAGAAAGAAGAGAAAAAGGAAGTGGGAAGGAGAAGGAGCGGGAAGAGGGAAATGGGTGATTTGGCATCCAGCACTCTGACTCACCGAACAAAACACAACAGTAGGAATATTGCAATTTCTCGTCGATATACTGTGAGAGGGTAGTCATGCCCCGGTCGAGCCGGCTCATTCATGCTGAAATCAGTGAGGCTTTACTACTCAATAAAGAATTGTCCTACTACAGAGCACGGGCCTCTTCTCATTGTGAGAAGGATTAGGCCATAGTCCACCACGCTGGCGCAGTGCAGGTTGGCGGACTTCACATATCTTTGAGAACATTATGGTGAACTCTCAGACATGCAGGTTCCTGACGACGTTTTCTTTCACCGTTAAAATCAAATGCTCACAGATCTGGATTAACACACCAGATATTATTTATTCAGGCATGCGTTCTCGTGACCTGGACACGGGTGAAGCAGGATTCAGAATCTAGTGTAACTAATAATATAAATGCGAATGTTTGTTACTCGACCATTCATTACTAAATATCGGATACACGTTTTCCGGGTAACAGAAAAGGTCATGGGGTACCTTTGATCAAGAAATAAATGCTGTTACTCTAAATGTAACCTTATCTAACCTATATTTAGGCGTGCGAAGGCGCTAATAAAATCTGGTCTTTTATAAATTGTATTATTGTTACAGATAACATACCCTCTGTCACGACGAATTTATTACCTAACAATTTGAAGTTGGGAAAATACGTTGAAGCGTCCCAGCCAGTTGCTTATGAATATAACGATGGAGACCATTTCTTAATGAACTGTTCAATGGAACGGTGGTTCTTACAGGACGCCCATTCATACTTAGAGTTCAATGGCTCAGGTATTATTCAATTATATATCTTGTATGAATGCCTTGATGGCGCAGCGATAGTGAAGGTCGTGCTGAGCATGAGGCAAAGTGTTACTGGGTTTATCTGTCAAGAAATTCTCAGAAGCAACCCTTGTTGCAACTGAAAGTTTCTTTAACACAAAATGTACAATTATTGTGATTGTATAAGGGCGCCTTAATATTTACCGCTTTATCGCCGCCTTATGTCTGTCTATCTGTATGTTTGTACGCGCATCAAGCAAAATCTATCGCACTGTTACATACCCCTTTATGTATGGGACCTCCGTAAAGTAGACATGACTCAGCATAGATACCATGTATCCCGGTAGGCGGCAGAGCCGTGAGAAACAGGCAGTCTTCTTTTAGCACCAACTTTGACCACTCGCCTTTTCCCATTATTTTGTGTTCTAATATTATTTGAAATTTTGTATTCGGGTCAATATAGTGACGAAATTATAAATTTGTTTTTTTTAAAAAGACTCATCATAAGTGGCGTGTAACAGTACGAACCACAGTTGAATTATTAAAGGTCTAGCTTAAAATCTGGCGCATTATAATACACATATTGACACTTCCAAATTCAATGCGTACAAAGTCACGGGCAATATTTATTATTACTAAAATAAAAGGAAACTTCCATCTCATTCTGTGTCGAGGCCTGCACTCAGCGGCGAAACAGTTTATAAACGAGTCTCTTGTCTCCCTCTGTCTCTCTCTCTTGAGTTGCCAAAACCCACTATAGTTAGTTCCCTGCTAGTTTCAAACGTATCCAAGTCATACCACTTTTCATTTTGGATTTTGATACACAGCTGATATAATTTGAATATTGAAACTATGTATCTTATGTATCATATTTTAAATTTCAGTGGATACGAGTATGAAAATCGTTAGTAAAGACTTAGTTCTGAGCTCTGCAGATCATAGAAAGAAACTTATATGTTATTTGTGCAATGATTCAAATTGCAATACAGTACTAGGCTCTATGCAAGTTATATTAATATGTAACAATATTATGCATAGAAATTCATACGTTAAATTAGTCAAACACAACATGTCTGGTAAGTTATACAATTTTTTTTATCTAAAAATAGACAACTCACACTCTAGGATTAAATCCTGTGTCGCAAGCGACTTTACAATCATTCGAACAACTGATATATATAGAAAACCCAGAGTCGGGACTATTATTATTTGTGGATGGCACAAGTTTTCCCCGTGTGGGACTCAAACCGTGGTGTAGCAGCGGTGACGAGAAACTAAATCGGAACTCTATTTGGAATAGTTTTTCTTACTTGATTAGCTCATTGGTTCTAACTTGTAGATGGCTCAAATTTTTGTTCCGTTTGATCATAAAACCCACAATAAACACACAAAAGAGTACGTCATCCGTGCAATCGAGTAGTTTTATCTAAGTATAGTGCAAACACAAACACATATAGCAAACACGACATTTTATCTAAACTTAAATAGAGGCTCACGTCTATAAAATACAAGTTCAATCTCAATTGCACTTGTATTTTTATACAATAATATTTAATGAAAATATAAATAACTATTACATTTATTTGTTAATGTAAATCTACACTAATATTATAAAGAGAAACATTTGTATTTTTCGTTTTTGTTGGTAAGAAAAACTCAAAAACCGCTGCACCTATTTAAGAAATTCTTTCACTTAGTAGTAGAATGCTAGTTATATATTGTATTGAGTAACATAGGTCATATAATATCACGCTACGAGCCACGGGAGCGGAGCTTAAACGTGAGTGAAGACGCGTGGGACAGCGAGCTATTACAGCAGACAAAAACAAAGTTTATTTGCTTAACACAAGTATTTTCTAATCATTTACGTTAAAAATATGGTTTTTCGGCAGGTTTCGAGAGCTTTTACAAATGATTCATTGTTAAAAACTTTATTTTGACTACCTATGTAAATCAAGTCTTATTAAAAATCATTGGAATATTGGTTTTATTTATACTTACTGTTAAAGTCTGCGGCTTCACCCACGCTTGTGATGAATGCTCCATTTTGACTTGTATCGCGATGTTTTATAAGTAGCTTTCTAACAGTAAAATAATGATTAAAATCGGTCCAGTAGTTTCTGAGTATATTGATTACAAACATGAATACAAATCTTTTCTGTATGTAATATTATTATAAAAGTTTAAATATATAGATTTGTCTCAGTTTTTAATTGTCTTTTATCGATACTATACACAAGACATCGATATTAATACGAGTTGTGGTTTCTTATATAACCGATCGTAAACGCAATCATAAAATTCACTTTCTTTTTTGCTTAAAAAAACTACGCACTAGGAATAATTGCTGTGTCGCAGCAGACTTTACAAACATTCAAACAACAGATACAAAGAACATCTAGACTCAGAACAACCATTTGTGGATCGCACATATCTTGGACTGTGTGGGGAACACACACACGCACAGAACACACGGCGACACGGCGGTAGCGAGGCAGCTACCTAAACCAGTGGTCGGTAACCTTGACGTCCAAAAGAGCCAAATAATTCACAAGTGAAATCTATTCGCGTTGGGCTCGGGATGAACTTGGACAAGACTAAGGTCATGTTCAACGAGCACATCGTCCCTGAGCCCGTTTTCGTCGAAGGTGTAGCCCTTGAAGTTGTCCAGGGGTACGTCTACCTAGGACAAAAGTTACAGCTGGGTAGAGACAACTTTGAGGGTGAAATCACCAGAAGAGTGCAGCTTGGCTGGGCAGCGTTTGGAAAGTTGCGTCACATCTTCGAGTCACCCTTGCCACAATGCCTGAAGACCAAGGTATTCAATCAATGCGTCCTGCCGGTCATGACATACGGAGCCGAGACGTGGAACCTAACAGTGAAACTAGCCCACCGATTGCATGTCACTCAGCGAGCTATGGAAAGGTGTATGCTCGGAATCTCGTTAAGGGACAAAGTCCGGAACGAGATTATCCGACAAAAAACCAAAGCTACTGACGTAGTTCAGAAGTGTAGCAGGCTGAAGTGGCAGTGGGCCGGTCACATCTGTCGCAGAACCGATGAGCGTTGGAGCAGACGGGTTCTCGAGTGGAGACCACGACTCGGCAAGCGTAGTGTAGGACGCCCTCCGGCCAGATGGACCGACGACCTGAAAAAGTGGCTGGTGGTGACTGGATGGCGAAAACGGGAGATCGGGCCTTGTGGCGCACCCTGGGGGAGGCTTATGTCCAGCAGTGGACTGCAATAGGCTGAAATGATGATGATGATGAATGATGAAATCTATTCAAAGAGCCATTTTTTTTAAGTTAAGCCTTGCTTTAGCAAGAGACATTTTGGAAAAATTAGGATTAAAGTACACTCTCGAGCTTGCCTTTGTCATATTAGTCTCAGCTTAAATAACAGTAAATTAAATACAATTTGTTATTATACTTATGAGGCAAGATAATAAGTAATAATCCGTGCCTGCACTAAGCATTTCGTAGAAGAGCCGCAGTCGAGGAGTTGAAGATCCGCATGCGGCTTGCGAGCCGCGACTTGCCGACTAACCTAACCTAAACCAATACGCTGCCCGTGCTTTTTCTTTGTTATTCATATATTATTATTTATACATTTTAAGGCTCGAATTATTCATTGGTTGTCTCTATCAGCGTGAGTATGATTATGATCGGCCTGGTCATAATCGCTATTATATACTACTGCAGGAAAGCCAAAACATCCATCGGTACTAAGGTACGTATGACTTCTTTTTGTTATCTTTCCCAAAACCCACGACGGAGTGTAGAAGGGACTCGCAGCCATGAGGTGCACAGGAAAGTTTTCTGGCTCCAGCCAGAGACGAACCCTTTTTTTTTAACGTGAAGAATGCATTTACATTTACATACGTGTCCGCGGGCAAAGTGGAGCGAAGAGGTTATGTCGGGCTGACCCGGAGAAAGATGGAATGCCCCAGGTACTACCGACTAAAACTATCACGGTGTGCAAACTCGCTGTCTTGAATGGTAGGTGGGTCGCAGCCAGAAACGGACCTACCTAAACTATTTCATACATAATATCATAGTAGTTTTAAATCTGGTATGAAAGTGGTTAAATTGCGATGTGTAGCAGTAATATAAATCTCCGTACGGCTTGATGATATAATTGTAAGACTATGAATATATATAAATTAATGTAACTATTTATATTATTTTAGTATTGTATGGATTGATTTTATATTACTTTTTTTTGTGTACAAACGACAATTCCACACTAGGTAAAGCTTGTGGTAACATTGAAACAACGGACATATAGTATATTGACATATAATGTATTGTCTTTGGCAAGACAATACATTCTTTTCCTTAGTTATATTATTAATTAACATCTGAGAATGTGTTCTTTATTTTGTGAATAATTATTTTTATTATTATTATTATCTGTACATCTTATTATACATATAAACACTTGTGACCACATATGTTTGAAAATATATCTGTTGCAATAGTTGGCATGGGCCATCCAAGGGTGCGTGGCGGGTTTCTCTCGTGCCAATAATTTTATTACAAGTAACGCTTAATTCGATTCAAATACCACTATAGTTTCACTTCCATGTTGATTTTTGAAATATACATATTTTTTTTTTAAACAATTATTTGTGGATCACACAAATTTCTGTCCTGTATGAAGATCGAACCCACGGTACCTGACGCAGTGCCAGCGGGGAAACACTTACCTAAACCAATACACCTTCCCTGCACATAAAAGATTATTTTAACTAGTTCAATATAAGCAGCCTAATAGTAGACCGGTAGAATGCCACACAGAGGTCTCGCCTTCGATGCAAAGGCGACTCTGTCGTTTTGAAGCTATGTGCTTATTAATAGTATAGTAAATGATCGCTTGATTTAACGGTGAAGTAAAACATCGTGAGGAAACCTTGTCTTAGAGTTCTACAAAATAGTCTCGAAGATATGTAAAGTCTGCCAATCCACACTGGATCAGCATGGTGGACTATGGCTTTACCCTTCTCACACTGAGAAAAGGCCCGTAAGCAGCAGTAAAACAGTTTAATACAGAGCTGATATTATACCTAATATGATTTCAGATGTTTAAGAACTCTATTCAAGATAACGATGACCCGGCGCCGAGATTAAGAGAACCAGCAGAGCAACCATCGGAGAGCTGTCCTTCAGAATATGACTATGTATACGACAAAGACATGAATGTTCTAGCTCCACGAATATGTCCGCAACACAGTACACACACAGGAGAGCCTGAACCTAGTACTGTGGAATACGATTATGTGTACGATGGAATGATCAGGCCATAATAATAAATAGCGTAAGGAAAGAAATATATAGGTACTTATTATATCGTGATCTGATCACAAGTTGAATTATATAAGTTATTTAGCGAAACCTGTTATTGGCTATATCAAATTAAGTAAAATTTATGTTTTAAAAAAATTGTTAAGCTGATGGTTTTTTTTTAATAAAGTAATATAAAAGGTCATCTATTGTGTTACCTAACTTTTTTTCCATAATCTAAACTGCCATATCTTTTTTTATTCTAATCATCATTTGTAATTGAATTCCATTTACATAAAATTGAATTCCCTAAATACAACATGCCCTAAATTTGTTTGTCATAAATATTACAATCAATAATATATAAAAGACTTAAAAGCGTTTTCAATTAAAGTTATATAATAATAATATAATATTCCATCACATACACACAACACCATCTAGCCCAAACTAAGCAGAGCTTGAACTATGGGTACTAGACAATGGATAAAGATACATTATATACTTTTTATACTTTAGTTATAAGTCCTAAATTCAAACTATTTAATGTTTATTTATTCTAATAATGTTTTTAAAACTAATTTGTATTATAAAGCTTGGCTTTTGTCACGGCTCCGGCGGCGCTGCGGGTCTCCGGCGGTCCTACGCGTGCTAATCGTCGCAGACGGCTTTCGCTCACCGCCGCAGCTGAGGCTGGCGGCGTAGCCGGCCAGCAAGCCGAAGCTACTCGCTCGCAGCCTCCTGCTCCTCAACCCGCGGGCCGCCTCGCCTCTACGTACCTACGCGATTCTGAATTACTCTCTAGGTAGGGCAGACAAGACTGCGTGGAGTCGGATTCACAGCGATTTGTTTCTGTCGCTACAACCTAATTTTTAGCAAATGTTTTAGAACTAAAAATTTTATTATAAATGTCCATTCGGAACAATTCACATTATATAATACAATACTTAGGACATATGACTTTATTTCATGCAAAATTCGAAGATTTAATTATTATAGTACTCGATATTATGACAGAATAGTTTTAGAAGTAAAAATAATTATGTAGAGCGAAGTTACGAATTTTAAGTTTATAGCAAAAGTGTTATGAATTCGTTCTATATTTCTATTTTGGTATTCCATAATAAAAATATAGAACGAATTCCTGACGCTGGTATTCAACGAGTCACGAATATCAAACTGTAATAAAATAAATAAAAGCCTTATAACGTATTCATCGAGACAGCTCTATCAAGCCCAAATACGATGGATTGATGTTGAGTATCGAGATTCTATAGCCACCATGAGAACATACACGCCATCTAGGTCTGGTACTTATTGAGCAGTAGACGTAGTAGCCCAGAACAGCAGTTAGATCTCGAGATCTCGGGTTCCATTCCCGGGTACCCCTTTGGGGATGAAGGCGTGAGAATATATACATATTAAACTGTCCCACTGCTGGGCACGGGCCTCTTCTTAGTGTGAGAACGGTTATGCCATAGTCCACCACGCTGGTCCAGTGCGGGTTGGCAGACTTCACATATTTTCAAGAACTTTATGGAGAACTTTCAGACATGCAGGTTTCCTCACGATGTTTTCCTTCACAGTTAAAACGAGTGGTAATTAACTATTTAATACGCACTTAACTTCGAAAAGTCAGACAAGCGCGCCTTGGGATCGAACTCAAGACCTCTGTGTGGCAGTCCAACGGTCTCTCACTAGGCTATCGCTTCTTACTGTACTGTAAGTATAAAAATCAGGTGTAAAGTTTGTCCACATACATTTCAAGTTACTTAAATAAACGTGTAAAGTAACAACATTCGATAGATACTATGATAAAATCGCGAAAAAGTTTACCTACATAATTAAAGCCAGAGATAGATTAATTATCGAAGCTGCGGTAGCCCAATGGATAAAGCATTAAACTTGCGATCGAGAGGTCACGGGTTCGTATCCCACCTATTGCATTACTGGCGTAAACCCACTCCTAATATAATCATTCTAGCTTAGCTGGAGGGTTTAATTAGAATACTAGTAATTTGAAACCCAAATAGACAGCAACCTTTAAAAAAAAATATGTTAGAAATTGAATAAATTGCGAAAAATGTATAATTAGGTATAAGAGAGAGTACCAGTTCTCTCAATAGAACTAAAATACAGTGCCGATTTAGTGTCAGTATCATAAATATTTTTAATTAAAATATACATCAAAATGTGTATGGAAATTGCATCCAAATTTTTGACGTTAAAAATAGACTAAATCAAAACTATATACCTTTAGAATATATTTTATTGTGTTCAATTATATTACAATGTTCTAACCGTCAAGCCTATTTCCTCTACCTGATGTGTATATTTCTTATCAAAGTTGCAAATCAAGTATGAGCCTAAATCTGGATTAGATGCAAAATACGTAGCCATAATGCAAGCATTTATTTTAGGAAGAATGACAACTGTGTCTTGTAAAACCGTTTTCAATCATTTTTATATGAGTTATTTTGCAGTAATGCTTATATTATTCAATTTCGCTAATAAATTAAGATAAAACTGACATCGTCGTTGATAGTCCAATACCGCGCAAATTTTATTGTCAACTACCCCGTACGATCCTTTCGCATTTTTTATAGGAGGAAATACTGATTTACTAGAGAACTATTCCCCTGAATTTGAAACGAACTCAGATTTAGAAACATTATAATCTTCTTGTCTTGCACTCATTTTAAAAATGAAAATTTTGCTCTTTTTGTACATGCGCAGTATAAGACAATGTAAGTTACTATGTATGCACTATCAGCAAAACTTTAAAAACACTAAAAAATACGCAATCTTTGAGAATCCGAACGCGGCAGTCGTGTTGATTTCATTGGACCAATAGCGTTGCGTTATGTGATGTTCAATTACCCGCCTATATTATATCAAATATTATTTATAATCAGTATGTTAAACCGTATAAAGAATTATAATTAAATAAATACATATTTCAAATAGAAATACATGACGTCAACACATTTCCTATTGAAACAATAAATAAATAAATTGTAACTGAACCAATGAACATTTTATTTTTCTAACTAATTTCTTATTGATTTTAATTGCAATTGATACCTATGCTTTATTATATTGTAAGGTGAACAATATTTTTATATTTAGGTTATTATGTGATCTCACTTCTTAATTATTATTACATTATATGTTATTTTCTTAGTATGTAAGTAAAAAAATAATAATTCTACACATACATATTTTGTACCATGGTGGGTCGATCACATTCACGTAGGAAAAAGAAACAAATACTCGTATAGGGGCAGATGGTATAAGAGATCGTACTTACAGTTCGAGGGTGCACAGGATTACAACATAAGCTGAGGCTTGTTCTTACAGGATTGAGTGTGAACTGTTCTTTAAATAGTTCACACTAAAATGTTCCTACGGCCGTATGATAATGTCAACACAACACTAATGTTCATTTTAATAACGAGATACACAATAATGTGATATTGAGCTTAATTTGAATGTGCCGAAAGAACACGCGCGCGGACACGTTCAAACACGAAAACTGTTAAAACTCAAGCGTGCCGTGAGTTAAAACCTTCAAAACTTTTGACAGTCAAAGATGCTTTCGGAAACACGTTAAAAAAATAAACTGAATTACCGCCATGATGTTAAAGCGTGAACTTATCAAATAAATGTCTTATGACTTAATTGTTTTTAATCGGATGACATAGACGTCTTTTCAAATGCTCTAGTGAAATTTAAATATTTAATTTCTACCCTAGTAAATGATTCATAATTATTGGCCTGCCGCACCTTCAACTTGCTGTATAATTGGGTAATAATCTGCAAATTTTTTTATTTAAAATTATGAGCACACTACCTATACTAATATTATAAAGTTAAAGAGATTGTTTATTTGGTTGAACTCACTAATCTCAGAAACTACTGGTTCGAATTGAAAACTCTTTTAGTGTTGGATAGCCTATTTATTGAGAAAGGTTCATCAATCACGCTACGACCCACGGGCGTGGCGCAATAACCATAAACGCGAGAGAAATCGCAGGCACAGCTAGTTGTATAAGAACAACTGTTAAAATATGTAAACAAAATCATTTGCATCTTGTGTATGTGAATAGTTATTTGCTATGCTTAATTTTGTACATTATTTGCCACACAAGAGTAAATAGCAATCAAAAGAAATCTTTTTGTCCATTTACTTAGAATTTAGGCTATAAATACTATTACAATAAAAAAAAACGTAATATTGCATTTGAATTTGGAATCTGTCGTTCTTATATGCATATTCATTGTGTTTTTGAATAAGCTTCATATATTTTTAATGTTATTATATTAATATATAAACTAACACACATTACAGTTATAAATGTTATATGCAATAGAAAAAGAAAAGATTTTTCTTGTAACAATATTTATGACAAGACTAGGTAGTATCAAAATTAGTTAGAAAATAAGGCAGTAAATAATATTTTAAATTTGGATATAAGAAAGGTGGGGTCGAAGTGGGGATGTCTTACTATCTCTTTCGCAAGCATAAAATAGCTTTTACGTAATAGTTTGTATCGTGCATCCTTTTTCTTTCATTTGACAATTATCCCTACCACCAGATTTGAAACGCTTGCTTCTTCTTAATGTTTGAATAAATTTCAAACTTTCTTAGTATTTGGGTAATCTAACTATATATACTAATTTAGTAGATTTTACCCGCGGCTTCGTTCGGGTAAATGTAAGTTAGGTTTGGTTGATAACAGTACTTTTTTCTAGATGAAAGGTATTTTCTTTTCAGTTCTTCTGACAATGTGAATACGAAATTTCATGCAGATCGATCAATTACTTAAGGCGTGAAAGCATTACAAATATACAAAGTCAAACATTCGCATGTATAGTGTTATAGTTGGGATGTAAGAGAGTAATTAAGTTCTTTTGGCAAGAAATTCGCGGTAGTAGGATGTCTGGAGCCGTGCCTGGTAGACGGCAGTAGGCTCACGTTCTTCACGTAAGAACTAAAACTAAAGTATGCGAAATATTGGAGTTATATAGGTACCTCTGCCTATTACAGAGACATGAACGCGAAATGTATGTATTTATATCCTGCCTTATTCTGCAATAGTATAGGTGTGTTTTTTATTATTTTTATTACCGTGTGGTGACCGGCTCCGAATAGCACCAACCTATTTCTACTCATGGGTGTCGTAAAAGGCGACTAAGCTAGAGAGATTGGAGAAGGTTATAAGTTATATTATAGTGGAAGTGATGGAAAAAGAAACGGAGTGGGGGTTGTTTTGGATAGAGATATAAAAGACTGTGTGATAGATGTGAAAAGGATGAGTGATAGGATTATAGTCGTAAAAGTAATATGGGAGAATATGGTTTGGAATGTGATAAGCGTATATGCACCCCAAGCTGGTTGTGAGGAAGCAGTGAAAAAAAAGTTCTGGGAGGATTTTGATACGGTTATGATTGATATTCCGGATTGCGAAGAGATATGTATAGGAGGTGATTTTAATGGACATGTAGGAGCAGTAAAGAATGACTATGAAAGAGTGCATGGAGGTTGGGGGTTCGGTAATCGTAACAACGACGGCGAAACTTTGCTGCAGACAGCGTCATCCTTTCATCTGGCCATTGTGAATACGTGGTTCAAGAAACGGCAGGAGCACCTTATTACATACAAAAATGGGTACCACGCGACACAGATTGACTATTTTCTTTTCAGAAGGAATAAGTTAGTCTGTGTCAAAGACTGTAAGGTGCTGCCAGGCGAAAGCTTGGTGTCGCAGCACAGAGTCCTGATAATGGATATAAAACTAAAATTACGCGCTAAAAAAACACGAATTCGGCCTCCGCCTAGGATTAGATGGCGTATGCTAGAGAATGAGGAGTATGCAAGAAGATTTAAAGAAAAAGTGGTAGATAAAATGATAGATATGAAAGATATGAAAGGTATCTCAATAAATGAATGTTGGAGTGAAATAGCAGACTGCATTAGAAAGACAGCTGAAGAAGTGTTTGGTAAAACGAAAGGAAAAGGTATGATCGATAGGGATACATGGTGGTGGAATGAAGACGTGCAAAAGGTGCTTAAAGCGAAGAAGGTTGCATTTAAGGAATGGCAGAAAGAGAATGAGAGCGAAATTAAGGAAGCAAAGAAGAATGAGTATAAAGAATGTAAGAAAGAGGCCAAGAAGGCGGTAGCGGTTGCCAGAGCCCAGGTCCAGAAGACTATTTTCGATAGTTTAGATGGACCTAGAGGTCAAAAGGAACTCTACCGTATAACGAAAGCCAGAGAGGAAAGAGCGAAAGATATCAAGCATGTGAAGTGTATGAAAGACGGTACTGGCAAGGTTATGTTAAAAGATGAGGATATAAGAGATCGCTGGAAGGTTTATTTTAAAACACTTATGAATGAGGAGAATGCTTGGAGCGGAAAGTTAAAAGATGTGGACGTAAATATCGGTATGGTGAACGAAATTTGTACAGAAGAAGTAAGAAAGGCAGTACAGAGTATGAAAGATAGCAAAGCGGTAGGGCCTGACGGCATACCATTAGAAGTATGGAAGTTATTAAAAGAAGATGGATATAAGTGGCTGACTTTATTCTTCAATAAGTTGCTGCATAAAACGGCAATACCCGATGAATGGTGTTTTAGCACGCTAGTGCCCATTTTCAAAAATAAAGGCGACGTTCAAGACTGCAGCAACTATCGAGGAATATAGGTCATGTCTCATAGTATGAAGGTCTGGGAGAAAGTAATAGAGAAACAATTGCGAGAAGAATGCGAGATCACTCAAAATCAGTTTGGATTCATGCCTGGTCGTGGGACAACGGACGCCATATTTGCACTCCGCCAACTGTGTGAGAAATATAGACGTGCACATAAAAACTTGCACATGGTGTTCGTAGACCTAGAGAAGGCCTACGATAGAGTCCCCCGAACGGTTTTGTGGTGGGCCATAAAAGAGAAAGGCGTGCCTGTGAAGTATGTAGAGTTGATTCGTGCAATGTATGATAAGTGTAGTACGCATGTACGTTCAGCCGTTGGCAACACCGACGAGTTCAGTGTGGTAGTAGGCTTGCACCAAGGCTCGGCGCTAAGTCCTTACCTCTTTCTGTTGTTAATGGATGCTCTAACATCGGACATACAGGAGGAGGCACCCTGGTGCATGCTCTTTGCCGATGACATCGTTCTCGTCGGTGAAGATGGGTCCGAGGTCCAGAACAAACTGGCAATTTGGCAGTGTAGGTTGGAGAGTGTTGGCCTCAAGATCAATAGATCGAAAACAGAGTACATGTTTTGTGATTTTGGCGGTCTCTCCAATTCTATACCCATGGCCTTGGATGGTGAGCCTATACAAGTTTGTTCCAACTTTCGGTACCTTGGCTCGCTCATCCAAGCTGACGGTGACTTAGATCGTGCAGTTAAGCACAGAATTGACGCAGGATGGATGAAATGGCGGCAGGTCACGGGAACAATTTGCGACACCCAAGTCCCCCTTAAGCTCAAGGGAAAAATCTATAAGACCATGATAAGGCCTGCCGTCATGTATGGATCGTCATGTTGGGCTACAAGAGTGATGGATGAGAGACGTTTGCATGTAACAGAGATGCGAATGTTAAGATGGATGTGTGGTGTAACCAGGATGGATAAAGTAAGAAATGAGTATATTAGAGGAAGTTTGAAAGTGGCACCTGTGACGGAAAAATTGAGGAGTGAACGTTTGTCATGGTATGGACACGTGATGAGAAGAGATGAAAGAAATATTGTTAGGAGAGCTCTGAGTATGGAGGTGCAAGGATTATCCAGTAGAGGAAGACCCAAGAAAAGATGGATGGACTGCATAAAAGATGATATGGCCAGGAAGGGTGTGAGTACTGAGATGACGAGCGATAGAGATTTATGGAAGAGAGAGACATGTTGCGCCGACCCCAAATAGTTTGGGATGAGGGCAGGAGGATGATAGGTGTGTTTTAGACCTTCGCGATTTGTAGACATAAGTACTTAATATAATGCTAGGTAACGGGTCTTACTCGCGATAATTTATAAAGTAATAAATACCTATTGATTGCTTCACTTTTCGATCGACTTCCATCGATCGTGGTCACGGGTTGACTGTCAACTCGTGACCACGATCGATGTAAGTCGGTAAAGAGTAACTATAAGCTTGCGTACGATTGTGATATCAGGTTGGATTCTGGTGTAAGACAAAGTATCTTTTGTTATATTCCAAAAGCGAAGCAGCATGGAGTCTAAGCGGTGTCCGGCAGACGACAACGCGCTAATACAATGTTACACTTTAAACTTCTGGCGTATTGTGAATGTAATAAACATATTGTCGGCTATATATTTAGTACTTAGTTCAGCTATGCTTATCACAACAGTTGTTTTAATGTGTTTAAAGACATTCTCGCTCAATAGGAACAATACATGTTTCGAGAGCAGGAGAGCTAAATAAAACATCATCGGATGACACGGGAATATCGCAACTCACTGCCTTGAATCTAGGTTGATGGGTTTCTGAAACTGAGAAAGAATACTTCAGCGACCCTCCAGCAATGCCTAATGCAAGCTTTACGTCTACAAGCGACTATTTATGGGTGACAACTCTTAGTCGATGACTCCTGGCCGACGAATAATGGCCAACGCTTTGGCCCGAACAAAGACAACGCTTCGACTCAATGGTCTTCAGATAGGAGATAGGTGTTGGATCCTACGTTTTCTATTACGCACATGTGATTAAATCTTATTCATGTACAGCAGGCCTCTTTGGCGTTTATATTAAGGCGTTTCCTATAAAGCTGCCTGCTTCCTGTATTCAAAGTCTAATAGCGAGATTTCTGTATTTAATAAATTTGTTGTTGTGAAAAGTATTTTCCATTTTAAGAAAATCTATAATCTACTATTAATAATATAAAATATTAATATAATATTTTACGTTTAGGCGAATGTTACAAGTTGAAATGATACTACTGTATACGGATTGTATCGAGGATTAATTCTAATTCAAACACCTTTTTACTAATTCAACTAAATACTAACAAATATTATTAAACATTAACATTTTTGAATAGGTAATTTAGTCAAACCATATTTAGCTTAAAGCAACAACGTCATAAATTGTATCAATTTAAAATCTATCATTAAAATATTGATGACTAGCTTTTGCCCACGAGTTCACTCGCGTAAAAGTAGGTTATACATATTGGAAATAATACTTTTAAAAATAAAATATAGCCTATGTTACTCGTAGGTTTCTAATGGTAAAACAATTGTGAAAATCGGTTAGCACGTTTTAGGCTAAATCCTTACAAACAAATATATCCTCTTTATAATATACTATGCTTATACCGATCTCCATCTAATGTAAATGCTACTAGTTTCATAGACTCCTTTTCATCGCACATTGATACTCTAACAGCTCAAAACAATATAATCATAGTAGGAGACATAAACATTAACATTGCACCCAAAACGAACGAACCAACTCACGAATATAATAACAGAGTTAACTACTTAAGCACTCTTTCCGGTTATGGTATACTGGCTGGACACACTTTACCTACAAGAGAAAGAAACTGTTTGGATCACATTATGATAAAGATTAATAACAATAAATACTCCGCATTTATTGCAATCTTGCAAACCACAGTGACAGACCATTTTACTACACTTCTGTCTCTATCTAAAACCAAATTCGAACGCACCATAAATAAAACAAAAACATATACAAACTATTCAGAGGCTCTTAAGAAACTTCAACAAAAAAACCTCTCTGCATTACTACTCTGTAACGACCCTACCACTGTGACACAGAACCTGATAGCTCAAATTACTGAATGCATAAAAGCCAGCACCACTAATAAAACTATTCCTAAAAGTCAACGCACACTAAAGCCATGGATTACTCCTGGTATTTTACGTTGCATTAGAAATAGGAATAAATTACAAAAGCAACTTAAGAAAGAGAGTCACAATGAGGTTCTAAAAGTGACCTACTTTCGTTATAGAAACTATTGCAACAACCTTATTAAAAAGCTCAAACGAAAATATGAAAGAGAGTTACTGGCTAAGTCAGTGAAAAATAGCAAATTATTGTGGAAGAATATAAAATAATTATATAACTTACTCTAATAAACCACGAGATAATAATAAAGAGCTGATCAACCTTAAAAGTAATCCTTCTGAGTCTGTCAATTTTATAAATAGTTACTTTGCAAACATAGGAAAACATCTTGCCGATCACATACAAACCAACATCAAAATCCAATCATAACTAAAAATACGCTTACTAACAGTAACTTGCCTCAGGCCAACTCCTTTGTTTTACAGGAAACAGATACTAATGAAGTCGAAAGAACCCTTATGAATTTAAAATCTAATAGTGCTCCCGGCTGGAATAACATTCCTATGGCTTTCCTAAAGTTTGCAAAGGATGAACTTGTTCCCGTAATTACGCACCTAGTTAACCTCTGCTTTCAACATGGATTATTCCCAGCTCCCTTAAAAAAGTCTTTTATTACCCCTGTGTACAAGGGTGGTGACAGAGGCGACATCGGTAATTATAGGCCAATTGCTGTACTTCCAGCCATCTCGAAAATATTAGAGAAACTATTAAACTCTAGACTTATAAGTTACCTAAATAGATACCAACTTCTATCACCCTCACAATATGGCTTCAGGCGTGGTAAGTCAACCGAAGACGCAGTTATAGCCCTAACTCAAATTGTCACCGAACAAGTTGATAAGGGTCAAAAATGCATATCGGTATTTTTAGACCTGAAAAAAGCCTTCGATACCGTATCTGTCCCTATTCTAATCTACAAACTAGAAAAAATTGGTTTAAGATCTATGGCGCTGTCTCTCTTCAGCAGTTACCTTTCTGAAAGGAAGCAAACTGTGAGACTGAATCAGTATACGAGTGAAGACGTTACAGTGTCTTATGGGGTTCCACAGGGAAGTGTGCTGGGCCCTACACTGTTTCTAATATATATAAACGACCTCTGTAATCTAAACATTACTAACTCACATACTTTTTCTTATGCTGATGACACTGCGCTGGTCTTTACTGGTAAAACATGGGCTGCTGTAAAAGAAAATACAGAACATGGCCTGTGTTTAGTTGCAAATTGGTTAAATCATAATCTTCTTACACTGAATACACTAAAAACTAACTTTATCTGCTACAGTATCCAAAACCACACACAACCTAATACCGACTTTAAACTTAAAATACACTCATGTAAAAGATTGACTACTAACACAGACGCTTGTGACTGTCCTGCTATAGATAAAATTGAGAACGCAAAATATTTAGGAATCATGGTTGACCAGAGACTGTCCTGGCATTCCCATATCGATCAAGTCACTGCTAGAATAAGAAAACTTATCTGGATTTTTAAAACCTTAAGACATGTGGTACCAAGGGAGCAGCTCTATGTTCAAAACACCTCAAGGAATATTCGTAAGGAAATCTATACAGCATTGGCGCAGTCCATACTAACCTACTGCTTACCTGTCTGGGGAGGAGCGGGTAAAACAAAAATGTTGGAGCTAGAACGTGCTCAACGTGCCTTGCTAAAAGTAATGCATTTTAAACAAAGAAGATTTTCTACTAGCAGTCTATACTCCATCAGTAAAGTCCTGTCAGTAAGAAAGCTTTATATTCTCTATACTGTTTTGAAAAAACATGTAACCACTAACTTTACCCCAACCACTAGATCAAAAAGAAGAAAATACATAATTGCTCGTACTCTAATAAAAACATCATTTGCCAATAGACAATATAACAGTCGTTCTGAGACTTTATACAATAAAATTAATAATAACGTAGATATTTACACTAAAACCTTTCAAGAAAATAAAAAAGCAATAACTAACTTTCTACTACCTTTAAGTTATGAGGAAACGGAGTCTTTATTACAACACACTCTATAACAACACTAACTTATACACGCGCATACATACACATACACACACACAAACACACACACAAACACACACACAACACACACACACACACACACACACACACACACACACACACACACACACACACACACACACACATTACAGTGAGAATGATTATAAACGTTAAGTTACTATACTGAATTATTCTGTAATTAAGTATGTTCGCAGTACTTAAGAATTAAGTTCACGTATTAAGTACAAATTATAATTATTATTTTAAGTAATATTATTATTTTAATGTTTTAGTTTTTATTAGCTATGGAAGAGCGTAGTCACCTGTCACAGGCATTGTTTGCTTACTAGGTGACTTCGATCACTACACAAAAAAATGTAAATCTGTTTAATGAAAATAAAACAAATTATTTTTATTATTATTATTAATATTAGTATATATACATATATATAGAGATCCTGAAATAGTAAACACAACCCTACCAATGTAAAAAAGCCACCTGTTACCGCCCGGTGTAATTTGTAAATCCAACGAAATAACAACGTTAAAGGAAGATGGCCGATCTACCTCGTAACGTTATTTACTTTACATTAATCTTGTTTGAAGTTAATATTACAACATTGTGTTGTACCTCTTTTAATCTTCAGGAACATGAACTTAATGGGAATAATTGCGTTTCTATTTATGTGTGTGTTAGCTGTTGTTCTATTCGAAATATCGTTTTCAGCTATTTAATTTGGTAGCGTTGTGTATATTGTTAATTATTATAATGACACAAAATTATAAGAAAGTATTCTTATAATAAAGTAGGTGACTATGTTTATGTACATTATTTTCCACACAAGAGCAGATTGCCGTCAAAAGTAATATTTTCGTGCAACATTGTTAAAATTAGTTGTAAAATAAGTAAGTATAATAAAAATAATTTTTATATTAATTATTTACTAATTAAATAATTAATATAAAAATTATTGGGCAGGGAGGAACCCGCCACGTACCCTCATATTGCCCGTCCCAACTATTGCAATAGAAAAGTACTGACAATACCGTACTCCCCTGGATAGGGACAGCCACGACGTGGGCTCCGGGCGTACTCCAACTTGCAGTATGCCGCTTCCTCAGCGTGAGGCGTCTTCTAGACCGTTTGGCAACGAATAATAATAATAATACAATAATATCCTATCCCATACACACAACACCATCGAATCCAAACTAAGCAGAGCTTACACTATGAGTACCCATAGTACAAGCTCTGCTTAGTTGCTTTTTGCAATGGATAAACATACATATATACTTTTTTTAATCAGCCTTTATTACACTTCCGCCAAGTAACGCCTACTTCGATTCAATATAAGTAATTAATATTTTAAATTTGTATACAAGAAAAAGTGGGGATGTAATGGGCGATATTGGACAGTTGCACAGCCGTTACGACAACAAAACATTATAAGGTTACGACTCAGTTTATATCATGCATCCTATTTCTGTCATGTGACAATAATTACCTTAATATTAATTACTATCAGGTAAGAAGTGCTTGCATCTTATTTATTTTTGAGTATATTATACATTATTTGTATCTTAGAGTTTGGGTTATCTAAATCTTTGACTTACAGAATATAAATTATCAATCAACTACCTTATTAACCTTTCCGGCCCCGCGCGCACTTAATGTAAACAATAACAGATAACCCGGTAATCGGACACCCGTCGCGCGGTCGGCACTTAAAGCGCCACTTGACACGCCCTATCGATGTTTATGTTTTTGAGCTCTGAGTTATGATAACATCGCTCGTGTTTCTTAGAAATACACATTGTAAGCTACGACAAGTATTATGAATCATCGCATTGAAGTGTATAGTTTAGTTTATACGCCTGGATAAACAAAGCAGAACTGTACAAATTGTTCGTTATTGAAAATATTTGTTTCTAAAGAAATATAAATGCAATAAGAAGAGTTTTTACTTTTTCTATTTTCTAGATAAATACTCTTTATAGTAAAACGAAGTATTTATATATGGCTGTGAGAAAAAATTAAGATATTGACATTTGAAAGTGGCACTAACGTGCGTGACGAGTACATTTAGAGCGCGGCAAAAGTAAATATTGAAATTTTTGTTAAAAAATATTCCTCGTAACTTTGTGCGTTGTATTCAGATATTTCTATAGAAACACTAATAAATAACACTATTATAGTGATTGAAACCTGAAATACGATATAATACTGTACTAAAAACAACAAATATAAAAAAGCGCGGGAAAACTGATAAATGATAATAGGTTACTTTGGGCTTCAGTTTGACAAACAAAATTATCATTAGTCAGTATTGTTTTTATTGTGTCTAAAAATAGAAATATGCTCTTTATAGTTAAACATTTTTTTTTATATATGTCTGTGAGAAAAAATTAAGATATTGACATTTGAAAGTAGCATTGACATGCGTGACGAGTACATTTAGAGCGCGGCAAAAGTTAATTTTGTTTTTTTTTTTACAAAATATTAGTCGTAACCTTGTGCGTTGTTTTTAGATATTTTTATAGAAACACTAATAAATAACACTATTATAGTGATTGAAACCTGAAATACGATATAATACTGTACTAAAAAACAACAAATATAAAAAAGCGCGGGAAAACTGATAAATGATAATAGGTTACTTTGGGCTTCAGTTTGTTATACAAAAATAACGTGAGTCAGTATTGTTTTTATTGTCTCTAAAAATAGAAAGAATAAGCTTTTCAATAATGTATTACACTTATATACTTGCCCTACAAAAAACGACAGTAAACAGCGGCACAAATAACATCGACAAACGAACGCTCGGCGCGAAGTCACGTGACATAACAATAACAATATTAGCCCCTAAACCGTAACGCCTCTTTTGCGAAACTACCCGCATCTGTAACAACGCGCCCGGCCGAAATCGTGCGATTTCTCCGCATTCATTAAAACTACGATATCTCTAAAACTACGCATCGCAGCTCGACAAAACCTATGTCATTGAAATTGTTATGAAATAAGCTATCTGATTATCTATAGTTTAGTACAGTTTTATTGTGAAATCTGTTATTGATTCGAAGTTGAAAGTAGGGTGAGCTACTTTTTTTTTTTTTTTGTAAAAAAGTCGTCATATTAATAATATAAAAGCATTTTTATCGAAAGTTATTATATTATTTACATAATAACACATTATGTTACAATAATCAAGTGAAATAACAAACATCTCCATACATATTTTACACACTGCAAGCTAAACAAAAACTCGGGTCAGGTAGTTGACCCGTACGCCGAACAAAAAACAAGGGTATGTTTACACATTCATTCTGCGATCTTTGTGAGCCAAGTGGCTAACAATAATATCTTGTTACATAGTTTGGTAAACAATCTTATCGCAGGCAAAGTGTTAGCTGTTAGAATTGATTAACTTACGAACTATGACTCATAATGTAAACACTTGAAAAAGAGCTCTGAGAAAGACCCTTTTATAATTCTTATCACAGAGCAAGTACTATTACATTTATTTGAAATCTTATTTTACAAACCACATGATGATGATATTTACTAATGGGAAAACACAACACAAGGCCATGTTGCCAAGCAAAATCATTAACAAAATCAACAAATAAAAAACAGAAAACAAGGCAATTTTAGTAAGAATTCCAAGTACACAATACAGAATACAACCAGTAGGTCACATCTGAACAACAAAATAAAAATATAATGAAAATGAATCGATTTTCAAACAGAGGTACCAATTTAAAATTATAATATTATATTAAAGGTAATTACTTTTTTAATATATAAATATAAGCTGTTATTTTCCTTAATAAAAAAAAAAATTTAAAATTTAAATCAATTCACCAATGAAACGAACAAAGGTCCCGTCCAAAAATATATATATAATATACAATATAACCAAAAAAAATAAAAAGATAAAAAATAATATATAATTTAACCTCGCCTCGTTTAAATCTCGTCGGTCAACACTTTTGTTTTACTGACCATTGTCCTTTACTGCGTACGAAACGCAAAACAAGATGGCGGCTTGAATGTCATAAACGGAGATGCGATTTTCGATTACATTTCAAATATTTACATTATTTTATCGAATTTCACTAATAAAATGCCTAATACATACGTAGTAACGTATCTAAATCATGTTTCTAACAAAATTTTGTCGTCATTAGTGTATTTTCTACTCAAAACAAATAGAAATGTGCCAGCGTGATGCGCAAATTTCGAAACTATGTTTCGTAAAATAATAAATTCTGTCTAAAATCTTTACCCAATACGCAATGCAGCGATTAAAAACTGTTTAGTACTTACTCGTCCATGGTATTTATATAACAAACACTTCACATTGAATAACACCCTTCCTCAATAACATTTATAAAAACGTAATGAAGGCGTCACTCAAAGCGTCTCCACAGATTAAATTGAGTGTAACATTCCGTAACAAATTTTTGTTGAATGTATAGCATGTGATATTGTATGACTTTCTTATTCGTTTTCCTACAATTTGTGTAAGTTAGAGTACGAAAGGTATACCCTAGACTGGCAATATTTGGTATTAAATACGACCATAATCAAGAAATCTCCAGGAGATTACTTATTACTTACTTACAGACGCGTGCTTTTTGACATAAATCTCTAGGAGATTTAGTTACGGTTAGAATTATTATTCAGTTAGTAAATGGTTCGTTCGAAAAGCTCAGTTCATTCCGAGTACAATGATATACAATACAAGACTTTAAATACAGGCCTTTCAATACAAAAAAGGCAAAAACTAGCGCGCAACCCTCTTTTTTTTGTTGCTTGACGCCTTAAGGCGTCAACGGGGTTTGACGGGTACAAAAGTGATGACGCCTTAAGG
Source organism: Catocala nupta (assembly GCA_963675205.1). Classification (NCBI taxonomy): domain Eukaryota; kingdom Metazoa; phylum Arthropoda; class Insecta; order Lepidoptera; family Erebidae; genus Catocala; species Catocala nupta. The sequence continues at coordinate 26,268,660 of OY776082.1, forward strand.
CGTCAACGGGGTTTGAGCGGTATTTATCCTTCATACCCAAAATTTAGAGGTGTATTGTGTACACGCACTTTCGTCAGCGTACGTTCTAGTGTCATGTAATTAATAGAGAGCATATGTTTTCCAACTACGGACACGGCTTCAGAATTCATACTGCTGCTAATAATTGTAGTTTACGTGCCAACACAAGTTCACTCTTTATTATTTTCTGCCTCATCATCCGATAATATATCAAGCGCAGGACCAAGGGCTTAATTGTTTTCCCAAAATATTTTTTGTCTTTCGTTACGGGATTTCAACCCCAAGCATTATGATTCGCAGCTGTCTACAAACACTCCAATGGGGCAATTGATACGTTTGTATTTAATTAATAATTATCTTAATTTTTCGATCGTCAAATACCTTAAGTGGGTAGTATTTGTGTCAGTTGATTGAATATTTATAGTCTTCCGCAACACAAGATTTATTTCCAGACCTCCTAAACCTGCTTTTTTGTTTAAATAAGTTTGCTGACAAGAATATACAAATTGTCTATCCAATTTCAAGAGTAACATTTTAGTATTGAACCAAATATTGTGCTATACACCAATACATTTATATTTCAAAGATCAGTCCTTGTTAGTTAGATATCTCAATTTTCTGAGTATAGATAAAATTTGCTGTGTCAACACAAATTGAGATTGCTGAGTGAGGTCAGCTGTTCGAGATCCAACACGTTTTGAAGAGACACCATTGTATTTTACGACTTTAAACAATTTATTGGTTGAGCCCTCGCGATAGAGATAAATTGTAATAGAACACATAATATGTGGACGCTACTTGTGTTGAGGCGTGTATAGAACATGGATCAATGATATTTATTTGGGCAACCAGTATTTGTTACATTATTTCTATATAACTAAGTAAACCAAGAAATAGTTTTTTTTTTATTTTTTTTTTATTTTACCACATACACACAACACCATCTAGCCCAAACTAAGCAGAGCTTGTACTATGGGTACTAGACAATGGATAAACATACATATATACTTTTTTTTTTTGTAAATACATACATATTATACATAGAAACACCCAGACCAAGACAAACATCTATGTTCATGCACACAAATGTTTGACTTGTGCGGGAATCGAACCCGCGACCTCAGGTGTAGCAGTCGGTTACACTAACCACTACGCCATCGAGGCTGAATGCACAACATTTCAAGGTGCCATAATATATAGAAAATAAAAAACAATTATTAATAAGAAATATAAAGAATTAAGATTATTATAATATGAACAGGCTTAAAAAATAATTTAACAATTACAGTTCCAACAATAAATTTAGAGAATTAATATTAACATGGCAGAAACATTTTTTTTAAATGTGGATTAGTATAATATGCTAAGCGTAGTTTAACAACTATTAAAAACGAATAGGCAAAGACCAGACAGTTCAGTACCTTTTCTCTTCTATTTGTTAACCGATTTTTTTTTGTTCAATAACGATACAATTTAACTACTTACTTACAACCTAATGCAGTCACGTAGGTAGTGTAAAATTCAACTCTCTTGCTAATTATAGTGCCAAATTACTCAAGCATTTGCAAAGTTCAAAAATAAAAGCCCACATTGTATAGAATAATAGAAAAAGGAAAATAATAAACAGGAAAGTGTCATTAATCCTTACAAGACGTACAAAAGCACGCACCGAGAGGCTTACGCATTTCGGGAAACAATTTTGTGGAATCAACCAACACCTTTTATTTACCATAAAACGTAAATCCCGAAGTTTCGGGATGAAGTAACGTGAAAATGAAGTGGCCTGAAAAAATTAGGTGAATTCATCTTCAAAATCAAATCATAGTAGATATATTTATGACTAGCTTTTGACCGCGGATTCACTCGCGTAAAAGTAGGTTAAGGTTATGTTAGATACAACATTTATTTTTAAAAATAAAATATAGCCTTTATTACTCGGTGATAATATAGCTTTCTAACGGTAATAGTATGTTTTTAAATCAGTTATTGAGATAAATTCTTACAAATAAATAAAGACAAAATCAAATCATTACTCTTTATAATATTAGTATAGATATTTCGATAGGATCCGAAGTTTCGGATAGACATTATAATGGTAGGGTTACTAGTGTTGTAAATGAAACAAGTTATAATTTATAAAAAGCCTTAACCAAAAATATTTGAAGAAATGTCCACTGCCGGTGAAAAAGTGTTCTTTATGTTACCCATTATTTGGGGATGGTACGAATGAGCTGGAAATGTATCATCCTCTTCCGGGCCACCTCTGTTGGATTGTTACTGTTGCGTTTTGTTTGGTGAGGAAATATTCTGGAGGCTGATATTATGTCTATCTCTCCCAAAGGAAAGGGACTCCTTAATCTCCTCTTAGTGATCAATAATAACACTTACCACCAGGCGGATTGTATGCTTGTTTGGTACATCGATACATATCAGAGGTTCTGCAAATATGCCTTCATGGCTTGAAGCCCGCGATATAATAAATGTATAACTGGTCGATGTCGATATATAGGAGTTAATAAAAAATATATATGTAAAGGGTATGTATACGACTTAAAGAAGCCAAATCAATTAATTTTAGAATTTTATCTATCTGTATGTTTGAACACGCATCACGTAGAAACTACTGCATGAAATTGAATGCGGTTTTCCGAGTTGTGTTGCTAAAATTCTAACTTAAAATTTGGTGCATGATTTATTTTGATACGCAATTGCAAAAAGTTAAAATATATTTTCAAATAAAACATTATTCTGTATATAGCGCTAAAAATACGATCATAATTTGCTAAAATATAAATGTCTACCTCTTTATTTTTAAGAAAAATATTAATAATAATTTGCATGTCTGAGAGTTCACTATAAAATCGGAATCTAATAGTCAAATAAAGACCAATTCCATTTTTAAATCACATTTCAGTCTATGAATACAAGACACATTTTGAATAAAGTTGAAGAAATGTTAAGGATAAGTGCACGTTTTTATAAAGTCTGAAGCACGCTTTTTGCATTTTAAGTATGTTAATTTTCATCGTAAGTTTTAGGTGTTGTAGTACTTTTATGTTGAATATCGACTGATATAACGTCACGTGATGTCTTAGTGAAATAATAATAAAACCAATAATATTCTTCGGTTCGAACTTCGGTCACGGCGGCCAATATTAACAGAGACTACCACTTGCAGGAGATATTATAGTGCACAAGTATGTACACCAACACAAATGCACTTTCTATTATTTTACTCTCATAGTTCGATGACACATGAATATGACCGAAGAGATATCAGGTGGAGGACCAACGGCTTTACGCGCTCGCCAAAGCCCGGGAGTGTGAAATACCGCGAACTGCATAACTGTGGGCTGCGATTAAAAATGTCTTGATAAAAAATTCCGTTACTTTGTTGGGTGTGTTATCTGTTGGCCGACCCGGGTTCCGGTGCATGTGCACAGGATTCAAATTTCTTGCTGCCATGCCAACGAGGTGATTTTGCAAGAGACACTTATTTATGGAATGACACGATACTTCCATTACTGTTTACTTGTGTAACATAACACTAACCTCAAACACTTTTTAACATTATAAATTTTGGCATTAATTATGCCTGCCTAACTGGTGTCGACCGATATTTATGGAATTAGGTTTGAGAAAGCCTTTAGTCTTAAGGAAAAGCATTTAAACCCACGGGAGAAGTTATGGGTAACAACTAGTTATACGAACTAACATTATAAATGCGAACGTGAGTTTATTTATTTGTTCATTACGCTTTCACGTCTTAATTACTCGACCAATTATCATGAAATTTCGCATAAATGTTGTCATGTGTACAGAAAAGACGTAGGCTACCTAACCTACAATAAAAACTACTGCTCTCGTGCAAAACTGAAGCCAAACGCTAGTTGTTTTTAAACGTATAATACATAGAGCAAAAAACACAATAAATCAAGATTCTTATAACACCTCTCAAACGTCACCCACAGTAATTAAACGTCTATCAATTGAACTAATCAAGAGCTAGCAGAACTTTAATCTAGCATTTATTTATACTGAAAAGTACAAAGCTTTGTTAAATATCCAACGCCGAAATCCAATAATTTAATTTTCTAAGATTATAAATACTTAAAATTCGATAGCACTCAAGTAAAATGCTTTTTAATTTATTTCGGTTTTTGCTGTAAATTGGGGGCAGTAGTATAAAGTGATATGTAAAGCAAGCTTAAAATGGCTGCCGTGTCAAAATATATACATAAAAATTAGCAATTAGCATGCGCTCTTGGTCTGTTAATTAATATAAATGATATTGTGAAGGTGATATCATTATTTATTTTGTGTTCATAAAGTTATGTTACCTTATAAAAGGGTTTGATCGTTTTAAGAGTTTTTCCAAATAATATGACAAAGTTTGATCTATAACTGGAAAATAAACATATACTTAATAATAATAATATCCTCCAGGCCGATTTCGGTCACAACTGCCAATCTTAATGGAGACTGGCCATCTGCGCAGGAGATACTATAGTGCACAAGTCTGTGCGCAAACACAAGTGCACTCTCTGTTCTCTAACTCTCATGATCCGATGGGACGGTAATCTAACACGACCGGAAAGAGGTCAGGCAGAGGACCAACGGCTTTACGTGCTTTTCGAGGCACGGAGGTGTCCAATACCGCCAACTTCCTAACTCCGGGCTGTTATTGGGATTTCTTAACAGAAAACCCAATAACTCATTGTTGGCCCGACCCGGGATTCGAACCCGAGACCTCATGCACAGCAGTCGCAATCACTACCGCTGCGTCACGGCATCACATACGTATTCCAGATTACATGGGCAAAGGAGTATTACATCTCTACTTCGTACAGCGATACGCAAAAGCGGTAAACTACATTTTGTCAGCTACCTTAGATCCCATGTGATAGTGAGCGAGCTTATTAGTTGATACTGGGCACAGTTCTAAATTCCATACTCCAACGGTATGTAGTTGCTGAGAATTTTAACAGAAAATATCAATAGCACTTTGCTCAAATCAGAAATTATACTTAAAACCTCATGCACAGCAGTCGCATTCCTCCGCTTCGCCAAAGGTACTTTATTTTTCCAAAAAACATCTAACAAGGTATCGGCAGCCACCGACTTGCTAAAGCCCTTTATAGTAAGTAATTGTTACTTTCCAACACAAACACAATCATGAATAAGTAGCACATTACCATCATATTTGCTGTGACTACGTAAAATGAAAGCCTACTAAGCTCAGCTAAACGCCTTATCCAAATACGCGGCTTTAGAAGCATCAGTTTTAATACAAGTTTATCACTGCACCGGCAAAGCAGCCGTCCGCTCTAATGATTTGTGAATATTTAATTAATCTGCACCACATCACATTTATTTTAACTAGCGGTCGCCTAGTGGTCAAAATTCGACCATAACCGATATAAATTTTAAGTTTGATCGTTATTAAGGATTTTTTGTCTATTACTTTACCCTTATAATCACATTTCATTTAAATTTCGCCAAGGCTATACAGGTTAATTTACGTATATTTTTCAAACAAATGATTTATTACTTAACTATACTCTTTCATTGACGATATTTCTAAGCTTGCAACTTTGTTTTCTTTTTTCTTTATTACATATAAATAAAGTATTTGTAACCATAGTTACGAAGAATTGTATGACGTCAGACGAACAATACCGAAATACTACGAACGCGATTCGACTGCGTGTGTCAAATGCATGGTTGTGTACGTGTAGTGTTTTTTCATTGATTTAATGTATTTATAATGCTTATTTTATAAAAATATTCGGATGCGCCACTCCTTCTTTAAATTTCATACTCCACCGCCCGCGCAATTTTCGTAAAAATTGGTACAAAGTTTTTGCTTCACGTATTAATATATACATAGATTTCATCTTCGTTACGGAGGATAGCTGCATATTCTAACTCAAGGACATGCGGCCCTAACGCGACCTTAATTAAATCCTTATCGGTCACTCTCAATTCCTTATATACCCCATTCATAGAGCTTCTACACACCGTCAACTGTTTGTTGTAGTAGCAGCGATAGTTAATGGGGTGATTGTTGGACTACAAATATTGATGTTGTGAGTATATTTAATAGTTAATAATTAGAGCTTTCTTTAGCCTCACCGCGTTTTGAGGCAATCAGCAGTTCTGGAAAATCACTAAAATATTTGTAAACTAGAAATTAGCCATCATAATAATGTTCGCCATAATATGTTGTTCAACTTCTTCTATAAAAGATAACTTTCGCACTAGGAATCAATTATTTTGCGGGAAACTTTACAAACATTCAGACATAACAAGAATATCCAGACCCGGAACAAGAATTTGAGAATCACAAAAATTTTTTGCCCCTTGTGACATTCGAAACCACAACGAATGAAACACTACGTCATTTGTGCTGTCCAATATAAATTTGTAATGCACACATGGTCTTTCTATTCAGAGTAAAGATCCATGCTTAGTTAAGGGGTATCTCATAAACAGAGCTTACGGGATGTCCTGCGTGAGTGACGAATACGACGCGACGTGACGCTGCGAACGCGACGAACGCGATTAAAACAACGGCCTACCCATCTTGCGGCCTATATGGCAGTCTGCGGCTAGACGCGACGTAACGTGTACCCGTTTAGTGGGCGACCAGATGCGACACCACGTACTACGAAATGGTTGATTCTAAAATTCAGACTTAATAGCACAATAATGTAATCGAAAGTAGACGGTTACACGCCACAATATTGTTTAAACATAATCGTTTCTTAATTTTACATATAAATGATGGAATTCGCCAAATATGTTCTTTATAAAAATATTATATTTGTTTTCTTACTGTGTATTATACTATATTTTTTAAAAGTCTCTACTTAAAGTATAAACTTTCAAGCAAAATTGCACTGTACTTCCCCATGATTCGAGAAGTATTGACCAAATCGCGTAGGACGTTTGTCGTGTGTAGCATCGCGTCGCATTACATCGTGTCATGTCGCGTTACATCGCGTCGCGTTCGTCGCTCATGCAGGACACCCCGTTATGTTTGATTTTGAAGATGTCAATAATTATGTAACAAGCTTTAACGTCACGCTCAAAACATATCGCAACAATATAATTATTATAGCCTTAGCAGTTACTTTTCTGTCGTCATCGTTGGCCTTAAAACGATAGTCTAGTAAGAAGACCATTGAACTACCACGCCGACTATGATCTCACGACACTCACTAACTTTTTGTCGGTGGTAAATACTAACTATTATTATAAACGCGAATGTGAGTTTGTTTGTATGTTAAGCTTTCACGCCTTAACTACACGACCAATCATCATAAAATTTCGCTTACATGTTGTCAGGAAAATAGAAAAAGACATAGGTTAGACCTTTTATCCCGAAAAGAGTACTGTTACTAAAGTAACCTAAACTACATTTACGCAAGCGAAGCCGCGGAAAAATATAGTAGTTAATTATCACTGCAGCTTTAACAGTTTTCCTTAATTGTGATCTCAGCATGTAAAGTCTTTCAATCGGCACTGGGCCAGAAAGGTATACTATGACCGAAACTGTCGTACACTGAAAAGAAGCCCGTGCATGGGGCTTACTTTCAGTGTGCGACAGTTTCAGTAGACAGAAAGAGAGTTTATAGAATAAAACTAATATTATATGATAACATCGCGCATCAAACTAACTAACAATCGCTAGTCTGTAACAATCGTAAACGGAGCCCAACCTTTAATTGATTGATCAGGAATCAATTAATGTGGTACTCAGACATTGTTTTGGACATTATTTGTGAAAGCTAAAGGTCTCAATTAAGAGGCGCCCACTGAGGACCTCAAAGACGAGTAATCAAGTGTAAATATCAATAGTAGGTACTAGAATCAATACATTTAATGATTTATTGTTTCTTATATCAATATTTGTGTTAGGATTTTTGGTTATTATTGCTCTACTAGCTTTTACTTACGCCAGTGCTCACAGAACACATATCGGGATGAAAATTATCCTATGTTTTAAACTAGGACGTACGCCTAAAAAGTATTAAAATTCAATAGTAGTAGTGTAACAGTTTGAAAATTATGTAATAAAGTGTCAAATAAACAACGCGATAAAATCCATATAAAATAGTTTAATTTCAATTCTAAGACGTGATTTAACTGTGTACCGACTATTATAAAAATCTATTTACAAGTTTATGCGTCACTAAGTAATAAATATCCAAACAACTTTACAAAAACAGAAGTTTCATAAACAAGAACCATTGATTACATTAAAGATAATACAAAAATAATAACTTAGGTCTCCTAGAGTTATCATATTGTAATATCTGTACTTAATCCTAACTAACATTATAAATGCAAATGTGAGTTAGTTTTTTTGTTACGCTTTCACGCCGTAACTACTCGACCATTCACCATAAAATTACTATATTTTGCATACGCGTTTTCAGAAGTACAGGAAAGGACATAGTGCATCATTCATCCAGAAAAAAAGGAGTGTTTCCCAGCGAGCGAAACGGTGGGTAAAGGCAAATTAAAAATATTTTCAGAATGTCCTTGCTGTTTTATAATTGTGTAGATGTATGTATATTGCATGAAATTTCTTTGCCTACCTTTATTCGTTCCGTTTCAGAAATGATTTTGTTTCAAACGCCCTTAAAAAAGGGAGTAAATCCGGGATTATGTATATGTACGTTCGTTCAATTTCAACAATGAAAGCAAACAAAACTATTAGGTTTACACTTAAGCGTCGTCGTAAAGCGCCGTGAAAACGTAAATAGTCACGTAAAATGGAGCGTGATTTTCAGGGATCCGTAACTTGTACAGGAGTAAACCGGTTTTCCAATCATCAGATTATAAATGATCGTTCACCCAAATTAGAACCAATTTTAAAAGCGAATATGAGTTTGTTCGTTTGTTAGGCTCGCGTTTTAACGATTCAACAGATCATCACAAAATTTCGCATGCTCGTTGTCAGGGGTACAGAAAAGGACATAGAACACCTTTCATCCATCTATCATCATAAAAGTACTGTTACTAACCTACATTTATGCGAGCGAAGAAGCAGGCAAAATCTAGTCAAGTAATAAAAACGATTTAAAATAGATTCCTGGTCTAGTTTCTTGCCACTGCGGCTACGCTGAGTGTAATGGGTTTGAATTTCACACGCAGCAAACATTGGTGTGATTCGTAAATGATTTTCCCGCCTCTCGATTTTCCTTATATCCTTTGGTGCCTAATCGATCCCGTAGCAATCTTAAGTTTAAGTTAACAAATGTGTGGTTCCAAGTTCAGATCCCGGGGAGGGAAAACCGTTAGGGTTATTCTGTTACATTTATTCAATAGCAACACGGAGTCGTCAAAGGTGCCTTGTGGGTCAAGTCAAGTTAAAAGTTTCATTTGCAATTATGTGGTCACCTAAAATAGAGTTACTTTCTGTCTATTGGGTAATCGAACAAAATCACAATAACAAATTTTAAAATTGAATGGTTCTAAACATTGTAACTAATTGTGACATCCACACCGTTTAACACGAGTAAAAAAAACATGCGGAGCAGTCTTGTAACTAGCGTGCGGTGACGATGACGCGAATTTCATGAGTTTTGTTCACCCATAAAGTGCTCAACGCGCCTAAAGAAGTTTTCATTTCAACAAAGAGTTGGCGGAATGTGGGTTTAAATCGCCTCTGCCTATATTTCAGGAATATAAGCGTAAAACTGTGTATGTATGGAACCATGAGGATGTGCATACGATCCACGTTTGCCCGTTTTTTATCAATTTATTACCTAGTTTATGTGCCGGGAAGATTGAACGCATAGAAATGGTTGAAATTCGGTTTGATCTTTAATCTGATCTGATTTTAAAGTGAAGTAACGGCGGTAGTAATATAAACTAAAACCACGTAGAGTTGTTTCAAGTAGCAAAGCATGATTGTAGCCATGACTCTAAGGATAGCGTAGTGGTTTTTTGCATCACTAAGTGGTGGTGGTGATTGTGTGGGATTGTTTCCACACGGGACAAAAAAGTGTATGATCCACAAAAAGTTGTACCTTGACAAAGTGTTCTTTGTGTCCGATGTTTAGATGTTCATAAATAGTCCATGATACGAGAATCATTATTAGAGCGGGATGGCGCTTGCAAATGTATTGCAATTGGAACAAGAATGTCTTAAATTATTTTTAATAAGCTCATACATGAAAAGCAAGTAAAGAGATTTTATTTTATTTATTAACTCCTGATGTTTTTCTACACGGAGGGCGATGTGGTTTAAGGTGTCGCCTCGCCGCCGCCAGAGCGCCGAGCGTTAGATCCCCACACTAGGTAAAAATGGTGTGTTCCACAAATAATTGTGTCCCACAGATGTGTACGTCTTTTATACGTATTGCTGCACAAACAAATAATATAGTCACATGACTGTTTGTTTGAATTTCGTATTTGAATTTTATACGTTCAGCCAGTTAAAATATTTGCGCCGATATATTTGTTTTGTGTCCGCTTTGTGAAATGTCCGCCACGACAAAGGAATAATTCCTAGTACGAAGTACAAGTACCTAGAAGGGTTGCCTTTTTAAAAAAGGGAAAATGGAAATACATACAATAACATTGGGATTGCAATTTAGTTTAAACTTAGGCACGCAACTGCTTATATACATATTTCATGTGACGACTGAAAACAAGCGCACTAACACATAAGCTCATACGTAAACTGATTTGGGATCACCTCGATCGAATGATAATCAATTAGGCACCGCATTTAGCTGACGTAGATACGTGACTGAGCGCTAGGCGTTATGCAAATTGTAGTATTTCATTTCTTTACCGAATAATTAAGTTACTATAGATGTAACTTAGAAATAAATTTGAAGTTTATACGGGTTACTTACCCGTATAGTTGATTAATTCGTAGAAGGCGGCTAGTACTATTAAAATCCGCACTACACCATATTGAAACTGCATGTGATTATATCCAGCATCCCATATCACTACGACTCATCTTTGATGCATTAGACAGAGGTATAGATCTCCCACACTTCTAATAATGTTTAAACATACAACAACAGAAATATCAATATAATGTTGCCCCGGTAACCAAATAAAGGATCGCCAACATTAGACTAAACTTATGTCACTAGAACATTAGGCGATACAAATATATCTACGTACAAAACATTAAATCAAGACAATTAAATTGCTTAACACAAAAGGTATTACTCGTAGGTTAACCCTCACGTGTCGTAATACAAAACCTTCTTAATTAATCTTTAATTGTGTACCTACTTCGAGGAAAATTGCTCGCGTTACCCTAAACAAAGAAGGTATTAATGGTAGCTGGTAAGCTTTATTTATAAAGTACTAAATTAACAAAGTATACGTTCTTATGTTAAACCTTTGCAGCGGTAAATGCTAAGTTAATAGTATGCGGTTACGGTTATATAATATCAGCCATGAATTAAGCTGTCCCACTGCTAGGCTCGGGCCTCTTTTCAGCGTGAAAACGGTTAGACCATAGTCCACCACGCTGACCACTGGTGGGTTGGCAGACTTCAGATATCTGCTAGAATATTATAGAGGACTCCCAGACATGCAAGTTTCCTCACGACGTTACCTTCACCGTTAAAGCAGTTAAAAATAAAAACTACAATTTTGCTTAATAATCTATATAGGAGTTAAGTATCCGTACAGGATGTAGCTGGAAATTACCTAGGACTTAAAAAATATAGAAGCAGGATCTCTATTTCCTTTTCTTGAAAAAAAATCAACTCCCGCCCTAGGAATAATTCCAATATCGCGGAGGACTTTGCTAACATACAAATAACGGACGAGCGAAGAATATCCAGACTTTGAACAAACATTTGTGAAGCAAACAAATTTTGGTCCCGTGTGGGATTCGAACCCATAACACACAGCGCAGTGCCATTTAACCATTACGCCATCCATGCAGTCAAATACTGCTTATATCCCTTAGGAAAGGCTACGTCTGTAATCTATATGAATTAATTTGCTAAATGCTAGTAGAGCAGTGGTAATGAAATAATACATAGTAAAGGCACAATTACTTAACTACAGCCACCGTCCACTACCAGAAATAATTACAAAAACCATAACTATATATCACAGACACTAAAATTAGTTCTATTGTAAAGCTATAAGGCTTAAATTTAAATGTAGTTTTAATAAAGACATAGTTTTGCTAGTTAGTTAATTGACAGACCGAATTTGTCTCTACGGACTGCGGAAAACTTAGCTAATGTAACTTACTTTTTATGGGAAAAAATTTACGCTTGTTTTGGTTGTATTTAAAATCCTTTTATCCTACTTATATAAGGTGGTAAGTTAGGAAATAACGTTCCATTCCTTTCCTTACTACGTTTTCTTTTACAGATAAAGCGAGCTATAATTAACTATTACATATGCATAGGTACTCGTGGCAGTCCAACGGTCTTTCACTAGGTTGGCACTACCTTTTTCAACTCTATTTCTACTACGATTTAACTACGCTATCATAATATTATATACGACCTATTCTTGAATTGTAACTTGAGCCTTTAGTTAGAAAATCCTTTTATACGGCAACATAATTAATAGATTCAGTATTATAATCAACATCAATTTTAAAATAACAGCAAAACTGAACCTGATAGTCAATTCAAGTAATAAAATCTGTTCAAAACAGAGTACCGATCTACTCTCAGTATCAGATCACAAATGGTATTCACCTTAATTAAAATTTGAAGATAAATTGTATTTCAGTTCACATTCGATGTTAATAGGGTAGTGCCTATATTTAGTTTTGTACATTATTTTACACACAAGAACTTTCTGTGCAATCTTGTTATGCAAACAGTATTAAAATTGGTTGCAAAATAAGAGAGTAATTAATATTTTAAATTTGGTTATAGATAAAGAGGGGTCGTAGTGAGGATATCTTGTTACCTCCCTCGGACAGCTACATTTAAATAGCGGTTATGTCATAGTTTTTATCGTGCATCCTTTTACTGTGATTATATATGTGATTTTAAATATTATTTTTAGTTTAGAATTTGGCTAATGTACCTATTAGACTTACATAATAAAAATGTATTAGTGTGCTATTAGACTAAATTAGAACTTCATTTTCAACAGTTTTTTATTACAACTTCCTTCCATTATTTTGAATATGATATATCTACCATCGCTACAGGAAAATACAGTTCTAATGTATTAAATGTGTTAAGTAGGTTATTAATTGTTTTGTGTAATTGTTCCACCGGTGTCAGCGGTTGGTTGGGTTTGTCGGCTTTTGTCAGCGGTCGACGGTCCCTTGCAAATTTATGCCACAGTTACGAATTTATGGAAATAATACCTAGAGATTAATATGAAGGAATAAGTATTTATATTAATTTTTGTTTCTCTGTTCACAGTGTATTGGTAGCGAGGTGGTAGTAAATGCGAATACTGTGTATGCACAGTATCCAGAAGTCGAACCCGAGACCTCGTGCACAGCGTTCGCATTCACTACCGCTGCACCATCGAGACAGTTAATAATAATATATGTATTTTGTAAATAAATATAAATAAAAATGTATGTATGTATATTCCAGGAAGAAAACTCGCCTGCTACCCATGGAATCTGCCAGTGTCAGTTTTGGCACTACCGGTAAACTCAGCGAGATTTCTACGACGTCTATTTGAAAAGAGATTCGGTTTGCGCTTTTATGTCTTGCGCATTGAGCAGTCGCCAAACCGGACTATATTCTAACACCGCTACATGCCTTAATACGAATGTTTATGAAATATATTTATCACACACAACAATTTAAATTACTTTAGTGTCTCGATAGATAGTTGCACTAGCAGTTGGTTCAGTTTAAGCAGGATAGCTCGACAGTTTAAAAAAATGAGGCTATTTAAAGTTACCGCCATAAAAACACGGCCACTATTTTCAAAGTGTGAAAGGAAACGAATTATAAATCTCGTACATGACGAGAACCTCTCATTTCTAAAAAGAATTATTGTAAACTTGATGATTATGATGCTAGTAATAATATAAATGTGAAAGTTTGTGTACATGTTTGGATGTTTATTACTGAATAACGCGTGAACCCTTGACCAGATTAGGATAAAACGGTTAAGGTTTATTAGGATAAGGTTCACAGATAGACCATGTCCTGGATTAATTCAGAGGATACTTTTTATCTTGGCATGCGTTCCCATGATATTAACACGGACCAAGCAGCTTGAAGTGAGTAGTAGTGAATAAATTAGTTGAGAATTCATAGAAATAGCACAAATACTTTTATAAATTTAAGACCTTTTTTTGCACAATGAAAAAAAGTTTTAGAGAATTTGTGTATGCTGTCTCAGTCTTAGTGTTAAGTATTCTGTGACTTAATAATTATAATAACATGGTAAAGGAAAAAAATATCCTGCACTGGGTGTGGCTTTTGTGTCGCGGGGACACTTCACACACATGTAATTAACGAATACAAATGATATCAATTTAATATTAAGACCCAGAGAATCTTTTGTGGATAAAACACACCATTTGCCTTTTATGGTTCGAGCCAAAATACTCAACCGCTGCAACATTCGTGCAATTTTGTAGTAAAGCTATAGGCCGCATTATTCATTTGATTTTATATACATAATATGAAAAACCGTTAATTTATATTTATGACTTTATCACACTTATTTTTATTTAGATATGCCTTATCCTTGAGATATTTACTGAAACTAGACCACATTTTTCTGCATCACGTATATTTATGTAATATATTATAAAACATGCCAAGAATAATCGGGCGGCATGTGAGAATATTTAAAAAGTATTAGCGTGCCCAGTTTAGGACACGGTTACTGAGGCTCAGCCCGATATTTTTAATTCCCTCTTACCGTAAGAAAAAGTATATAAAACAATCTTATACAAAAATGCAAACATTGTATAAAAATTAAGTCAATCCATCGAGCATTTCGAGCTTTGCGGACACAAACATACGGAAACTGAATTCTAATACATAAATGGTACCTACATCACATTTATACAAAGTCATGTGAAACGTTTCCTGTAATTTTTTTTCGACCCTTTCGATTTCAGACGAAATAGACAACCTCGTCAGCAATATATTCTTATTACAAAGGAAAATCTCAGCACTACAACATATTCAATATAACATTTTATATATTGGATAAACCAATTTCTGTAAGCCACTTACAAACAAACCAAATTATAGGCAAAAATAGAAGCAGTTTGCTATATGAAATTACCTATTCACTTACCCGCTTACATATCCCTACAGTTCTAGTTAGACTCGCTAGAGCGCTATTATACTCTACCTACATTTTCCTTATCAATCTCAGCAGCGAGAGGAAAGTTAGACAAGTTATAAGTTAAGAAGTTGTTTATTTTTAATATAATCAGAATTCTTGTTGAGTTATGAAGTGAAAACAATTCTGCTAACAGATTTTTAAAGTGGGAATGATTATAGAGTATGCTAAATCGTTCAGGCTCAGCGCTGCTTACACTATAATGTAGTGTGATTACCCCGGTGACATAGTGATAATGAATGCAACTGCTGTTCATGAGGTTTTTGGGTTACTAGCTCTGCAAAATGATATCAAGATTTCCTGCCAAGAAATTCTTAATAGCCGTTCGGAGTTAGGAAGTTGCCAGTGTTACACACAGACGCAGGACTAGCGGGTTCTGCGTCTGATCTCTCTCCAGTTGTACCGGATTGCCGTCCGTGCACTTGTGTTTGTGTACACACTTATGCACTATAATATCTAATGCATATATAGCTAGTGTTTGTTAAGATTGGTGGCCGTGGTCGAACTTCGGTCTGTAGGTCATTTTGTTTCTTTATATCATACTACTCTTACATCGTGATAGTCTACCATAGTAGGGTGACCGTTAAACTGTCAAGTCACATTCTAAGATTCCTTTTCGGGCACACCCGCACCTTTGACTCTAAGAAGCTATGTGCTTAATAAAATTAACGTGGGGTTGTGTGAGTTATAAAAACGCACCACCGACTTTTCACGTATTAAAGACAAACACACCTTAATCTATAAAAAACTATGCAGAGGTTTAATATACGTACATTTCGCTATGGTTTTAATTCCACGTAATCAGGGGCGAGGCATGAGGTCTTGAGTTTGATATTCGGGACGGGAAAAGTGTTTTTGGGTTGTTCCCTCGGTAACAAATTCGTATCTGTAACTGTGCTTGGTAAACGACAATGTGCTTGTCCCTACGTGGGTCATAAATAACGCTAGCTAAATATGGGTCAATTCATCTTTGCCTACATAGTCGTCAGACTATCTATGTATGTATGAAACCTATGAAGAAGTTCTTAGCAGCTCAGAGTCTAAACTGTTCCTAGTACACGTGTTCTTACGTAAAATCTACAACCATAGCTAGCCAAATCTGTCTCTGACATAGGCATCTATGTGTGAATATATAGTAAATTTTTCTTACTTATCTTATTTGAATAACAATCGCATTGACATCGTTCGATAAAGCTAATGCTTTGTCGAACGATGTTCCACGTTGATGATGCCCACTACAACCATCGAATTAATTATTGATTGGATAAATAGAGACGCCAGAAGAGAATGAATATGTAGCTAATTGGATAGGATTTTAAACAAAAGTATTATTTGTAACATAGAGATAAATAGTATATTCTTGTCATCAAGTTATTAGTACCTATGTTTTACAAAATAAATAATTATTATTATTATGAATAAAACTCCTATAACATAACTAATTGTAAAAGAGCCAAGTGATACCCATGTCGTTCATTAACGGGTCACCTATGACCCGGTTATTAAATAGCTAATATAATCACAACTTAATGAGACTCATGGGATAAGTGGCGGCTTAATGACGCGACCTTTCCCTCTAATATATGTTACATGGACATGACTACGATGTTGTGTCAAGTATGACTTGAATTATATATACAGGGCTTTGTGAGCCTTATAGGGCTGCCTCACATCACAGTTTTGGAGACGACGGAATTGTCGCAACGGTATTTTTATCTTATTTGATAAATGACTACAGGCTTACTTATAAACTACTTTCAAATACCTAAGAACTATGTATTAATTAGCGACTAATTAGAAAACAATTCACTTTTTACGTTATTTAAAATAGAGTGTTCGTTATTTGAATCCCCCTGTACAGCAACATTCACGTCTTAATTTAAATACTGTTGTGTCAAGAATGAACACAAACAGCCAAAATACAGGGCCTTACCTAGTTTGGAAAATAATCTCAGTACTTTTAGTGAAATATATACTGTATAGTATCTAACACTGTAAATGTACTTTCTTTTGTGTTAAAAAATATTTTTTTATTAATTCTTAAGTAACAGCTGCCGGGCGCTGATCACAAATGAATCATTGATCAAGGACTTGAGACCTATTCATATGACTAGATAGCTATATAATATAGTTATCTGGCATAAAGCTATATACCTACGTATGTAAATGCATTTGTACATAGTCTCACGCCTGAGTCTGTGTCGTGGAAGACTGTACATTTTAAAGTCTGTTACGGTACAGATAATAAGCCCAGCGAAAGCAGTCTTTAAAAACTTACACCAGTTATTCAATGGGCCGCCTTAGCCAATTAATGTATTGATTAACAAACAACGACTATATAACTAGCAGGTCTATTCTGCACAAAAACTTATCTTGAACGTGATTATCGCTTCGCCAGTTACCGTAGTAACTTCCATGGTTACTGTACAACTGTAACTGACTCCGTGGCGTTATGTTTGTAAATGCGACTGCTGTGCATGAGGTCTCGGGTTTGAATCCCAGGTCGGGACAGCAAAAAGTTATTGGGCTTTTCTGTTAAGAAATCTCAATCGCCCGGAGTTACGAAATTGGCGGCGTTACACACTTAAGATCATGAGAGTTAGAGAACAGAGACTGAACTTGTGTTTGCGCACACAACTGTGCACTATAATATTATTTCCTGCGCAGTCCTGGCTAGTCTCGTTAAGATTGGCCGCCGTGACTGAAATTCGGTATGGAGTACATACAGAGTGTATTGTACAGTAGTACAAAAACTCTAAATATAACAATCGAATTAGATGTATGTTTGGTAGAAAGATTTTACATGATTCGCCGGCTCATATACTGGTTGTAAGGGACGGACGTATCGAAAACTTTAGCAAGACATCTTTCTATAGGTACTTATCTTGACGCTAACTTCTACTAACAAAAAAATAAACGTAAGATTAAGATTTTATATTGATAAACATTATTACGCCGTACGCAATGAATAGCTACCAATACAACGCTGATCTGTTTAAATCACAACGATTTAATAACATTGCTGTATTTTAGTAAAATGTGGTATTCTTTGATTTTTAATTAATTAAATGTATGCTTTATGCATTATGTTATCATTCACAGTTAGAAAAACTAAAAATATTATAATTCCAATTTTCGGTACACCGTTCCGTATACCCTGAATAAGTGTTTTAAATTCGGTGATATGTCGAGACCTTAACGTGTAGGCTGAGTTAAAGGGGTGTCGTGTCCAACGATTATTATTTCATGTACAGTAATGAGTCCGACATTCCCCGGACACCGGTGCGGCGGCGCGGCGGTTCGTCTCACACGGACTTGTCTAAGCTTTTAAACGCCTACAGAGTTCATTGTATAAGCCTTAAAGGCAACGTTATTTTAACGTTTGCTGAGATTATGTCTAATGACGCATATTATTTCAATTATTTAAACATTTAGGGAAGAAAGCGAGTCTTTAATTTCTAATATAAATATTCACTTTTTAGACATGGCTATTTTTTAAACAATCCTGTTGAGACTTTATAGCAAGTAGGCTATTAAAATTTATAAATTTGTTGGTTATTTGAACCGAACTTAGTTCTGAAGTAATGGGTATTCCACTTTCTTTGATTTTAAGCCTCTAAATTTAAATAAACCTCTAAATATAATGTTGCCTGATGTTGCCACGTTCCATAGGCTACAGTGACGACTTGCCATCAGGTGGGCCTGAGTATGCCTGTTTGCCACGATAGTGGTATACAAAAATATATATATATAGTTATATATTTTGGGGTCACAGATAAATGACACAGTGTTCATAGGTTTAAAGTAGCTATGTATATACATATGTACGCAACTCTTCAGTACAATTGCATGATTAAGATTACGGATGGTGGTATTGAGGTTTGATGTTAAATGTGGAATTTTACACCACCAAACTAATTGGTGGTGTAAAATGCCACGTCGCTACTAAGAATTTCTATCGACCCAGGAATCGAAACCGAGATCTCGAGCACAGCAGTCATATTTACAGCTGTATCGCCGAAGCAGACTTTTAGAAGTTTGTGTCGTGTTTTCATGACCGTCAAAATACAATCGAAATAAATACATAATTAAAATAAGAATATAATAGATAAAAGTTAATGAGTCAGACATCGTTCACCAAGCATCCACTGCTTTTTTATATAGACTAAAGTGCCATCAGACAACCTATATGAAGTCATAGCTATTCTCGAAAACCGTAGCTTAGTTTAAACTAGAACAGAATCCTCCAGGCTACAATTAATAATATTCTATCACATACACACAACACCGTCTACTCAAACTAAGCAGAGCTTGTACTATGAGTACTAGACAGTGAATAAACATACATATTATATATACTTTCTTTTTTGTAAACACATACATATTATACATAGAAACACCCAGACCAAGACAAGCATCCATGTCCGTGCACACAAATGTTTGACTTGTGCGGGAATCGAACCCGCGACCTCAAGCATGGCAGTCAGTTATTGAGGCCGCCAGTATACTGTCACAATCCACTTTTACAAAAATATATTTTGATAAGCCCAACATTATCTAGTTCAAAGTTTTCTCTGGACCGAGACCGGTATTATTCTAGTTAAACGTTTCTACAAGGGGTATTCCAGTAATTATCTTCTAAAGTACCAAGATAGCGGTACGCAGACTTCCCTCAAGCATCAAATTACTGTAATAAGAACTGATTATACATTACGCGTTCCCAAGGATCGATTCCTGGGACGGCATCCGAGATTTCGAATAATAAAGTTATCGAATAACACTAATCGTAATTTATCCGAAAGTTCGAGGTTAGAACGCTTTCGGTGAATTGCTTGTGGTTTTTGTTACTTGCTGACATAACGGAAGGTATATTGCATTAAATAGAGGAAAGCTGTCGTAACAGAAGGAGTACTGCAGATTATAGACGAAAGTAAAAATAATATCCAAGCTAAGTAAGGCATGGCGCCGAGCGCACACAATACCATTAGCTCGACTATATAAGTGTGATATTTGTATCGCATCTGTAGTTGTCACTGACACATGCGGATTGTATTGAATAATAGCTATTGCCTGCGACTTTGCTCGCTTTCGGGAACTGTTAAAAGGCGTTCGAAATAAAATCACCTCTGCAATGAATGAAGGAAAGCAGGCAAAGAAATATCATCTGATATTTATCTACACTAAAACAGCATATGAGTTGTGTAAATAATTTACGCGCGGCTTCGCTCGCTCGGGTAACCCCCTTTTTTGGATTACAGGTGTAACCTTTTCTGTACCTCTGAAAAAGTGTATGCGCAATTTTATGATAATCGGTCGAGTAGTTAAGGCGTGAAAGCGTAAGAAATGAAATCACATTCTCTTTTATAATATTAGAATAATAACAACAACAACAAACAATAATAACAAGTGAGATATCTCTCTAGAAATCTAGCGTGTTCTGTGCTTATTGAGTATCTAAAATTACGATATGATAGGTTTTGATACATATCTATTATGTTTTCTTTGCTTAAAGCGTTATTGTACTGCAAAGTTAAGTATTATTACAGGTTTTAACACAAACCTATAACGTTTATTTTCCTAAAGCTAAGTGATATTGTTCTGCGAAGTTAAATATCGTCTATTTTTATCACTTGACCACGTAGAAAATAATTGTAAAGCTACTCGTCCTGTAAATTGTAACGAAGCAATGTTAAATATGTATTTTGAACTTTTCCGTGTTATTAATTCAGGACTAGTGCTGTAATCAGCTATTAGGATAGTGATCTTCCCATTTGGAAATCCTTAACTGCTTACCTTCATAAGGGATAAAGTCAATTTGGACTTATTCGAACACAGTTTTACTATTTCAATTATATAAAAACGCCCTTAAAATGGGCGGAAATTACGTAATAACCATTTTCAACAGGCGACAGCTTGAAGCAATGAGCATTTTATTGGCTTGACTATATAAAAAATATATAAATTTAGAACCTGTAACTGAATTTTGTGGTCGTATAAAAGGCTCACAGTATGCTCATAACTAATAGTCATGTTAGCTTTTTAAAAGATGGCAAGAGAGTATATTTGGAAATATTAGGTCTTTAACTATGAAATTGCCGTTTATGTCCGACATCTAATTTGGTGGTTTCGAAAGCGTTCGGTGACGATGACGCGAGTTCCATGATTTTTGTACACCCAAAAAGTGCTCAACACGCTTAAAGTTTTTACTTCAAAATATTGATGACATAGTTAGTATAAAAATCAATCAACGTTATATGTAGGTAGTCAATACCTTGGGATCAATATGTCTATAGGAAACTAAGGCACGATACCGACTCTCGTTGTTATGCTTCCTCTAAAACTTTCCATACCACACACCATACAAACTTCACAAAATGTAACTAATTAATAGTCCTGTTCAACCTTTTCAAAGTTACGGAGATAGTTACAGGATATGCGATATCGAAACTTTATGAGATATTCGGAAGATGTTGTTTAGTAATTTACACAGTAGGTTATTTCAATAGGTATAGTGTTTTGTTCTGGCCCAATTCTTCTTATACTGATAAGGGACCCATGCCCAGCAGTGAACCAATTTATATAAATGGCTGATATTCTTATAATAATAACTGCATGGATACCGCAGTGGTTTAAGAAGTTACCTCGCCATTTATTTAATATAATATAATAATATTCTATCACATACACACAACACCATCTAGTCCAAACTAAGCAAAACTTGTACTATGGGTACTAGACAATGGATAAACATACAAATATCGTTTTTTTTTGTAAATACATACATATTATACATAGGAACACCCAGACTAAGACAAACATCCATGTTCATGCATACAAATGTTTGACTTGTGCGGGAATCGAACCCGCGACCTCAGACGTGACAATCGGTTACTCTGACCACTACGTTACTGTTATTCACAAATAGCTGTTCCGCGTCTGGGTGTTCCTCGTGTTTGATGTTTGTAAAGTTAACCGTGACACAACAATCAAACTTTCATAGTACGGAAGATGCCTAAAGGAAAAAGATACTGATCGATGATTTAAAAAAAGAATACGTTAGAATATTTTTTTTTTACAATATTGTCTAATAGCGAAGTCGAGTCACAATCTTTTTTTTTGAGTTTAATAGCAACATTACTTAAACTCTATTTTATCTTATTATTTTGTGTGGGGGCCAGTCAGTACAGATCGGCGACACTTTGACCCAGTGGGATCTTTTGTGTCGACTTCCCCAATAACGACTGCCATAGATGTTCATGGCAGTCGGGACCGACGGCTTAACGTGCTCTCCGAGGCACGGAGCAGGCGATAATTGTCAATCAATACGCACATAATTTCGAAAAGTCATATAACTTGCGAAAGTCAGAGGTCCGCGACGTGGGTTCGAACCCGAGACCCTCTGCATTGCAGTCTCTTGGTCTCCCCACTGAGCTATCGCTGCTCTTACTTAAACACTAAGTACAATAATATTTTTTTACAAAGAAAAAAAATTGATTGTATTTAGACTTAAACTCTAAATACAATCTTTTTTTTGTTTGATTAGCTTGTTTGTTATCGATGTGCACTGAAGCTATAATTTGTTTTTTTTTTAAATTTTATATGTTGGTTCTCGTCCTTTATTTTATCCCAAAAGTAACAAAGGTTATATTATATCATCACGCACACGCATACTACGAGCCAAGGGAGCGGAACAGTCATCCTATACGTGGGTGAAACCGCGGCGTTCAGCTTATTTGTTATTAATACATAGTAAAATAATTGACCGCACAGTAGCTGCAGCCGTTTAAGAGATCACAATTGTAGTAGATTTGACAACAACATTGTGTTGGATGGACACGGTTGTGTTTACTTGACACCACGAACGCAATCCCTAGGAAACAAAACCAAGCTGCTGCCTACAGTGAACCACATAGGTACTACAAAAGCACACGGTCTGCCTAGTGATAAATAAAAACTATGGCCCATATAATTATAAAAAATAAAAATGTTTTATTTCTTTCTGATAAAAGTACATTGCTTCTTATTGTAGACGATGGCTGATGAGCTACTGTGAGCTGTTTCAGATATTAGTGTATTCTCCCTGAAATACGATATTTATTAGAGCAAAGTGCGTGTATGTGCTTATGTGGGCGAGTGCGTGTGTGCGACTGTGTTCCTGTGTATGTGTGCGAGTATGTGTGTATTTAATAAAAGTAAGTGTGTAAGTCATTTATTTAAATAAAAATAGCAGCTACGATTATATTTTACGAAAAGCTTTTGTTCTACAAAAAAGAGCTATTAGGACAATAGTTAGAATTAAACAACAGGCATCATGTAAACCACACTTCAAAGAAATGGGGATATCGACTGTTCCAAGTTTGTACATTCTTGTTCTACTTAGAAGTTTTTCAAAACGTGTCCATGATTATAAGTCTCAAAATGAAAGGATGAGGAGAGAGAAAACAAGGGGAAAAGATTTCCAATCAAAATATTTACCTAATCTTGATATTGTCAAACATTTTGGTTTCAAGTCAATAAAAATATTCAATAAATTTAGATTGATGATTGATGAAAACGATTAAAAGTGAATTTTTCGAAAAATGTTAGTTAGAAGGTATTGGCACTTCACCGTCGATATGTAACCCTCATGATCCAATGGGACGGGTAATCCGACACGAATGAAGAGAGATCAGGCGCAGCACCATCGGTTTTACGTGTTTTCTTAACAGATTTCTTAACAGAAAAATCCA
The DNA here is from genome assembly GCA_963675205.1 of Catocala nupta. Classification (NCBI taxonomy): domain Eukaryota; kingdom Metazoa; phylum Arthropoda; class Insecta; order Lepidoptera; family Erebidae; genus Catocala; species Catocala nupta. The sequence continues at coordinate 26,292,704 of OY776082.1, forward strand.
ATACCTTTAGACGCCTAGACCTGGGATTCGAACCCGAGACCTCATGCACAGTAGTCGTATTTACTACCGCCAGAGAGGCAGTTTATGTAAAAATTATGAGTGAAAAGGGGCAAGAGAAGGTGGGAAAAGAAAGACTTAGTGAGCCACCGGCGCTCTCAAAAGTATTTTATCCCAGTCGAGCTGTGCTACAATTTAAGCGAAATGTTATAATCAAAAAACCCTCCACAGCCTTCATCCACTTGCTTTTCATTATAAAACATAATATGATGCAATTTCCTCGACTAAGCTTATAACTTGAAGTGACTTGTGCAAACCTCATAACTGTGCTTGAATAGTTTAAACGCAATCCTAGAAGTGAAGTGCTCAACTACCGTTAGCATGGACACTTGAGAATAATGGCGGGGTGACAGGAATAGCGCTATCCTTATTTTATTAGGTTAGTGTTCAAGTACTTGTGGTATTATTAGTGGATTCTAGGTTGAGCGGAGCCAAAGTGGTTTTGTGGTGGTAGTTATACATTATAGATATAGCTATGGATGTGAAGCGAATGTTAGTGGAGCTAGAGTGACGTCATAGTGAATCTTGAATCCAGTATCGGAACTTGTCTGCAAAGTATTATAGGATTTTCCTGTTTAATAATTATCAGTACTAGCTGCCAATGAGCGTGCCATAGGATTATAGGCTTGCCCTCTATTGTGTGGGACTTAAAATATAGCTGGCGGAATGTGAGTCTAACAAACATCTGCCTCTCTTCGAGAATATACTGGCGTATCTATACCTATACAAAAGTAATAATAATAATATCAGCCCTGTATTAAACTGTCTTACTGCTGGGTAAAGACCTCTTCTCAGTGCGAGAAGGGTTAGGCCATAGTCCACTACGCTGGCCAGTGCGGGTTGGCAGACTTCACATATCTTTGAGAACATTATTGAGAACTCTTAGACATGCAAGTTTCCTCACAATGTTTTCCTTCACCGTTAAAGCAAGCGATAATTAATTATTTAATACACTCATAACTTCGAAAAGTCAGAGACGCGCGCCTTGGGATCGAACTCGACTCCAACTTTTGTTCTCTGCATCTGTTATTTTGACCGAGACCGCATTAGCATTTCATGGAGGTAATAAATCTAACAAAGTATATACTAGAATCTGCCCGTTGTGAATGCCAAAACTGAAATTGAATTAAAAACGTGTTCTAAGAAACCATCAAAAAGGAATTAAAATCAGCTAAACCACGTTCCAAAAAAGTTTCATTTAATGGTCTAAGTGACAACCATCCAAACTAACTCTTACAATATTAGTCGAATAAATACATATCTAATGAACAGCTACTAAGATAGAACATCTATACCGGTCGAAATCTGTTTAGCCTGTGATGTAAAATCTGTACGCGGCGACAGGTGGCCGGCTTAAAGTAGCTCACACTCCGAATACATACTCACACATACACGTAAATAAACAAACGTAAAAAAATTGTAGTTTACGAGCTCTGAAATAGAACGTGTATTTAAAAATATACCGTAGTAGTCATACGAACATAATCACCAACCTGACCGATAGGTCACTACGGACTTGCTGCAAAACTTGAACATTATTTTGGTTATAAATAATTTCATGAAAGGTACTGCACGGTGCCCAGTAAAGTACTCGTAAGTACTGTTAATGAAGATATACCTACATGTTAAGCGTTTAAAGTTTGTATGTATGGCGCAATGGGCCATTGTAATTCTTTGTAAATTAGAAATTTGTTTGCACAGATGGCACCTTGGTTTAAGTAGTCGCTTTGATACTGCCAGTCCGTTAAGTATGGCTTATGCACTATCGGGGGACAAATATTTGTCTGATCCAGAAATTGTATATTTTGAAATATTTTAGGGACCGACTGATTCAACTATGTCCAAATAGATCCACATATATCACGGTGGTATACCTAACAGTAGCATATGTGTACAACATCCACATTTAGCTAATTATATTTTAGGTCTGACCTGAAGGGACGAGCCTATTGCCACTTGCAAAATTCCAGTATCTGTGCTGCTGCTAATAATTTCGTAATAGAAAAATCTAATAAATAAATCAAAGGTTTTAACAGATATATTGTTGTCGCGTTGGGTCCAAACGAAATATTTTGGCTATGTATATAAAAAATTGCACGTTTGTACTGGTTTTTAGGCATTTAGCAAAATAAATCAATATATACATATTGATTTATTTTGCTAAATGCCTAAAAACCAGTACAAACGTGCAATTTTTGTCATTTTTAAAGTGTCCTTTTTCTTATAATTAATAAATTGTAAAAGAATTAAAACATACGAATGCAGCAGTTATAGATTGTATTTTTTTTATTTAGTGTAATTATTTAAGACTAGCTTATGCTCGCGGCTTCGCTTGCGTAAAAGTTGGCGATTGTTTTGACGCCCAGCGGCGACGGAGAAGTATGCGTCAAAGCAATCGCCCACGTAAGAAATTTTTTTAGTAATAGTACTTTTTAAAAATGACTTATATATTTAACTTTCTGATAATAAAGCTTTCTAATGGTGAAAAAATTTATAAAATCGGTAGTTTTTGAGTTAAACCCTTACACACAAACAAATAATCAAATCTTTCCTCTTTATAACATTATATTATTATTGAAGAATTATATGTTGGTATGGTATTAGTATAAACTAAACGCTGGCCGCATTTCCTTTTAAGCCTGAATCAGTCCAATTGAGTAATCACCAACTGTTATACCATGTGTGTGGACCAAAGCTCTAGTTTACTTTTCACCATCGCCTTACGATACAGCGTATCTCACACCGCATGGCCCCTCTCTATAATAAAAAAGGTGTATTTTCGTAAGGTACACGTAAACATCGACCACTATTGCGAATATGTTGTGATAGCTTTATACTCCACGTAAATTATACTTCCTAATGGATTATAATGAACTACTCATCTGTCAGACGAAAATTAATATTTTAGTTAAAAGCCTTTATATGTGGAAATTTTGATGAAGTTGACTGTTATTTACGGGTGTAATGTTGTGATCTCAGCTTTTGTAATATTAGATGATGTATTTGTGTGAATTTGGTTTCTGGGAAGGTGATTCATTGTTGGATATCAAGATCAGGTTTAGCATTACATACGCCGTAGGTGAAAATATAATTATAGGTTTAAAGAGATCTTTAGTTTCACTCACCGTGAGTTTCTTGCAGGTTTTTCTCATAAGCTCAACCCTTTGCCTGAACCTAGCAACTAACCAAAATGTAGCTTCAGTAACTTAGTAAAATCACTAACCTATGTATTTTACCGTTCATAAGTGTTACTTTGTGACCTAAATGAATAAATGATTTTTGACTTTCACTCAAAGAACATTACAGTTCACTTAATGAACATAACATAACATTGAAATTAAAGTAAAATAGTACATTAGCAGTAGTACGTATTATGTTTACTTATATTATATATATTTTATACTAATACGCTCGTAATACTAAAAATATCACTGGCGCAAATGTCTTTTACGTTGCTTTCATCCCGTCTTTATCGCATTTTCTTAGAGTCATCAGCGCGCTGTTGTTGTACCTGGAATTGCAAACCTACTTAGACTATGATGATTGTAAAGCTGTATACTTATTGGCCATCTATACAATATATAAAAAAGAGACGTGAATGCATGCTAGAGCTTATTAAATCGCGAGCACAGAGCGTAATATTCCATATTTACTGAAGACACAGTATACCAAGCTAAGCAACAAAAGAGAGTCACTGCGAAGACTCATCCCAATTGCTCGATGGTATCAAGATACTTGTAGACAGCCATATACGGAAAGGCTTTAATCGAATAGTAGTTACAAAAAGAGACGAACGAATGAACAACAAAACATATTTCTATAGGACAGTCAAAAAGAGCAGATGGAGACCTGGATAAACGATTTCAGACCAGATTGGAGACATTCTAGAAAAAGGGCATGATAAGAGTCGACTACACCGAAATAAGTGCATAAAGAACGTAAGACTGTGTCATGAATAAAAGAAGCAAGAGAGAAATAACTGGAACGTTAAAACTGGAAATACTCCGGGTATTAGTCCACCTACTACTATCGTAATAAAGCGACATCTGTCGTGAACATACAGGTCTAATAAGTACTACAACAATACATACTAATGCCATGCATGAACAATAATCATAACATAAGTAATTACAGTCTCTTTGACTGGAATCACTATGACCCGAAGTTACCCGATCATTACCGAACATACCCGAACGCCATTAAATCTGGCTAAATCCGCTACAATCAGAATCAATTATGTTGTTAGTAGGGTCGGTATCGAGCCCTGTACAGTAACCCGAGGCCAGCCTTTAAATCGAAGGATTGATTAAGGTAATGAAAGGTATCAGTTTAACTAATCGATAATAAATTACTAAACACAGTTACACTGTTAACGATGTAATCAAATAGGTTGTGTTTTATGTAGAATCGCTTTTTTTACATCATGTAGGTCATGAAGTAAAAAAAGCGATTCTACACAAAACAAAATGTTTTCTTTTATCTCTTTGTCAAGAAATTATGAACTGGGTGCGGTTTTTGACTCCGAGTTGGAACCCTGATCACCTTAAACAATCAAACACTTATAAAGAAAAATAACATTATAAATATGCTGGCTAAGCTGTTTATGATGTTCATTACTCAGTCGCGCATAAACTACTCCAGATGATATTCGATCGAATTTGGATGAAATTTTAGACACATATAGACTTGGATTAACACATAAGATACCTTTTATCCCGGTATGCGTTTTCATGTCTATCGCAAAGGCGTAGCCGCGAACAAAAACTAATATTAAATATATTATACTAGCTTTTGCCCGCGGCTTTGCTCGCTCGGGCACACTCCTTTTTTCAGGATGGAACGTGCTCCATGTCGGTTCACCCCTGACAATGTGTATGCGAAATTTCATGATGATCGGTCGAGTAGTTTAGGGCGTGAAAGCATAACAAACAAACTCACGCATTTATAATATTAGATAAGTACCTTTCATTCAGTAAAAGTACTGTTACTAATCTCACCTAACCTAACTTAATCTACATTTACGCGAGCGAAGCCGCGGGCAGTACATAGTATATACGATATAGAACCACTTTGCACGCGTGATACGAAAAGTAGTAGCATTCATACAAGTTTCAAATAATACACGTATTACATTTTTTCGTAATAATTGCATATCGCTATTTTGTATCCTACCTTTTTTTCGAAAAGCTACGATAAAGACCGCTGCACTGTCCGTCTAGTCATTTGTCACAAAATGACTTCCAAAATAGCAGGAAGAGTGTTTAGCCAACAATTCATGAAAGTTACAATATATATTTCAATATTCACATTCACTATGCCTTGTTTACATTCTGTTGAGTGTAAACAAGGCATGGTTGTTTACATATTCAGAATAGATCTGATTCACACGATGCTGCTCCCGCGATTGACCGTGACTCGCGGAGGTTAAACGGTTTCCTTTCATATCTCTGAATTTTTCGTTTAAAAATAAATACTGTACTTTTTATTATAGGGCTCTTATTTTTATAGCGTTCCATATTTGTTTTTTTTTATATGTGTTGTTCGTGGATTTCCATTTAAAATTAACTGCTTAATTGGGGAACCTATCTGCTAGTGTTGTATACTGTGATAGGTAATCTTCGGAATTTTTAATGGAGGCTCGTGTGCAATACTAGGATTCCTTAGTACAGACATATTTTATACGTATGAATGTCCTGGATTGACACCTCAGATATTTTTTATTCCGGTAGACCTTCTCATAGCATTTACGCGGGAAAATAACAGGTAAATACTAGTAGCTATATAAAATAAACGCAATAGCGCGATTTTGAAAATCTGTCCACTCCATTTGATAATCCATAAATGCGCGAAAAATCTTCCAAATAACACAAAACGTTCACAAAATCCTTTTATCTTGACTAAAAGCGTGTATGCCACAAAATTATCCAAAGCAACTATCTTTATAATATCTCAAAATGTTCCCTTACTCGATTGTCTCCTCCGCTCTCTACAGAAAGAACCGCGCTCGTTTATTTAAGAGGGTCAAATTACTTTAGCCCTGTATTGCCGTTGGTAGAGACCGCTAGCTTTATAAAAAATTAAAGGCTCTCTCACAATGTTTATTTTTACTGCCTTTGATGGCAGATGAGCCGGCGGCCTAGCAGAGTAATCGGTAATCTGCACTCATTACTATATTTCACATTGCTTCCGTAACATACTAATGCTAAACCGATGCCTACGGGGTGTATTAGGGAAAAAGAGACCAGCTGGAACGAGAGGCATATTACATTTGCGACTGAAACAAATAGATAGAGAATCTCTTTTAATAAAATAACTGTCACTCGTGATTGCACAGGCAAAAAAGAGTTTACTCCTTCCCTGGTATTAGTTGCTTAACACCAATAGCGCAGTTGAGATACGCTGTGTGTAACTGATAGTGCATAAAGCCAACTACACTCGCGTGCAAGTAAATCGACTCAAGCCTCAAGTGCGCATAAAAAGTGATATAACTTAAAAATGCCTAATATACCTCTATATAATGTTTTACATAATTAAAGCCTAGTAATTGAGCTTTAAAATGGTGTAAGTTGCATGAAAATCGATTCAGTAGTTTAGTAAAAAAGGTTAATGCCAATGATAATGTAAAAAATGTTGAAAATTCATACAATTTCACAGTATATGTGTATGTACAGTATTGTGTTTAAATGAAACAAAATGTGCGTAAGATAAAAAATTTATTCGTGTCAATATTTGGTATTTCCTCCTCTAGCTCTGATCACTGCTCTCATGCGATTCTTCATCGACCTTATCAACTTTTTAATGGATGATTGTGGTATTCGACCCCACTCTTCTACCAACGCAGTCTTGAGCTCATTGATGTTTGTCGGAGCTGGATTCCTCGCTCTAACTTTCCTTTTGAGCTCGTCCCATATGTGCTCAATGGGATTTAAATCGGGGCTGAGCGCTGGCTAATGCATAGTGTGAATTCCAACTTCGTTCAGGAAATCACGTGTGGCCCGAGCAGTGTGACATCGGGCATTGTCATGCATCAAGATGAAATTTTCCCCAATAAAGCCTTGATAAGGGACAACTTGATCCAGTAGAACATTTTCAATGTAACGATCACTGGTCAGACCTCCTCCCCGGCCTCCCCCAGGAACGAAAACAAGCTCCGTTTTGCCTTCTAAGGAAATTCCGGCCCACATCATGCAAGATCCGCCACCATATGCAACGGTTTCCACAAAGCAGCACTGTGAAAACCGTTCACCGGGACGACGGTATACCCGACCTCTCCTGTCGCTGCCATGGAGACACATCCTCGTCTCATCTGTGAACAGGACTGACTGCCATTGCTCTATGCTCCAATCCAAATCTCGAGCAAAGTGAAGGCGTGCTTGACGATGAGCTGTGGTCAACTTCGGGCCTGTAGCGGGTCTTTTCGGAGTAAGGTTAGCTTCTTTCAACCTTCTTCTAACTGTCCACTGACTGACAGTCACCCCGCGAACTTGACGTAGCTCCTGCTGCACATCTACGCCGGTAAGGTGTCAATTTCGGAGAGAGGTCGAGACCAAAAACCGGTCGTCACGCTCCGAGGTGCACCGGCGTCGGCTGGTATTAGGCCTCCGAGTGAAGGCACCAGTCTCTTGAAACCTTCTGTATACTCTCGAGGCAGCGGACTGACTCATATTCAAACGACGAGCGACTTCTCGCTGGTTCAACCCTTCTTGCAATAGGGCAACGACTTGAGCGGCTTCTTCAGGTGTTGTATCCATAATTTTCTTCAAATGACGGCTTTAATTTGCAGAGATGTGTTCAGGTCAACGTCTAATGAGCGACTGATAAGAAAAAACGATTACAGAGGGTTTTTATAGGGGGTTGTGTCGCGCAAGTTGTGTATAGAGCGCAGAGCAGTTTACGGGAGGTTGCGTTCAGTTGCATTCTAAGTACAAGTGTTTATTTAAATTACTGATATTATGCTACCATTTGAAAGCCTAATTACTAGGCTTTAATTATGTAAAACATTATATAGAGGTAAAATAAGTAATTTTTTAGTTATATCACTTTTTATGCGCACTTGAGACTTGAGTCGATTTACTTGCACGCGAGTGTAGTCTAAAATAGTAGAAGCATGAGTACAATAAGAACCGGCGCAAGACTAGTAACATTGTCACTGCGTTTCACTTGGTGAGTCAAAGATCCGGTGACCTAAAGTTTCCGAAACATTCTATAAGTATGTATATAATTACTTCATCGAAATAACTTACCGAGTCAGGCCACGCAAAACTTAAATCAATCTCGCAAATTCACACGCTTCGCAAAAAAAATACGCTTTCACGCCTTAACTACTCGACAGACCATCATAAAATTTCGCATACACGTTGTCAGGGGAACCTACAGAAAAGGACATAGAGTACTTTTCATTAAAAAAGTACGATTGTCGAGAGAAGAAGAGAAAATTAACATAAAATACATTTACGCGAGCGAAGACGCAAAATCTAGTAAGGAATAATGCTTGGATATTATAATTTAAAACCTTTTTAGAAATATACTTTTAATTATTGGCTTCATCTGACGGTACCCTATGTGAGGCGTTATTTTTACGTAAAGAGAGGCTTGCTAAATAATAGAGCTCTTTGTATTGGAGGGATTATAGGCTTTAACGTGAAACCCATTCCGTCGGGAATGTGTACCGAACCCCGTAGTATTATGTGTATTTTAGAGCCATTACATACGTCTTAACTTTACATCGGATTAGTTAACCGAGTAGGTACAATACAGAAGTTGCCAATCAAAATATTTTTCTCCATCATGGGTAAATCTAACTAATATTAAAAATGGGAATGTGAATTTGTTTGTTACGCTTGCACGTCTTAACTACTTGAGCGATTATCATAAAATTTCGGAACAGGACAAACTTTTTAAAGCCTTTGCCGAGTGTTGTGGGTTCGATACCTACACGGAACAAAAATTTGTGTGATCCACAAATAGTTCTTCCAAGTCTGTGTACGTTTTGTTCGTTATTTGGCTATTTTGTGAAGTCCTGCGCGCCACAGGACGTCTACTTCTGCTGGAGTTTTATTTTAGAAAGACAGTGGAATGGAACTAGGTTCAAGTTGCAAATTAAGCTGTATACTTTTATACACAACCGAATAAGGCTAAAAGAAAATCCCAAAAAAACAATTCATACAGATTTAAATTACCAATAAAATTAAAAAGTATGTTTCGCATTTTCTGAACAACGTTCGTAACAAGGCTTTCCTTAAATTCTTGTCTAAAAGTGAAACAAATATTTCATCCGTTATGAAATGAAATTACGTATAAAAGCTTAGAGTATAATTTATTTTATTATGTAGCCTTTATGTACCTACAGTCCTAAAATGTGTGAGGTACATTGGAGTTCCTATTTAAAGATAAAATTGTCTGAATCCCTCGGTGGCACAACGGTAGTAAATGCGACTGCTGTGCAACAGGTTTTGAATTCGATTCGTAGATCAGAAAGATTGTTACTGGTTTTATCTGCCAAACAAAACTGAATAGCAGCATAGAGTCTATGGCTGTGCCTAAAAGACCTCAATATATTTTACGAATTATTCAAGGTACGACACCTTTTACAATTTAGATCTTAAACAAAATGTAATGTGTATAATACAACCCTACCTACCCCTATCACTATAACTGGTATAATGTAGGTATAGTACATGTACCGTTTTGGGATTAAGACGGGATACGGAACAGGTTAACATTGAAAATCGTTAAATACAGGTCGAGTAAAATAAGCGTGTTAAAAAAAACATTACTTTACCATTGCCAGATTCATAAATGTCAGTTCTTTAAGAAGAATGCCGTACAAAACCACTACTTTTATCTTACAAAGAACGTAGAAACGAATAAATAATTTACCTAATCATAAATCAAGATATTTTCTAACCCTTTTGTTTGTATTTTATGCATTATTATACTACTCATTCCTTTGAGATGAAACTGGCGAGTTATAGTACACATGTCTCCGAAGGTAACTAGCGTAAAAAACAATACGTCCATTCTATTTTTTTTTTAAGGGCTGCTCTTGCCTTTCTCGTAATTTCTTTTTCGCAGGGACTTTACAACCATTCAAACAATGGACACAAAGATCACTCAGACTCGGAACAACCATTTGAATGGATCACACAAATTATTGTCTCGTATGAGGATCGAACCCAGAACACTCGGCGCGGCGGCAGTGCCAAGGCGACCAACTAAACCACCATCGGTGCATTCAAAAGTTATTGAAAAATGCAACACAATTAAAGCATTAGTTCGTATTCTACAGAACAAATACATTACACAAAGAAAACCAACGCAATCGTTGACACACAAAATTGAAACTCATAACGTCATTTGTATAGAACAAAAACACCAAACAAACAACCACAACTCTCAACCATCAACAAACGCTAATGGTCTACACAGCTGACATCTCAAGCTCACTGTATCATAATTACGCATACCAAATTAAAAGTTATTCATTTATGTAAATGCGACACTGACTGCAACTCGCATGCCGTCATGAATAAAACACGAGTCCATCCTTACCCTACAAGTTTCATTTTACTCCACACGGATCAGTTTAGCCCGATACAGCTCGTACATTTTTTAATTACCCACTGTAATCTCTCTGGAGAATGTTGAACGCTGGTCGTACATCGCCCAGTGGATGGCATGTTCATATTACTGTGATAGATCATATTTTATTGTATGTTTATGATGCGTGAAGGTTCTCATTATGAGTCAATGTTCGTAGATTTTGATGAGTAGTCGCACAATAGCCACGCTGTAATTACTCCACAATTGCAGCGCTACTAATTATAGAGTCTATTAGCTTCTACCCACGGCTTCACTCGCGAAACATGGGAATACTGGGATAAAAATATTTTTTTTGTTTATGCACGATTGTATAAACAACACTCAAAAATCTTGTCATTTAAAATATTGGTAAGATAAAACCTGGTTTCACAAAGGGAAACAAGTAGAGATTACGAATTATAGCTTGCATCTAAGTTTCTTCTCTTCACTATTGAGATTAAACATGTTTGACTGTAATTACTTTACTGACAAACATATGTCAGATAAGTATTTTTTACAATAAAAAGGGGTTCTCCCTTATTCGTCATCTTTAAAATTGTCAGATTTGCATAAATATTTCTTTATTTATTTTTTTTAATTAATTAATAAAGCACATTAAGAGCGTTAATTTAATAACGCAGTATTACTTTAATATAACCGAATCAAAATTAAGCGAATGTTACACATTCAAATTTAACTACGTCATACAGCCGTAATCTTTACTACGATTTATTTTTAATACAGTTGATTAAAAGCCAAGCCAACTCTGTCCTTAACAAGTTTTATTTAAAAAATGATCTGCGATAAAATCAGCAAAGTACCTAATTGAAATTCAAAGCAGCTCTAAGAAGCAACAAAGTAAAGCAAAGATAAAACATGATAGATATAGAGAGATATTACGATCCGCTAAGATTCCAAGAACCCACCTGTTTTCATCTACAAGAAAATCGCAAAAGACAGTTACGACAGTAATTACAATATCATGTACAACAAATACTGCCCTGCGTTGTCAACATAAATATTATTAAACCTGCAAATTGTTACGAGACGTCCCGCTGAGCTCATCACCGCTATAAACGCATCAAAGTCTTCCTTTATTGCACACAATATGCTCTCCGGTTCGAAGGAGACGAAAGAAAAACGCTTGGAGCGACGCTTTGGGGTCTTTTAATTAGTGGGGCTACTTTTTCCCACGCAACGACCGACCGTGACGTAGCTGAATTCATATATTGAGCCTTTATATTCAAACTAAAATGTTCAGTAGAGATTTTGCGTGAAAATTATGTGGTGTACAGCTTTACAAAATTTTGGGGTAAATTAAAATTGGGACAGACAACTAAATATAATATTTGGTTACGAACATTTAAGTCCGTCGACAGACGTATTACCCATTAGTTGGTTTATTTAAAATTGAGCTCAAAGAAGTAAAAGCAATCCTACACTCCCCATTTCTTTTATAAGCTGTAAAACTTGCAAAGAAACATACGGCTTGTCGGACGGTTAGGGTCTAAGGTAGTCTACATTTTATGTTACATCGGGGCTATAGAAATAACTGGCTGTGTTGCTAATACATGAGACAACCCCGTTTATAGAAAAGCATCTTCCGAAAAAGCCTGACTACTTTTCTTTCTACTGGAATATTTTTTGTAGAATGGTATTATCACCACATAATTTTGTTGTAACTCGTAACAAATTTGCTCAGACATTTCGCACTGCTATCTTTTTATTACGAATTAATTCAATATTTATGAAACACTGCAGAACAAAGCACTCCGTAATGAATATGTAATCTTGATCCCAAGTGCAATAGTATGCTCCATTCTTTTAACAAGATCCCAAACTTATATACTTAGGCGCAAGTTTGTGGGAACTTTGTCACGAGTATATGAACTGTGGAGATTGGTCTGAACGCTTCTATCGCACGTTAAACGTGAATGGATAAACTTGGGCGATTTTCGTTAAGAGAGAAAATCGATCGGTAAGATATGGAGCGAGATAAATGTAGCTTCCTAAAGTCACTGCTGTTGTTATCTACCAACTATTATCCATGTATAACGACTAACAGCCATTAATATGGTTGAGCAATATTACGACAGCAATTGAAAAACCGGAATCTATCAAAAGATTGACGATTATTATTTAAGGCAGAGAAGGCGCCGAAAATTTTATATGTAACGCACAATTCAATTTACATATGCATTTATATCGGTTTATTGATCCTGAGTATCTTAGCTAGAACAAAGAGGAATACGAAGTTAGAACTATCCCCTTTTTATCTGCTGATATCATTTCGTATGTTTGCCCTGATTTGAAAATTTATTCGGTCATTTTGACAAGTGCTGTGACGGCCGCAATTTTATTTCTGTGGATGCATGTAGCATTTGTTGGCCGTTTGTTGCTTACAGTTTGAGAGAACAGTCCTGTTCCTTGCCATGACAGGTTATTAATGAGAATGATATTATTACACAATTAAGTAACTATGCAAGTCAGTACTCAAACAAGTCACCTATAAAACCTACCTTGGAAAATAAATTAGTTCATAATAAATTAACTTTGCTTCCATATACACAGACAGTAAACATTCCACCGTCACTACGTTGCGAATGTGTACTCTTTGTCTCACTAGACTGACTGCATACTTGAATTAAGTGACTGATCTAAATTACTTTGTATTTTATTAGTTGTCAGTTTTTATTAACTACGGAAGAGCGTAGTCGCATTTCATAGTCATCATAAGCTTATTAAGTGATTCGATTAGTAGGCAAAAAAATTAAAAACTGGTAAGTATATTCGACGACTCGATGACGTAGTAGTTAGTGTAACCGACTGCCAAGCCTGAGGTCGCGGGTTCGATTTCGGCACAAGTCAAACATTTAAGTGCTTGACATGGATGTTTGTCTCGGTCTGGGTGTTTCTATGTATAATATGTAAGTATTTACAAAAAAAAATTATATACGTATATTTATCCATTGTCTAGTACCCATAGTACAAGCTCTGCTTAGTTTGGGTTAGGTGGCGTTGTGTGTATGTGATAGAATATTATTATTATGTTTCTCTTATCACAGGTATTTTCTAACATATTATATTAGAAAATACCTGACCCTTTGGGAGGCTTACACGGAGACATGGGGCCAACGTGAAGAGGCCCTTCGAGAGTTTTAATCAAAAGTGGGATGGAACACCTACAGCAGCACTAGCCGCAGCAGGCTACTTCGTATGGATTATTATTATTATACTCTTTATTCAAATGTTTTAAATACATATATTATTCATTTTAAATATACATATATAAAAAATACATTTAAAAATATAAAATATATGGTACCCCACCGGCCTCCTCGCGAGCCAAATCGAGATATTTAATTTGCTTATCTTTTTCAGCTTTCGCGAGATTGCCGTCATGCGGAATGGTGACATCGATAATCAATGCGCGGCGCTCTGATTGATCTATTACCACAATGTCAGATTTGTTGGCCACAACAGTCCAGTCTGTGATGATAGTTCGATCCCAGTACAACGTGACATGACCATTTTTGAGAACTGATTCAGCTACATACCTGTAGTATGGCACTTCAACATCTACAAGTTTGTATTTCAGAGCAAGTTGCTGGTGAATAATCCTGGCTACTTGGTTAAGTCTGTGCAAATACTCGCCGTTAGCAAGACGAATAACTATCGGAAACTATAGAGGGACCTGACCTGAGGGACTCACCAGGTAGGTGGCACGCCCGACAAATGTCAACCGTACCATCCCTCGAGATATATCTCTGGTAGTTATTCGTCTTGATAACTTCGTCCGCAATAGCACAGACAAAACCTTCGGTTTCCCTAAAGAGGTCACCGAAACGTAGCCAGTTTACGGAGGCTAACAGGTCTACATCGGCTCCATATAGAGCCTTATATGTAGAACCTACCGTGAAGCTCCTTGCTCTACCATACATCCCTGCGATCGTTAGTGCTAAGTACTACAGGCTTGCGCCAGTTCTCTTAGGCAAACTGAGCGGGGCGAGTTCGGTGTCCACAGCAACTACATCCCGATGCATACCCACGTCTGCCTGGAGAAAGTATTCTCTTAGGTTGCATACCTCGCGGTTATGAAGGGCCTTGGCATTCAAAAAGCCTCAGTCTCCACATTTCCGCGAGATATACAATTTCATCACAGACGAACGTGGGTGATGCATACGGTATGCCGTCAAGAGTGTACGGACCCGCCGGTCCAGGGCATCCAGTTCAGTCTGAGTCCACTTAAGTATGCCAAAGGAGTACATGAGAACCGGCATGGCCCAACCGTTACAAGCGCGCACCTTGCTGCCACCTGATAAAATACTATTTCAACTTTTTTCAGGCGACAAAAGAAACGCTCCTGCAACGATTGCTTCATATCAGTCTCATTGATACTTAAGGCCTGTGACATACCCAAGAACTTGTAAGTATCGGTTACAAGAAGTGATCGTAGGTTAATGGAATCCGAAAGTTGTGTTCCTTCGGATTCCACTATCCGTCCTTGCTTTACATGGATGACAGCACATTTGTCTACACCAAAATCCATGCTGATAGACTTACTAAAAGTTTCAGTTACTTTAAGTACATCCATCAGCTGTAAATCAGTGTGGGCAAACAACTTTGAGTCATCCATATACAGCAAGTGGGATATTACTCAACCACCTCTATGTAACCTGTAACCTAGCCCTGAACCCTCTAGTAATGTACTAAGAGGATTTAATGCTAAGCAGAACCAAAGAGGACTCAGGCTGTCGCTCTGAAATATACCCCGCTCAATTTTTATCGGTTCGCCATGCCCAGGGATCTGTCGACATCCTGGATAGCTAAGAAGCGTTTTCCATTGCCCCATACATGACTTCAAAAAGGTGCGCAGAGTTGCATTTACTTTATACAACTCTAACACCCTCAAAAGCCATGTATGTGGCACCGAATCATACGCTTTCTTATAATCTATTATTATTATTATAGGTATTTCAGTTGTATTAATTCCTTTAAACAATAATGTAGCCGCAAGTGAAACACCATTTTGTTGCATTGTGTTATTAGTATTTCTCATGTAATATGTGTACATATTCATTTTGAGAAATAAAGTTCGTAATCTTGCATACTAAAAATGTATTTTAGTCACAGGAGTTGAACCTAAGATCTCAAATAGGAAGATAAAACCATCCATATATATTTTTTTTTATTATTATATTATTAAACTATGAGTAGTACTTAAACCACTAGGTCGGTTCGTAACAAATGCTACACTCACCTCTCTCAACAACATGTAAAAGCGCCGCAGCGTCAGATCAAGTTTTCCAATTACCCGCGTTTCATCACTTCTCTCATAAATCAACGGATTACAAAACTTTTGAACGTGTTAAATTCTAATTCAGTTGGTAAAAATATTTAAACAACAAATAGTAGTGCAGTTTAATATTGACTACTTGACCTTTTAGTTTTGAGTTACTCTTACGTATAAAGAGGTGGTTGAAAAAGATCATAACCAGTGCTAAGAATATAGGCCACCTAATCGCTCCTTCTGATTATATTTATTTTCCACTAGCTTTCGCGCGCAGCTTCGCTCGCACAAAAGTAGATAAGTTTATATAACAGTACTTTAAAAAAATAATATATAGCCTATGTTAATCAGTGATAATATAGCTTTCCAATGGTGAAAGAACTTTTGAATTGATTGGATTTTGAGTTAAATCCTTACAAACAAACAAACAAAGAAACTAAATCTTTCCTCTTTATAACATTAGTATAGAAGTACAGATATATCAGTTTAATAAACTGCCTTGATGGTACAGCTATGTTATTGTGTTTTTCTGTCAAGACATTGTCTATAACAACACGGAATCTAGTACGGCCTCTGGAAGACTGCAACAGGCTTGCCCAATATTACGCGGGACCAAATACAATAGCTGGCGTTATGTAACTGTAATGCACCACAGCACACATGTATGTGTGTGTCAACTTAAAAAGTAACGTACATTTTAAAGCAGAGAAACAAAGAAAGTCCGTCGCAAAGAACCTATATACGACGCTTCTACACGAAACTTGTAATCCAGGTGCACAGTTGAGGGGGCAAGCCATAGACCTGAAGCTTGGAAAGAAGAGACCGGTGCCAAACTCTATCAAAAGCTTTTGTTATGTCAAGACTGATAGCCAAAGACACGCCGTGCTTGTTCATAGCCTCACCACAGAGGTGCATGACGAATTTAATAAACTGCTTCGATGGCGCAGTGGCATTAAATGCGATCGTTGTTCATGATATTTCGGGTATTCCCGGGTCGAGCAAAGTGTTTTTGTGTTTGTCTGTCAAGACATTGTCTATAGCAACACTGAATCAGGTACGGCCACCGGAAGACTGCAACAGGCTTGCCCAATATTACGTAGGACGAAAAACCACAGCTGACGTAATGTAAGTGTAATTCATCACTGCACACATGTATGTATGTCTCAACTTAAAAAGTAACATATAAATTAATTGGTGTAATACTTATGTAAATATCTACCAGATCTTGCTCAATTTTTTTGGCTTCACTCGCGTTTTTGTAGCTTTTGTCAATTAATTTTTATCCCGGTAACAGTTCTTTCTAGATGAAAGGTATGAAATTTCATAATGATTGATGGAGTAGTTAAGGTGTGAAAGCGTAACGAACAAACTCACATTCGCATTTATAATATTAGTTAGGATATTGACTATAAACCTATCCATGGTCAAACGTTTATATTGATTATGATCTATCTAGTTGGCATACAGATAACTACCGTCCGCAAAGATAATATTAGAAGCAGTATAGTAATAGGGATGTCTCTCTAGTATTGGCTCCGAAAGAGTTAGTACCTCATATCACTATGAGTCATCAAGTAGATCATAATGAAACTCCTTTATATGGATTTTATCGCATTGTGTATTTTAAAACACTAACATTACATAATTTTGAAACTAATGATGGCCAGATTCGAAAGTGCGAGAGGACCACTAAGGACGTCTCGAAAGAATTGTGCGGAACGTCACTTATTAAATTATTTGTTTTAGGTGTCGATTCGCACACATTTTTTTTCAGACAAGATCGTTTTCCACTCAAATTAGTTCGCTGTGTGCAAATCGACAGTTCAAAAAAGTGTCATTTAGCGCTAGTAGCGAACAGATTCGTGCGAAACGACTACTAAGTCAATCGATGTTGTGGTGGGGATTGTGATTCTCTCAATGTATTGAAGTAAAGTTATTTCACCATCTTAGTCTCCCCCCTAAACATACCATATATTATAATAATTATTATTTACTTGTGTATTTTATTGTACTTAATAATATGCCGTAACTTAAAGTCAACAATGAAAATGTTGAATCCAGTAATTTTAGTTCAATGTTTGTAGTTAATTTCAAATCTGTGGTTGTTCAAATTAGTTAATTTATAATTAGATATTGTACTGCGAACATCTTGAGGTTAGTTTGAGTTTGAGCTTACTATTCTGTGAAGTTACTTTCAAGGCCTGTTATTAGCATTACATAAGTTTCTAGAAGAAATAGAATCACCTAAAAGTTATGCAATTCATTTGTTTGTTGTAGCTTTAAGCGCTCGGTTCCTTTATACGTCATACTACGTACCATTATATGAGGTGATGCTTACATATAAAATTGGCGTTTTGTTGAACTTGCCACTTTGATCTCAAATATTATCTCTGATTAGGCATTCCAAATACAATTTTTTTCATATTTAGTCTTGTGTATTTGTATTTCGTATATAGTGATTCATTTGTTTTTACGCCATTAAATTTTTCTTTGACACGTAAACAAACATCATGTTTACTTAATATTGTCTTATGTTTACGCGAATGTTATACATTGAAATTAAACACTTTATACGGATTTTGTCGCGTTGTTTATTTTACTTTAAACACTTTTATTACATATTTTTAAAACTCTAACACTACTATTATTGAACTTTACTGCTTAAATAGGAGTAAAGTTCAATTAATTAAGCTATTTGATTTAATTAAAACTATATAAGTTTACACTTTGCCACGACGTTTCGGTTGCCGCACAGCAGCCATGTTCAAGGGGAGATTAAGATAATAGTTTACTTGTATATATACACATTACAATATTCCTTTTAAGGCAGTAAAGTAAAAATTCTAAATAAGCACAGTTCCGCTGCTCATATCTGATACCTCTCGTCCCCAAAAAGGAGTCCGTTCATTACAGCACTCGACTAAGGCGTATTCATTAGTCTGACTTTACAAACATAGCTTGTGTCTACTGGTTTTCATTTACTCAGCCTTGTTTTACTCAGTTAATTGTCATACGAAAGAAGTGTTGGATTAATACTGTTTTATTCAGTCTGTATTATTTTAAGTAGGAAAATAATATTGTATTGTTGTGCGTTTACGTAAACTAATTTTATCGCAGTTTATTTTCTATCTTTTCTTTTATACGATTTAGTATTTAACTTTAGATTTACAATCGCTCCGACATACTAGTTGCTTTGCAGCAGCCATGTTTACAAGTTGACTAAAATTGTGGTCATCTCAACGTAGACGTCACTCGTCGGGAAAATGGTACGTCTAAATCGTTAATAGTACAAACAAGGAAATAAAAAGAAAATGCATTAAATCCGTATAAAGAAGTTTGATGACATAATATTATTATTTGAACACTCTAAATAATACTTCAAGGGCCAGAATCCAAACACATTAAATAGCAATATGTCTGAACTCTGGCTTCCGAGCGTCAGCCAAGACAATAATATATTAATGATAATTCTTTATCGTAATGAATAGGAAACCACATAAACAATGACATAATTTATTTGCCATATTATTTCCTATCTTAGTACCTTACCCACTAACCCTTGCTATATACCCTTTCAAAAGAAAGAAGTCTAGATCGCATTTTGTCAGGTAACCTTTATTCTCACATACTATAAATTTAGTCTAGTATCAACTTCTATAAGACAGTTCTAAACTCCGTATTGCTGCTGAGAATTACCTGTCAGGAAATCCGATATCACTATAAAAGGCCGAGAACATCGACCAAGGATTTGTTATGAAACAGAAAGGGAAGTTTAAGTGCTTACTATGTATGCCTTTACACTTGAAACTTATGCAAATATTTGACCTAAACGAAGTTCAAACCGCGACTAAAGTTTCCTATACACCTCATCAAATCTAAACAGTTCGCAAGAATTAACCCTAACTTGGAATCTTAAGATAAACAATATCGTATTACCAAATCAGGTCACTAAACAAATTAGAGGACTTCAAATTTATAACTTTAGAAACAAGTAAATTTTGATCTCTGTAAGATTATATTGAGTACAAAATCTTCATCTTTCTAAACATAAATAAGATCATTACTTTCCTTTAATGTTGTAATTATTTTATGTGGGACTACAATTTATATCTATTATTAATCCGTAAAGAGAAAACTTTGTACACATGTTTGAACATATTGCGCGGACGAAGGAACTTCAGGTATCGCATAGTTATACGCCTATGGAGAAGGAGATAGAAAGCTAAACTTATAAAAAAGAATAATGGTCAATTAAAATGGTTATTGCCATGTAATGACAAATGCATTCTACTCAAACTAACACCCATCGAACTAATGTGTTAGTGTGAGTAGAAGGCATTTGTTATCGCATGGCAACAAGTACTACTTTTTAATAATTGGCCTTTGAAATATAGAAGCACCTCAGCACCTTACGTAAATATAGTAGAATTTTCAATGTATTAAAATTCATGCAGCTCTACGAACAAAATCTTTGGTAGAAGTATATGACCCGCAATTGACATATACAACTATGAATGGTGTAAGATCATATTTAGTGCCTTAAACCTGATTAACATTTCCTCGAATGAATTTATTTACACAAAAAAGTCAGCAGTTTGGCCTGACCAATATAAGCAGTGCGTTACCGATTTTAGAAAAAAAAGGATTTAAATAAAGAAATAAAAGAGGTGGTCTTTTGAAATTTAATATACCGGGGAACGCACACTGACTATATTTATGCTCGCCCGAGAACTCACTCGGTAGGTCTTTCGGCGATCCAACTCATTCCTGCTATCACCAAATAAAAATTAAAAATAGTAATGTCAAAGCTTATTCTTTTTTAATCTCCGCTTATTATATATTACTTAAATTTGACCACATACCTACAATTACTGTCTAATACGGTCCGCTGAAATAATAATAAACCTATCTGCTTATCACCATCAGGCGAAGTGTAGTCATTTTGACAGGCAATACTAAAAATAATAAAAGTATTTTTGTACCCATCGTTATACTGCGTACAAAAAGACTTTTATTATATTTGATATCGCTTAGAATCATAATAATCTTACTAAAAATGGGTTTAATATACCTCTGGTCCACCCTCTCGGGGATATGTGCGTCATGCAACATTATAATATATGTAGTACAAGAGATTATACGACGTCGGTCTCCCATTCCTTACTATACGTTTTACCTTTAATTAATTTTCCCTAATTTGCCAAGTCTTTTGTGACACTTACAGAATAGCAAGCGAACATAGGCTAGAGGAACCATAGTTATAGTTCCAGCGACCCACCCACCATACAAAGCAGTGAGTTGGAACACCGTGGTGATTGTTAGCAGGCCCGAAATCTCGGGAGAGCCTGACATAACCCTCTCGCCTCCCATTGTGGCGAGAGAGTATGCATCACGAGCACATTAATAAATAAAATAAAACTAACCTTTTCTTTTTGTTCCTAAGCCAAATGCTTAAAGCACTATCCCCAACCATTAACAATCGGATTGATGATTATTTGCACCATGAAATAATAAAAACATACCTAGCTATTGAGACATTTCATTCCAATTACTGTTGTAAAGTACTCGTGCCGAGACAAACAGCTTTGTTCTCAAATGTAGTAACAACAAATAATGGGAATTGTAGACGCTGATTAATGGCTCATCATTAAAGATCGCGACCCACTTCTCTTCTACCGAGTTTTACATTTCACTCAGTTGTCTGGATGGCTTATCCGTTTCGAGTTTATTATCAGACTAGCTGTGTCTATCATTTTATTAGTGTAAACTTATTATTTTCTCTTTAAATTATAACTGTCGCACTAGGGAAAATCCTATGTCCCGGTGATCTTCACAAATATCCTGACAACGAAGATAAATACCTCCCAATATTCGGAACAATCATTTGTGGATCACACTATTTTTCTGTATGTTGTGGAGATCAAGCCTTTTGGCACACATTGTCACATTGCCACAGTGGCAGTGACGAGACGATCGCTTATACTATTATGTTATCCGTATAGTAAATCAAAAACGTTTTGGCTTTTATACTTCCACCATGCGCTAGTTATAACACTTGTCTAGATTGTATGTATCTATACTAATATTATAAAGCTAAAGAGTTTGTTTGTTTGGTTGAACGCGCTAATCTCAGGAACTACTGGTTCAAATTGTTTTTTTTTGTTGGATAGCTTGTTCATCTAGGAACATTATAGGCTATATAACATGACGCTACGACCCACGGGGACGGCGCAGTAATACAAAACGCGGGTGAAATCACGGGCACATCTAGTGCATTATAAAACGACCACGGCGAACCACACACAGAAGTGACTTGTACGCTTAACTTATAAATGTAGCCTTCGTGAGCAACTTATTTTTTTTTTTTTTTTTTATACTACTGAAGTGGCAAACAAGCTTACGGCCCACCTGATGGTAAATGGTTACCGTAGCCTATCGACGCCTGCAATACCAGAGGCATCACTTGCGCGTTGCCGACCTTGTAAAAACCTTTTAACGCCCTTTTTGAAGAACCCCATACTATAGTCTTGTGGGAAAACCTGGGCAGGGAGTTCATTCCACAACCTGAGCGTCCGCGGCAGAAAATTCCTTTGGAACCGTTTAGTGCGGCACCAATTAGCGTGTAAGGTGTGAGAATGACATCCCTGCCGATGGCGAGCGGTGCGATGATAAAAAGTAGCTGAGGGCATCATCTCAAACAACTCGTCAGAACACAATCCATTATATAAGCGGTAGAACACACAAAGGGAGGCAAAGTCTCGTCTGAGACTTAGTGGCTCAATACCGTCTGTGAGTTTGGGCTCATCGACAATTCTCAATGCTCGTCTCTGTACAGCGTCAAAAGGATCAAGCTGGTATTTTGGTGCTCCTGCCCAGAGATGACTGCAGTACTCCATGTGAGGCCGGACTTGCGACTTATATAGAAGTAGTCTTTGCCCAGCAGTGAAGTACCGCTTAGCTCTATTGAGCACACCAAGCTTTTTGGAAGCCAGCTTGACCTTGCTCTCTAAATGACTGCGGAACTGTACATCACTTGATATATCGAGGCCAAGGATTCCAATACTCTTGGAGATGGTGAGGGGCGTGTTCTGGAGTTGTGGAGACACAGTAAATGGAGTTTTCTTAGCGGTGAACGCGCAGGCTTGTGTCTTAGCTGGGTTAAACACGACTTAGTCTTCCCCATTCAGATACTCTATCCAGAGTATTTACGATTTCAGACACAAGCCGTTCGCGGCTTTCCTCCACTGTGGACCGAGGGATATTAGCGCGGCCCGTGTCATAAGTATCCCCAGTACTGTCATCCGCATAGCAATGAATGCCATCAATTGACAACATATCATTGACATGCAGCAGAAACAGCGTCGGGGACAACACAGAGCCTTGCGGGACGCCAGCATTTATGTCCATGCGGTTAGAGCAATCACCGTCAACCACAGTTTGGATGCATCTGCCGGACAAAAAGCTGGCAACCCATTCGCATAATCCCTTGGGCAGTCCGTAAGATGGTAACTTCGATAGAAGACCTTTGTGCCAGACCCGATCGAAGGCCTTCGCCATGTCCAGGCTGACGGCCAATGCCTCACCTTGGCTCTCAATGGCTAGTGCCCATTGGTGTGTGAGATACACGAGAAGGTCGCCAGTTGAGCGACGATGGCGG
Source organism: Catocala nupta (assembly GCA_963675205.1). NCBI lineage: Eukaryota > Metazoa > Arthropoda > Insecta > Lepidoptera > Erebidae > Catocala > Catocala nupta. Next base: position 26,316,289 of record OY776082.1, read on the forward strand.
AAGCCGTATTGTCGGTCACTCAACAAATCGTGACCCTCAAGGTACCTCAAGAGCCGAGAGTTGATCACCCGCTCCATCACCTTGGAGAGGAGAGAAGTTATGGCGATAGGCCTGTAGTTTGATGGGTCAGATGTGTCATCTTTTTTTGGCACTGGATGAACGAATGAGGTCTTCCATGAAGACGGAACTTGTCTTGTGGAATAGGAAAGCGAGAAGAGGCGCGTCAATACTGGACACAACTCAGGAGCACACTGCTTTAGTACCACTGCCGGTATGCCATCTGGCTCGCTCGACTTATGAACATCTAGAGACATTAGTTCCCGCCGGACCTCACGTTGTGAAATTGAGATTTCCGGCATGGAATGACTGCACCACGGGATAGTAGGTGGTACAGCGCCTCCATCGCTCACAGTCGAGTTTGAGGCAAAGAGAGAACCCAGCAAATCGGCCTTCTCTTTGGCTCTATGGGCCAGATTACCATCGGGCTTTCTGAATGGTGGCAAGGACGACTGACAAAAATTACCTTCGGCAGCCTTGGCGAGGGACCAGAAAGCGCGACTCCCAGAAGGGAAACTGGCAAGTCGCTCGCCAATTCTGCCGACGAAATCAAACTTAGCTCTGGCAACCACCCTCTTATTGAGCCTCGAGGCGGCATTTAGTTTGCGTTTCACTTCGGGGATGTTAGATTCCTTGTTAGTACAGGCCGTGGTCCATGCTTCATAGGCAGATTGCTTTAAGATTCTAGCATCTCTGCAGGAGTGATTGAACCACGGTTGTTTTTTCATTCCTGCGGCGATCCACGGGTTTGGGATGTAGCATTCCATTCCCGCAAGTATCGCTTCCGCAACAGCGCTAGCGCAGGTTTCGGGATCACCTGAAGTGAAGCATAGCTGCCTCCACGGGTACGCTGCGTAGAACTCTCGCAGCCCATCCCAGTCTGCTGACTTATAGTGCCACACTCGACGCCATGTGGTGGGCCGGAGTGGATCTGCTTGCGCAAGTGGCACTTGCGCTAGAACAAGGCAGTGGTCAGAAGAACCAAGAGGTGCATTCACCTGGATGGAGTATCCATCCGAGCGTGTAGTCAGCAGAAGGTCCAATAAGGAGCTGTTATGGGTCTCTACGTCTGGTATTCTGGTAGGACTATGTACCAGTTGAGAAAACCCATAGGCCAGAGCAAACTCATGAGCAGACCTTCCCGCAAAGTCAGTGGACCGAGAACCAAGCCACTCTACGTGGTGGGCGTTAAAGTCTCCTAAGATCACTAATTCTGCAGAAGGGTACTGCTCAAGAACTTTGTCAGTCGACGATTGCAGATGCTCAAAGAGACGAGTCGTGTCTGCGTCACCGCTATGAGACCTGTAAAAACACGCATAGATACAGGTGTGGCCTCTGTAATCTACGCGTACCCACAAAGTAGACAGGTCTCTCTGCTGCTCAGACCAGCCACTTGAGCCGTGATCAATAAGTATACGATAAAGAATTACCCAGATGTTAGCAATCATCACTACGAGTATATTCACAAGTTTTACCATCAGAAAACAAATTTACAAATCAAGGATGTAAATGTAAAATAATTAGCGCAGAGAAATTAAAAATAAATAACTCAGAAATAACAACATAACTTAAACATTTTAACACGACCTAAATAATAACGACGTCGCCGTTTAATTGGCATTCAACGTAGTCTGGAAATAAAGTAACTGAACTCATTTTATTTCTTGCTTAACGACCAAATTTATTTTGGACGGAACTGGTATAATATTAAACGATTATTCAAATGTAGCCTACTGTATTTTTTACTAATATTAAAACAGCCTCGTTGGTCCTGTGGTAGTGTATACGACTGCGGATCGTGAAGTGGGTTCGATTCTCGGGTCGGACAAATTGTTATTGGGTTTTTCTGTTAGGAAATTCTCAGTAGCTGCACGGAGTCTGGAACTGTGCCCGATAGACGGCAATAGGCTCGCCCTCTATTACGTGGTACCAAAAACATAGCTGGTGAAATGTGTGTGTGTGTGTCATACACCTCTGCCTACCCCTTCGGGGATACAAGCGTGAGACTATGTATGTATGTATTAAAGTTTTGTCCTGTGTGGGATTCGAACCCACAAAACTCGGCGCAGTGGTAGCGAAGACCACTTAAACTGCTACACCATCCGTGCAGTCATAATTGCCGACTGCTGTATTCTTCAATGGCTTAGCTAGTGCCTTCGCAATTGTCATTTTTACTTAGAATCGCTTTATCTATTGAAACCATAGAACAGGAAAGTTGTATCTGCGCATCTTTACACCAAAGCAAGCTCAAAGAAATCGACTTTATCTGTAACAGAGAGAACTGCATCTTAATTACATGCTTGAAAACGCTAAAATCAATTTTGTGCTACTGACACTCTATTAGCTCCGTAAATGTAACATAAAGTATACCGCGACATTTTTCGTAATAGTTCCTTTTTCATATGAAAATTGCAAAATATACCATCTTTGTCAGTATCACTCATTGTCTTATACAGAAAAACAATTGAAAGCTGGTGGAAAAGAATATTTATTTATTACGTAGCTACTTTTTTAAATATTACTAAGGAATCTAAATAAAAAAAATATTTTTTTTTAAAAAATTCTAAATATTTTTTTTTAAATATTACTAAGGAATCTAAATAAATATTACTAAGGTCACGAGATGGCGCCACTAGGAGTACAATTATATTATAGAGCTCTGTGAAAAAGTTATTTTAAAAAATACTTAAAGTGAAGTAATTGTCAGTTAGAGTTAAGAACTATGAACTGTAAAGTGCATTAACGCAGGACAATTGTTATCTATTAAAAATATTGAGAATTAGGAAGATTAACATAAAATCTATAAAACATAACATGTTCTAAAATACAAAAGGATGTGCTCTCGGCAAACGTAAACAAGTGCTTACAATAATTAATATATTTGCTTTCGAACATTAAACAAACCTGTGATATTGTGATTAAAACATTAAAACACATAAATAAGTGATTTTTAAACGGTGACGGTAAAAGTGTTAAACTTCTCATAAATATTTGCAACATGAGTCACTTATCATATTAATAATCATTGCTTTTGACATCCGTACAAATAGAAGACAAATTTTGAGCATTAAACCACTTAGTTGTGTGGCTCAATCTGTACACATACGGATTGGCGTTCGACTTTTTGAGAATTATAAAATGAATTTCCTAGAAAATATAACGTTTCGTAGGAAGCGTTCTCAATCGATAACAGCAATATCGGAAGACGGTAGTTCTCATAACTCGACAATAGATGGCACCACAAATAGTTTACCGAATATTTCGATTGAGAATGATGAAATTGAAGATCTCAAGAGACAAATAAGTGAGCTTAATATACAGTTGCAAGCAGCTCATGAAGAAATAAACCACTTGTCCTTAGAAAATACAGATCTAAAAAATACTATTAAAGAAATTAATAACAAGCACAAAATGGTTAAATCTGTCACAAAAATACTAAGCAGTGACATTAGAACACCAAACAAAGACAAAAAATTAAAAATATCTACTCCTAACAGACTGCGCAAATCAACAAAAAATTCCAGCAACATTACGAAAAATCATGGAACACCGACACATAAAGTATCTACTGTCTCTATGCCAGTAGTTCAGAACACATTCGATCAACCGTCATCGTTACTACAAGACAGCGATATTGAAACCACAAACAAAACAAGATGTGACGACAAGAAAAGCAAACTGTGTATTATTAGTAGTAATAAGATAAACTCTATACTGACTATAGCTGAGAAATCCTTTCCTGATCATAAAATATGTTATTATCTGTCACATAACTGTGGAGTAAGTCAACTATTGAATAACATTGACACTAAATTGAAAAACTACACAAAGAGAGACTTTTGTCTAATTTTCATAGGGGAAAAGGATTTTCAACAGAGTAATAATTATTCGAAATTAGTAACGAATATACGCGAGACATTAATACCAATACAACACACAAACTTAATATTATGTTTGCCTACATACAAATATAATTATTACTCTACAATGTATAACTTTAGGATTGAAATGTTCAATAATTTAATTTATTTTGACATACAAAATTATAATTATGCAACAATTTATGATTCAAACTCTGACTTAGTATGTGACTACTCTATGTTTATGAAACATAGTGGACGAATTAATAATAACGGCATGAGAAATATATTTTCAAATTTAGAATTTTTAATTAATGACTATAATACTTCTCTCATAGAAAGTGGGGACAATGTAAAAGACATTGAAAATTCATCAAAAAAAGATTCTTTATTTTATAATTCATTGAATCTCTCTAGCTCTTGTACAAGTCATTCTACTCAAGATTTTTTTCGTCTATAACTATTTGAATATACTACATCAAAACATTAATGGTCTCTTGGGTAAAAGTGACATTATCACGGAATGCTTAGATACATTTGTACACGAAAATAAGAGAGTACACATTTTGTGTTTTACTGAACACAACATGAAATTGAGCGATGTCGATTTTCTTACGATTCCTAATTATACATTAGCTGCATTTTTCACCAGACCTAATCGAAATGGTGGGTCATGTATCTTAATACATAACCATGTAAAATTTTCAGAGATAGAATCGGTAGGAAAATTTAATGTTGCCAGTATATTTGAATGTTGTGCAGTGGAATTAAGCGACCATAAAATTATAATACTATGTGTGTATAGGGTACCAGGCACAAGTATAATGGACATATTTTTTAATAATTTGACATCAATAATAAGACTATTTTGTTATAAAAAACAACAGAGAATAATAATATGCGGCGATTTCAATATTGACATGCTTCAAAGAAATAGAAATTCTTTGCGTTTTAAGAGTCTATTACAAGGATTTGACCTTAAAATTGGGATAGAGGAACCTACGCGACCCAGCAGCGGTACGTGCTTAGATAACATATTTCACACTTTACGTGGTTGTAAAACTGAACTATTAGAATTAGGCGTATCAGATCATACTGCACAATTGATGAAATTTCAAGTAAAACGAACGTGTGTACTGAAATTTTACTATAAAATGAGACGAGATTATTGCATAGAAAACATTGACTTATTTAAGAAATGCATCGGGAGCCTATGCTTTCGTGAAGTATATGAAATGAAGGATCCTAACGAAAGCTTTGACTCTTTTTACAAATTGTTTAAATTATTTTATGATCTGTGCTTTCCTGTAAGGAGGTGTAAAGTATCGACTGTCTTCAGGCCTAAATGAATCACTAAAGGCATTAAACTGTGCAGCAAAAACAGACGCGCTCTCTTATGGAAATACAGGTTGTCACCAAATAATAATACGAAAGTGGCTTTCCAAACATTTTCCAAGAGGTACCACCATGTTGTAAAACAAACTCAAAAAACACAAAACAGTCACTTTATTGAAACAAGCACTAATAAGTCTAAAGCAACATGGAAGGTTATTAATTCCATGAAATCGAATGTTCCTAAATCAACTATTAGTAATATTAACGTAAATGGTCAATATATATCAAACCCTAGAAGTATAGCCCAACATTTTAACGATTATTTTGTAGACTCAGTTACAAGAAACGTTAATATCGGCCAGCGTTACCAACCTGGTATAAATGTAATGTCATACAAATCTATGTTTATGGAACCAGGGGTACCGAAAGATCTTATCTCAGTAATTAATAATCTCAAAAACACGAACAGTACCGGGTATGATAATATTCACACAAAAGTAATAAAGTCAGTAGCGCCTATTATAGCGACTACACTTTGTGACATCGTAAATAATTGTATACAAAATGGCACATGCCCGCGATCTTTAAAACTATCTATTGTAAAGCCGTTATATAAGAAAGATGACAAATCAAAAATTTGTAACTATAGGCCGGTGGCACTACTACCAGTGTTTTCAAAAATCTTTGAAAAGATAATCTATAATAATCTTGACAATTTCTTTGAAAAGCAGAACCTTTTTTGTGTTGAGCAAATGGGTTTTAGAAAAAATAAATCCATTAATATGGCTATTTATACATTTCTGGAATCAATACACCATAATTTGGATAAAAGAAAACCAGTTGTAGCTATGTATATGGACATGACGAGAGCGTTTGATCATGTGGATCATAGAGTACTTTTAGATAAGCTCTACAGATATGGTGTCAGAGGTAACGTGCTTGAATTAATAAAATCTTATCTTGAAGATAGAGAGCAATTGACTCAAATATGTCAAGTGAATTTTGAGAAAAAAGTAGAGTTAGTTTATTCATCTAGCAAAAGAAAGCTAAGCTATGGCGTTCCTCAAGGTTCTGTATTGGGACCGCTTTTGTTTATCTGTTATATAAATGACTTGCCTAAGGCTATCAAGCACCAGATGTCCTTATTTGCTGATGACAGTACAGTTATCTATAACACTGGGAGTAATACACAAATTGAAAGTGATATTAACTCAAGTCTTGATTCTATAATTGACTGGTTGAATGCTAATAACCTTAAAATTAATCTATCTAAAACCAAAATAATGAATTTTAAATTAAGACAATCCATACAAAATATTTTGCAAATTGACCACGATGGCGACTTGGTATTAGAAACAGATACCACGAAATTTCTTGGGCTTCATATTGATAATGATGTCTCTTGGAAAAATCAAATTGAAAATATATGCATGAAATTAAATCAATTCTCCTACGCACTCTACATGCTCAGTAAAGTAGCTAATAAAGACGCCTTATTAGCAGCTTACCACGGCTATGTCGCCTCTACTTTGCGATATGGCCTTATATTTTGGGGCAACGGAACTAATGTTGAAAATGTACTAATCGCTCAGAAAAAATGTATACGAGCTATCTGTAAGCTAAAAACCACAGACTCCTTCAAACCTGAATTTGTAAATCTTAACATACTTACTGTACCATCTCTTTATATTTTCGAAGACTGCGTTTTTGTGAAAAGTAATCTAAACTTGTTTAAACCCATAGAAAGTCAACGTCGCTCAAACAAGTTACATTTATTACCTGCGAAAACTACTTTTTTTCATAAAAGCATTTATGTTATGGCACCTAAAATATTTAATAGGTTACCAAAACAAATCATTTTAAGTAAATGTATGAATGAATTTAAACATAAATTATTTGGACTATTAGTTAACAAGGCATATTACTCTATTAATGAATTTTTAAATGACATATTATTACAGTAAGACCTATCCTTTACTTAGCGTTGTGACATTTTTAATTATCATATCTTTTTAATCATTGTGAATCAATTTGAATTTGAATTTGAATGATATCGTATCCAGCCAGATACCAAAAGACACAACCAGAGATTTTATTGCAACTTAATTACACAAAATACGAAATATCTTTAATCCCGACCTATGATGTCAGAAACATCATCATAACTTTCAAACTTACTTTAGCCGATAAAGCAGGCGATGAATCCATCATTATAAAAGTTGCCACAATTGTCTTTAACAACCGAAGACCAGGTACCAAAGTTGTTCAAAACAGTATGATACGAAGTTAACCCATAAACACATTCATAAATAAAATATTGTTATGCACAAAGTTTTATAAGGTATTTACTATATTTCTGGCGCCGACGTGCAGCGGACGGATTAACAAGCTCACGCTGCAATATTTAAGCTCGTACACATTCAATAACGAAACTGTGTTTATAAATAGGGTTGCTACGGACTGTTAGTTATCATGTAATGAGATTTTCTATGTAGTAATTACATAGGATATCATATAAACTAGTAGGCCTACCATGAAAATGTGTGTATGAAACATCGGACTGAAGAAAATGTTAAGAATTACCTTGAAGTTGCTTTTACTTTCTTTCTTTTAAAATTAAATTACTCCGTTGTTCGGACCGCTTCATGACAGGGCTTAGGACAAACAAAACGTTATTGCAAGTGTTTCACAGTAGGAATAGTCCGATATCTCTCAATTTTAGTGCAAGTCTACAGAATAAAAATCCTAGGATATTCATGAGTAATAACTAAAGAAAACAAGAAAGCCTCGTTAGTTTTAAAATTAATGAGCTGGTTCGAACGGGTTATTTCATAGAGAATATCGCTGTGTTTAACCTGTATTGTAAGGTATACATAGGCCCTGCGTCATGTTTATATTTTTTATATTTAAATCGCAGCGACCCAAACGACATCTTATAAACAATATCAAAATCTTTTGGACCAACACGTCATATTTTCAGTGGTCCTTACACGGAAGCTTTAAGTTTACGAATTATTGATATAGTTAAATCCTTTCCGTCTATACGTTATTTACTGATCTGAATTAGCTAAATATTATGAATATTAAATTGAAAACACCAAACTACTGGTACACCTATTCAAATTGATAAGGTACACTCAACTCTTAATAGTTTGAGATACTTAAAACGCAGTCACGACTTATTTATAAATGCTTAACTTAAAGCTCGGCAAGCGAGGGCGATGCCTTGCTGAAACATGATCACGATAGACGGGCAACTTATTATTGAAGGTGTTGTATATATAAAACCTTAAAATCAATCGCAAAAGCACTTAGAATATTTTCTGTACTCTGTGTATGCAACAAGAATAAAAATATTTGTTACTAGTACTAGTAAATTATTTTGTCTTTTTAATAACTAACTGCCTCGTTAGGACCGTGACAATAATTAACTGATATCTTTATGGATTACCGTGAGGTCTTAAGTTCGATAAATTCGTTTGGCGTAAATTAGTGATGTACGATTACCATAAAGCAAAGGTAGAGTAATGACCAACGGCAACATCGTCAAAACGATCGACAATGACGCATCGAAAAAGCAAATGGCTTTACTTTATTAAACCGTGTTTCGAATATGGAATTGTTATTCTAATATTATAAATAAGACAACGAGTTAAACAATGTTTTGCATGATAAAGAATCCAGCAAAATTTTAAATTCATATTTTCAAAAGTTATCGTATGCAGAAACGCTGATCTAAGTGCGTTTAAGTAAACTATTTAAATTGAATTTTTTTACCAACCCTATTAAATTTTCGCTGTACTTATTACTTTGGCAAGAAGCTTAACTATAAGTATTTTTTTAATATACAACTGCCGCACTAAGAATAAATCCTGCGTTGCGGCGACTTTACAAATATTAAAACAACGGACACAGAGAACACCCAGACTCGAAACAACCATTTGTGGATCACACAAAGTTTTGTCACACGTGCTTAATAACACGTCGTATTAATAGTTGCAGAAAACATAATATTCTCTCTTCAATTACGTTACTAATTACTCAACAATCGCAACACATAAAGTTGCCAATCTATATAGCAGCCAATATCATAATAATCGCATAACATTTTTGTATTATACGCCTGGAAACTTTCCAACTAGGTGTCATCTTATCGTGGCTTTATTCAGTATACGAGTTGTTTGTTTAAGTTCTAACATTATTCCAGATTGTTGTTCAGTACTATAAGTATTGAAGTTGAGTTTCTCTGTTGAAAAATGTAAATGGAAATATGATAATGAGCTAACCATGCAAATGTTAGGGTTGGTTGTTCTCAACAATTGCTTCTATTAAGATTTAAACTAGTGTTTATAAGATAAATATTTTGTGTCACCACCGTATATACATCTCAACTAATATTATAAATGCGGATATAAGTTTGTGTACGGGTTAGTTTAACTCAGTACATGTAGTAAAGTTTATAGTTCTTATAGTTAGCTGTTATAAAGCTTGGATAGTTAAGAAGTACACGATTCACTTTTTTAAAGAGTTTATTGCTATAATATTGTCTTCTGTTTACGCGAATGTTATTCATTGAAATTAAACTACTATATACGGATTTTATCGCGTTGTTTATTAATCACTGTATTACATAATTTTGAAACTGTACTCTAAAACTCTACTATTACTATTGAATTTTACTAATTTATAATCTAATAAAATTATTAAAACTATTTATATTTAGGTTGCTTTTCAGCAGCCATGGTCACGGGGAGACTAAGATGGTAGTTGTCTCAATGTTCCAGTGTAGTTATTTCAAAGTACCCGAACATAATTTAGTCATTGGCGATTCTATTTACGCAGAATGAGCTCAAAGTATCATGAAGTCTATCTGTGGTTGGTTTCTTCTTGGGTTTGACTTTTTGAATTACTGGATCCCAAGCTGGTGGTACACATCTTCTCTATTTAAATTAAGATGTTTTTTGATTTCAATAGCCTCGCTAAGCATCCTTGGTAGGAATCGGTGTTCTTCAGCGAGAATCTGTGGTTTGTCAAATCTCAGGTCCCCTGTTGTACATGTTCACACACAGCAGACTTCAACGAGCGTTGATGTTTTACAGGTTTTTACAGTTTTTTATTTTTAGGAGTCGCCGTTTGGTCGTGTTGGAGTGTGGACGTGCGTTAATTTCTAACACTTGTTTTAATTTTAAATTATCCTATTGGCTGCTGACTTGTAATTCTGATTTCTTGTCACTCTTGTGGAGTTTATATGGGCCGGCTCCTCCCAGTGGGCGGTCTTTGAAAGGGACAACAATATTTAACAATTTTCTACTCGAGTGCTGTTAACCAACTGTTCGGAGGTGGCTGGGATTCGATCCTGAGGCGCGCTGCGCGGGACGCTGATGCTTGAGCCGCTACGCCACCGTGCAAGTTAATGTGAGTGTTGAATATTATCATCTACTTCGTACCGGGCGTACAGCGTAGCCGACCCCGATAACCGCTACGAGTAGTCTACAGCCGTGCTACGAGTGCTACGCTACGCTTACGTCACTGCCCGCACTGTACGCTACATCGTTGCTCCCGTAGCGGATATCGACACATATCTACTGTAATTGTTTACCGCTCGACTATACACGTTCAAATTTCAAATTTTTAATATGCCTAACGTAAAAAGAACCCCACCACTGAAGTCTACGAATGTAAATCTTACTAGAGAGACCTCTTACTCCGATTCTGAGGTTAATCCATCTCCGCAAAGGAACATTACTTCTCGAACTAAGCGCCCGCGCATGGAACCATCACCAAACAAACAAGAATCCTCTGGCAACATCTCACTTGAGCTTATTTGGACTACATTAACAGCTATGCAGGCACAACAAGAAGTGACATTTGCAAAGTTTTTCTCTGAAATATCTGAAGTCAAGGAAAAAGTGCACCAGATACAAAAGACAAATGCAGATATCGAGAAGTCGATTGAATACTTGTATAAACAATATGAGGATCTGAAGCTTCAAATTTTGGACCTTGAACAGACCCGAGACAACAATACTGAAGCCATTATCAAGCTTGAGAGGCAACTTCAAGATCTCAAACTTAGTTCGAGGTCATCCACCATAGAAATTAGAAATGTCCCGAATAAAGAACACGAATCGGTTGAGGATATGATCAGTATTGTCTCACGGATCGGCAAAACTATCGACTTTGAAATACCAGCGTCGGAAATACGTGACATATATCGTTTACCAACCAAACCTGGGACAAACAAAACTATTATCGCTGAATTTTCTTCTGTGCGTACTAAAATTAACTACCTGTCGGCTGCTCGCACTTTCAACAGAAGTAGAAAACTAGAAGACAAATTGAATACTCAAATAACTGGTCTATGTGGACAAAAAAAACCGATATATGTCGATGAATATTTGCCCGGTTCTCTCAAGAAACTGTACCTGCAGTCTCGAGACTTTGCCAAGAAGAATGGTTTAAAATTCTGTTGGATTTCGAACGGCAAGATTCTGCTACGCAAGGGCCCGGACAGCAAAGAAACTTACACTGTCAAGACTGAAGGTTGTCTGGAAAACATTCAGAAAAAAATATGACTGTTCATTCTGTACTACATAAGTATCCAATTTCTCCTCTTATCTGTATACTCTATAAGAATGCTATTTGAATTGTCTATAAATGTTATCATGAAAACGCTTACCACAAGTCGCAGATTACACACACATAACACATATCTCACACATTGCTCAACTCAAATACTCAATCTTTCACCCATAAAGCCCTATTTTACTTTTTCTCAAATTTCTTCTCGCTTACATAAAATAAAGCATTTACTCTCACAATGCACTAAATTACAAGCATTAATTCCAATTAGCTCTACACAAAGCACATATCAAACTGACTTTCATTTAGTACTATCTATAATTATAAATGGCTTGTATAAATAATATTATTGACGAAATTGATCAACACAGTGTAACTACTTTTGAAGTCTGTGCCCCTCAGGCATATAATTCTTTACATAAGGTAGCTAAATCATCGATTAAAATTATTCATATAAATATCCGTAGCATTCGCAAAAATCTTGACAGCTTTTTAACTGTTCTTGCACAAATGCCTATACAATTCGATCTCATAATTCTGTCAGAATGCCGGCTGAAAAATACTGGTCCAGTCCCTACTATAGATGGATATACTGTATACTCTACTATAAATAATCCAATTCAAAACGATGGTGTAGTAATGTACGTTATAAACAACCTGCAATGTACTGTAACAGAGCCTTCCTTCTTCTTGGATGCAAACTGTTTAATCTGTCGTACAAAGGATACTGCAATAATCGGCATATACCGATCACCATCATATACTAACTTAACTAACTTCTACAACAGCTTGGAAACTGCTGTATCTGCTTTAAAGAGCAGCAAATCCGTTATAGTAATGGGTGACTTGAACGTAGACATTAAACCAGAAAATGAGGACATAGAATCACATGGATACCTGTTACATACAGCCACACTCGGTCTTCTGCCAGCCTTTTTACATCCAACTAGACCAAGCTCAAATACATGTCTAGACCATATTTTACTAAAAACTAAGTCCGCATCTAACTCCTTTATTTTGCAAATGAGTATCACTGATCACCATGCTATAGCCTTATGTTTAGACGATAACAAAGTGAATCACAAACATGACCAACAGACAACCACCCGTTTAAATTACTCTAGCGCTGTAAAGGATCTAGAAAGTGCTGACTTGGCCCCGGTGATGGACGCTACTGATGCTAACATTGCTGCAGATAATCTTATTGCTACTCTTAAAGGTATAGTGCAAACTCATACCTCACTTATCAAATCTTCAAGAAAGACTAGAATAATAAAACCCTGGATGACACCGGGTCTTATCCGGTCCATCAAAAACCGAGACAACATGCATTTAAAATCAAATTCTGATCCGAATAACACTATCCTCAAAATTAGTTACACAAGATACCGAAATTTTTGTAATCGACTTATTAATAAACTTAAACGTTCTTATGAAAAACTTCAATTTACTAACGCACAAAATAATGTCAAAAAAACTTGGAAAGTTGTAAAAAAACTGACTTATACAGAAAATAATAAACAGGTAGCTACCAACCTTTTAACTTTGTCGACAGATCCATTATCATCCGTTAACTTAACCAACAAATACTTCGCTAACATAGGCAAAACACTAGCATCTAAAATAACTACCTTTCCTTTTAACAATGACTTGATATCCAAACATAGTACGCTGAATTCGATCGCGCTTTTACCGGTTAGTCCTAGTGATGTCGATATAATAATAAAAAATCTTCGCGATGACTGTGCCACTGGGTGGGATAACATCCCAGCCAAATTAATTAAAATGTCGCGCAATGTTCTAGTGCCTCCTATCACCCACATATGTAACCTTGCAATATCTCAAGGGGTATTCCCGAGGGCCTTTAAGATTGCTTTGGTCACCCCTGTGTACAAAACTGGAGATAAAAATCAGATCTCTAATTATCGTCCCATCTCCATCTTGAGCGCCTTGTCTAAAATCATGGAACGGGTTCTTAACAATAGTCTAACCAATTATTTAACCAATTTCCACATCCTTGCCAATAACCAATATGGTTTTAGACAGGGTGTCTCAACGGAAGATGCCGCGGTCGATCTTGTACAGTCAGTTGCTGACAAACTCGACAGTAAACTTAAATGCTACGGTATTTTCCTAGATCTCAGTAAAGCATTCGATACTGTCTGTATTGCCAAACTGATAAAGAAAATGGATAAAGTGGGGATTCGAGGCCTAGCGCTCGACATATTTAAAGACTACCTCTCTGATCGCAGACAATCTGTAAAGATAGACAATATAATTAGCGCAGAGGAAATAATAACCTTTGGAGTACCACAGGGAAGCATTTTGGGTCCAACTCTCTTCCTTATTTATGTTAATGACTTGTGTAATCTCCCCCTTGTCAACTGTGAAATTTTCGCCTACGCAGATGACACCGCACTAGTAGCATATGGCAAGAATTGGAAAGATGCTAAGGTGCATGCGGAGGACGCATTACGGAAAGTCATACATTGGCTATCAAACAATCTCTTAACCTTAAATGTCACAAAGACCAAATTCTTACGATTCACTTTACCACATACATCAAAACCAACTGAAGAGACTGGACACCTAAAAGCACATAATTGTCTATATAACACTGTTGCTTGCACCTGTCTGTCGCTGTCGATGGTCGAATCCATAAAATATCTTGGTATTGTTGTCGATGACAAACTTGATTGGACCGCTCAATTTGGAATCATTAACTTCTCGTACCAGAAGACTTATATATATATTTAAAAACTTAAGGTTTGCAGCGGATAAAGACACTCTGCGTATGGTTTACCAGGCCTTGTGTCAGTCAATTCTGATGTACTGTATTCCAGTGTGGGGAGGAACTTATAAAACTGAGTTATTAAAACTTGAAAGAGCTCAAAGGGCGGTGCTTAAGGTAATTCACTTCAGGCCTCGTGATTACCCTACATATATGTTGTACTCTGAATGCAAGGTCCTAACTATTAGAAAATTATATATCTTAAGGTGCATCCTACGCAAGCACTCTTTAATTATTTTTAACAAGCAGCTTGTCAGTCAGCGGCGTCGTGGCTTTCCTTTATGTCCACCTGTCTTTTGCAGAACTGCTTTCGCGAGAAGACAATTTAAAGCTTTAAGTGCTAGACTCTATAATATAGCTCACAAACAATTAAATATCTACGCCTTGTCTAAGAGTGAGGTGAAACATAAACTTAGTTCCTGGCTTCACATGTTATCATATAGTGACGCCGAAAAGCTTCTAATCACTGTACAGTAATGTGAGATTGAGTCACGTACACACACACACACACACACACACAAACACACATACACACACACACACACACACACACACACACGCATACACACACACACACGCACGCACGCGCACACACACACACACACACACACACACACACACACACACACACCTTAACACTTATTTTCTTTTAATTTACTATTAATTTAAGGTTAAAATTTAAATAAGTTCTTTGTTCGCTCTCTGCACGCGCCATAATTTTTGTAACCGCATTAAGACCCATAATAAATGGATACTCTTTCCTAAGATACAGACAGGTTTTCTGCCTAGTTTAGGAAAGGGAGTCCTACGACCTGAATATCTATACATCAAATAAATAAATAAACTTCGATAATTGTAATTATTAAAAGGCAATCTTGGATTGTATACACGTGTTCACAAAAATGTTTCACATAATGTCATATAATGTAAAAAAACACCGCATTGTACATTTCTGATGCCAATAAAATTATTATTATTATTATTACATCAGCTATGTGTTTTTTTATATGTTTATTGCTAGTTAATTTTTACACAGATAATAATTAGGTGACTCTGACTCACACGCGTTGTTATTACTCGGCAGTTAGATTTGTACTTAAAATATGTTACAAATGTCGTGTGACAGCTCTAGGTCACGCATACTGCTTAGTGCACAAGTGCAGTTAATGTACGTCATCGAGTTTGCTTGTTTGTTTATTTGATTGTGATGCTTTAACGCCTTAACTACTCGATCGATCATCATGAAATTTGACGTACACGTTGCTGAAAGTACAACAAATATTACACACCTTTCATCCAGGAAAAAGTATTGTTCTCGAGGGATTGAAATGGTATACAACAAAATGAAAAATCTGGATTAACGCGAGCGTAGCCAGAGGCATACTCTAGTATAATATAGTTTCCTATCTGATATTTTATAATAAAGAATGTAAATATTTTATCAGTAGCAGAACTTGTTTACTTATTAAAGGCTAATTGAATACCTACATCCCTGATCGTGATGGAATATTATAATAATACAGAGAAAACAACTTGCTGCTAACAATATTCTCATTTTTAAACCTAATGAGCTGTGTTCACTATATGTACTAGTAAGCTTAATGGAAGTTCAATTAAATAGTAGTCTGCCAAGTCTTAAAATACCATGCATAATTAAAAATCTATTGGGACTAGCCGCCGGTGTGCCGCTGCGACTTAATAGGTTAATATTGGCCTGAAAACCTTAAGGTAACTGTGTGATAGAGATAGATAGAAAGTGACAGAGAGAGTCTGCTAATTATTTGGGATGGTATAAGTAAACCCGGCGTTAGAGAAGTAGTAGGTCTTACTGCGTTTGGCTAAGTAACTACGAGTTCTGGAGACTTATACAGCTATCTCCTATATTCCTTAATCTATCATGCCATTTCTATCTAAGAATCGCCAATACGTGTTTGATAGCTTCGGTATTACAAGCAATAACTGGTCACCATCAAACGAGTCGTTTTATTGATTACCACCGGCTTGTAGTATAATAGCATCTTGAGGTTTTGTCTTACTGAGCAAGGATACTCAAATTGAACCGTTCAAGCATCAGACAATACCACCTTGCTCCGAATATACTCTACCTATACTAACAAAATCAATTCCTTCCCCAATAACGCCAACATATCGCGTACTTCACAATACATTGCGTGCTTATCACTAAACACACTTGTACTACACAATACAATGGCAACAAAGCTCAGTAAACTTTAAGTGTGATTCTATTTACGTACTTGATATGATTACAGGTTGTATGTAAATCAGTGTATGTTTCCACGAAGTCGACAGACGTCTATTTGTCATCAAGTCTTTGCCAAATTGCCGCAAACCAGTTTTCATTTATACAAAATGAATATTGAACGTGTCCTATTTATTTAGGCAAGGGACTGACGTTATTAATTAATGAATCCTCCTCCTCGATAAAGCGTATTTATAAACAGAAATTAATAATACTTCAATATTGTTGGCATTGGCAAAGCCTCTGTAAGTTTTGAACAAATAATATTGGGCTTGTTCTAAAGAGATTTAAGTATACAATATTTTAGAGTCTCTGGCTTGTTACAAGAGCTTATAGGCTAGAAGTACTTGCTAAGCATCATGTACGCTTGCTTGCAAGAGGGAAATATTTAAAACCCTGGCGAACGAAGCAAACACACCTCAAGTCACGACTATCGTATAGAATAATACAGCGGTTTCTATTGTTGTTGATTTAAGTATACAATCATTTAGTATCTTTGGCTTGTGCAAGAGCAAGTACTACAAGTATCCACTTAGCGTCAAGTACCTTCGCTTGCTAGTGCATACGAAAAATTAACTTAAATTGCGAGAGGGAAATATTTAAAAATCTGGCGAACGAAGAAAACGCTCAAGTCACAATTATAGTATTTTTTTTTGTATTGCCTTTGGTGGCAGACGAGCAAGTGGCCCACCTGATGGAAAGTGGTAACCGCTGCTCATGGACTTCAGCAATGTCAAGACACAGCAAAGCCGCTGCCTACCTACCGTGAAAGAAGAACTCTCTTTAAACCTCGTTTGAAGAAGGACATATCATAGCGCTCGGGCAACACCGAAGCAGGCAGTTCATTCCAAAGCTTGCACGTACGTGGGAGAAATGATCGCTATTGTTACTTTTGTATTTTCTTCGGACTGTAATACCACAGATTACTAGCATTTACACAATACCGCCGTCATCTTGCTTGTGCAAGTGCAATTCACTTTTCTAAATTGGGACTGAATAATCAATAACAATCAAGTCTGTTTCTTAAAAGGGTTCAGTAAGAAAAACTCCTACACTTCTAGCATACGAAAACATTTCAAAAATTAAAACATACAAAAAAACCGAGGAAATAATGTTTGCGACGTCACAGTTATAAGAAAAATTTAAAAGGGTAAAAAAATTGTTAGCGTGGCAGTAATGACACGGAGTCAGAAATTGAATTAATATATAAGATATACCTAACCTTTCTAAATCGAATGTTCGAGAAATATTTTGTATCAGATGTGATTTTGTGTGTACACTGTTGAATATCTGTCGTCACGTATAATTAGAATATAATTTTTGTGTATTATAATTTGTTACTTGATTATTGTACAAAAAAACTTTGTAATATACAGGCTGATTTTGAAATCGTGTAATTCCTTTTAACCATGCATTCTACTGGTGATATAGAATAACCCTGACCATACTTTTTCTTAATTAGAATAATGGTTTCGGCAAAATTAGAATACAGATTTTTTTCATGAAATGATTTCAAATAGTCATATTTTAACCACCTGACACAATCTTATCTTATCTTATCTTGATCCGGGGGCCAGTCATTGTAGACCGGCGACACTTCGACCCAGTGGGATCTTTTGTGTCGGCCCCGAGGTTTATCCTTGAGCTATCTCCCTATGAATGTACTGCATCAGTCGCAGCGTACACCTCAGAGGGAGAAGCCTGAAGTCTTCAGGGTTCGGATATGCCAATCCCATCAGACCCATCCTTAGTCCAGCCAACGCGTCACATTCACACAGTAGGTGTGATATGGACTCGTCCTGTTCACCACAGGCTCTGCAGATCGAATTGTTTGACAATCTCAATCTGCACAGGAAGTCATTGGTGCCAAAATGACCAGTAAACGCTCCTGTGAGTAGGCGTATTTGGCCCTTGTTGTACCCGCAGAACTTCCGGGTAAAGCCCGTGGCTCTGTTTGCAATGAATTTCTTGGAGTGTTCCAGACCCCTAAGGGCCATCCACTCCAGCCTGTGTTTATCATTGCCATGTGCATTCAAAGCTGCCTTGACGGTACTCTCAGAGAGACCTACGAATGGCTCGGGGCCCACAAATTGTTGCTCCGAGCCCTTTTTGGCTAATACATCAGCCTCCTCATTACCCGGCACCCCTGCATGCCCCGGAACCCACACCAGCCTGACTGTATTTTTCCTGCCAAGTTTGTTAAGGGCTTTAACACAGTTCAGGACTAGTGCTGAGTCCACTCTACAGGAGTTCAGAGCCTTAAGAGCAGCTTGACTGTCACTGAGTATATAAACAATCTTGTCAGTGACATTGTTGTTAATATTCTCCTGCGCACAGGCAATTATAGCATAGGTTTCCGCCTGGAAAACCGTTGCATATTTGCCCATGCTTTGGTTCACCTTGCAGTCGTTGGCATAAATACCAGCGCCTGATCCTGTTTCCATTTTGGAACCATCGGTGTACCAGATGAGACAACCCTTGTCAGGGGATCGTAGACCTCGTCTCCATTCGTCCCTTGTGGGGACCTTTATTTTAAAATTCTTTTTGAATATGTGCATTGGTTGCATTTTGTCACATCCCATGCTCATAATC
Organism: Catocala nupta; assembly: GCA_963675205.1. Taxonomy (NCBI): domain Eukaryota; kingdom Metazoa; phylum Arthropoda; class Insecta; order Lepidoptera; family Erebidae; genus Catocala; species Catocala nupta. Next base: position 26,335,766 of record OY776082.1, read on the forward strand.
TCTTTAAGATCCTTCGAGATCTCCAGTTTTGTGACTGATTTTGTGATTGTGACACAATCTTAATATTTTACTAATTTAAAAATAATAACATAACAATAACTGATGTCGTAAATAATAAGGGGCAATAAAAAGGACCGCCCGTTATTATTTACGACATTAATTATTAATACGATTTTTTATTATAATTAGTAAAAAATTAAAATTGCCTCGGTTGGTTAACATATGACTATCTGACACAATTTCACGAAAAAAATCGGAATAATATTTTTCAAAAAAAATAAATCTAATTAAATAAAAATATGGTCAGGGTTATTCTATATCACCAGTAGAATGCGTGGTTAAAAGGAATTACACGATTTCAAAATCACCCTGTATAATACATAGCTTTCTTTTAGCCTTGTTAATGATACTATAAATAATTGGGTAAATACCTATTTTTTTTTAATTCTTTTAAGCTTTGACTGCACTGGGGGCGTAATAGTTTATAGTTATAGGGTTCCGTACCTCAAAATGAAAAACGGAACCCTTATAGGATCACTTTGTTGTCTGTCTGTCAAGACTCTTTATCTCGGAAACGCGTGGAGGAGGTATCGAGTTGAAATTAAATTTCTCAAAGCTGTGAAAAATCAAACTTCTAAGTAAACGTAAAAAGAAGATATGGCTGTTTAAGCCGCAAAAACTTATATTTCGACTCTCAAGAAAATGAAAAATTTATAGGGTATTTTCTGTTGACATAGAACTATGAAATTTGGCAAGTTATACCGTCTTATACCACAAGTATAGGAAAAATCTGAAAACTATACATTTGTAATTAAATCATAAAATACAGGATCTTTATGCAAGGACAATTTTTTTTATAATATGTACCTACAAATTTCTACGAAACCCTCGGTGGGTGAGTCCGACTCGCACTTGTCCGGTTTTTTTAAATAATAAGTACAAACTTCGGAGCGTGCTGAATGAAACAGAATACTAAAACGTGGAGTTGGTACCCTACATGTCATCACAGTGAACCGCGGTGCATAAATACCGTGCAAGTTTCATGTAAGTGCTATAACATAGTTAAATTATAAGCCACATGGGTAAGGTCGTTGCACTCTATTCTATATTTAGCAGTTAGCAGATACATATAATAAATACTTACAGAAGACTAACTGGTTTTTTATTTGTCTCTAGTGACAAGCGAGCCAGCGGTCCATCTAGTGGTTAGAGGTATCCGCCACCCTCGGACTTTGGCAATGTTAGACATCTACACAGCTAAGTAGCTGCCTACTGTGATATTATTACTCCCTTAAACCTCGTTTAGACGGACAAGTCATACACCAAGGTAGTTTATCTTACAGCATGAACATATGTAAGAGAAATGAGCACTGAAAGCTCTCTGTGCTGGACGGAAACGCTTGCAGGTGGGAAGTATGGACTCGGGTTCAGTGTGGAGTGATGATTGCAATTACTAGTGATGATTGAAATGTTATCTAACTTATTTGATTGTTTGTAGCAACATAATATGTGTATGATGGAGATGTGATGTGCATGCTATATGACATGGTGATCCTTCAATTAAGCTGGCTCATCCTATCTGACAAGCCTAGCGATTGATTGACGCAAACTTGTATACATGTTTTTGCAGTTTTGCAATAATAAATCACCCGCTCTAGTAATAATTTAAGCGCTACGGCAGAGTTTAGTAAGATTCGAGTAATGGATACAAAAAGCAAACCGGCCAGTAACAACCGTTTGTGGATAACATTTTTTTTGTCTTCATTGGGATTCGAACCTCAACACTTGGTGTAGTGACAAAAACGAAGCGTCTTATTAAACCATAACGCCACCCGTGCAGTCGTACTACAAACTTCGCTTGCGCAATTAAGGCTCCAGTACAAATCGTATGGTATGGTATGAAATTGGCTACAGTGCCATCTCTTTTCTCTAGCTGTAACAAATATGAACATAACTATACCTCACTACATCACCTCACTCTTAATATTTCAACTGCTTGTTGGAACATAAAGATTTGTTGCCCATTAGTTATAAGCACCATTCTAATGAAATAACACATTCTTCACCCGTCATCAATATCACATAAAGAAAATAATATTATTGTGTAATCACACGCGATAGTCTCATCTGTGTTGATCTAACATGATATGTGGAAATTGTGTAGCCACAACATACATTAGTATACATACATGGATGCATACCCAATGGTAGGGGTATATTACATGTAAATTCAACCAGCTATGTTTAAAGTATAAAATAGAACATGATTGGAGAAGATATAGAATAGTAACAAGTGAAAACTTGTAGTCTCTGCCTACCCTTTCAGAAGATAGGCACAAATTTATTTACGCTTTTTTGTGTTCCTCATGACATTAGGCGAGCATACCACTTTTTGGAGACATTGCCAGACCGTAGGTGGGTAAGGCCGCCAAAATTGGCAATTTTTTGTGTGACATTTTTGTCGGTTTTTTGCAGTATCTTAAGGTCAAAATATTCAATAAATTGAAAATTATATCTGAATTATGTGTAAACCGTCGAAGAATTAGATGATAGTCCCCTGCTATAATAATAATATTGTTGCGGAAATCCTTCAACTGACTTGTTTTATCGATGGTTTAAAATAAAACAATGGCTTTTTCTTTGTGTTACGATTTATTTGTGTGACGTACCACTAAGCTACTATTTAAATAGCCAAAGTGCAAAACGCAGTATTAATATGGCAACACTGTAATCGAAAAAATTAAAAAAGAAAGGTAGCCATATTTTTTCGCCAGTGATGGAGCCCAAAGAAGGGCACATCACGTTATTGTTTGTGCGGAAAAAAATTGATTTAATGTGATTTCTGAGGTAAGAAACAGATATTTTAATGTTATTGTATTATATTTGTTGGGCATGACATCAAAAGTATATTTAAAATGGCCCATTAGTGCCTAATTGTAATAAATAACCGAAATATAAACTAAAATTGTTGTAAAAATTTTGCTTTTGTGTTACATTTGTGTCACTTTTATTTTACATTTATGTTATTGTAACACAAAAGTATGTGTTACGTAACCCAGTAGATCTATAAAGCCGCATGTATAGTGGTATTTGAACAGATTTTTGAAAGAAATGTGTCTGAGTGTGATTTTGTAGGTATGACAAACGCAGTACTTATATACCAACTTTTTAATAGTGAAAACCTGCCAAGTTCAAGTTAAAATTGCACGAAACGCTCTCTAGCACCGAACTTATTTAGTATCTATGTTTTACTAATGTAATCCAGCGGTGAATTGTTTTCTTCTATTGAAATATAATTTATTCATGTGCATATAGTGATTGTCCATTTTTTTATAAACGTTAACTGCCGCTGAACGACAGAAAGGATATCGAGAAAAGTTAAAAAGTACGAATCCTAAAAAATTTCAACGGCAAAAGAAAAAAAATAGTGAAGGAACATTACGTCAGTATAAAAATAAAACAGCCAATTATAACGACGAATAGAAAGAAGAATTAAGAAAAAAATGGAGAGAGGATCGAAAAAGCAAAGAAAATGCGCCGTCAACATCTCAACAACACGACATGAAAGCAAGCAAGCAGCGATAGCTCAGTGGTGTGACCAACAGACTGCAATGCAGCGGGTCTCGGGTTCGAAACCACGTCGTGCACATCTGACTTTCGGAAGTCATATGACTTTTCGAAATTATGTGCGTATTGATTGACAATTATCGCCTGCTCCGTGCCTCGGAGAGCACGTTAAGCCGTCAGTCCCGGCTGCCATGAACATCTATAGCAGTCGTTATTGGGAAGTCAGTGCCCTATAATATCCTGACACTGGTCTAGCCTTAGGGTATCGTTAGCCTTCGGAATGCGGAGGTCAGGTGGTAGCCGCTCCGTGTTAAGACTGATATTCAGTCAAATCCTGTTAGACTAGAAAAGCCGACCCCAAGTGACTTGGGAATAGTAAAGGCTAGGGAGAAGAGAAAAAGAGTGACAGTGACAAAGCGACCACTTAAAGCACAGTGCAAAGTGGCCATAAATATATCTGGCAAAGTTTGGGTGTAATATACCTCTATCTACTGCACTTGTCTGGTATATAAGCGTGATACTATATTACATGTATGTATTATAGGGTTTGAGCCTATTACCGTTTACGGGGCACAGTTACAGAGAATTTTGTGACAAAAGTCTCAAAACTACTGCCCAAGCCGAGAACTGAACCCGAGGCTTCATAAAAAGGTGTCGAATTTAAAGCTACTGCGCTACCGATGCAATAAAAAATTTATTCTGCAAATATTATGAAAGTGTTTTCAAGTAATTAAAATGGTGACTGAAAGATACTGTAACTTACATTAAGCATAATCTCATCCACGAGCTCTTACTTTATAAAACCGCTTCGCAACTTTATATAAAATTAAAATTAAATTGCCTTAAGATTCTAGTTTCTTGGGGGAATCTGAAAGTTTCCATCTTTTGTATATTAACTACGTTAATTACAAAATACTGAAAGATTATAAGATGGGTAGAAAATCATAGCTGGATTACAATATCTAGTAAATTAAGATTTATTTTATAAGTATTTCTGATTTAGCTTTGCCTTAAATGTAAAACATAGAGGCAAGTTATAATCCCTGACATAGAATAAAATAAATATCAGCCCTGTATTAAACTGTCCCACTGCTGGGCACGGGCCTCTACTCAGTGTAAGAAGGGTAAGGTCATGGCCAACCAGTACTGGTTACTGGTACAACCAGCGTGGTGGAACACTGGCCCGGTACTGGTTGGCAGACTTCACATACATATATTCTTTAAGAACATTATTGAGAACTCTTATACATACAGGTTTCCTCACGATGTTTTCCTTCACCGTTAAAGTAAGCAATAATTAACTTGTTTATACGCACATAACTTCAAAAAGTCAGAGAAACCATCTCGAGTCCTTTGCATGGCAGTCCAACGGTCTCGTATTGCTACTACATTTACATACATGTGTGTATATATTTAAATTTATACGTTACACAAACGAGAATTCCTTTCATTTTAACACGAGCACAAATATTACAAATACAAGACATGAGCTTGTTTCACGTGTTCAGGTTTGTAAATACGAGAATTTAATTTACGAGCGCGTTTGTTGAATATAGAATGTGTTGAGACGAAAGGACTTGGCTACAGTCCGTGCACACTGTGTGAAACTAGACATGTATACAAATGGTACTCGTAATCTAATATAATCCTTGTGCTAATGAATCAGGCGTCTAGTCGCAAACTTATGTTGAAACTACTGATTTGCTTTGTCTGTAATTTGTGTTTAGATATACAAAACAGTCGGTTGATATAAGTTGGATTTAAAGAGTGTACTGCTGCGTAAGCGATGCGCTATTACCGTATTTTAAATTCGAATATATAAAATAAACGAAAATATTTAAATCCTTCAATAGAAAAATATTCGATTGCGTTTATCTATAAAATTGATTAAAGATTTGATAACGTATGAGGTTCACTCTAGTAAAAATACGAACCCTTCATGAGATTTTTGAATGGCAGATTATCTGTCGCGATCAGCACATACGGGCTTTGATTCGGCCCTGTCGGCAAATCGCGCAATCTGCAATTGGCGCAAAACAAATGGTTCCTCACCTAGCTAAGCTGATTAACGCCGATTTAAGTATGTGCATAGCGACGACCCCTTCTTCACAAGCCGAACAAAAAAAGAAACAAACCGCTTAACAGACACAATAAAATAATGGTTTTAAAGTAACCACAACCAATGATTGACAGACAAAATCATCCTCATAATAATGCTACAATTAATACTAATGGTAACTCAGTGTGATCATTTAAGTGGTCAGTCACGATGCTAGACCGCAGTAATGAGATAATGACGGATAATCTTGTGACAGAGAATGTCATTTAACGTAATCTGATCAATATAAGCACATCATGAACTCAGGGACGGTAAGTAGGATGCTACAATTTAGGCAATAAAATATGACTACCTCGGTGGCGCAGAGGGAATGAGTGTGACTGTTGCGCATGAACCCCGGTTTGATTTCCAGGTCAGGTAAAGTGTTATTTGTCAAGATATTTTCTACCTGGAGCTGTGCCTGGTTTGAGACTGCATTGGGTTTGGTTATTCGCGCCCTAAAAATATACTTGGCGAAATATGGGTGTAAAACAACTGCCTACCCCTTTGAGGATATGGACGTGCAAGTATGTTTCAAGATAATAAAACTAAATTTTCCTTTCAGACGCGACCCGCATTAGGAATACATCTTGTTTTCGCTTGTCGAATTGTCGCGGCGAACTTTACAAACATTCAAACAATGGACACAAATGACAGCCAGTCTCGGGACAACTATTTGTGGATCACACAAATGTTTGTCTCGTGTGGGGATCGAACCCACTATGCTCAGCGCAGAGGCAATGGCGAGGCGACCAATCTATTAATAATAATAATAATAATAATAATAATATTCTACTACATACACACAACACCATCTAGCCCAAACTAAGCAGAGCTTGTACTATGGGTACTAGACAATGGATAAACATACATATATACTTTTTCTTTTGTAAATATATACATAATATACATAAAAACGCCCAGACCAAGTCAAACATCCATGTTCATGCACACAAATATTTGACTTGTGCGGGAATCGAACCCGCGACCTCAGGCGTGGCAGTTGGTTACACGGTGGGCTCTTGAACGAATGACATTCTTTCATTTGTTTAAAGTCCACCGGTATAAGCTGCCTCTCCTAAGAAAGAACCAACGTTAGCTCGTGAGTGGTACCCTTTAGTATTGGTAGTGAACATAAGCTACAATAATGCTGATCCACATATCTTTTACCACCACGGCCACGGTAGTATACAACAGTGTGCTTAATTTATTTTTATTATTCGGACAATTAGCAATTGTTACATTATTTCTACACAACTAAATAAAACCATCAATAGTAAATAAATGAACAAAAATTTGTGTGTGTCACAGCATACATAATTATGTAAAAAGACAATAAATACTGCAATAAGTGAGAAATATAAATAATCAACAATTAGTAAAATATAAAGTGTTCATTTTTATAAAGTTTAATCATTAGCAATCAAAACCAAATCTAATGGATGCAATTCGAACGAAACAACGCAGCAGTACTATGAACATCAGCTCAAAGTTGCTAGCGTTCGGTTTTTTACCAATTACGCTTCGACGAGTTCGCGATGGAATTGGACAGCTCAATTCCCTCTTGACCATTCCATTATCGGACGACCAGATGAACAGTATTGTGCCACCCTTGTATATACATACATTCACGCCTGTATCCTAAAGGGAAAACAGGAATGTATAACAGGAATGTTTTGCCAATTATGTATTAATGCCCACTATATGGGTAGGCAAACCATATATGTATTGCTTGTTTTGTTTGAAAACACTTTTATTACTTAATTTCTTAACTACTAAACTACTATAGTTTAAGTTATTGAGATTTAAGTTACCACTTACCCCGACATTTCGGTTACCTTTCAGCAGCGAAGATTATCAGTATTCTAATATTATTGAAGAAGCGTTTGAAAATTATCAGATTGTATTTGTATTCTGTCATTCAAGACACAGGCAGCTACATTTCGATATGCAATCATGCCCTCGTCGTCATCTTTTAACATCAGGCAACTGCCAACAGACGTAAGCTACATTTGTACAATAAGCTTAGTAACGATCTAGATGACGCCATGACACCACTTGGGCCTGCGTCTTAAGTGTTTTGGCCAGAAATTACGCTATTGTTGTAGGCAAATAGGTCCGGTTCAGCACGCCTGTATATCAACAACTATCTTTTTTAAATTACACGTCACAGGAGCGAGTCAAGTTGTCGTCTACTGGATCTAAAACTTTAGACTTCGTGTCGCTGCTGTCAACTCTAATATCGCAAGTGTTGAATAACATATTTCCTAAATAAGAAACAACCAGGATCTCATAATCGTTCCTAGGGCAATCACTATTTTGAAAGTCCAATTTTACCAAGCATATCTTAGGAACCAGTCAGTGCAAATTATAATCTTTTTTTACCCAGTAACAGTGTGTCACTATCTAAGTTCCAGTTAGGCATATGAAAGTCTGAGAAGGTTTCAGGCCACCAGGAACATTACGAAGTTGTTCAACTACCGACGTGAGCGCTCATAGCTTAGTTCACATCTGCAGACCGCTGAGAGTTTGTAAGTACAAAAATATATACCTTGAGCAACATACGTGTAGCAGTTTATTTATTATACATATTTATACAATTACTTGATTTTGCCCACGGCTTCGCTCGCGTAAGTGTAAGTTAAGTTAGTAACTTCTTTCTGGATGCAAAGTACCGCACGTCCTTTTCTCTTCCCCCGACAACGTGTATGCGAACATTTCATGATGCTCGGGTAAGTAGTTAACGCGTGACAACGTAACAAACAAACTCATATTTGCATTTATAATATTAGGAATTCCGAATTCCGAATCTAGGTGCTCTTATAACCGTTGTTAAAGAGAATAATGTATTTTAATCAGTAACTACTTTACAATCTGCTCTACTATTAATAAGAGTTCTCGCAAAAAAAAATATAAACCACAAAGTGCACATATTTTTGTGAATTATTTATTCAAGCCTGGGTACCTCATTTCTAAATTTCCTAATTCAAAATGTTTTAAACAATTATAGTATAGATAGATAATTACAATATCTTAGTATAGCCTAACTAATATTATAAATGCGAATGTGAGTTTGGAGTTACTCTTTAACGACGTTGATGATCGGTCGCATCATGAAATTTCACATACCTACACGTTATCAGGAGAATAGAAAAGAAATAGGGTACCTTTCATCCAGAAAAAAATACTGTTACTAATCTAACCTCATATAATCTACATTTATGCGAGTGAAGCCACGGGTAAAATCAGATACATAAGTTTATCTCCATGATAATCAGCCGTAAGAAATGAAATAATGTCTGTACCATGGGAGAATCTCCAAACAACGGACACCAAAAATATTGCCCCAGAACTATTTTTGGATCACAATATTTGATCTCTTGCGCGGATTAAAATCATTATTCTCGTAGCAGTTGTATTTGCGCGGTGACCTATTAAATTCTTCAGCGTTTAGTGAGCCTGCTGGAGTTGAAGCCTTAGCTTTGAGCAAACAATCCGTTGTAAGCTAGCAACAGTGTTGTACCAACTATGTCTACAAACTGTCTACAAAACTTGCGCATACATTTTATTTGGTGTCTGAAATATCGTTGGATATTGTTGTCAAAGTTACATTTGGTTGCCGTTTGTACGAGTTGTGACTTAATAATGATGCATTGTAGAACTTAGTTTCGTTCTACTTTAGGAGCTTTGCTGCCTTCGTATATTTGTATTTCGAATTCTATATTTAAATAATGTTTCTAAAAATGACATACATAGGTTCTTGGCAACACAAAGTTTCAAAAGAGTTTGAATGGTACTTGTAATATATTCTACCACATACACACATCACCATCTAGCCCAAACTAAGCAGAGCTTATACTATGGGTACTAGACAATGGATAAACATACATATATACTTTTTTTTGTAAATATATGTATATTATACATAGAAACACACAGACCAAGTCAAACATACGGATGTTTGATGTTCCCGCACAAGTCAAACATTTGTGTGCATGAACATGGGTTCACTTGTACGGGAACCGAACCTGCAACCTCAGGCGTGGCAGTCGGTTACACTAACCACTACACCATCGAGGTATAATTCTCACACAAGGTCGTAGTGACCGTATTCTGTGCCACATTAGTCTCATTAACTATATGCTTAACAGAGATACATATATTATGTTTACTTCGGTGGCGAAACAGTAAAGAATGCCACTGTTGTGTATATGTGGTGCGATTGTCGAGTATTTTTATTTACAAAATTTACAGTAACAGCATGTAGTCTGAAACTGCGTCCTATATACGTAAATAGGCTGGTCCATATTACCTAGAACCTAAAACCATAGCTGAAAGCTGAAGCTGTTTACTCTTTTAATAATATAAGCCTTAAACTGATTTGATTGCACCGACAGCGTTGTTGTTTTAAGTGATCGCCTCGCCACAGCCTATGCCGAGAATTGTGGGTACGAATCCCAACTACAATTTGTGTGATGGGTCCGTTGTTTGAATGTTTATAAAGGCTCCGCAACACACGATTTATTCTTAGTACGAGCATCGGCTATATAAAAAAAACTTTGCAAGCGTCTTGTACAAGTCACTCTCTCCCTCGTTTGTACAAGAAATATCACACAAACAAAGAAATTCAGGCTTTTTCATTATGAGCCCGTCATAAAGAACGTAAGACAGACATTGCCAGCATTTTAACGCTGCGGTTTAAAAGAATTTATTTTATTACGGACACAAGTGGAACTTGAAACCTCTGTTGTAATTTGAAAAAAGAATGCGTAGGTACACAAAGTTAATTAAACAATAACAAAAACCGGTAATGCCGGAGGCTATCAAACTTTGAACAAACAAAATCTCGTTTTCTTATTTGATGTTTATTTGATGTGTGTGTTGCGGTTAGAAGACGATATACGTTATGTCATAATCCTAACTAATATTATAAATGCGAATGTAAGTTTGTTTGTTTGTTTGTTACACTTTTACGCCTTAACTACTCGACCGAAATTTCGGATACAGAAAAATTAACTTATGTTTCATATCAGCATAACTTTTAATTATGTTTTTGTGGATTGAATCATTTCTGCACAACACGGTCCAATTTTAAGTAAGGATTATGATAATAATGAATGATTGAAATTAAACTCATTTATACGGATTGTATCGCGTTGTTTATTTAACACTGTATTACATAATTTAGAAACTGTTACACTACTAGATACTACTATTAAACTTTACTAATTTTAAGCTAATAAAATTATTAAAACTATTAAAACTATTTGTATTTAGGTTTACATAATATTGTCTTCTGTTTACGCGAAATTAAACTACTATATACGGATTTTATCGCGTTGTTTATTTATCAATGTATTACAAAATTTTGAAAATATTACACTACTACTACTACTATTGATTTTATTTTACTAATTTATAAGCTAATAAAATTATTTAAACTATTAAATCTATTTATTTTTTGTTTACACTTTCCCCTGTGGAAAAGTGAAACCTGGGGAAAGTGTAAACCAAAAATAAATAGATTAATTAGTATTTCAATATACTTAGGTTTACAATTTTCCCGACGTTACGGTTGCTTTTCAATAGCCATGGTCACGAGGAGGTCAGTCTAAATGATGTAATACAGTGTTAAATAAACAACGCGATAAAATCCGTATAAATGAGTTTAATTTCAATGAATAACATTCGCGTAAACAGAAGACAATATTAAATAATGAATGAATTTTTCCCCGCTTTATATTTTACTATTAGCTAGTTATATTACATTTATACTTATTTCGTATTTCTACGGTAACACATACTTAAAACTTGGAAGTAGTATATCGTTTACGTGTGTTCAGAATGAATCGTGCTCTCCAGTGGCTCCGTGAAGCTGTATTACGATTTATGCGAGGAGGTAACAGATAAAAACAGATGGGAAGTAGCGGAAACGTTGATAGGCTTCTTTTGAATGTATAGTGCATGGTGACCTTCGTGGCAGTGGACTTTTGTAAGTTTAATACTGTCGGTATGACAAGAATAATATGGCCTTAGAAAAATTACACCTTTCTATATTTGTTAGACTTTTGTTTTCTTTATTACTTTTGACCTGTCTGCTTTTAGAAGAAGAACATAAATAACAAAGTAAAACTGTTTATAATCAGTTTCAAATAATATTTTTTTACAATTAAGGTAATTGGAGTCACCTGTTAAGCACAACAATGTGCGTAGTAGGTGGCTCCACTCCTGAGAAGAACCAACGACGGTTACGAATCAAATAACAAATTAGAGATCTTAACATTTATAAAAGAAAAGTGAAGTAAAGTAAAATAATAAAAGACACATTTACATTTCACCAGCTATGGTCAAAACTCTTAAATTTTGGCAGCATTGAAAATTTCTATATCGTTGATCAAAACAAGGTAGAATACAAGATATGACAAAAAACCCGCTGAAAAATATGAATATTTAGGTACCGAAAGATTAGGTTAGGTTAGGTGTAAAAATCAACCTGTCAAGCTTTAGAATACCAGACATAATTAAAACACTATTATGTTTGGCCGTCGGTGGGCCGCTGCGACTCAATAGGTTAGATCCCACAATATAGGTTGCGAGCCTATTGCCATCTACCGAGCATAGGTCTAGACTCCGTGCTGCTACAGAGAATGATTAACAGAAAAACCTATCATTAACACTACCCGACCCAGGAATCGTTGTGGTCAATCTCAAGATCGATTCGCGGGTCAGAGAAAGTATAATACTAATAATATATTTAATAATAATATATTTATTTGCCAAAAACACGGTATACAATGATCTTACAATTTAATAAAGTACATACATATTTTGCCAAGTTTACATAGCATGCAAATGTTATTTAATTTTGTATTGCCGTTAGTAAATATTTAAAAGCAGCAAGGCGTCTAGTAATTTTCTCCTGAAACATAATTGGCAAAATGGGATGTAACAGACCACAGCCTACCCATTCTTTGATGCGGGCAACTATATAAATATACTACTCAAAACAAAATAAGGGCCACTAAGATTTTTTGCTGTACCATGAAAACAATAAAGACATTAAATTGTTTAACTTATGTAACTACAAAATAATGTTATTGGTTATAATATAGGCTAACAATTATTTAAAATAATGATCATGAATTATTTTTAAGTTCATAATGAAATTGGCCATTTTCAATGAAAAACATGAACCAAGGAAATCACCGGAAAAAGACAAAATACTGTTCTTGTCACTTTTGTTTCTTCTTTTTAGTAACGAGTATGTCCTCCTCTCTTAGCAATACACTCCTGAAGCCTCGTATGCATACTCTGGATCAAATTCCTCACGTTTTCATCTGGAATCTCCTCCCAGGCACGTTTTAAAGCGTCAATCAGCTGCTGTTGGTTGCAGACCCCTTGCTCATTCTCTCTTCCTTTCTCTCTGACCCCTCGTTTATAATAATAATAATAATAATAAAGACGTTTATTTCATAACAGACGAAGGACATGATATAAACAATGTAGGTAAAAAAAAAAAATTAAACTATACTACTTAATAATAAATGTACACGCCCGTCGTCCGTACAAAAATAGGAGACCAGTTCAGCAATATTGCCGGGCATATGTGCCCGACGCTGGTTTTCAACTGGCTCCTTAATAGACACGGACGTCAAGACCCTGAGAGCAATACTTTTACATTATAACATTGAACATTCACACACAGACATTACAGTAACCGAATATCCAAAGATATATTTTTTCTTTTTATATCAAAGCTACATTTATGAACGCACCTTCTTTCTGACATTGACACTAATGACATGACACTTACGCTACATAAAATTCCCGCAATTGCTCGATTGGATTTAAATCCGGACTGTTAGCTGGCCATGGTAATACCTCAATATGAGACCCTTCTAGGACAGTTTGAGTCGATCGAGCTGTGTGTGGGCACGGACACGGACATAAGGATGAATCCAGGCCCCACTCGCTGTGCAAATGAGATCACTTGAGGCCTGATGACGTCCTCAATGTAACGTTCTGCAGTTACGGTACCCGCATTTAAAATGGTGAGCTCGGTTTTACCGTGTAAACTAATCCCACCTCAAACCATTACGTTGGGACTACCGAAACGGTCAACTTCATGGATGCAGGACTCCGAAAACCGCTCGCCATGTTGTCTCCACAACCTAACACGCCGATCATCATTAAACAATTTTATTTTGCACTCGTCTGTAAAAAGCACCTTGCCCTACTGATTAATTCCCCAGTTCAAATACTGACGAGAGAATCTTAAACGGTGTGCACGTTGAACCCTGGTCAGAGGAATTCGAACAACTCGTCGTCTTGACATTTGCTGGTCTTCGTGCAATCGATTACGTATAGTTTGATCACTGACACGGGTACCCGTTGTCAGCCGTAGGTGGTGTTGTAACTTACGGGCCGTTACTGTATGATCACGACAAACACTTAGGACGTACCGATCTTCGTGCGCCGTTGTTACACGAACTCTACCTGAACCGGGTCTCCTGACAACACTGCCGGTCTCTTGGAAGCGATTCCATACATTTTTGACAGCTCTTGGAGAAAAACCCAATTGCAAACCCACGTAACGCTGAGAACTTCCTTCTTGAATCATAGTTATGGCTCTGGTTGCTGTAATTGTATCCATGTGCCTTCGTACTGGTCGCATGATTAACGCAAGATGATAAATTAATCAATTAAAATTGAAAACGTAAAACTTTTTTCCTAAAATAACCGAAACAAGTTAAGAAGACAATCGAAGAAAAACATAAGAATAACATCCAAATATATTTTTCTTAAAATGATGGCGAATACTTTTCAAATTAAGAACACGAACACTAGCATAAAAGAGATTAAACACCAAAGAGTTCGTAATATCAATATAATGCTACTTATCAGTTACTCTCAGTTTACTAAAGTGCACTTAAATGTAAATAAACTAGTGGCCTTTATTTTGTTTTGAGTAGTATATATATACACACAGTTTTTTACGAGCTTAGATAAGCGACTTATTTTTAGGTTCTTTCAGAATAGGATCACGTATACATATATCACGGAAGGGTAAGGACAAAGGTGCACTTTGGCTGTCTTTGTTTATGCCTCACGTAATAGGAAACGAACCTATTGCTATCGACGAGACACAGTTTATCTTTTTCTGTGTTCCCTCTAGACATAAAGCGGATCATTTTTTCGACATTTTAAATGAGTGTCAAGACCTTTCTTCTTTTAAATGTGATACAAATATAGATTGGCTTGAACGATTGATCGATTTGATTGCACTGTGGACAGCTGGATACAATACAGGGCCGCAACTTAACTCAGTCGTATATTCACTTGTACCACTGTTGAGCTGGTTCTTAATTACGTCACATAAAGCATACACCTTTATGGAAAATGTTTTTAAGCGTCACCTAATGGACAAAGCATCGGCCTGGCGGTTAAAATGTCGTGGATTCGAATCCAACCCATCACAATAACAACGTGTACTCAGTTATAACACAAGAATTTTAGCTTTGCTGGATGGGTTAACAAGAATATTAGTAATTAACCTATTAAGAGGCCGCGGTGCACCGACGACCAGACAAAATAGGTTTTCAATGATGTCTGATTTTCCAACAATTGACAACCTGAATTGCTACTTAACTATAAATAAAGAAAAAGATACTATACACGTAATAGGGGCGAGTCTATTACCATATCAAGAAGAATTCCAGTCTAGACTAATTACCCAACTCTTAATCCCAGTATCACATTGCATGATTCAGGAGTTTCACTTTGAATCCTACAACCGACTGCAAGTATATGTGTATACCCAGACCAACCTGTATCTATAAAAGATATAGTCTCAATATCCATTGACCTTAAAGGTAGTATCCAGCTGAATATTGTAATATTAATGACATTAATCAATGGTACAATAACGGCAACATTAATTTCGAACATTAAACACGCAATAAAACGCGCCACGAAATACATCCCGTCGTATAATATCCGTCGAAATATGATTTAACAAAAGCTTTTTTTTACATACTGTTATTTCTGATACACAAATTGAAGTCCAATAAACAGAGGAATATATACTTTATTAGAACGAGTTAAGGTTTATTATGACGGTAAATGTATGTATGTAATTTATTGTAGATTTGTATATGCGTAAAATGTACGGATTTTGTTTGTATCTCAACATGTTGTATACAGTTGTTTCGGTGTTATCGCAAATACAAAAAGCGAAAATGTTACGTTTGTCGAATAGTTATTGAAGTAGAAAACTGTCTGATACGAAGTCTAGTGTCGGAAATGGTATGGTTTGTTTTCAAAGGGTACTAATGGGACTGCATTACTAGACCATCTGTCTATCTGTACGTCTTACCTCTCTAGGTTGATATTTTGTTTTAATAATAGATGCTTTCTCTAGACGCTTTCAATACTGGTGCCACTATATTATTTGCTTTTTTGTCTGTCTCTGTGGGGCAGGGTAGTGAATGAATGTTGTACATAAATTCTTGGATTTCTGCTAAAAAATCTCAATAGCAGCTCGGAGTTAAGAATTTATCGGTGTGGGATACCGCGAATTTCCACCCCATCTGATCATGAGAGTTAGGGAAGAGAGAGTGTTCTTATGTTCACACTCACATTATTCAACGTTATCATTAAAAAAAGACGGACTTGTCAAACCTGTACTAATCCAATAAGATCTCGATTCAGCTAAAAGTTCAAACGGCAATTTCATCATGTACTACATTTTAAAAAGATATGTAAGCCTGGACACTCACTTATTTTTGTTTATTAATGACGTAAGACGAAGGACAAGGCCAAAAATAATTAAAATTTTTTTGAATTCTTTCCATGTTGGACACAAAGACTCGTCACGTCATTAATCCGTTTATAATACTGATTCATCTATCTATACTTATCTTGTTTTTATCTCTCACCAAGGTTAATCACCTCGATGGCGTAGTGGTTAGTGTAACCGACTGCCACGCTTGAGGTCGCGAGTTCGATTCCCGTACAAGTCAAACGTTTTTGTGCATGAATATGGATGTTTGTTTTGGTCTGAGTGTTTCTGTATGTATTTAGAAAAAAAGATATGTATGTTTATCCATTGTCTAGTACCCATAGTACAAGCTCTGCTTAGTTTGGGCTAGATGGTGTTGTGTGTATGTGATAGAATATTATTATTATGTTTCTCTTATCACAGGTATTTTCTAACATATTATATTAGTATAAATAAAATAAAATACTAGGCCTTTTGGAAAGCTTACACGGAGACATGGGTTTTACGTGAAGAGGCCCTTCGAGAGTTTTAATCAAAGGTAGGATAGAACACTGACAGGGGCACTAGCCGCAGCAGGCGTTGGACTATTGCTACGTATGGATTCTAATATATGGGCTATGGATATGGGTGTTTGGTGGATCGTTACATTGGTAACTATGGATGAAAAACGGCGTCTGCCCTGAATACTCTAATGGCATCAATGCAATGAGCAGATGGTGACTCGCCAACTCACTGGATGGGCCCCCTAAATAGCCACCATAGGCATAAAAGCCAGCAGCAGAGGGCAACACCGGTGCAAGCGGGTAGGTGTGTCGAGCAGTGCGGCGCCGGTTTCACCATCACGGGTCTCAAGACAACGGAGACCCGGAGCGGGTTTCCCCGTAGTTCTGGCCTTGAAAATGACACTTCCACCCCCGAGCATAAAGCTCTAGCGGCCTTCATCTGACCGGCTGACCAAGGCAAGCCAGAGTTGAGAGTCCTACGGTCTCTAGTCCTACGGCGCTCTTGAAGTTCCAGCCGGTTTGTGCGCTTTTATTTAATCTGGTGATACATTTTTTGTTCATATCACAAGGCGAAGGTGGTAGTTTTAAAGCTAGTGTACTGTGCCCTCCAATATCGCGTTAGTCTCATGATGAGATAACGACGGTCACAGATGGAATTATTATTATTATTATGCGAGAACCGCCGATGTTCGCTACGCCATAGGCTCGTTGGTGCTACGCTACTGTGCCTACGATGTAGCTAGCGTAGTAAGTATATCTACTACGCTTTTTATTTTCTTATAGCTCTTAAACATACCTGGATTGCATGCATCGTGAAAACGATCGACAAGCGCTACTGGAAAAATTAACTTGCGCATGTAACGCTGTATGCGAGTACCTTGAGCACGTAGTCCACCTTGTAGTGATAATGATAAATATAAAATATTCCAATATTAATTAATTTAAATAAGTAATCAAATTCTGCACTGAAAGATACATAATACTGTGTAATGTTTAATAACGAATGTTTCATTATGAATTGTATAATATATTTATAATGATTATTACAAAGCAATTAATAAAAGTAGATGCATACAATTATATCCATAGCGATTAAAGAAACATTAACTGATTGCGATCTGATACAAGTTTAACGCCAACAAGTTAGCCTTGTAGGAACGAACGCGCGATTAAAATACCCTAGTTTACATATTTATATCTAATTATTGTGGCTAAAAAGACAGGATTATGTTGATACCATTAATAATTGTTAATCACGTTTTGGACTTGATTAAAATATAATACGTAATTGAACACTTAGTTACAAAGACATCCAAATGAATGATGGCACCGAGCCTAGTTACGCGACCTTAACCCGTGGCCTCTAATGGTGCATAGTTAACTAACAGGTAATATAACAAACATCATATTATACTTGACACACAAACGAAAACAAAATCACATTATGGTATTAATATAACGTTACATACAAATTCCTTCAAGTGGAACAAAAAGGTATTAAAGTAGTACATGTGTTTCGTTTAAGTTTTGATAAATATATACACGAAATGCCATTAAAATACGATGAGAATTCGCAAATAAGTTGACGCGATTGACTAATATTGAAGATCAGCTGCCGCGACCTTGAAGCTACAAAGAGTTCGCCAGCCAAATATTAATTAATTATTTATAACATAACTTGTTTGTCCGTGAGTTGAGTCCATGACTTGCGTGTTGATTCTCCACTCTACATTAAGATCCAGACTCTGATCAATAATATAAAATACCGAGGCAACGCTAGTATATTTATAACAATGTAGCTAAATCATCATTCATCTTCAATGTATTAAGGACGTCACTCATAAGAGGGCTGAGTTAAATTACTTTTGCAAAACTTACAATCACAAACATAAATCATTAAGTTAAATGGGATTCATGAAATCGGTACATGACATTAAACAATTAAAAGGAGCCAGGTAACCTAACCTACTACCCAAAGAGAATGTTAGTCACCAAGGTGACTTAAATTCTGCGGGACAGTACACACCTTACCAGTCACCTGTAAACTCGAGATAAGTATACTTCATGTTTGATATCTAAAATAATGTACCTATGTTAGTTTTTATATTACAATAGTTACTTACAAAATATGTCTTATTTGATTAAAGTGTTTGCATCTAAAATAATGTCTGTTATTTAAAATAATACTTAAGTCCTTAGTAACGTACAAACTATCTTAAATAGTTTATACAAACACTTTATACGGATTTTATCGCGTTGTTTATTTTACTTTAAACACTGTTATTACATAATTTTGAAAACTCTAACACTACTATTATTGAATTTTACTACTATTTAAGCTATATATTTTTTCTAATTAAAACTATTTGTATTTAAGTTTACACTTTGCCCCGATGTTTCGGTTGCTTTACAGCAGCCATGTTCACGGGGAGACTAAGATGGTAGTTGTCCCAACATTCTGAAGTGTAGCTAGTTATTTTAAAGTACCCGAACATAATTTAATCTTTGGTGTTCCTATTTACGCAGAATGAGCTCAAAGTATCATGAAGTCTAGCTGTGTTTTGCTTCTTCTTGGGTTTGACTATTTGAATGACTGGATCCCAAGCTGGTGGTACATTCCAACCATCCTCTCTATTGAAATTAGGATATTTTTTAATTTCAATAGCCTCGCGAAGCATCCTTGGTAGGAATCGGTGTTCTTTTGCGAGTATATGAGGTTTGTCAAATCGTAGGTAGTGGTTGGTCCCCTGTTGCACATGTTCACACACAGCAGACTTCAACGAGCGTTGGTGTTTAACATCAGCTATATGTTCTTTTAAGCGGGTGCCTATGCTTCTCTTGGTTTGCCCAATATATGAGAGTCCGCAGTCACAATCTATTTTATAGACCCCTGCATCTTGTAAAGGTAATTGGCACTTGACGGATGGTAAAAATTGACTTATCTTCGTTGGCGGCTTGAAGTATGTGTTGATTGAAGCTCGTTTCAAGATGTAGCCAATCTTGTCAGTGACACCCCTTACATATGGTAGTATGGCAGGCTGGCGCTCGACTGTGGCTGGCTTTTCTCGGGATCTGTGACGGCGGCGCGGCTGTTGGAGCTTGTTGTCTTGCAGTACTTGCTTGACATGTTGAAGCTCGGCGTCCAGGTGTTTCTTGTCACAAATCCCGTGGGCTCTCTGAAACAAAGACATTCCCACGGTAGCTAACTGTTTAGGATGGTGGTGAGATTCACCGTTTAAGTACCTGTTTGTATGGGTCTTTTTCCTATACACAGTGTGGCTCAAAGTATGATCAGGATTCCTGATGACAAGTACATCTAAGAAAGCTAATGAATTATTTGCCTCTAATTCCATAGTAAATTGGATGTTATTATTAATGGAATTAAGATGTTTTAGGAATGCTTTTACACTATATGTTGGTAATATTGTGAAAGTATCGTCTACATACCTCTTATAAATCCTGGGTGTGATGGTGGTAGTCTGCAAAGCTCGAGCCTCGAAGTCCTCCATATATATGTCGGCAACAACAGGTGATACTGGCGAGCCCATTGCCACACCATCCACTTGTATGTAGAATTTATTGTCCCACAACAGATAGCCAGTTGTTAAGCAATGGTTTAGTATTTCTGCATATTCCTCAGGCATATTGTTCTCTATTAGCTTTCTTTTAGTTATATCAATACAGTCACGAACAGGTATGCATGTAAATAATGACTGCATATCAAAACTAACCATTGTTTCTTTGTCTGTGAGACGTAGGTGTTTAATCTCACTCACAAATTGGTATGAATCCTTCACATGTGCTCTCGAGTTGCCTCTGAGTGGTGAGAGTATCTTCGCTACGTGCTGAGCCAGTCTGTAAGTTGGTGTGTCGATCTGACTCACAATAGGACGTAGGGGAGCGTTTTCCTTGTGTATTTTTGGTAACCCATACAGCTTTGGAGGTTTTATGCAGGCTGGTATTAATTGTTTTACGTCTAGATTTAGTTTCTCGGAGTATTTATTGATGATATCTTTGGTTCGCTTTACTATCTTGGTTGTAGGATCTGTTTTAACCTGTTTATATGTAGTTTCATCCGAAAGTTAATTTTCAATTTTATGTAACAAACTTAAACATATATATATATATATTAATATCATGACACACGCGACTTGTAATGTTGCAATCACATAGGAGACTATCACGCGACCTGTGTTTAGCAACCGATTTAATCATTGTTTTGAATGTTAGATTCCCTCGACTGTTTTTTAAAAACCTCCAACTGATACGTATATACTCTCAATAGACACAAATTTTGTTTCTTGCATTTTTTGAAGATAGTGATGTTTTGATATTTCAGTAATATATTCAAACAAGAATGTCAATTAACTTTTTATAGAGGTCGAAAGCCGCTAGAAAGACGAGTATAATTATTATTACGTGATGTATAATTGTCCCGTTCTTGATTATCCGATTTCATTTGTAATTAAAGACTTGTGAAACGATGCTGTTTACGCAAAGCAATTAAGAGAGTAAGGGCTTTACGATTAAAGATCTTGAACCAATAATAAATATGTATAACTGTTCAAATCTAAGTAGTAATAAGTACATCATAGATTTTTAAGATGTAGTAGACGTACCAAATGAATTATAAAGATCAATCAAGTTAGTGGCGACCTCAAAGGCTTAGCAGGATACAGAAACTAGCTACGCCGCTACGCCTAGGCTCTCTACACTTTGTATATTTTATATTGAAATCTCCTTGCCTTTAACCGTATTTTAACCAGGTGATAACTTTTACTCATCGGCAAAAAGTATCCGATAATGTAATCATTCTGAACTTTCAAAGTAAGCTTTCTACAAAATTTATTTTAAATCGATTGCTGTTATTAACAATAAATAACTTTTAGCTTTAAAGTATAATTAACTTTGCCCTCCGTGCAATCGAAAGCTGATTCGTACAACAATAAACATAGGCAACTCACACGTATGCGTTCACGTACAGAAAGTCCGCCACGTCCATCTTAGTTTTGTTCCCAATCGACAATTGCTTCGTAATAGGTTTTTATCAATAAAATAGACAGAATCCCTGGAACCTAAGCAGTTTCCTAAATAAGTCATGTTCTCATTTGAAGCTAATTTGCTGAGCAAAGGTAGTCAGAGCCTTTTTTTATTCAGCTGGCGTCTATTCTCATGAACTTTTAGAAGCTATTATTGAATCAAGTACAATACAATTAATAGAACTTACGAAGCAATTTCTTTTGAAAGCCTATCACGGTTTATTGAGAAAATTGCGACCTAAATAGTATTGAATGTTACAAATGGTATAGCCTTGTCTTCAACTATTTAAGTACCAATTCAGGCTTGCTTGGTAAACTATCACTTCGTTATAGGAAGCCGGCGTAAGATAAGTATCACTGTAAATGTTTTTCACACGGTGCGTAAGAGTTCTAAAACTCGCTTGTATCATCATGTCACATCGCATCTCACCTTTAATTCTTTTTACCTAAGTAATGGTGGGTAACAGCAGCAATAGCCTAATGGGAGACCGTCGGACTGCTACGCATAGGTCTTGAGTTCGATCCCAAGGCACGTATCTGTGACTTTTCAAAGTTATGTGTGTATTATAAAGTTATTTATGTGTGTATTATAAAATAAACGTCGTCGTAAGAAAATCTACATATCTGAGAGTTCTCCATAATTTTCTCGAAGATATGTGAAGTCTGCCAACCCACAGTGATCTAGTGTAGAGAACTAGGCCCAACGACTATGGCTCGACCGATTTTTATATATATTTTGTAGGTATGAGAATAGGTCGTAAAGTATATTTCATACCGCTAAGAAGTAATTTATATGACAGAACAACGTCATTTTAATTAAAAGCTAAATTAAAGCTGATAATTAAAATTATCATTATTAATTGACGGATACCAATATAATCTTAACTAATATTATAAATGCGAATGTGAATTTGTTTGTTCGTTTATTTGGCCATGAAATTTGGAATACGCGTTGAGAGTGCAGAAAAGGACGTAGGTACCTTGAATCCATAAAAAGTACAGTGTCCGAGGAATAATTTTTTTTGACGAATCTACATTAACGAGAGCGATACTGTGGGCAAACTCTAGTATTTCATTGTTCGAAGTGTACAAGTTATACTCTGTCGCTCAAGTTTCATTTTTGTGCGTCACACGCACTAACAATGTTGTTCAATGTTTGCCGAACGTGTTTTTGTGTCATCGATTTGTATTATCGTATTTGGTTTAAGAAATCGTGAACAAATCTCTGAATGTTTTCAAACGCTTACTCTTGACCCAAATACTATGTTGTTTATGGCAAATTATTTTGGGTGTTTGTAACTTTGACTGTTATGAAAAATAATGGGCAGTCAAAACTTGATTAAACCGAAGATAGTCAAGTCACGACTGACCCACGCATTCTACAGTTTCAAGATCAAGTAAACAATTTGAGAATTTCTTGTCAGATAAACTTATTACATTTTTTAATTGACTCGATCCGGTATTCGAACTCCAATGAGGCATAGCACATTCTACTGCTGCACCACTGAAGCAATCAAGCCCACAATCAAAGCATAAGGAACAAAACTATATTCACTCGCTTCTCATTACTCGCCAGCTCGTTTTTAGTTCCACTCACCTCACCCCACCGGTGGGACAAGTGCCTAAAGATAAATCCTACTGACATCTAAAGATTACCTACAATCTATTTACGACAAACCTAAAATAGAATAATTTTTAAACATAATATAATGTTACATCAGCTTCAATATCAAAGAAACTCAGATTATATCAGTTTATAGCCCAATGGCAAAGCCGTGATAAAACCACTTAACTGAAAGGTTTGCATTAGAACTGTGCTGTTGTCAAGATAACTTCACACTCATCGAGTTGCACTTTATGTATATAAATAAAAAAATTGTTTGATACCCTTTAAAGTTTACTGTTCACCTGACAACGTATATGCGAAATTGTATGATGATCAATCGAGTAGTTAAGACGTCAAAGTGTTATAAAGAAATAAACAAACAAATTCAATTACTCAATAAAATTCGCATTTATAATATTAGATAGCACAAGGAATATTAAAAAAAATACCTTTTACAGGAGGTGTGAGAAACGGCTTTTTCAAAAGATCATCGTTCTAATGCGAAAATTTTAGATAGATTATGTATTTCTAGAAGTCTATAGCAGTTACATAAGCTGTATATTGATGTGATAGAACAAAGCTTTAGCTATTTATTAAAACAAAAAATAATGTGGTATGTCCCTTTTGAACAAGAAAAATTTCAAATTTTGTGAATGAGTAGAGACTTTCTACTTTGGGCCATGGGGTCTAAGTGCTAGGTCTGTTTGTAGAGACGTAGCGGCTGATATACGGTCTTGCGTGACCAGAAAGCTGGTATTTTCTTTGAGCAAAGAATAAGCATTATTTTTCAACGTGGACGCTGCCAATCTTCTGGGCACGATGCCTATTGACAGCGATGCGGAGGAATATTATGACGGTTTTAAATTTTATTTTCATTTTCTCTTTGCGTTAACTTTCTTGTAGGTAAATAATTTGTTCGTATTTCCAGATTAAGCCCGCAGCTGCGCTCGCGTATATGTAAGTTAGCTTAGGATAGAAAAAAAAAAAAAAAAAAAAAAGGATAGATTTATAAGAGTTTTTTTTTCTAGATGAAAGCTATCTTATGTCCATTTCTGTTCACCTAACAATGTGTATGCGAAATTTCGTGATGATCGGTTGAGTAATTAAGGCGTGAAAGCGTAACGTTCGCATTTATAATATCGGTTAAGATGTTAATTAATTTAATGATGTAATTGTTGTTTCTATTTATAACGATTATTTGTTTGACTCTTAGATTAATTCCAGTCCATGGCATGCGCCGACTTATATTCTCGTGATGAGCGAGAGACGCGACGCAGCAACAAGTAAGTCACGAGTATCCCGGATATCGCGTCCTGTGTCACGTCGCAGTGCGGTGCCTGTCACGCCTTAGATATTCTGTTATCTAGTCGTATCTGTTCTGCGTTATCCCGTTGTCAAAGAATGTATACCTATTTCAATCATTCAATTTGTTGTGAAAACTGTTTCATCTGGTTGTTATAAATGTTGTTACCTACTATGAAACCAATTTATTTGTATAAGGAAAGAGTCAATGTAAATAATCACACAAGTAACATTTATGAACGTAAACGTTTATTGGTTTACTGAGTATTATTAGATGTAAGGACATTGGATTGGTGACAGATTAAGAGCACCGTTTTGCTGTACATAAAAAAGTCAGTGCAAAGATGGACTTAATGTCTTCTTGTGGTTTGTTCCAAAAACCATTAGGTTTATACCATTTGACCGCACGCAACGCTAGACTTCATGCGGATATCGGAAACCTCTAAATAGATAGAAAACCGCAGTAATACTTTGTTTGACCTGGTAATCGAATTTGAGATCTAATGAACAATTTGCAACCACTGCGCCGTCGAGCCAGTCTTAAGAAACTCCAGAGTTAAAATAATGAATTAGTGAACACATATTAGCGTTTTTTATGATATTACAGCTATACAATTATTGGGAAGAGAGGAACCCGCCACGCACCCTCAGATTGTCCACCCGAACTATTGCTATAGAAAAAGTTGATAATACCGAACTCCTCTGGATAGAGACAGCCACGTCGTAGGACCCGGGCGTACACCAACTTGCAGTATTCCATTTCAAAAACAAAACATGCGTCGACACGTATTTCACCTCAGGGCGGGATATTTTCAGGACCATTTGACAAACGGGTCTGATGATGTTTTAGGTAATTTTGTTACAATGGACTGCTGCCAAGTAACGTCTTATTCGATTTAAGATATGATCGCTATTATCGCATCTTAACTTAATCTACTGGGCACTTGATGTAATAGCACGTATAACATATAAGTTTGTTACAAGAGGGTTCGACCCTCAATTGATACGATCAGTTAATTAGTATTAATTGACGAAATCATGTTAAGTGATACAGAAAAACAAATGTGTTGTTTTGATTGCTTTTTATGTCTGCTTACTTACTGTGACTTGTGACGTTAATTATTGATTTCATGAGGTAGTTTTGTGACTTTAAGTATGTTACTTGTGTGCAATTAGCAAATATTCAAATATTTTCACAAACTTACACTATCTAGCTATTCTAACTAATATTTTCTTCTATTTACGCGAATGTTATTCATTGAGTTAGTTAGTCTCCTCGTGACATTAAAAATAAAATCAATAGTAGTAATAGTGTAATATTTTCAAAATCTGTTCCCAAGTGAAGCCGCGGTTGAAAGCTAATAACATAATATTATGTCAAAGTTCGTTAAGATGTTTGGAAGTCAGTTACTCAGTCACAGGTAAGTCGTGTAACGGATTTGGATGCTATTTAGCAGAAAGATAAACCATAATCTAGATTAATACGCATAGAATAACTTTTAACCCGGCATCGTTTATCATGGGATTCACGCCGGCAAAACCACGGGCAGAAACTAGTATTCATTAATATTATATATTATACTACTAAACTGCGAGTCATGAAACTGAATTTAATATATTTGGCTGACAGTCAAACTATTCCATCTAAGCTTTAGACAATCAAACTATAAATCTATACATAGGAAAAAAAACAGTTCAGTACCTACGTTTTTCTCAACTGTTTGTCAACTTTCATATAATTTTTTTGTTTACTAGCTATTTGCGAACTTTAGAGTCTGTTCAACAAACTCCATATAACATTAATCTATAAGATAAAAGTCTCGCCTTCCCTCTTCTCTAAACTAAAAAGGGAATGATAGCAAGCGATTTATGTTATGATATTATATTTTAAAAACAATGTTAATTCATACATATTTTCGTTAAGTTTTCAATAATTTTTATCGTCGATTTGTAGCCGCTGGGCGAACATTAGTACTCCTAAAAAGATAAATAACTATTCTGTGCCATATCGCAGTTCAAATTTGCTTCATTAAGTCACTACACTTTCAAGTCAGTAATCTGCATACTAAGTCTCGCGGTTTACTCGGTACCGAAGCTTGTGGCTTCGGTACCTAGCAAGCCAGCGTCTTATTAATGGTAAAGCTAACAGCTCGGAATTGTGCCGAAGAGCACCCAAGCACATGTATGTTTAAGTACGTGTAAAAATTCCCGCGCTAGAAATAATTGCTGTGTCGTGAAGGACTTTATTTTGTTCCGTGGGGGTGGGCTATTAATTCAAGAAAGTAGAGTTTACTAACAGAAAAACAAAATGAAACTTTATTATAGAAAATTCAATGATAACGTGAAATTATGTGCGTATTGATTGACAATTATCGCCTGCTCCGTGCCTCTGAGAGCACGTTAAGCCGTCGGTCCCAGCTGCCATGAACATCTATGGCAGTCGTTATTAGGAAGTCAGTGCCCTATAATATCCTGACACTGGTCTAGCCTTAGGGTATCGTTAGCCTTCGGGTTGCGGAGGTCAGGTGGCAGGCGCTCCGTGTAAAAACTGATATCCAGTCAAAGCCGGTTAGACCAGAAAAGCCGACCCTAAGTGACTTGGGAATAATAAAGGCTAGAGAGAAGAAATAAATAAATAATAGTTGCCGAAATCACAAAGTATTATTTATGAATGTCAAAGTTACACTAACTTAAACTTACATTTACGGTTAAACTTTTATCTGCGTTTCTTCACATTTTATTTTTGGAAATAATATTTCTACCGAATCCGTTGTAGTTAGTTTTTCTTACAATCTTTATCTTTACTTATCTGGTTAGTAGAAGTTGCAGCGCAGCAGTCAGTGAAATTATACATACATTTCGCATTTCGTTTTTAAATAAAGGAAGCGACAAGACTTTACTTATGTAATACCGGACGCTCGAAATGATTTATGATGTTCCCTGAATAACTATGTTCTTGCCAAGTGGTTTTTTGCACCAGACATAAAACGTGACTGTCGAGTCGTTTATCTTTTTTGTGTTATACTTTCTACAATTAGAGAACACCGTATATTGTCAGACATCTGTAATTTCTGGGACGTTACTCATGAATTAATCACATCGAGGTAGATGATAGTAATACAATCATGGGCACATACATTACACATGCTTCTGTCGATCACAGGAACAAAAAAATTGTTATTGTATTTTAACAGTTAGAAAATTCTTAGTAGCAGTATTATTGTTTCCTAGCTTTTGACCCGCGGCTTCGCACGCATAAAAACGTTTGGCGCATTTATATTTTAATAAAATATAGTGTATGTTACTCGGTGATTATAAAGCTTTCTAATGGTAAAATATTTTTTTAAATCAATTGCGTCGTTTTTGAGTTAAATCCTTACAAACAAACAAATATTAAATATTTTCTCTTTATAATATTAGTATAGATCGTTTAAGACTGTCTCATTGAAGCAACGGTGGTGTATACGACTGCAATGCAGCGTTGGGTTTGCTGCTGGGGTTGGACTATCATGTGTTACGGGTTTTCCTGTATAGATCAGTAGCAGCACATACTCTGAAACTGTATCAAGTAAACGACAACAGACTCATCCCCTACAACGTGGGACGTAAAACCATAGCTGACAATATGTGGCTGTAATACCTCTGCATATATGTAAGAGATATAACCTAATCCATGATTAAAAGACAACTCCCCGCACTTCGCAAAAGCCTGTATCGCAAGGGACATTGCAAACATTCAAATAACGGACACAAAGAACATCCGTACACACAATGTTTTGTCCCGTGTTAGATTCGAACCCTCAACACTCGGCGAGGCGATCACTTAAACCTGTATGTCATCCGTGCAGTGCTGTTCTTTCCGTTGTATTTTACGCTGGGCTTAATTGATATTAGGTACCTATAGGTTTTTAAGAACAAAGTAATTCATATTGCCATTAATCATTATCACTGTATCTGAACTGTCATTTTAAATCCACTTTACAGTGTCTTTGTAATTTGCGAAATTTATATGTAACAGACTGAAAGCTTTTGAATTTCTCTTGAGAAATATGTTTCTTAATATACTTTTATTTGAATATTTTATCGAGCTTTGAAGCACTTGCAAACTTGCAAGTCTCGGATAAGATTATATTTTGTGAAAGTTACACTCTAGCAGTCGTCATTTCGTTACTCTATTTATACTTTAGAGATTACACCATAGTTTTACACTTTGTAGAAAGGAAATTATATCATAGCAAATGTGCAACCAAAGTGCAAATACAAAATAATTGCAATTTACGAAACTAAAATATATTATTTTAGAATGTTCAAGTCTTAGGATACGAGACCTAATTAAAAATCTATTATGTCTGGCCATTGAACATTCAGTATCATCATATTTTTGGGACACCCTCCACGCATTAGTGTACTCTTCAAAAAATATATTATTATACTACATTATAAAGGGTGTCTCAGAATGTTTTTCGTTTTTGAATTGACCAGTACGCGCCAACTGCAGGTAGCAGGGGGAGGGGAGTGGTCTCAAAACGCTTGGCCGGCTTGTTAAGTTTAGTAGCCATGAATCGTTTCACGGGACCGCAGCGCGCGTTTTGCGTGCGAGCGTTTTATAAAAACAACGATTGTTACACTATTGTTCGTCGTCTCTACAGGAGACATCGAATTTTCACATCAACGGTCACGTGAATAAACAAAATTGCAGATACTGGGCATCCGAGAATCCGCTAGAACTGCACCAGAAGCCCTTGCACTCGCCAAAAGTTGTTGTTTGGGCTGCCATATCAAGTCAAGGAATTATCGGTCCTTATTTTTTTGAGGATGACCGAGGTCGAACTCAGACCGTTAATTCTGATCGATATTGCCATATAATCCGGACTTTTTTGGCTACAGAAATGCAAAACCAGTATGGCTACAACCGCAACACCTTTTTCCAGCAAGATGGAGCCACTTCTCATGTTACAAATTACTCATTAGCGGCTCTTCATGATTTATTCCCCGGAAGAGTGATAAGTCGGCGAGGAGACATCAACTGGCCACCGAGGAGCCCTGATTTAACGCCTGCTGATTTTTTCCTATGGGGCTACCTAAAAAGTAAAGTTTACAATCCATTGCCACCCAATCTGAATGTTTTGAAGCAAAGAATCACTGAAGAAATCAACTCTATTCCAAGAGCGATGCTCCAGCGAGTGATTGAAAATTTTAGCTCCAGGTTAAATGAGTGTGAACAAGTGAACGGTGCGCATTTACAAACGATTGTTTTTCACAAATAAACTTCAAGAACTGCTCTTTAATTTAACTATAAATAAAACGAGTTTTAATTGATATTGTTGTTTTTTATTGAACATCGAAAAACGAAAAACATTCTGAGACACCCTTTATAACTAAGCCAATCGAAAGTAAAAGTCTAAATCGATAGAAACAATAACTTTATATAGATAAAATCATTGTTTCTATCAATTTAGCTCAACTTGATGTGTAATATGTATTATATATACAAACTTTTTCTATAATGTTTGAGGTAAAACTTAGGTTTTAACCAAGTTGCGGATGATAGCCAGCCTTAATAAAACACCTACACCAATAATCATCATTTATTATCCTCTAGCAAAAAGTCAACAATCCTTTCTCCAATAGCCACGGTCACAGCTTCGGTGTTTCCACGAGGAGGTCGAGGAAGCACACTGAGATCAGCAACCCTGAGATGCTGTACGCCGAATATGCGCAGACGCGCATCTACCACAGACCCCAACTGTGCCGTACCAGCTGCATGGTATACTGCATAGGTCATGTGCCGAACGTAGCACTGCCAGTACCCCTGCTTATCATCCACATAGCTTGGACATCCAGGCAAATTCAGATGAAGGATCGAAGCGTTCCGTCGTCTGAACGCATTGGTCTCCACTATGTGTTCCACTATGCCGATAGACCTCACCATCTCATCCACGTCTCTCTCATCTCCTAAGTAGTTCGGATATATAGCAGGCGCTGCTAAGGGATCTTTGCTTGCTAGCCGCACAGTACCCTGTGAGTATGGCTCCAGTAGGATCGGTGACATCATTATGAAGGCGTGATTCTCATTGGCTTCACTCAACTGCTCGATAACGTCATCATTGAAGCCTGTAGCTTGTTTGAAAAGTGGTTTCACAACCTTGATAAGGTGCCTTTCTATATACGAGTGTATGATCTGCAAGTTAGGTACTTCGCAGTCACTACCATCAGCAGCTTCGGTGAGCAATCTTCGCTGATTGAAGTCGTAACAGTGAGTGTTTGCAAATGCACCGATGTCAGTGAGACCGTTTGAAGAAAGCACGCCTCGCCATTTCCTCAGCAGCTCTACCAGACCAGTGGCATTGGTCGTTAATAGCTTCAATTCATTGGTAATCCCAGCATCACTATCAACTTGGAGTATCAACATTGGTAGCATGTGATCTGTCATATTATTACCTACAGGTAAATCTACTTACACTGGTATTCCCATGCTTTTCATATGATTAGCCGGGCCAATACCTGACAGCAATAGTATTTGAGGAGTCGCAATTGTTCCTGCGCTCAATATCACTTCTTTCCGAGCAAACAGTTTCAAGCTCTGCAAACCCTGGATAGCGGTGATACCACGAACGATTTTCTTTTTGTTCATTATAACCCCTGTGCACATGGTATTCTTAGCAACTAAAAGCACTCTCTTGACATCCTCTCTAGCCAGAAACCCTCTTGCAGTACTCATCCTCTCACCCCGATAGACGTAACCCTTTACCTTACTAACTCCTATTTGTGATTCTGCATTAACGTCAAAGTTTTCTGGAAACTGCAAAGACTTAAATGCCTTCTTGAGCCGAGAGTGCCATGGGTTAAGAGGGTTATCAAAAGATCCAATGCGCATGAACCCAGTAGTGTTGTGGTATACTCTGGCAGAGTTTGGCAGTTTAGTTAGGTCTTGAAAGCCTTCGTAACGTAGAAAATATGGCATAAGATCATCAAAGGTCCAACCAGGGAAAGGGATATCTTCGAAGTCCTTTTTTCTGTTACCACGGGTGTAGATCATATAATTAATGGATGTTGAGCCGCCAAGACACTTGCCCCGGTGGAAACGGCATTGCTGGTCCTCAGACGAGAGACATGAGACGTTGTTTGGCATAGTTTTGTAATGCCAGTCGATTTCTGACCCTAGTAATGCCATTGAAGCCACTGGAATCTGGTGAGGTGTTCAACTTTTTTATAAATATTTATCACATAGCGATATATGAATAAGAAATTTACATTTTAATACTTATTTATGAAATCAATCCTTACATTAGTCCTTACAGACTATCCTAATACGAAAAAGAAGTTACATATAATAGACGTAACATAGTTCTGAAATTCCGCCAATGTACACGTGAATTATTGATATTGTCTGTACCACACTTTCTGAATCAAAGTTTGTTTTTACAAATAGATTTTTCGCATTATAAGGGCCTTTTCTTTATAACAAGATAAATAAACAAACAGCTATATATGACCTAATTTATATAAGATCTAAGCGGATAGTCTGTCGGTACTTACAAACTGTAAATTATGAGGATACTGAAAATTTATTGATTGTTGTTAAGTAAGTAATAACAAATTCCATGATAATAATTATAATCGTGCCCTATTTTTGCATATATTTTTATAATAATTATGGTTAATTGTATATAACTTAGTTCCTAGTAGTATATTGTAAGTGACCTTAACGCCTGTTGCACAGGTTTACACTAGTACAGGCATCTATATTATATTACCTATATTAAGTACTTTATGGACTGTATTCATGTTTTACCATTGTAATCAATAAATTAATTATTATTATTATTATGAATTTATCAAGATTTTGTGAGACGCTGTTAAGTATGCGTTGAATACCTACAAATAAAGAAAATTTTAAGAAATTTACCTATCGAAAATAGTTAGTGGAATGTCTATCTGCCTACCACTTCAGCAATGAACAGGCGTGTGTCTATATTTATGTAAATTTGAATAATATTTAGTTTCATTAAAAAGGCAACTCCCTCACTAGGAATAAATCGTGTCACGGTCATATTATTTTCATTTTTGTTAGGCGTGTTACAACATTAAATGTTACTTTTTTTTGTAATCTTTGAATACCTACAAGAGGTATCAATGATACATATACATAAAATATCAGATATGTTTCCAGCGCACGAAAAGTGAAGACTCAATAACGACCCAATTGGATCGAT
Organism: Catocala nupta; assembly: GCA_963675205.1. Lineage (NCBI taxonomy): Eukaryota > Metazoa > Arthropoda > Insecta > Lepidoptera > Erebidae > Catocala > Catocala nupta. Next base: position 26,368,877 of record OY776082.1, read on the forward strand.
TTTCTTAATTTCAAAACAAAATCCTTTGCAAAACATTCAAAGCACAGTTTTTCGAATTATAGCGAAACATATACATATTTAATACACCTAGTTAGTACCTTCAGTTATTTATTACAAAATTGTATGTATTAGATTATCAACTATATAATTATCATTCTTCATAGTACTTAAACTTTACTTTTAGTTACCTTGGAGATGAGATTAGGATCCCCACCAGCCTCTACAAGCAGCACGTGATTACCAGCTAGGGCAAGCCTCGCAGATACCACAGCGCCTCCCGCACCAGTTCCCACGACGATGTAATCAAACTTCTCTCCATCTTAACATCGATTCTATTTATGAATAATCATAAATATAATCAAACTTATTATTCCCCAAAATAATAGGCAGAGGCATATTTTGACTGCACGGATGGAATAACTTTTTAAGTGGTTGCCTTGCCACTGCCACTGCGCCGAGTGTTGTGGGTTCGAATCCCACACGGGACAAAATTTGTATGATTCATAAATGGTTGTTCCGAGTCTGGATGTTCTTTGTGTCCGTTGTTAAAATGTCTGCCTAAATCTCCCGCGAATAATTATTCCTAGTGCGCGAATTATCTTTTTTTAAACAAATAAAAAAGACATTGCCGCATCACATTAAAAGTCCTACTTAATACCAGCTTTTGGCTGTCAACTGAATTGCCAGAATATTTAATCGCAACTAAAAAAATATCTTTAGATAACTCTTATAACGTTTTGTAAGACCGGGGATTCAAATCAAAGCCTTTTCAACATATGCCACAAACATGAGCACAGACTTCTGACACAGAACAAAAAAAGTATTTTTTATGAATTATCAAAAATCTAATCAAAACCAACTCTCTCGATCTATACGGATGGTACAATGACCAATACCTCACCGCTACGACACGCTGAGTATTGTGGAGTCAATTACGTGACATCCCACGAGACAACAGTTTTTATTATTTTTGTCTTTATAATCTTCGTACCTAAAGCTCCCCGGCACAGGAATTAATAATGTCCTCCAGACCGATTTTCGGTCACGGCGGCCAATCTTAACGGAGGCTGGCCATCTGCGCAGGTGATATTATAGTGCACAAGTATGTGTGCAAACACAAGTGCACTCTCTGTTCCCTTACCCTCATGATCCGACGGGACGGATAATCCGACACGACCGAAGAGAGATCAGGCGCAGGACCAACGGCTTTACGTGCTTTCCAAGGCACGGGGGTGTCTAACACCGCCAACTTCCTAACTCCGGGCTCGTATTGAGATTTCTTAACAGAATATTACCTCTCAAATTAACGCCAACAGGAAAAGTATAAAAGTCTTTGTCGAATGTCGTGTTGACATCGCTAACGCTTGTCCAGGTTGACAGCACTGCCAGTAAAAATATCCTGAAACAAATACAATATCTCATTACTTATTCTGAAGGTTATGTTGTGTTGACTTCGAAGACCTAAATTCCCTCGGTGACCATGACTTGTTTACGAAATTTAATTATTATTCCAAACACTATTTGCTGGCACTTTTTTTACGTAATGTTACTTTATACACTAACCACTCTGCTTATTCTTTCGGGGAATAATAAATGTGATTCTATGTATATATGATTATTCAGATGGTGAGCAGTTTGATTATGTCGTGGTGGAAACTGGCACATCCGTGTCTGCGAGGCTCGCCCTCGCCTGCAATCATGTGGCTATCTTCTACAGACAGCTGTTTTTAAATAGCAGTTACGTCATAGCGCGTATCCTGCATCCTTTTTTGTCATTTGTCAAGCACCCCTACTATCAGATATGAAACATTTGTACCTATTTGAGTAGATTTAAAAAATCTTAGTATTTTACAGTTTGGGTAATGTAATTATATATGATTTATATATGACATAAATAATAAAAAAATGTTAGTCAACTAGCCTATACTACATCACTAGACGTACGAAACAGCGAATGAGTTTATTGCTAACCAGTGAATGTTTTTTATTTTTATACAACTAAGTTGGCAATCTAGCGTATGGCCCACCTGATGGTAAGTGGTCACCGTAGCCTATGGACGCCTGCAACACCAGAGGCATCACGTGCGCATTGCCGACCCTTTAGGAAAGGATGTGGGAAGGAGAAGAAGCGGGAAGGGGGAACGAGGGTGATTGGGCCTCCGGCACTCTCACTCACCGAACGAAACACAATAGTAGGAATACTGCTATTTCACGTCGATATTCTGTGAGAGGGTAGTCCTTCCCCAGTCGAGCCGGCCCATTAATGCTGATATCAGTGAGGAGATAGAGATAGTTCTGGTATCCGTGCTGGTACTGAGAATTGCCAGATAAGATCACAATGTCACTAAAAAGACTTCAGAAAACAGTTATAAATATAAAACTTGGTATGAGGGAAGGAAGTAGGCAAAAATATTTTTTTGAGGGGTTTATTATATTATGAAAACATCGAAGGAAACAAATTTTGCAATGTTATTTTACTTTTCTAACCAGGGGTAGCGTCAATCCCCTATTGCCTCTCATTGCTTTACCATATAAGTTTTGGTAAGAAGAATAAGTACTTCAAAAGCTGCAGTACTATAAATAAATAGTATAATAAAGTAAATAGTATAGTCAGTAACGTAAGTCGATACATACAAAGGAGATTTCTATTGTCTTTATCTTACAAATTTGAAACAAATGTTAGTAATTTAAACAGTTATAGATGGCGTTGTGGTTATCTAAACCGCTACGCCATCCGCAGCGTTAGTAACATCGCCACAACCACTACTTCGAGTCCTGTGGATTTGATCCCCACATGGGACTAAAATTTGGGTGATCTATAAATAGTTGCTTTGTGTCGGGGGTTGTATTATTGTGGAAACCGCAACTCAAAAAATTAATATAGTACGGATCTTTTAAAATTATCTATTTTTTCTATCTATATGATGGCATCAGTATGATGCAAAAATGACTGAATGGGTTAATGTTATTAAAACAATTTAGTAGCCTAGATTTCAACCTAAAAACTGTGCCAAGTTTTATTTAAGCATTTGCAACTCTCTTAACATTATTAAGACGATTCGCAAGAATTTAGGTTAAAATGTCTCGTTATAGACCGTTTTAAAAATTCAACTACAGGAGATAAAAATAAACTACTAATGTTATTAAAACAATTTAGTAGGCTAGTTTTCAATTATGCCAAGGTTCAGCTAAGCATCTTCAGCTCTCTTAACATTATCACGACGACTCGCAAGAATCTAAGTTAAAATGTCTCGTTATAGCCCGATTCTAAAATTTCACTACAGCTGACAAAAAATGAAGTACAGAACCAATAAGAAACATTGGTTTGTTGACCAAAAGTTTGGTAATTCCGTGCTAATGCGCTATATCTTTGATTTAACTAACGCAACAAATATGAAATATGAGAAAAAAATATGTAGTTTCTGCCAAACTGTATGGGAATCGAAACCGCATTATTTCGCCGAAACGTCATGTTGATATTTATTATTAATTCAGTAAAGAGTTGGACGTTTTCGGCGAAGTTGGTTGTTTATGGGTGTTTGTTATTCGCGTCAACAATCTTTGTTTGTATTGGAAAATAAGTAATAAGTATACTTACTTACAAGTAAGAAAAATATGACTTCATGTATTAAACATTACGTTTGATAGTTACACATGCCATATAGTCACGATGGATGTCAAGGGTATTGTATTCAATTACATAACTTGATGCGACTGCTGGGCATGAGATCTCGTGTTTGATTTCCTCGTCAGGCAAAGTATTTTCTTATAAGAAATTTTCAGTAGCTGCACAGAGTCAAGCATAGTGGACGATAAACAACAATAGTCTGGCCCCTATTACGTAGGCATAGGACAGATAGGACATTTAGCGCATAAAATGTTGGTGTAATACACTTTAAAATTAATATTAGAGAATATAAATCCACAACTGCATTTAATCACGGACTGACATTGCATAGTCACAAAGTGTAAGTGTATGCGCCATCTTGCCACCCTACTGTCTATTTTAGATTATATTAAAAATATAACTTAGCCCAAATTATTTAATCTTTATAATATTATTAAGTTATCGATATTATCTTAAGTTTTTTATAGTCAGTAGTATATGGTATAATGGCTGCAACACCTTGTTTATATGAGTTGTAAAATACTGAAATTATATTTAATAAGCGATTTAAAAGAGTGGCTGTGAGTTTCTTGCAGGTTTCTTCCCATAGGGTCAACTCTTTGCCTGAACCTAACAACTAACGAAAAAGTACCGTTCGTACTCTTCGTAAGTACTGTACGAATGTGAGATTGTTACAGTTTCACGCCTTTACTAAAACGACATATACCTTTCATCGAGAAAATTAGTACTGTTCCTGAGCAAATCCGCGAGCAAAAGATAGTAAGAGATAAAACGGGAATTAACGCGATCATGTGTTGACATACCTTTTTGAAAGAAAGAAAATATTTCAGTACTTGTGACAGACTTCTGCCTACCCCTCGATAATGTTCAGGCAAGAGTCTATTAATCTTCTATACATAAAATTATAACATGGCTGTACAAATATTTCTGTAAAACGAATTGGGTTTGACTATTTAGATAGGTCTATAACTGAAACAATGTATTTTAAGTTTGTCTTGTCTTATTGTAGCCAGAAGGCTTCACTCCCGTCTACACAAACTATCCTACAGTAACCGTGCATGTATTTGAAATATAAACCATCCTGATCCTCTGGCTTAGAAACTATCAGCTTTTTGAATATTTCATTTTGATCTGCTCCATAGGTACATGCAGCATTTGCTAGTTGCTAAAATGCTAAAATTTAAAATTTAAAAAACCCCCGACACAATATTCATTTGATACCCATATTGAACAATTTTAATTTGTGGAAATTTGTTATTTTCTGGTGGCGGCCATCTTGGATTTGAAATTTATCATAGTGTATAGTATTCTACTCGTCAAGCCCTTTTATTTGATACCCATATTGAGGGAGTTGTGAAAAAATATATAATCCGCCATTTTGTAGTGGCGGCCATCTTGGACCGATTTTTATCAAACGTAGCTAAGAACACTCCCGACTAATTCACCTTTCAAATAAAAAAAACAAAATTAAAATCGGTTCATCAGTTCGGGAGCTACGATGCCACAGACAGACACACACACACACACACACACACACACACACACACACACACACACACACACACAGACACAGACACGTCAAACTTATAACACCCCGTCGTTTTTGCGTCGGGGGTTAATAACCTAGTAAAACACTGTACCGTTGAACCACCAAGCAGAGATCTCGAGTTTGATCCCGAGGCACGCATCTCTGAGTCTTCGAAATCTTTGCGTATTAAAATGGTTAATTATCACTCTCTTTAATGGTAAAGTTAATCATCGTGAAGAAACCTGCATGTCTGAGAGTTCTCCATAATGTTCTTGAAGAAATGTGAAGTCTGCCAACTCACACTGGACCAGCGTGGCGGACTATTGCTTAACTCTTCTCACACTGAAAAGAGGCGCAGTGGCAGGACAGTTTAATACAGGGATAATATTATATTATTTATTGCTGCAAAAAATAAGGATAAATATATTAACAAACTAATGTATTTATAACATAACCAAGGATTTATTATTTAGGTGATGAAAGGACTGCAATATTGACCAAAATACTCGTTAAAGATATACCCGCCTTCCCCTTTCCTCTCCAGAACAACGCGTGCTGGGTTCAGATGCCATCCTTACACCATGGAGTCGACTAGAGTGCTTACCAACAAGTTTGGGTCCTCATACTGGAATCTAAAAATACGGGGGATCTCTGGGGTATCTCCGTTAAGGTCGTAAAAAGTATAATAGATATAGTTGCTCCTTATTTAAGTGGGTTATTTAATAGGTGTGAAGATTCGGGAACTTTTCCAGATTTGATGAGAAGTAGTAAAATCATACCTTTATTTAAATCCGGTAGTAAAACTGATACTAGTAATTTTAGGCCAATATCAATTCTACCAGCTTTAAGCAAAATATTAAAAATATTAATACTCAAGCAATTACTTAGACATTTTAATTTAAATAGCCTCTTTCACGACAACCAATATGGCTTTACTAAGGGTCGTTCAACAACGGATGCAGGAGTAGCTTTACTCAAACATATATACAGAGCATGGGAAAACTCACAAAATGCTATTGGTGTTTTTTGCGACCTCTCAAAAGCATTTGACTGCGTCTGTCATGATACGCTCATACGGAAACATGTTCAGTGTGTAGATGTCAATGGTTCAAAATCAAATAGCTTATCTGTAAAGCTAGGGGTGCCGCAAGGTTCGATTTTAGGCCCATTTTTATTTTTATAAACGATTTACCTTTTTATTTGAACAATATTTATGACGTTGTACTGTTTGCTGATAATACTTCCTTAATATTTAAAGTAAATAGGAATAGGGACCATTTTGACGAAGTAAACAGTGCATTGATTCAAGTAACAAAATGGTTTACTTTAAATAATTTAGTACTGAACCCCAAAAAAACAAAATGTGTTAAATTCATACTGCCTAATGTAAACATCTTCGTCCTAGCATAACATTGAACGGTGAGGTACTGGAAGCAATAGAATCCACAGTATTCCTGGGCATTACACTTGATTGAAAATTACAGTGAGGTGCGCAAATATCTTGTCTCTCAGCGAAACTTAGTTCGGCCGCTTACGCCATTAGAAAAGTCCGTGAATTAACTGATGTTGATACAGCTAGATTAGTTTACTTTAGTTACTTTCACAGCGTTATGTCATACTGAATATTATTATGAGGAAAAGCAGCTGATATACAAAGTATTTTTATATTGCAAAAGAGAGCTGTGCGTGCAATTTATCAATTAGGAACTAGAATCTCGCTCAGAGAAAAATTTAAGAATATAGGTATAATTATTTTAACTGTAGCATCACAATATATTTATTTTAATATCATGCATGTCCGTCAAAATATATATTTATACATAAAAATAGTGACATACATAACATCAATACTAGAAATAAATATAAATTATGTGTTCCATTCTACCGTCTACATAAAGTTCATGGTTCCTTCATGGGTCTTGGTATACGTTTTTATAATAAAATCCCGAGTAATATTTTAGAATTACCAGAGAATAAATTTAAAGTTAAAATTAAAACTTGCTTAACTTCTAAAGCATATTATAATATAGATGATTATTTAAATGACAAACATCCATGGCACTAATATTTGCATCAGATCACAGGATATTAAATCTCAAATACTAACACTTATGTTTTTTTAATATATGTAAATATTTTTTATTTTTTGTAATATTACACCTTGTTTAAGCTGGAATTTGCATTGTTGTTACATTCAGTCGTATTTTAATCAAGAAGAATGTGCAATGAAGACAACTCGTGATTATGGACAGTACCGTTAAGCTTTCTTTTGAGTCTTATTCAGAATTCTGGTTTCGTGGAATTCGATAATTTACTTACTTAATTGTTATTATTTTTATTTAAACAATTAGATTAAACTACGGACTATAATCACGTCTTGTCTTGATTATTTATGTACATGTAAGTGGATGCTCCTATTTACCATACTGCTGCTTTAGAGGCTACCATCAATTTTTATCAAATGCTTGAGTATGTTAAGTAGTAGTTCATGGAGAAATGGTTGCAGCACCTTACAATTATCATTTGTAAACGAAATATTATTGTACACTTGGCGATTAAAAAGAGTGACTATAAGTTTCTTGCCCGTTCTTCTCATGAGCCCTACACACCCTTGCTTTGCTGAACGTGGCAGTAAATGTAAATTCACAGAATAAAATTTACGTGTAACTTTGATATTCATAAGTGTTACCTTGTAACCTAATTTGAATAAATTTATTTTGATTTTTGATTTTACCTCTGCCGAACGATCAAGGCATGGAATTCTCTGCTAAGGCACGTGTTTCCTTCTTCCTTCAATCCTGGGTCCTTTAAGCGGGGCGTGGAAAAGCACCTTGTCAGGCCGTCCAAGTAGAGACCTCAACATCGCCTCGGCTGCTATGAGGACGATGTGGAGGCCATTGCTCTTATAAGGGTATTTAAAGCCGCTCACGGTAATTGAAATGGAGAAATCCTTTACCTTTTAGTTCATTGAACTTGCTTAAATGTTTCGAGTTAATTACGACTCAAAACAGCACAGCTGGATGTTTAGATTTTTGTAACAAAACAATATTTTTATATATTTTTTGCACTGAGAGGAAGCCCGCGCCCAGCAGGGAGACAGTTTAAATACAGGCCTAATATTATTATATAACTACGCAGACCAGTCTGACAGCAAGAACGTAAAATATAATTATATAACAAAAATTAAGTAACTCTCGCGTGTAACCGTTCCTAACAAAATTTTGTGTCTGCGATACCAACACAAGGAGCCCTTATTAAAGAGCGTGACAATCCTTCTCATCATAATTTGACAATACAAGTACACCCCTGACACTATTATGGAAACACTTACTTCTATTACTGGGAAAGCTTATCAAGCGGGAGAAGGACAGCGCTATGAGTGAGCAACTTATAAGCAAGTATTTACTCGTTGGTGCGTTAGCAGTAACAACCGAATCACGAAAGTACTGCCAGTCTTACTGCTACGGAAGTACGTCATTTCTTAAATTAGTTATTATGCTTTAGAAACAAGATTTTGCCACAGCGATTTCCTAAGGTTGATTTCACATCTAATTTAAGTAGAATCCCAGTTCTAGTATTAAAATTTGATTTGCTTGATTCATGTTCAACATTTGTATGCCCTAAGGGCAAAACATGACTGACCTATTACGTTCTATTTTTTTAATTGTATACCTATGTGTGAATACTCATGTTTTAACAAATAAAACGATCTTTATCTTTATTTAAACATTGTCATTGTAACTACAGGAACAAATATTATAAGTGAATAGATCTCTTTTAAACAGAAAAATGTTTTATTGAGCCTCTGTCATTCATTGTCAGATAAATCCACGTAAACGATCAGTAAATTAGAGGAAGTCTTTTATTGTGTCCGTCAGTGTGTCGACTGTTTGTCAACTGTATAATCTTTTGATGGAACCAAAAGCCTTACTTTTGTTTAATACCGACTAAACCAACCATGGTGCTCCTCGACATAACCGCAATCGGCGGGGCCGCGCGAATCACTTTCACATGCATTCGCGACAAAACTGTATCTGAAATACCCGAGATCGAAGCATGATCATCAAAATAAGTAATCAGACGTGTTCGCACTACAGTTACTAACTTAATCTTTCCTTTTTTTCACGTGGGTGATGCTTTGACGCTAACATCTCCGCGGGGCAACGGAGAGGTCGCACCTAACATACATTTACGCGAGTAAGGCTGCGGGCAATATCTAGTTTCAAATCATTTGTCTTGATCCGGTGATAGACCACAAAGGTTATTTTTCAGATATATATTACATTCCTATAATATGACCACACCTCTTTATTAAGAACATAACGAAATTAACGAATAATGCTTCTTCTGTAAAGTTATTTTGTATACCAAAAATTATATAACTTATAATGTTGTAATTGTATATGTTGTGTTGTCTAATATTATATAAGGTCTTTAACTATGAAATTGGTGTTTATGTCCTACATCTAATTTCGTGGATCCTGTATATAGTGCAATAGTGCGACGTTCTCATTTATTTTTTTCAAAGCGGCTATTTCATATTTATTATTTAGAATGTGTACTAATCGCGAAAGTCTAAAAACGTTTAGCTTATTATAATTTAAGCCTTCATAAATAATTCTAACAATTTATATTGGGAACAGATTATTAGAACGTGAATAATTCCTGTATGTTGTGTGACTTTACAAACATTCAAGCAGTAGACAAAAAGAATACCTGGACTCGAAATATTAATTTGTGGGTCACGCAAAATTTTGTCCCGTCTGGGGATCGAACCTAAAACACGCAGCAATGGCAATGCGACCACTACCCCAACTGTGCAGTCAATCTGCTCTAGAATATTGATTAACACACCAACACAGAGGTCAATTAGTTTTAAGACCTTTCAATAGCAAACCATCAATACCTTTTAAGACCCACAAACAAAATTCTTCTACAAACTTTATTTATCAAAAGAAATGAAGCATTTCTCTTACCGCATCTTCACAGCACCGCGAGGATTATTATCTCTATAGACTGGCTCTTAATATTTTCCTTTGAAAACACTTAAAAAGGACCACTTTTATACATAAATTTGTTTTAACGCTAATATTTATTTATATACGACGCGCATTGACGACAACTCTTCGAATTGAAACGAGAGCAAGTTTAGTATCATCGCTTTTATAAAGAGCTATTGTGGTCTTAATGGGGTTTGGTGTTAATCTTTAAAGAGACAATATGTGACCTCTAATCATGACTTAAAATTTAGGCTGCGACCTTGGAACGACGGCTTCGTTATTATGGGAAAGACATCGTTGGTTGTGTTCTAATAGAAAGGTTTTAAAAGCTTCGCTTGTCAAATTGTGCGTTATGTGTAAACATTATCTTATTATTTGTATTAGAACTACTTACCTCATTGAGTTAGTGGTGTAACTATTAATGATATTTTTGATTGTGTGTCACGGAACTCACCGGGTTCGGTTTTTGGATTAAGTAATGTTTTAAGTTTAAATGGCAATATTCTCAGTAGCCAATGTCAGTTTGTAAGTTCTACACTATCAAACTGAGATTACAGTTGTCACCAGGCAACTGCACTAGATAGAAGGCACTATAATTTACATACAAGCAATCCTCTACTTCTACTTTAGTACTAGACAGTTACCTTATCTAGAAAGGATACCACATTATACATTATTTTAAAAATGTATTTCTTGCTTTAGGGGTCCTGTATCGCGGTGGACTTTACAAAATTTAGAACAATCGTTGGTGGATCACACAAATATAATATTCTACCACATACACACAACACTATCTAGCCCAAACTAAGCAGAGCTTGTACTATGGGTACTAGACAATAGATAAACATACATAGATACTTCTTTTTTGTAAATACATACATAGTATGCATAGAAACACCCAGATCAAGACAAACATCCATGTTCATGCACACAAATATTTGTCTTGTGCGGGAATCGAACCCGCGACCTCAGGCGTGGCAGTCGGTTACACTAACCACTACGCCATCGAGGCCGACTACGACTACAAATGGTCGTCCAGTACATATTGAACGACTAGAGATTCGAACCGACAACACACGCAGCGGCAGCAGCTAGGCGACCGCTTGGCCGCAATGAATATCATTTTATTTCATTATGTATGTACATGTACGTTTATCCTCCCTTAACATAGTCAGTTTTTTATAAAACTCTTGAACATAACACACCCAGCTGAATAAAATATATGTTCACCTCAAATGATTACAAAAAGCCACCCACAAACAGGATCTCATCCCTATTGATCTAAAACATGTTCTGTTAAAAAGCTCTGCCAATAACACTCTCAATCTACAGAGATACAGAGTAACAATATCTTGCGAAACAGTATCTTGCCCTCCCAAATCAAATAAATGCTGTGGAAAGCTCTGTCTTGAGGAAAATAATAAATTACTACAGTTTTAGCGAACTGTATAATAAATGAGTTGTTTTTATTCAGCATGGATTCGGTATTATAACATATGTTATAAGCATTTGCTGATCGCATAGTTTTATCACTACACGATATATGAGGCATAGCGTCGCGTTAGATGCAAAGCACAGAGGCAAATTTTAATCCCTGATGGTCCACCATAGCTTAGTTGGCAAAGCGACGACACGGTTTCTAGAGTTCACAAGATCAAGCCGCGGTGCTTCGAGTAGTAACTTATTCTTTTTCACGTCTTGTAAACAATAAATGACTACAGCTTTAGTGAACTATATAATTCATAGGATGTTTTCCTTTAATGTGGATGTCATTTAAATTTGCAACCTTGTTGAATCCACGTCATATGGTTGCGCCAGACTGTGTTTCAATTCGCGAAGCAACGTACTTTTACATTCTTAGTCAGACCATTTTTATTAACAGCACGGCGTTTGGACATGTATTCGGTAGAAGGTCAAAGGCTCGCTGAATTTGGATGTAGTACTCGTGTGCCTGGGATATAGGGATGAGACTATGTCTGTTAATAAGTCACAAAGTAATACTTATGAAAGTCAAAATGGTTAGTAAGTTTACTAAGAGGAATGCCCACTACCCATAATAACTTTGGCCACGAGTGCCCATATTTAAAACCATGTATAAATGATAGTATGCAATGTCATTAAATGATTAATAAAGAACTCTATTTAAATAAAAGTTGGGTTATTGAGATAAAATATATTTTTTTTTACCTATGACAAGATATTTATTATATAAATGTTTTTCACACACACACACTCGTCACATATCATCATTATTATCATACACAATTAAAAGATTGTCTGAGAACTGAGCATTATCATGCTTGTTTGCAAATAAAATAATAAAATCACAACGAAATTAACACAATTACGCAAACCGAGTAAGCAAGGTCGCCGATTTGTGTTATGAGTGTTACGACAGTTAGTTTCTCTGTTGCAAGTCAAAAACAAAAAATCACAGATCAATAACTAATCGATATTATTATTATGTTTATTACTGGCATAATAACACAAAATAATATATTATCTTTATTATTTGTAGATTATTAATGTGTGTATAATAATATCACTATGCTATTTCTTTATCACTTCTAATATTTTTATTCAATAATATTAGAGTCTCTTTTTTACGTTGAAATTATAACGTGGCAATACTGGTGATTATACTTAACAAGACTTATTTCTGTTACGATACTTTTTTATTATATAGATTTTGCTATCTTCTTTCGATAAATGAATAGTACGAAAAATTATTAGAAATTATAATATATTTATTTATCATACGTGTAATCTTGGGCGGCTAAAAATTACACGTTAGCCAAAAATGGGCGTTCCCCTTTACTGGATTTACATTCATGTTAGTTGCTACGTTCAGTCAAAACGTTGAGCCTATGAGAAGATACCTGCAAGAAACTCATAGCCATCTTTTTAAATCGCCATCAAATTATAATTTGAGTATTTTACAAATAATTTATGTTCCAGGTTTTGCAGTCATTATGACATATATTAATATCCTCCAGACTGAATTTTGGCCACGGCGGCCAGTCTTAACAGAGATTGGCCAACTACGCAGGAGATATTATAGTGCACAAGAGTGTGCACAAGTGCACTCTCTGTTCCCTAACTATCATGATCCATTAGGACGGTAATCCGACACGACGGAGAGAAATCAGGTGCAGCTTTACTTGTTTCCCGAGACATGGGGGTGTCATACACCGCCAACTTCCTAACTCCGGGCTGCTATTGAGATTTCTTAACTGAAAACCCAATAACTTTTTGTTGGTCCGACCTGGGGTTCGAACCGGAGACTTCATGCACAGCAGTTGCATTCACTACCGCTGCACCACGGAGGCAGTAACAGTGACATATATCATTCTTCATATAAAAGAATATGTAATATACCTACAGTTATGTCGATATTGACTGCCTTAGCAAATTACTCTACTAAACTCAATGTAGTCTCGTTTACCTAACACTTACTTGACTATTATTTGCTTTGGCTGACTAGGATCCAGTTAAATGTATGTTTACATGAAAACACTTCATGTTATAATAATTACAATAAAGCGGCGGTGGCTTAATGGATAAAATATTGGATTTGCGATCGAAATGAAATGAAATGAAAATATTTATTTGCATTAAACATGTGTGATACATTGCAGCATTGATGTTATACAATTTGAAGTTGCGGGTTCGAATCCCACCCGTTGCACTAATGACGTAAACCCACTCCTAACACAAGTACACTACCTTAGCTGGAGGGGTTAACGAGAATACTAGTAAATTGTAACAAATTGTAATTATTGCAAATAGAAGTAATAAAAGATTTATACAACTGCCTCGATGGCACAGTGGTAGAGAAAGCAATAGCTATGGGTTTGGACTTAAATCCGATTCTCGGGTGGGGTAAAGCGTGATTTTCAAGACAAGAAATACATAGTAGCAACGCTAAGACTGGAACTGTGACTGGTAGACGGCAATTGTAGGCTCGTCTTGAAAGAGACGAGACTATAATTGACGTCTACCGTCTACCTACGTCTATAGTTTCACATTTCGGTATTTAGGTCCGACGTGACTTATCACGTGGGACCTAACTGGATGTGACGCTAAAGATGAATTAAAATTTTTCGATCCCTAATCACTCCGCAAACAGGACGAACAGGCGAGGTGATCACTTAAGCCATTGCACTGCCTATGCAATTAATCAATCAATGTATGAACAATTTTACGATACTCACATATATATATGTGTGTGTACTACTACAAACGAAGGCATTTTTTTAAATAAATGGGATCGGCTTTTGTAGTTATTTAAACCTAAAACTATTGGTCTAAGTTTTTTTTCTGTCGGTTTGTTTATTCCGGAATCACCTAAAAGTCACTTTTCACGGTTTTCTAACCTGTTCTTGACCTTAAAATCTAAGCTTGGTTTCATATAATTCTGATCAGTTAAACTAAGATATGGTGCTTTCTAAGATAGCGGCAGGCTAAAATGTTATTTTTTGTTATACTGTTAAATGTTAATGTTAAATAACAATTAGCATGTTATTTAAGTGCTAATTCTTATAGCATGTTAAATAGTTAAACGTATGTAATACGTTGATATAACTGGTGAGTTAATTAAATGTGTTATATACATACATTTTAACTATTAGTCATATTAGCATATTAGCTTGTGACTTACATGATGTTAACATTGTATTCTATTTCATGATTTAGTTGAAGTGCTTATATAAATTTAACATGCGACATAATTAGTTAGATCAATGAAATTTCCTTTATACTTTTACAGGCTTAGGCCTATCTGAATATTATAAATATCAGAAATCAAATTAAAATGTTTAAAATGAACTATCTTGCCACTGACGTAAAAAAATTGACTTTATGTTAAACATAACATTGTATTGTCATTTATTTTAACAATGTTAATGATAATTTTATTTTAATATGTTTCTTTATTTTTTTAAATTTTTAACACCCATCTTTACTAAGATTCACATAAAAATCTTCATGGCGAAGCGGGAAGCCACATTTCACGCGACCCAAGTCGTTCACAAACGCTAGCTATTCAATAAAACGTGAAATACCAACATTATACCTACAAAGATTGTTTACATCAGACAAGAATTCTCTTAACGCAATAAAAAGCTTTGTAAACATTGTAATATTAAATATTTTCACTGAATGTGCCGAGGTGGAAACGAATAATTTACTTTGGTAGACGTGAAACGAGCCAGCTCAATGAATGACGATGTAAGATGGACTTACGGTCTTTTTACGCAGAGATTTATTCGTCTTAATGTCACACTCACTGCTCAAAAGAA
The DNA here is from genome assembly GCA_963675205.1 of Catocala nupta. Lineage (NCBI taxonomy): Eukaryota > Metazoa > Arthropoda > Insecta > Lepidoptera > Erebidae > Catocala > Catocala nupta. The sequence goes on from OY776082.1 coordinate 26,384,333, forward strand.
AAACGCAAAGGATATGGAACAAAAGAGAAGTAAATATAGAATATTTTGAGTAATATATTTTGCAAAGAAACAGGTGAAACAAATATAATTATTCATTTGGCTGTATCTGCGATTTCTTGCGTATGTATATCATTTACGTTTTCATAACGCGCTTTCAAATTTATATAGCTTTATTTTTTCTTTGTTAACCATGATTGTCGGTTCTTCTTTTATACATGTTTATATCTACAACGGTTGACTCAATTTGAATGTGGTTTTAAGTAATGTAATGAGAATTGGGCTAACATTAATAATTGATTTAATAAAATAATGATATTGAAAATATGTTATTTTAATTTACTCTCGAGTAAAATCGTTTTACTATTAATATTAAATTATAATACATTGCTTTAATTTTTTGAAGTTTACTATATATATTTTTTTTTTTTTTTTTTTTTTTTTTTTTTTTTTTTTTTACGTGGGAGAATGCAATGGCGCATATCCCTCCGCGGGGGCGGGCGGAGGGATTATGTCGGACTCGCCGGGGTAAAATAAAGATGTTAAAAAAAAGATAATGTACCTCCCGGAATACCGACTAAACCTACCACGGTGTTCCTTTGACACAACCACTACCGACGGGGCCGCGCGAATCGCTTTCGCATGCGGTCGCGACCCCGCCGAGGTTACGGCCCGCCGTATGAAACGGCAGGCCACTACACGAAAGACCTACCCAAAATAGGCACTACTTCAAATAAAACCCTACTGTCTCCCCCCTAGAGGGAAGACGGACTCGACACAGAGGCGCGCGTGGGAACACGCACGCCGCCTCTCGGACCTGGTGCTGAACGGATGGCGGGCAGGCCCACAAAGCCCGCCACCCCCAGGTCAAACCTCAGGGTGGCTGGAGGTCATCTCGCGCCCTCCGGCGCCCGGCTCTGCGGTTGGGGAGAGGGTTTAAACGCTCCCTCTCCCGCTCCGCCGCCTCCTTGATGGAAATCACTTCCTCGCAAAAGGAGGCGACGGCGTTCCACGACCTCTCACTCCGGACCATAGACTGAACTACGGCCGGGAGCGAGAGGGCAACCGATCCGACTGCCGCGATCAAATCACGACGCTGCGATGCCCAGGCGGGGCAAACCGCCAAAGTGTGCAGCGCCGTGTCCTCAATAACGTCGCGGCAGTCGCCGCAGTGGTGACAACCGGGCGTCTCTTGCCGGCGTATACGACACAGGAACCGGCCAAAACATCCATGGCCAGTCAGAACCTGTGTCAGCCGGAAGGTGAGGGCGCCATGCCGCCTCTCCAGCCACTCCTCAAACACGGGACTTACCGCCACGAAAGTTTACTATATTAACTTAACCCCCTTTTAATTAATAATATAGAAATACATGAGGCAGAGAATAGGTTAAATTTACTTTGTTTTATTTAAAATAGTAGTACTAAAATTAATCTTTCCGTCGCGGGAGACTTTATAAACATTAAAATAACGAAGTAGAAGAACTTCAACATTCAGCTCATTCGTTCTAGAACAGTCAATTAACGGCAAACTACGTACGGAATAAACAATTTATTGTTTCGCGTGAGGATCGAATTCACAACATTCATCGTAGCGGCAACCAATATTATCACCACTACCTCTTTCGTGCAGTCAAGCCGTTACGATCTAGATATTGCTCCATTTCACGTCACTTAAAAACTACAGATCTGTTACTTAGCTTAATAGAGGGCACCTAAACATTTAGCAGTGCCCACATAGGTACACATCGAGTTCACGTGTGACAATAGCTCATTAACGTGACAAATGAAATGCTCGCACAAAACCGAAGGGCTAAGTACTTAAGCACTAGTACCTCCTGGTTATGGCAGTAATTATCAACCTACCAACATTCCACACACCTGCTGTATGTTATCCATTGCTGTTTTAACACCAAATGTTCGGTACGGAGTTAGTAGTAAGCGAGTAGTGGATTGCGAAAATTATTATTGTTCGCAATTTATACTTCGGATTTGTTTAGGTAAAGACCAGGTTAATTGAGATGGTTTTAAGACCGTGTGCTTTGCAGGCTTAACACAGTTTATGGAAAATACAACGCGCCAAAGAACGAAATACCTACATATATGTAGATTATGGAAGTTTAATTTACCTAAATTAGATAGTTCTAAATATACTTTGGGTAATGTACATACTCAGTCAGCAATAACATAATGGCAGACCGTTTAAGCGCCATGCAGAGGTATCGAGTTTGATCCCAACGCATGCACCTCCGAAATTTCGTAGTTATGTGCCTATTAAATAGTTAATTACCGCTTGCTTTCACGATAACGGAAAACTTCCTGAGGGAAAGTGACTGTCTAAGAGTTCTCCATAATGTTCTCAAAGATATGTGAAGCCTTCCAACCCACACCGAGCCAGCATGGTAGACTATAAACTAACCCTTCTCACAGCGAGAAGAGACTCTTGCCCAGGAATGGTACTGTATATACACAGTCTCACGTCTATATAGGCGCGGGACTGTGTACTGTGACTGTCTACAGCATCGGTGTATCTCAGAAGAGGTAGGCGTGTATAGTGTCCTCATTTCACGAGGTATGGTTTAAAGTATTGCAGTTTTATCGAGCACAGTTCCAGACTCCTGTTGCTATTAAGAATAACTTGACAGAAAACCCCCAATAACACATGGCCCGACCCAAGAATCGATCGAGCACAGCAATTGCAAAAACCTAATAAAACTGCGCCCGAAGATTTAACTCGAGACACCTGCGTACTACTTGCATACACTGCCGCTGCGCTACATCAATTCTTGATAAGCAATGTAGGTTAAGTACACCTTTGCTGATGCCATCGAGAATATACATGCATTAGGATGTGAGATAATCCTTTGTAGGGACTTACGTATATATCATACTATTCTATAAATTATATTTCATAAATTAGAAAAATGTTAAATAAGTACCTAGATCTATATTTCAATAAGCAGATTGTTCGATTGTTATGTATTTTAATTAAATTATTATGAATTATGCTAAACGATGTATTTACAATAAAATTTAATTATTCTATAATATTATGTTATTAAAAATAATATAATTCTTGACATATCAATATATTAATTATATTATTTAAAGTTGTAAATGCATGACATTATTATATCGTATTATTCTGTTTAGACTTATGCCTTATTGTAATCAGACACAATTGTATATATTGTTATTGAATAAATAAATAAATAAATATATACCTATTGTATGTTTATAGACGAGGTATGCCCAACATCAAAAACGCTTCATCTACAAAGAAAATATGTTCTAATACGGCACAACATCACGCTATGTAGAAGCTGTGTGTAGATGTAAGGGGCATAGAAATTATATGTATGCTGTGTGTCATAGAATTTTGTGTTAAAGTATAAAATAAAATAAAATAAAAATAAAAAAGTCTTTATTTTCCTTCACAGCAGGCATCTTAAAAACTAGATAGATCTATGACAAGATGGTTACTTATTATGCAATTTGTGAAGGACTGGTGCTAGAAATAGATATATAATATCTGTGCTACTGGTCACCAGGCCCATCAAGTTGCAGGTTGCGTGCGTGTCACATTTTAAGTGCTTAGTTTTTTCTTTATTGTCATTAGTTAGATGCTATATGTGTTATAATACTTATATTTAAATTTCTAGGTTTAAAATTAACAAATATTATGTTTTTACTATAAAGTGGAGAGCAATTTATTTATGTGTGTGTGTGTCCATGAGCGTGTGTGTGTGTAAGTGTGTAGGTGTGAGTGCATATGAGTGATGTGTAGTGTGATTAGTGGAAGATTCAAGGTGGAAGATTCAGGGTGGCTACCGGCAAATTGATTCTTGTTTGTTTATTTCAGGGGACGTAAGAGGTTTTCAGTTGTTTCATAATCTAGAGGGAGGAGGAATTTCAGAAGTGCTTTTTTGCAATTGTGGGAGTTTAGTGGGTAAATTTTTAATTTGTTATTTAATTTATTATAGAGGAATGGTCCTAGATAGGTCATGAAATGTTGTGAGAAGGCAGTATTGTGTCGTTGCTGTTTAGCAACATAACCCATTCTTCTCTTGTCCATAATGGTGTCTGTTGCAAACGGTGTTTGGGAGTGTTTAAGCAGGGTTGCTCTGAGGATGAAAGTTCTCCTAACACTTAGGACTTCCCATAGTTGGTACACTTTTAGAGTGGGGTGTCGATATGGCAGTTTCGCTGCCACTTTTAGAAGAGCTCTTTGTGCTCTCTCTGCAACGATCAGATGACTCTTGGCAGTACCTCCCCATACCACTATGCAGTATTCTATGATGGAGTGACATAGGGCAAGGTATATGGTCTTAATGGTTTTACGATCGGCAATATGTCTTAGCGATTTCATTAGGAAAATCAGTTTGCGTAGTCTTGTTGCCATGGTCTCAATGTGTAGTTTAAAAGTGAGTGTATTGTCTAAGATGACACCAAGATACTTTATCGTTTCAGCTCTTGTATATTATTATGTTAACGTTTATAGTATAGTATCTGTAATACATGACATTTCGTTTTAGGCATTTTCTCACATCGGTAGTCCAATCACGAAAATGTCTATCCGAAACTATAAACGAAATAAATAAAATTGATTTTTACTATTCATAACATACCTACTGTTAAAATACCACGAAGCAGCGTTTTGATCCTAAATACTATCATGACGCGGTACGAACAACGGAATAATAATCAATAATAATAATCGGAATAATATCCATATAACAATACCAAATAAATGCAAACAAACTCCATAGTAAGTACATATATCCTTACTTATATAATAAATGCGAATGAGAGTAAATGTTTTTTGTTACACTTTCACACCTTAACTACTCGACCGATCACCGAATTTTGTCAGGGGTACAGAAAAAGACTTAGGGTTTCCTTTCATTCAGAAAAAATATACTGTTATCGAGGGATAGTAATTTATTGAAAATGTACTATAACGCGAGCGAAAACGCAGCCAATATCTAGTAGAATAATACGTAATAGACATTTGGACAACAAGATCTAATTCTGTTAATTACTGTAAAAACACATATCGCGCTGTCCATATTCAGAGAATCTAGGCACGCTACTGGATACGTGCTCAGATGCATATTTAATTTTAAACTGGTCGTACGAACCGATTGGTGTCATTCAGTAACAATATCGACTGTGACATGAACTCGAGCAGATACCGTGCAATGCACTCATTTTATGATTCTATACCAATATGGTAAAACCAAACCCTTATGACACTACTTTCTATGTCCAAGTTAAAAATATTTTTTGACGTACCTAACTAGTGTGGAGCAGCAATCTCAATAGCAGCATGAAATTTGAAGCCGTCTCGTAGGCGACAATCGGCCTCGCAGTCTCTACTGCGTGGGGCACCAAACCTGGTGAAATAAAGGAATTGATAGAGTGTTTGATAGACATAGACATGAGAGTAAGTGAGACTCTGTATGTTTGTAACGTTCTTTACATTTTCTCCTAAGATACGGAATCCTTGGAGAGCGAAACCAACTCACACATGACAAGTATTACACCATTGATGCATGTCGAATAAAGCCCAGTGTGTAGAAGTCTTAAGTAAGTAGGTAATGAGTGGTATGGTTTATTAGAAGCCAGATTAATTACGAAAAGATACCAGCAAAAAAATATTAAAAATGTATTCGACACAGATTCGAACATTATGACGATGTATTATATTATATTGTGAGATGAGTTTGTATTGTTATGGCAAATGACAAAGGAATGAAACCAACTTGGTTTTGTTAATATGTGCACGGATACTCTTGTATGATGTGTCTTTTATACGTGTTGTGACACGTAACGGGTTTCGTTTTTATTCACGATTGTACTACATGATATGGGTGCATATTAGAGTCACTACGATTTTCTATTACAAAGTTCTCAGTAGCGACACGACCTAGAACTTGCGAGATTTGATTGGGACTAAAACTTAGTTTCTGACAGGCTAATCAACGGCGTGTCACAATCAAACTCATACTAATTCAGTCAAGTAATCTCAGCAGTTGATATGCTGTTACCATCTGTTTATAATTTTTTGTGTCGATCTGCCATTAAGGGACCGAGCGCTAATATCTAATCTAACTAATATAATAAATGCAAATGTGAGTTTGTTTGATTGTTTGTTACGTTTTCACGCCTTAACTACCCGACCGATTATCATAAAATGTTGTATATATGTTGTCAAGGGAACAGAAAAGGACATAGGGTACTTTTCATCCAGAATAAAATACTGTAACTAACCTAACCTACATTTACGCGATGGAAAACATTTCAGCATAATATAATTATTCGGCAATGCTAGAGACCACTTAAATCATTACGCTATCCGTGCACAATTACTTGCTTGGACTGCTTTAAAATTAATTAATGCTCTCTTTTTAAGTACTTAGTCACTTCTCTACCTTTCATTTAAATAAGTTTGGCTCAACAACAAAGAAAATTTACAAACAAATTGTCTTTCGAATTCATAATTAGCCGTACTTCGACCATTATTTCCTCTTACTGTTTGTCAAAGACGTTTCTGTGAAACGCCTTTGACTTTTACTTGTAAAAGCGTTCAATCAGTTGTGCGTAAATAGTAGCATCACACACGGCGTAAGACACTGCGTTTAATCCAAAAACCAATTCATACCTACGTAGTTATTGCTTAATCTTAACTAATATTTTAAATGCGAATGTGATTTTGTTTGTTTGTTACGCTTTCATACCTTATTTACTAGGCCGATCATCATGACATTTCGTATACACGTTGTCAGGGGAATACATTTACGCGAGTAAAATCTAGTATGTTATAAAACAGTACGCGGCTATCACAATGACTGCACGAATAGCGTAGTAAGTGGTCGCGTACCTACTGCCGCCGCGCCGAGTAATGTGCGTTCGATCCCCACACGGATAAACATTTTTGTGACCCGCAATATTATCTTTTTTATATTAGAAATATTAATAATGCGTGCAACGCAACGTTTAACGCATGAATGTGTACTTTATATTATGCGAGGATTATGTTTTTATATTACTTAAGTTTCAAACAAGTCTACGACAGCCTTTATGGTAAATGGTTACTGTAACCCAGCGAAAAACGATTACTGGCGAAAAACATTTCTTTTATTAGACATACATTGTTATCCAATTGCAATGAATGCTAATCTACGTATACTTGTCTACTTATTGACAGCTTCGCGTGCGCATGTTGTACATAAGTTCTCAGGTTCGAATCCTGATTCGAACTTATGTACAGCATGTTCAGCAGTATGTTCAGGAAGCAAAAAGTAATCGAGATTTTCTATCAAGAAATTTTTAAGAGGTGCTCGGAGTTAAAATAACGCTTGTGTTACACAAGCCCGTGCTTCAGCAAGCGCTTAAAGGCGTTGGTCCTGTACCTGATTTCTCTCTAGCCGTGACCGAATCTCGGCCTAGGCTTTATTATCTTGTTAATGCCTAATGAATTTACATACTCTTTGTTCTCCATATAACAAAGGTGGCAAACTGGCATAGGTACGGTGCGCCTACTATTAAGAGTAGCAATTACAGAGACTTTTGTCGTTTGTTATATCAGGATAGTAAGAAATAAAAAAAAGAACACGTATCTATATAATGTACTTACAAAATGCAATAAAGGTAAACTGATTTTATCTTGGTTACTTGCAAACATATTAAATAATTCATTATCGTTCACTTTAACGGTGAAGGAAAATATCGTGAGGAAATCTGCGCGTCTAAGAGTTCTCCACGAATTTCTCAAAGATATGTATGTGTAGTCTTTTAACGCGCGCTGGGCAAGCGTGGTGGACTATAACCTAGTCTTTCTCATACCTACTAGGAAGAGATCCGTGTTGTATGTTGCTTGACATTATAGGCAATTGATCTTGTGAAAATAAAACGATAAAAAAATAATTTATAAATAAATAAACATACTACCTATACACCTACTTACCTAAAAGTTAAAACCTCGTACTAAAGATCTACATCTTTCTCAAAAGGCTACTAGGTTCCATATAATAAATACCTAACAACTACTTACCAATTATAACAAGATACCGCGCACTAGTCACGTACTTTCGTTTTAACAGCATTGGATATAGTTAAGCCACGAATTAGCATTCAAACCTCACATTACTAAGCCCTTGATATATTGTGGTCTAATTGTGGCAATTGTAGAAAAGACATTATAATCATTCTGTAGTCTTTGTTGCTCGCCTACAAAGCATTCGTAGACTTTAAAACCTGAAACCCTATTATGGAATTCAATGTAGGGAGCTTATTGTCGAAATATAATAGGTACATAATTGCTTTATTTTTAACAATGGCATGGCCAGTTTCTTGTGTTGTTTATAACTATGGTAACGTCGTCTATGTTTTGTTATATGAATTTAATAAAGTTGAGCTAACTGCCATCTATTGACATTTTCCAGCACAGCCATAACACTGCTAACATTGTCAGTTGAGAGACTTAGGCCGCCTGTCCATTGAAGCGGAGCAAGGCTGTGGAGCTACTAGAGCGGAGCGGAGATTTTATGCAATCCTATTGTTTAATTCCTGTCCGTTTCTTCGCTCCGCAGTCTCGCTCCGCTTCAATGGACGGGCAGCCTAACCATGCCATATTCTATGGAAAGTCGTAAGGTTTCGAGCTCTTTAGAGAGATGCTGTTTTGCAAAAGGAAGAACCAGCGATCCCTGTTTCTTCAAAAATATAACATCTAGTATTAGAGTTTAAAAGCAAAGTAAAAAAGTATTCAGAAATATCAGTCTGAATGTAGGTATATCAGCTCAATAATTTTTAACAATGGTCTACTTAGTATGTATATTTTGTACTTTTGAGCTGTATAGATAGTATTGCTTTCTTTGCATGTTTGTCATTAGTTCAGTTCATCTATTGATATTTTCTCGCAGTGATTTAAAAGGAATACTGTAGAATTACCACAAAACTTCTCGCAATGTTAACACCTGCCATCTTAGTAGTGTCAAAATAGTCTATAATGATATTGATATATTCTAACTAATATTATAAATGCGAATGTGGATTTGTTTGTTACTTACACTTTCACGCCTTAACTACTCCACCTACTCCGATCATCATGAAATTTTGCATATACGTTGTCAGGGTTACGGAACATAAGGTATATTTCACCAAAAGAAAGTACAGTTACTTCATTTACACGAGCGGAGCCGTGGGCCAAATCTAGTTCTCGAATAAATCTTCTTGAGTAGATCGGTTGGTAGGATAATACATCCACGCCACCCATAAATCAGAAGAGCATGCCGTAGTATCCATCCTGTAGTCATAAGATCTCTCCACGAGGCAATTGCTGCAAGAAATCTCGGTCTATTCCACTATGATCACCTAGGTGATATCACCTGGATCATCATAGCCAAAAGTTGCTTTAGTGACATTTATTTGATGGTGATTTTAGGATACTAAAATAATAATTTTATTGGGGTCGCCTATGAACACCCAGGTGATTGTATTCGCGGGTGATCAAAGGATACTAAAGAGTCGCCTATGATGATCATAGTGGAATAGACCGAAATCTCAAAGGAAAACCACACACAATAAAACACACGATACATTTCTAAATTTATTATATGTTTCAACATACAAAACGTAGAGTAACAATAATATACGATCATTATTATAACGCCGTTGCTACACAGAGCTAGCAGTATCTTACAACTCTTAATTTGGACACATCAATTAATTATGTTACTGAAATTAATATAAATACATGTATGCAATAAAGCTTCAAAAGATACCAACAGTAAATCTGTCAAGTCTTAGAATACCAGACATAATTTTAAGATAAACAATAGCTTTACAAGCCTGTACATAGTGTACATTTATTATATCAATTAATAGTAATAATAATAAATTCTTTATTGCAACCCCCCTTTATTGGCCCCCACACATAAGATAATAATAAAAATAACTCCGGGCAGTTTAGAAATTGGCGGTGTTGCAAATCTACGTGCTTTAAATAGGACGTAATCGTTGGTTGTGTACCTGATGTGCCTCCGATCGACTCGGATTGCCTTCTCATCGGAATATGAAAGTTAGGGTATAGAGACAGCATTTATGTTTGTGCATACACTACTGCACTATAACTGGTACACTGTCGGTTACACTGGTTAGTGTAACCGACTGCCACGCCTGAGGTCGCGGGTTCGATTCCCGCACAAGACAAATATTTGTGTGCATGAACATGGATGTTTGTCTTGGTCTGGGTGTTTCTATGTATAATATGTATGTATATACAAAAAAAAAAAGTATATATGTATGTTTATCCATTGTCTAGTATCCATAGTACAAGCTCTGCTTAGTTTGGGCTAGATAGTGTTGTGTGTATGTGGTAGAATATTATTATTATTATGTGTACTTTTATTTTATCTCAGCTCAGGGCTGGTTTTGACTACATTTACGGGCCGAAACCAAGTAAATGTAGCGTGTGGTGTGTTAATGTCATGTAGATGACGTGTTATGTGTAACCTCGTTTTCATCTAGAGACATGAACTTTCTAACAATTCTGCAGGTGTTAAGAATAGCAGCTTTTTGGAGCATAACATATAGGGAATCTTTAAGGTCTATTAATTTCAGGCTATGGTGAAGATGTTTAGGAATGATACCGGTGGTGGAAAGAACTATGGGCACTATGTAAACTTTGTCTTGTTTCCATATTCTTGTTACTTCATCCTTCAGCTCTGCATATTTACCTATTTTCTCACTAATTGTCTTTTGTAAGTTATGCGTATTGGGGACTGCAATATCTATTAGGTATGTGGTTTTATTGATTTTATCTTGTAGTGTTATATCCGGTCTGTTATAATGGATGGTTCTGTCTGTAAGAATGGCGCGATCATAATAAAGCTTGTGTGTTGTATTTTCAAGTATAATTTGAGGCGTGTATTTGTAATAGGGAGTATTATCGTCTTGTGTGAGTTTGTGTTTATGTTATTATTATTATTCACATTTATTCATTAATTATCAATAAAAATTACATTTTTAAATATATAATTATAAAAAAAACACATTTAAAAATATAAAAATTATGGATGCCCACCGACATCGAGACAAGGTCCAAGCTGTCGGTGGTTAGGGGTCCAGAGAGAGGAATCTCCTCACTATGCGTGCCGTATCGAGGAGAACCGCCTTCTGCATCTGACCCTTGACCCAAGCACCTAACGCGAGCCTCTTAAGATGTTGGTCGAGGCTCTTGGCTATTAGACCGTTTACCGTAACGACTATCGGTACAATGATTGCCGAGTCCACATCCCACATATCGACAACCTCGTGTGCTAAGTCCAGGTATTTTAGTTCTTTTTCCTTCTCAGCTTTCACGAGGTTGCCATCATGAGGGATGGTAATATCGACAATCATTGCACGGCGCTCTGATCGATCTATTACCACAATATCAGGCTTGTTGGCAACAACAGTCCTGTCTGTGATAATAGATCGATCCCAATACAGTGTGATATGGTCCTTTTCGAGAACTGGTTCCGCTACATACCTGTAGTAAGGCACCTCGACCTCTACAAGTTTGTACTTCAGAGCAAGTTGCTGATGGATAATTCTGGCTACTTGGTTATGTCTGTGCAAGTACTCGCCGTTAGCAAGACGAGAACAACCGGAAACTATATGCCTGAGGGATTCACCGGGTTGGTGGCACGCCCGACATATGTCAATCGTACCATCCCTCAGGATATATTTCCGGTAGTTATTCGTCTTGATAACTTCGTCCATAATTGCACAGACAAACCCTTCGGTTTCCCCAAAGAGGTCACCGAAGCGTAGCCAGTTCACGGAGGCGAGAACGTCTACATCAGGTCCATATAGGGCCTTGTAGAACCTACCGTGAAGCTCCTTGCTCTGCCATACACTCTTGCGGTCGTCAATGCTTAGTACTATAGGGATGCGCCAGTTCTCTTTAGCCAGGTTAAGCGGGGTGAGTCCGTTATCCACTGCGATAACATCACGATGCATACCCACGTTCGCTTGAAGGAAATATTCTCTAAGGTTGCACACCTCACGATTATGGAGGGTTTTGGCATTTAGAAAACCTCGACCCCCACATTTCCGCGGGATGTACAACCTCATCACAGACGAATTATTATTATTATTATTATAATATCACATGTGTACATGACTAATCCCTGTTAAGATACGCCGAGCTTACTGATATTCGGTCTATAGAACCTTATTATTAAAAACAAAACCAGACTTTACAAAATATGTATATAAGTGCTTGTGGCAACCTGTTCGTATGGTTAATTATACCGCAGTCACTTGAGTGAGACAGTCTTTTACTTAACGCAAAGTATCATAACATTGAGTTTTATGAACAAAGCAGCAGAGAATACGAAGTGAACTGTAATTAAAATGTTTGTCGGGGCAATATCCTGTCTTTATATTAATAGTAGTATGTAAGCCATCTGTTGTTGATTAGGTACTCGGCTAGCTTAAGTAACTACTTTTATTTGATTACTTTCTTTTTCAAATGTATTTTTTACTTAGGACCACCAGCGATTACAACAATAATGCAACAAAATAGTATAATATGAAACTTATGTCAATTACAGAACCTTTTAGGCGGCCACAACATGCACCATTGAGTGACCTTAGTGATTAAAAATCAAGAAGGAAAGAAAAGGCAATGAGTACATCCAAAAGGTTACTTCAACTTACAAAATAGATATACAAATGACGAAAAGTAAACATCAAAAAACAGTTTAAAAGATTTGCATAACAAATCAAAATTATTTAAAATAAAATACAAACAAATAATTTATAAAATTAATCAGAATTACGGTATTAAATTAAACATACAATCACATTACTTTACACAAAAGATAAAATTACCAAAGGAGAATGCCTACTCTTTGTTTCGCTTTTTGATGAGTATAAACATGAGAAAATATGCCTAATTTATATTACAATTTATAATATGTTATTTCTCATTATATACCTACGGGGGAATAAAAGCTTAAAATATTTTTAACATTTGATATAACCTCAAAAACTGAAATAAAGATATTATTTCTACAGAAACACTACAAAATAAATTGATGATTTTACCCTAGATTTAAAGTACTTAAATAGGACTATTGAGTGTCCAATTTTCGTTCGTATAATCGCATCCATTCCAGGACAGTTAGTGATAGTTCGGCGCCATTGTAATATGGGAATTCCCCTTTGAAATAAAGGCAAGGGTTCCAATAATTCCTGTGGCGCGAGGGACTTTACAAACTTCACACAAATTGTAGCTGGTAGTCATGATATTTGATGCAGTGGTATTGGCTAGGCTTCAGCTTAAACCACTACAGCATCCGTGCAGTCTTATTTGTTCAGCCGAATAAAGCTACAACTAGATCCGAAATGGTTTTATCATATGGCTCTATATATTATGCGGGTACGTTCTTTAAAGCTCGGTGTATTGAGCTATCTGTCTTTTCAAATTGTGTTTTAAATCTTTAAAACATAATTCTACGAATGCAATCTTGAAGATTTTTATTATAAATTGACGATATACATATATTTACAAAAAAAAACATTATATATTGAATCGAATTAGGCAGTACTTGGTGAAAATCCATTGTAATAAAATAATTGGATAAAGAAGAACCTGTCATGTACCCACTGATTGCAACCCCAAAATATTTTGTGTTCGAACCGAAATACTGTAAGTTAGAGTCCACCCAGATCCTACGACGCGGCTGTCGCTATCCAGAGGAGTTCGGTATTGTAAACCTTTGTATTTTCATTGCAAAGCTTGGGATGGACAATCCAAGGTTTCGTGGCGGATTCCTCTCTTTTTCTACATATATTCAATAAAATTATTTTCATACTTAGACGCTGTTTTCGTAAAATAGCTCTTTTGGATTATTTTACAAGCTGATCTCACATGATAAAATAGTGCAATATGGGCATATAAAAACCTTTATTAATAAAACAGTGAATAGGTACGTCAAATTATAAGTATAGTAAAGTATAAGATGATGATAAATTTACCAAAGTTTATTTTAAGGCACTTACTAAATAAGCTATCAAAGGAATCTTCCTTAAATCCAAAGTTTATAAAGGCTAACAACATTTTAGAACTTTTGCAATAGGACTTTACAAAATATCGACTTTCCATTTTTTGTAATGGTTTTGAAGAATTGTGTTATAGATTCAAACTTTAAAATATATGTAAGTAAATTTTTTTGCTTTATCATTATTTTGGCAGATAAGACCCGCTTAATGGTACTTCGGCAACGTTGTCCATAGGCGCGCGCTAAAGCCTTCCAAGATCTAAATGTTAAGCTGCTAGGAGCAAGGGTCAAACTGACTTTACCGCATACAGCACACAGCCTTCTGAAGTAGAATGTATACCCTACTCGATAGAGGAACACAACACGAATTTGATTCGCTGTGATTTTTGTAGAGTAGGACCTAGGATTTTTTTATACTAGGAGATAGGTTAGGTAAAGTGATATCAGTCATAAAATTATTAGTAACAGCACAGTATACAGGGTGTCCGGTAATTAATGGATAACCTTGAAATGTCATAGTAGAACTGAAGGCAGTTCAGAAAAATTGAAAAATGTACATATTAAAAAGTGCAAACTATATTAGCATATCATAATTTTGACTGTCTATCTATTAGCATAATTAGAGTTTAATAACAAAACAACAAAAAACCGATGGATTTCATTCATTTATGGTCGTAGTATAAAAGAAAGTTATACATGGTAATTAAAAAAAAACACATATCTCAGGTAGTAGACGGATAGATTGTTTTTCATATTTTTTTCTGAACGGCCATCAGTTCCACTATAAGACATTTCCAGGTTATCCATTAATTACCGGACACCCTGTATACAGTTGTGCCCAGTAGATAGATTCGTCATTTTAAAAATAAGACAAGAACTATTGTTGACGAAATCCTTACTAATATTATGAATGCAAATGTGAGTTAGTTTGTTTGTTACGCTTTCACACCTTAGCAACTGGACAGATCATCATCAACTTTCAAAATTATTCACATACACGTCTTCAAGGGCAAAGAAAGAGTACAGAGAAGAATATATGATAACTTTCATCGTAAAAAAATTTTTGTTTTCGAGGGATAAAAAATTATGGACAAAATCTAGATAAAAGCGGGCAAAGTTGCGAACAAAATGTAGGGTCGATATAATCCTTCAAGAGCATCGCGTCACAGTATGTACATACATACTGTGACACCTATATCCTCGAAGAATCATAAAATATAAAAGTTATACTTTAATATATAGGAACACAGCAACATTTTACCGAATTATTCCAACTAAATAAAGCTACGAAGCAAATACTAATCATTTCGCTGTACACCCACGTAATAACATTGGTAGCTACAACACACCACCTAAATATTACAAAGTCAACATATTAGTATAATTTGTGACACTTTTCGGCACTTTGTCAAAGTTTTTGCGACATTCTTCGCTTATGACACAAGTTAAAAATGATGCCTCATATTTTGTGGTACTTTTTGCATTATGCTTGTTTTCTGGAGCATTAATACATTGAGTGGGTTAAACTCGGTGGTATATTTAGCTTGTAAGTAATGATTGTCGTTAAACATTGTGTCTGAGACATTTAGCGGGGTGAGTAATAATAATTCGCGGTGAGAGCGTCGTCGCGGTTTACAATAATGTGAAGGCTTTATTATTGTGGAGTGGCAATTATTATGTTTTAATGGCATGAAAAATTATTATGATAATCTTATGTTGCTTAAATTTAGAACGTGTAACAGAAAGGTGTGGTCATATTTAAGTGCCACATAACAGAGTTTACACCCTGTACAATCGAAAATCGTGACAAATAAAAACGTATATATTATTTTCACTATGATATAGCATTTTCTTTTTTATTGACTTATCAATATCATACATTCTAGTCAATACATAAACAACACCAACAGTTGACTCGGATGATCTTCGTTGAACCTGAAAATTACCAGGCTCAATTTTGATAGTGATATAACGCTTTTGTTTTTATGTTTAAGTAGTAAATAAACAAAATATTTAAATTTTACTAAAATTCAAATTATTTTATTTCGGTCTGGAAATAGAGCACATAAAATATGTTATTTATCAGATATACATTAAGGTCCTTAATTATGACCACACTTTCCTGTTACACGCTGTATTCATACCTATTCTTGCGCTTGTAGCCCTTAAAGATGCAGATATTATAAACTCATTTCGCCAATTATAATTTTAGATCTCACCTAATAGGGGATAAATCTACTGCCTGTTACTAGGCACAATCCAGACGTCGAATTGCTACCTAGAAATTCTTGACAAAAAAATAGATCCATTAACAGACACTGCTTGCTCCGGGAATTGAACCCAAAATCTCATACAGAGAAGCCAAATTAACTGTCGTTCCGCCACCGAGGCCACCCATATTTCAGTTGGTGGATGCCTCGCTCATTACGTATGGCATCGTGTGGCATCAAGTTCTCTATAAAAGCACGAAATCTCAAAATGCCAATTTTTTGCCTATGAATAGTTAATAGTTATGCCTAACGTGGAGCAGTTTAAAAATATGACTGTTGAAATGTCTACCAACCGCTTTTAGATTATACAGGCGTCAAAATATACATACATACATATATATTTTACTTTAAGTTAGGAGCTGGTTTAGTACATAGATTTAACTACAATATACATTTAGGTTTTTAGAAACTGTTCTGAAATAGGAATAATGAGTACTAACTTCAATACAATCATGGTTCATTACATAATATTAATCGGAATCCAACAACAACATCAAGAAGGGTAAGCCATAGTCTACTCTGGCCCAGTGCGGGTTGGCAGTCTTCACATATTATCTTCGAGAACATTATGAAAAACTCTTAAACATGCAGGTTTTCTCATGATGTTTACCTTCACTGTTAACGCGATAATTAACTATTTAATTCGCACATAACTTCAAAAGGTTATTGGCGTGCCTTAGGATCGAACTCTGCATGACAGTCAAACGGTTAAAATTTTCTTCTATTATTTATCAAAAGACGGCAATGAAAATTACCAATACTCCATCAATCAGCTCCTTACAATTGACTTTCACCAACTCTTTTATAAAATTGGCATTTATTACTGCAGCTTTATCTTTATATTTCATCGAGACGTAGGGTTCATTTTTACTGAGCACAGCCTGTACATAACTGAGAGGTAAGGGATTTCCACTTTTGAAGGATTATTTATCCTAACTGATATTATACATGCGAATGTTCATTTGTTTGTTCGTTACGTTTTCACGCTTTAACTGCTCGATCGATCATCATGAACTTTATCAGGGGTACAGAAAAGAACGTGGGTTACCTTTCATCCAAAAAAGCACTGTACCCGAAGGATAGGAATGTATTAACAAAATTTATATTAACGTGAGCGAAGCTGTGATAAAGGTAAACTAAGATTTTATTACAAAACACCACGACATAATTACAATTAAAACTAGAATATTATAACGACTGACCTATTAGTAACTTTGTGAACATGGCTGCTAAAAACATTGATTCATCGAGGCAATTCTAAATTTAAATATAGACCATTGTAAAAATAATTTAAAATAAAAACATACATACATGGTCTCAGACTTCTATTCCCAAAGGTTAGGCAAAAGTGCATTACATCCTGTTTTAGCTAACTAAATTATAATTCCACCGTAATAGGTAATGAGCTTATTGTCGTCTACCAAAAACAGTTCTAGGCTCCGTGAATGGGCTGGCTCGACCGGGGAAGTACTACCCTCTCACAGAATATCGACGTGAAATAGCAGTGTTCCTACTGTTGTGTTCCGTTTGGTGAGTGAGAGTGCCGGAAGCCCAATCATCCTCTTTCCCCCTTTCTGCTTCTTCTCCTAAAGGGTCGGCAACGCGCAAGTTATGTCTCTAGTATTGCAGGCGTCCATAGGCTACGGTGACCATTTACCATCAGGTAGGCCGTATGCTAGTTTGCACCTTAGAAGTATAAAATTATTTTTACTGGAAACCCCAATTACGCGTTGCCCAACTCGTGCAACGAACCATCAGATATAGTATTCGCAGTTGTTACTGCCGCGCCACTAAGGCAGTCTAAAATAGTGTATTTAACAAATAAACCTTGATAAAATCCGTACCTAATTATATACTACTTTATATAATTCCAATGGCATGTATTGATATTCCTTATCCTATTACAACTTAACGCATCTATGTGACAGTTTTGTTATATGTGACCTACCTTTTATTATCTCAACCCTCAAAGGAAATGTCGCGTCAGGGAATTGAACCCGGCACAGTGGCGCCCTCTAACGAACAAAAGCGCGTAGGAAAGGGTGGTTTTGTTATGGTAATATGTCCTCAAATGTCACTATCCTGTATGAGGAAAGGTTTGAAGGGACGTAATGGGTTCCTTAGTTAAATGTGAATAAAGGCACTTAGCTAGAGGATAGATTGCTTTCAAATAGGCTGTAGAAAAATGGCGATAATGTTGATAGTCTATACTGGTTGTAAGGAACGGCGTACAGAAAACTTTAGCAAGATGTCTTTCTATAGGTACTTATCTCGACGGAAACATCTATTAATCATAAAAACGCAAGATTAAGTATTAATTTGAATTCTATGTTTTGTTTCACGTATAGTTGCTTGTATGAATACTACAATTAATAGTTAATTTAAGACAAACCATAGTGGTCCAAAGGCCACTATGATTTGTCTGAATCTATAATACCTATTATAATACCTATTTTTATTTTACGCTATGTCTCGGTAGCACTGTGGTCATGTATGCTACTGCCATATGACTGGGCCTGGTCGACGGTAAATAGGCCAGACCGTTCTTACACGGGACCTAAAAGATTAAGTATGGGCTGCGGGAGAATAGCAATAAAGACGAGTTTGCGCCACTAGTGCTTTATAAGACTAGTTTAATGCCGCGTGACTGCATGGATGTTGTAGTTGTGGTTTAAGTGGTCGCCTCACCACTATCAATACGCCGAGTGGTTTAGGTTCGAATCCCACGCGGGACAAAAAATTGTGTTATCAACAAATGGTTGCCCCGAGTCTGGGTGTTGTTTGTATCCATTGTCTAAATGTTTGTAAAGTCCCCCGCTACACAGGAATTATACCCAGTAAGAGCATTTTATTATAAAACAATTTTATAACATAGAACTAAATATACCACATTAGAATAATAATAACAATGTCAACCATAACGGAGACTGGCCATCTGCGCAGGAGATATAATAGTGCACAATAGTATGCACAAACACAAGTACACTCGCATAATCCGATAGGACAGCAAATCCGACACAACCAGAGAGAGATGCGTGGGATGCCAAGCGCGGGACTTAGGCTTTACGTGCTTCCCTAGGCACGGAGTTGTTTAACACCACCGACATCCTAACTCTGGGCTAGTACTAAGATTTTTAACAGACAAATCTTAATAAATAAAAATACAACTTTTTGTTGACCCGACCCGGGATTCGAACCCTCATGCACAGCAGTCACCACAGCAGTCGCATTTACTACCGCTGTGCCCGTCTTTAATAGTTGGTGAAATTAAATGGGTTTCATACACATCTGCCTACCCTTTAGTGGATAAGCCTAAGCCTACATATGTAACAGTATCTTTAAACAGATCTATATCATAAGCCAATAATAGAAATTGAACCAGACCCGCATCATCCCATCTTCCCTTATTGAAAATAAAAGTTTCAATAGACTAATCCATCAAAAGATCATATACTGAATCCATACGATACGTATATAAAATCTGTTTTTGTATTTATATGTATACGGGCTAATCTGCGGGCCCGTATATAAACCATTTAGACCCGCTAATGTAAAAAATTACGACTCTTCGCTTCGATGTTGATTAAATGTAAATAAAGGCATAACTGACCTCTATACGTAAATGACAACACATTGATTTTACCACAGACCGAGTTTCATACTTGGCGTAAAGTTTGTGTCGGACTGTCTGCTTAATTATTTATTCAAAAGTTAGCTCTTAAGCGATAGCGGCCGGCGGGTGACCAACACAATCGGTTTCAATTATGACTGGCATACCAGCACTTGACAGTTTAAGCAGATAGTTGTTTATTATTATTTATCTATATTTTTGAGCTCACATAATTTAATGATTGATTAGATACAAAAATACTGCTGATATCAGGAGTTATGGGTAGTTAGGTTAAGAGTGGCGAGACGATCTCCAGCCACCATAAGGTTTTACCGGGGAGTGGTGGGATTCATAGGTCTGCCCGCCACCCGATGAGCTCTAAGTCCGAGAGAAGGTGTGCGTGTTCCCACGCGCGCCGCTGTATCGTGTCTTTATCCCATCTCAAGTAGCGTAGGGCAGTAAACGGCTCTCTTGATAGAGTAGGTCAATTTGTGTGATTAAAAACCTCGCAGCCCCGCCGACTCTGGTTATTGTTGAGGAACACCGTGGTAGGTTTAGTCGGTAGGACCGGAACTTTCCATCGTTTCCCGCATGAGTCCGACTTTACCTCTCTGACTCCCTGTGGAGTATATATGTATACGTCAAAGCATTCCCCCACGTAAAAGAGGAGTAACTAGGCTGGCGCTGTACACATTAGCGGATTGGCCCGATTGGTCTTCGCAACTCCGTAAGTTGGACACGGTAGTCGGAACTGTCGCTCTCTCGCTACCGGCCGAGGTTCAGTCCAGTCCGGAGCGAGAGGTCTTGGAATGCCATCGCCTCCTTCTCTGATGAAGAAATTCCCATCAAGGTAGCGGTGGCGAAGGAGCGTTTTATCCCATTTTCGCAATCGCAGAACCGGGCGTCAGAGAGTGCGTGACGCACTTTACGGTGGCTGCCTCAAACAAACAACCTCTTGTTTCATTCCCTACTGTAATCTTTGCATATCCTCATATGCCAGGAATACAGTATGTAACTATTGGTATTTTTGACGTCAAGTCAGAGTGAGTCTGTTACGTATCAGTTATTGTCACTTTGGATAATCTTAATGTCTATCAGTGTTCAAAAAGCGTGAGCATTATCCCTTATTTTTTCTTCCTCATCCTTAATAAATACAATATAAATGCGAGTGTGTTTCTTCGTTCGGACTTATTTTACAAGGCAACAAAGCAATCGACACATTTTATACAGGTATATGGATAATTTATGGACCAAAAAGTAACCTAGTAGCATGATAAGTATATCATCCTGAAAAATGCGCGGTTCCTGCAGGATATTTATTCTTT
This sequence comes from Catocala nupta, assembly GCA_963675205.1. NCBI lineage: Eukaryota > Metazoa > Arthropoda > Insecta > Lepidoptera > Erebidae > Catocala > Catocala nupta. Next base: position 26,405,586 of record OY776082.1, read on the forward strand.
CCTTGGACAGACAGAAGTGAAGAAATTGCGGGTTAAACAAGTATATCTACACATACTGATAAATAAAAGAAAAGAAAAAGTGTCTGTTTGTAATGTCAAAATAAAACAGCTTTTTACTTAATGCATATGAAAATATATAAGATACCTAACAATACCTACCTAAAAATTTTAAAATATTTATTTGATATAGTTATATTATAACTATATCAAATAACTATTTTAAAATTTTTGTCTGTCTGTCTGTTTGTTCCGGCTAATCTCTGAAACGGCTGAACAGATTTTGACGGGACTTCCACAGGCTGATAGCTGATGTTATCAGAAATAACATAAGCTACGTTTATTTACAAAAAATAGTATACCGCGGTAATAATCATAACCAATGAAGTAGTGAACAATATCCGATACAAATAGGGAAGTATAAGAAGGAAGGTATACAAATATAAATAATAAAATCGACTCACAAAGTAGAATAATGGCATTTACTTTAGCATAGGTATTTCTATACGAAGAATACAGAATAATTAAGTTTTCGTAAACTCTGCGAACTGAACATACACTTTTTAGGTAAAATCCACGTGGACGAAGTCGTGGGTAACAGCTAGTCTATAATAAAATCCTAAACATACATTTTATTTGTGAGTTGTGACGTAAATGAATTTAGATGTACTTGTATTTTCAGTGATGACTCTAGATAAAAAGCCTACATTATTATTATGTTTTATATAAAATGGTCAATAATTAAAAATACATGGTATAAAGTTATTTAGGATTCATAGACCTGTCGCTACATCAACATCGGGGTCAGCGACTCCCTTATAAAAGCAACGTCTTTGGAACGACTAATTGGTGCAGACAGCAACATACATAAGTAAAAACACATATGCGAGATTTTCATTACCTCTATCTTTTGAAATTATAACCATTGATAGTTTCAAATAGCATATAGATTTCAAAGATATGAAATCGTAAGTATTTTCAATTCATAAAATACTGGCACAAAGATTATTTTTTAGCAACTTATGTCGCTGACTGTACGTGAAGCTCAACTTAAACTTCACGTACAGTCAATTTGTCTATACAAATTGTTTGCCTAATGGAGACAGGTATTCCGCTTATAAGTTAGAAATGTGACACAATACTAAAATTTATAGCCACTTCAGAATAATAAAGATACTCGTAATGAAAAACCTCGGACGCGGTTGACGATATATTCGTGGTCGATGTTCCCATAATGTACACAGTAAACTATTGCGACAGATATTGGATTCATTTCACAATATATATCATTGTGTTTCATTACTTACGACTATATATTTTCGAAGGCTTATGCAGACGCGTGTTACTACTCCGATTTATCAGGTACTAGTTTATGCCCACGGCTTCACTTGCTTAAATGTAGATTAGGTTAGTTCAATAACAGTACTTTTTCCTGGATGAAAAGTACATAAAGTACATAACCTATGTGTAAAAATAAAAAAAACGAAGTGTTTAAAATAGTACGACTTTTTTTAGACTTTCAACTACAGGTGCTTCGTTTATGGCGAATTTAATTTTTCTGTCATTATTATTTTTTGTGAAGGATTGATTCGTCAAACTACAAACGATTTTATTAAAGCTGACTTATTTTTGAAATCGCTGCATATCTTGGTGTACTTATTTCGTACTTTTTTAAAACTTAGTTTTTTTTTTATTTTTACTCTGGTGTCATAATTTTTTAATTTTGTTATTTAGCCCATTTGAAAGGTCCTAACCTTTCTGGGACAACCTGTATATCCTGTGTAGCGGGGAGCTTTGCAAACATTCAAACAACGGACACAAAGAACACCCAGACTCGGAACAACTATTTGTGAACCACCCGATTTTTGGCCCGTGTAGGTATCGAACCCACAATAGACGGAGCAGTGGCAGCAGCGAGGTGATCACTTACACCACTACGCCATACATGCAGTATAGTACGACTCGCCTCCATTAACCTATTGAGTCGCAGTGGCACACCAGTGGCCAAACACAATAGATTTTTAATCATGTCCGGTATTCTGAGCCTTGACAAATTAGTAAAACTTAAACCCTGGCAAGTAAAATATATGCGTATAATATTTCTTCCTTTCCTTTCGGGGATATCGGCGTAAGACTATGTATGTACATAAAGTAAGATTAGATAGGTGGAACGTCACAAAATAAGAATCCTAACTATAATATTATGAATGCGAATGTGTGTTTTAATTTGTTTGTATGTGAATTTGTTTTTTTTATTCCTTTGTTTGTTACGCTTTCACGCCTGTAGTTAAGGATTTATTATTATAAAACCGATTATTATAAAATTTCGCATACGCGTTGTCAGGGGAGCAGGAAAGGACAAAGGGTACCTTTCATCCAGCTAGTAAAGTACTGCTACTAACCTAACCTTTCCTACATTTACGTGGGCGAAGCCGCGGCAAAAATCTAGTAGCAAATGAAAAAAAAATGTATTCTTTAAAAACATAATTAGCGTTTAATTAGCTCCACTATGTCTTTTGTCTTAGTGTTTTAGTCTCATTACTCATTCATTCAACTACAGTAATTAAAAACGCAATCTCATCGTACAATAGGACAATAGCCCTTGTCAAATTACATTTTATTTTTTATTTATTTTGTTTGGTTTGCCATCAGTTAATATATGATACACTGAAACAAGAAAATTATAACTATAGTCTACAACGCTAGCATAGTCGCCATCGTTTGCGCATGACGACATCAAAGTCATCTAGCCTTTCATCCGCAATCATGCCCGAAGCGCTATAGAACCGAGGTAGTCCCGACAACATCCTCATCAGCGCGTTATTATACCTACTGGACGCGCAGAGCGTTCTAAGCTTTCTGCGTATAACTCATCTACAGGCTGCGCGAGTAAAACTACTGATAATAAACCCGAAAGAGAGTCATCTTTTAACTTTTTAGAGCACCTTGCAAACCTCCCTATCGATATCCTGATCATCTGTCAGACAATCCGTAACCACATGACCGAGGTATTTTAATTCAGTGACGACCTGCAGTAGAATTTTTAATAACTGTACAGGCGGCACATTTGCCGATGTATTGTTGCGAACTTTGAATACAATTATTTTACTTTAATATATTTATTTATATATTTTAGTATTTACATTTTATACAAAAACGATAACATAGCTAGTTGCACTCACTGGTCGGTAAACGATTAGCGAGGTTAAGCAACGTTGGGTGCGGTCAGTCTATAGATAGGTGACCGTTTAGTGGTATTTCACCTGAGCGTCTCCTTGCTTCGGAGGGCACATAAAATGTCGGTCCCGGTTGTTGCCAAATTGACAGCAGTCGTTAAGCCCTGTCAGAGGTCTACGGTTAGCTTGAACAACTTTTAACAACAGGTTGGCCACTAACCACACGAAAAATAATAAAAGAGAGACCAAAAACGATAACGTTTATTATGTAACTAAAGTCCAGCTCGCGTTGCAAGGGCCTCTTGAACTGTTGCGTTATTTTACCCGTTATACTCCGCGACCATGCACACAACAATTCACCCAGTAACCAATCGGTTAAAAAGTACAACAATGCAAACATATACACATGCATTGAATTTTGTACACATAGCTAAATTACATTCTTCTATGGTGACTTTTCTAAAATTAATCCTAACTAATATTAGAAATGCGAATCTGAGTTTGTTTGTTACTGTGAATTAATGAATGAATTCATTGTTTCACAGATCATAACATACATGAGATACAAACATACATGAGATACAATTTTAAGTGTAAGCATAACAGTAATGTCTGATACAAATTGTTTGCGGTACTTAAAATAGGTAAAACCTGTGCCTTAAGGACCTACTTTTCAGCAACTTTCTCATGATTCAGTAGATTTATAGAATTGACATATTATATAATATCTGTCAGTTCTATAAATCTATAATTATTAATTTATAACATATAATTTTTTTTTAAATATTATACCTTTGAATCTATAGGAAATATTTGAAATGATTGTAACTCCATTATGCAAAGATGACACTTCGCGGATAGTTAGGTCATGTCTTTGAATTTAAATTTTTATTTCGTTTGCCTTCCCTGCCCGTAGTATTCAATTAGCCGGAACCACAGACAGAAGCTAGTTATTATATGCATGAAACTAATTTCGTATGCATTACTTAAATGAATTACGTCAAACGAAACGAACTTAGTGATTCATACGAGTCTCATTACATAGTCACAGACTGAGTAATATGTTTAGCAAATGTACGAAGAAAAGTAATTTGAATCTCAAATACTGAGAAAACAAAATAATTAAGAAAATTACTTTTACTCTTCTCTTGAAGTATATATACATAGTGTAACAGAAAAGTGTGGTCATATTTAAGCGTTACACAATATAAATCTTGTACAATGGCAATCGTGACAAATAAATCCGTTTACATTATTTTTACTAAGATATTGCATTTTCAATATCTAATGAATATTATCGCTTACTAACCGATGGGCCAGAAGGGGTACGCCCGTTGGTTAGAAGGTCGTCACCAGCTAAAGGACGCGAGAAGCGGTTGGAGGTATAAGCCTGCAACCGCTTTCCGCGTGCATGTCCACTACTGGACTTATGTCCAGCAGTGGACATCTTTCGGCTGATATCATGATTGCATTTTCTCTTTTAAAATAAATAAAAATATCAAATCTTTACTCTTTTAAATGTTAGTTAAGCTTATCGTCTACCAGTCGCATTGCCAGATGTCTTACAAATTTTAGTAGCAACTAAGAATTTCCTAAATAAAAAGCCCAATAACATATTTCCCGGCTCCAACATCGAAATGGAGACCTCACGATGGCACACAAAATATGCTCGAGGACTAACAAGGCACAGGTTATGTTTATTAATTACTTTAAAACCGTCAACGCTTAGTCTGACGAGCCTCGTTCATTTAGCTGATTGCCGTATATTTGCACGCGATGTGACGACGGCCCACCTACTCGTGCAAATATTTAAGATTAAATGGCAAAAGTGCGTTATTAAAATAGTTCAGAAGTTTTAGTTTTTGTTGTGTTTGGTAGAATTCCTTCAATTTTCAAAATGTGCAGCGATTAATGATGGTGTTAGGGGACGAGTTTCCAATCGTCAGCTAATAATCTTTACCTGGGCAATATGTTTGACAGCTTTTGTAATGAAAATATGACAAATCGCCGTAATTATGCATAGCTGAGATAAAGGTTATCTCTGACGATTGAAAAATCAGCACAATCCGGGTATGTACGAAAAGCCTGGATTATATTAGTTAATAGAAAATATAAATTTCATAATATTGTCTTATGTTTACGCAAATGTTTAACAGTTTAAAGTTTCAAAATTATCTAATAATAGTGTTTTATAAAAAATAAACAACGCGATAAAATCCGTATAAAGTTTGTTTAATTTCAAAATATAAATTTTGTTGGACATTAAAGACCAACTGCACTGAAAGGGGTGAATGTATACTTTTTCAGTTTTCATCTTTTTATTATGCTTCTCTATAAAACGTCAACTGTCGACGTTTTCAAATTTAATAACAAACTGTACTTAAACATAATTACATACATTGTCTCATGCCTCACCCTAACCAGAATATATTTGTGTGATTCACATTTGTAAATAACACAAATATACATTGGTTTACCAAGTTCGACCTTTTGATCGAACATTTGATTGTTCTGAGTCTAGCACAAAAGGTTTTGACTTTTTAACCTAGGCTCAGAACAATTATTAGTATAATAACTAATATAATATAATACTATTAGCCATGCGTTGTACTCACAATACTACCTCGCAATTGTAGTAGTAGCGAATGCGACCGCTGTAAATAAGGTCTGAGGTTCGAAATCTGAGTCGGGCCATCAAAGAGTTATTGGATTTTTCTGTCAAGGAATAAGTCTCAAAACCAGCGCTGGAAGGTTGGCGATATTTAAACATCCACGTCCCTATGAAAGCAGGTAAAGCCGTTGATCTTACGCGATGATATTTGGTCGTGTCGGATTACTGTAACATTGAATTTTGAGAATGAGGGAATAGAGAGTACACTTGTATAACACACATACTTGTGAACTAAAATATCTCCTGCGTAGATGACCAGTCTCCATTATGTTTAACCGCCATACTCGAAAATCAGTCTGAAGGATATTATAAATGCGATTGTGAGTTTTGTTGTTACGCTTTCACGCCTTAACTACTCGACCGATCATTATGAAATTTTGCACACACGTTGTCAGGGGAACAGAAAAAGACATAGGATAACATTTATCCAGAAAAAGTACTTTTATCGAGTGAAGTCGTGGGCAAAATTTAGTTATACAATATAATGTACCCCAGAAATCTTCTACAAGTAGTAGAAAGTAGAAACTAGGACAAACAAGTCAGTTACAATATCTAGAAGGTCGTGACAATAACTGGAGTCACTAGAAGCGGATATGTTCCGCAAGTATAAAATGTTAAACACTATCTTTATGTTCATCTAAGTCGTAAACTATAAATCTGGTTATACCCCTATATGTACAAGACTGTCTTGGACCAGTTTTTGCTGAAACAGTCGTACTAACACAAATAAAACAAAAAAGTGCGCACGTTTGGTCAAACTGACGCTAACGCCGCCATTATCATAATTTATTGCACGGACGGCGTAGTGGTTTAAGTGGTCGCCTCGCTACTGCCACTGCATCAAGTGTTATGGGTTCGAATCCCACACGGGACAAAAAAAATTGTGATCCACAATGTTTGTACCGAGTCTGGATGTTCTTTGAGTCCGTTGTTTGCATGTTTGTAAAGTCCGCCGTGACACAGGTTGTTCTCAAAGCAGGGGAGGTGATTTTAAACAAAATGCTTTGTTTTTAGATGTTACAACGAGAAAATAAATAACCTGTTAAGTCTTTGACATAATTAAAAACCGATTGTGTCTGACCGCCGCGTCGGTATGTCCCTATGACTCAATAGTTTCAAATAAATTTTGTTTTAATTTCGTGTCATTAAGCAAATACTTTGACTTTTCGAAGTTATGTGAGTATTAAATAGTTAATTATCGCTTGCTTAAAGGAAAACATAGTAAGGAAACCTGCATATCCAAGAGTTCTCAATAAAGTTCTCAAAGATATGTGAAGTCTGCCAACCCGTACTGGGCCAACGTAGTGGACTATGGCCTAACCCTTCTCACACTGAGAAGAGGTTCGTGCCCTTCAGCGGGACAGTTTAATACAGTGCTGATATAAGCAAACACAGTCATATTCAACATTTTAGTGGATATTTTAGTGCAGTGCACGAAAGCCAGCAATAGGTTTATCTTGTGTTTGTTGCGTGATGGTTACTGTTATGAACCTAAAGTAATATAAAATACCATTCAAAGATTGGTAACTTCAATACGAATATTGAATACGGAGTAGCTAAGGTTGACCTTGGCTAATCCATGGTCAAATAAAACCAAAAGACCAACTAACCAAATAAGATCGCAATCCTTATAACTAAATTGTCAAATGAAATAAAATATAAAGTTTAAGTGTAACCCAACTACGTAAATAAAGTTTAGAAACTATAACCCGACTACGTAAAAAAGAGGTCTAAAAAGGACAGATTAAAATTTATATAGCCTATGTCACTCGGGCAATTATTACGAATCTATTGACACCTCATTCATTAAAATCGGTTCAGTAGTTTAGGCGCTACGGTGGAACATACAAACATACATACCCAGACCCAAAATCATTACCCTTCCTTATGGCTTCGCCGTAGTCGGGTAAAAATAATGAATAATGAACAAACTCGAGTACTTTCTTCTAAATCACAACTAATAAAGATTAATACTATTACAACATCTTACTAATTAAATATAAATGTGGACGTAGATATATTATTTAATCTCTCGCTAATAAGGACAAAGCGAGGACGAAAAATTGAAACAAAATGGCATTTTATTCTGTAATACGTAAATATATACATATTAGAGTACAGGTGTGTAAAGTATAGAGTACAGTCAGTGACATATGTAGTTGAACATTTTATAACACTGATACTACATTTTGCCCGCGGCTTCGCTTGCGTTAATGACGGTTAATGTTACGATAGATTTTTTAGTAGCCGATGTGTTATTCTGATATACCTATAGACAATAATACTGTAAAGTTTCATCAAAATCCATGAAGTAGTTTTAGCGTGAATGAGTAACAAACATCCATCTATCCTCACAAACTTTCACATTTATGTATAATATGAGTAAGATTTGTATAATTTAAATTTGATTAATATTGAGATATAGTAAAGAATTGTGATTAAATATATATATTTTTTTATTGAAAAGACAACCCGCTCTAGGAAAGACTTTACGAAATATCGGATAATGGACACAAAGAACACCCAGACGCAGAAAAACCATTTGTGGATCACACGAAGTTTTGTCCCGTGTGGGATTCGAACCCACTATACTCGGTGCAGTGGCAGTAGAGAGGAGACCATTTAAACCATTACGCCTTATGTGCAGTCATATATAGTACTACCTTTTGCCCGCGGCTTCGATCACGTGAATGAAGGTTCCCCGTGGTACAACTAGTTGGACATAATTCCACCGTTGTACTACGCGTCATAATAATAAACATACATACATACATAAATTCACGCCTGTTTCCCAGAGGGGTAGGCAAAGACTACGGATTTCCATTTGCTACGATCCTGACACACTTCTCTGGCTTCATTCACTTTCATAACATTCCTCATACATGCTCGCCGGTTTAAGGTGCTCTTAACCTGGTCTTTATCCAGAACGTCTCCGATCTGAACAAGAAAAGTTCGCCTAGGTCTCGCCTTGCAACTGTTCCATTCACACTAGCCTTATAAACTTTCTTAGTCAGTCTATTCTCGTCCATTCTTTCTACATGCCCAAACCAACTTAACATACCCTTTTCTATTCTCGTCACTATATCCACTTTTATGCCGCATCTCTCTCTAATCACACTATTCCTTATTCTATCTTTCAGAGTCACACCACATATATTTCTCAGCGCACTCATTTCTACAGCATTTATTCTGCTCTCATGCTTCTTTTGCCATACCCAACTTTCACTTCCATGCATAAGTGTGGGCACTAAAAGTCCTCTATGAACAGCCAAACGTGCCTTTTTGGATATATTTCGACTGTTCATAAAAGCACGTAGGGTGCCATTCACTTTATTGCCAGCAATCCTTCTTCTTTCAATATCTCCTTCATGTGTACCATCCCTTGTAAACAAAGTACCCAAATATACAAATTCTTTCACTTCCTCCACTTGTTCTCCATCAATCATAATATTGCACATCGTCATGCACTCCTCCCTTTCAAATACCATTACTTTCGTCTTGCTTACATTCATTGTCATTCCTTTACTCTCAAAAGCACCATGCATAATAATTACCATCGCCTGCAACTCTTCCGCCGATGACGCAAGTATTACTTGGTCGTCGGCATAAAGTAGACATTTGACAAATAACTCATTCATTCTTAATCCCTATTCACAATCTTTTAAATCTTTCAAACAATTGTCCATGTATAGGTTAAACAGCCAACCAACATGTTGAACCATGGGTAACTTTACTTCCCCGTGGTACAAACAGATTAACATCGCAGTTGTACAATGGGTCGGTAGCCGGTCAGGTTAGGTTATGTTAATAACAGCGCAACTACTTCGTACTTACAACAATAGATGCAGCGAATGTGATGTCTTCTTTTTATCTAAAATAAATTCGTGACCTGATAGTAAATTCTTGTTACTGATAACTGTTTTTTGATAAGTACTCTTATTATATGAAACTCATAGTGTTACTTAGTGAACTTTAGCCTTCGAAATCATAATTTTCTTGCTACCTCATATTCGACTGTCGTGGAAATCTTTAATTGGCTAAGAGATAACTTAGGAAAATTTGTAATGAATCTTTTTAAAAAAGCTGTAGAGTTTCTTTAAAATAAGTAAATAAATAAAAGCATTTTTAATAAGGTTGTAATATTTATAAAAAAGAGATAATATTGCTTTCTAATGGTGAAAGTGTTTTAATTAAATTAAATTAAATTCATTTAGTTCAGGTCTTTAACCCATATAAAATTAAAAAATTAAAAATAATTATTTTAGAATTATCCATTCTTGCACAAAAAATGTTACATACTATTACAATTAATAAAACATACAAAATTATAAATTAAATTTAGAATTATAAATAAAATACAAAATATTATGAAAATGTCAAAAAATAAATTAAAAAATGATACAAAATATGAGAACAAAATGTCACAAAATGTCAAAGATAAAATTGAAAATAAAAATGTCAAAATATGTTAAAATTTAATCCTAAAGTTAAAGATATATATATGTGCACGCGCTGGCATGCAGCTGCAGCCATCTCCACAAGAAAGGAGAATCCCACCGCTCGGACAACACGCTCAGGATCCCATTCGAGCCACCCCTACAGCGTCGCAGAAGCGATGCACTCCTTTGCCGGATTATTCCGTAGAAGTCATCGGTAGCAGCATCAGCGAACATCGCCGATGCGCTACAATACCGGGGCCGCCCCAACAGAATCCTGAACGCGTTGTTGTACTGGACACGAAGAGCGTTGTACGCCCGCAGAGTGAAGTTGGTCCACAGGCTGCACGTGTAAAAGGTCTGGCAATAGGCCTTGAATAAGGTTATTTTAACCTGTGAAGAGCAACGTGCAAACCTGCGAGCCAGCATGTTGCACCGGACAGACAACGCCCTTCGCTCCCTCTCGATGTCCGCATTGTCAGACAGATCATCAGAGACCAAGTGACCCAGATACTTGAATCGATCTACTCTGTTCAAATGTGACCCGCAAAGAGTGACAAGTGGTCCAGTTAAGTAGCTTTTAGTACCAGCTTTGAAGATCATGTATTCACTCTTCTTTGGGTTATATCTGAGCCGATGGGCCTCCGCGTAGGTCTCACAAATATTCAAAAGCCTGCGCATCGCAGAAAGAGACGGGCTCAGCAACACCATGTCATCCGCGTGACTTATGTTGTTTATACATACCCCATCAACGGAACAACCGACCTTAGTGCTGCTGAGCTCCTCGATCAATTGATTCATATACAGGTTGAAGAGACGTGGGGAGGTTATTCCCCCCTGCCTCACCCCACAGTCCAACCCGTATACGTCCGAATGCGATCCTGCCCATCTGACACTATTTTGCTGGTGACTATACCAATATTCAAATAGTGCTATAATGTCATGTGACAACTTCGTCTCGCATCGCAACTTACGCCATAACTTGTCATAATTGACGGTATCGAATGCTTTTGACAGATCTAAGTAGCAAGCATATACAGGCGTATTCCTGTCTGTGTAGTACTGAACAGTTTGCTTGAGACAGAGTATAGCACTCTCAGTTGAAAGGCCAGGCCTTAAGCCACATTGGGCGTCGTTCAGAAGTAGGTGCTTTTCCAACTGTTGTTCAAGCAAACTATCCAGTATCTTACTTATGACTGTTGCTAGCGAGATGGGTCTATAATTTGAAACGTCAGAAGAATCACCAGTTTTATTTTTAACAATAGGAACTACTACGGAGTACATTAAGTCATCAGGCAAGTAACTATGACCCACACATAAATTGTAGAACAAAGCGAGAACTCTCGGTAGATGTACACCCGCGTACCTCAGATGCTCGATGCTGAGCCCATCGTGACCCGGAGACTTACCTCTAACCATTCGTTTTATAACAGAGGCCACATCTTTGGCGGTGAATCTAACGGCAACGTCCCCGGGGCGATCCACAGCGGAGAGCACCCGCGATTCGGGCCCGAGCGGGGATTCGACCTTGAAGTGGCGCTGAAAGGCACAGGCTATGTCCCGGGGCTCATGCGCACCCCCGACACTCACAGGGCGGCTCGACACAGCATTCATATTTCTTGTATTTTTCCAGAAATTGCTAAAGTCGTTATTAGCATGATGCTCAGCAATAATATTCATTTTAATCTGTTGTTCATTATTTTGGCAATATTTCAGTTTAGATTTAAATATTTTCCTGGATTCACACATGTCTCTGTACACAGGTCCAAAACTAGGTTTACCATTGTTTATCCATGTCTGAAAACGATGCCGCGCCCTCCCGTGAGCATCACTGACAAACTTATTCCAGCCCGGTACATGTCTATGCTTCTTACGTTTAGATACATGTTTCTTACAGCTGCACTTAGCGGCTTCAGTCAAAACATTTACAATAGTCTTGTACATATTATTTATTATTAATTTGTGGGACTCATTATCACACATTTGATCCGCACAATAAGTAAGCTCTGGTGGGAAATCTAACTGTTTTAATTCTGAGTTACAATAATTTAAATACATTTCAATTTGTTCATTGTTTCTAATACCCCAATTTATTTGATGAAGTGTTGACGTAGTTATTTTCTGCCAAATTGATAGCAGTCGTTAAGCCATGTCAGAGGCCTACGGGTAGCTTGAACAACTCTTGACAACAGGTTGGCCACTAACCACTCGAAAAAAAATAAAAGAGAGACCAAAAACGATAACGATTATTATGTAACTAAAGTCCAGCTCGCGTTGCAAGGGCCTCTTGAAATGTTGTGTTATTTTACCCGTTATACTCCGCGACCATGCAAACAACAATTCACCCAGTAACCAATCGGTTAAAAGGTACAACAATTCAAACATATACACATGCATTGAATTTTGTAAACATAACTAAATTACATTCTTCTATGGTGACTTTCCTAAAGTTAATCCTAACTAGTATTAGAAATGCGAATCTGAGTTTGTTTCTTACTGTGAATGAATGAGTGAATTTATTGTTTCACAGATCATAACATACATGAGATACAATTTTAAGTGTAAGCATAACAGTAATGTCTGATACAAATTGTTTGCGGTACTTAAAATAGGTAAAACCTGTGCCTTAATTATCTTCCAGCAACCTTCTCATGATTCAATAGATTTATAGAACTGACATATTATATAATATCTTTCAGTTCTATAAATCTATAATTATTCATTTATAACATATAATTATTTTTTTTAAATATTATACATGTGAATCTATAGGAAATATTTGAAATGATTGTAACTCCATTATGCAAAGATGACACTTCGCGGATAGTTAGGTCATGTCTTTGAATTTAAATTTTTAATTCGTTTGCCTTACCTGCCCGTAGTATTCATTCAGGCGGAACCACAGACAGAAGCTAGTTATTATATGCATGAAACTAATTTCGTATGCATTACTTAAATGAATTACGTCAAACGAAACGAACTTAGTGATTCATACGAGTCTCATTACATAGTCACAGACTGAGAAATATGTTTAGCAAATGTACGAAGAAAAGTAATTTGAATCTCAAATACTGAGAAAACAAAATAATTAAGAAAATTACTTTACTCTTGAAGTATATATACATAGTGTAACAGAAAAGTGTGGTCATATTTAAGCGTTACACAATATAACTCTTGTACAATGGCAATCGTGACAAATAAATCCGTTTACATTATTTTTACTAAGATATTGCTTTTTCAATATCTAATGAATATTATCCCTTACTAACCGGTTGGCCAGAAGGGGTACGCCCGTTGGTTAGAAGGTCGTCACCAGCTAAAGGACGCGGGAAGCGGTTGGAGGTATAAGCCTGCAACCGCTTTCCGCATGCATGTCCACTACTGGACTTATGTCCAGTCTTATCGTCTACCAGTCGCATTGCCAGATGTCTTACAAATTTTAGTAGCAACTAAGAATTTCCTAAATAAAAAGCCCAATAACATATTTCCCGGCTCCAAAATCGAAATGGAGACCTCACGATGGCACACAAAATATGCTCGAGGACTAACAAGGCACAGGTTATGTTTATTAATTACTTTAAAACCGTCAACGCTTAGTCTGACGAGCCTCGTTCATTTAGCTGATTGCCGTATATTTGCACGCGATGTGACGACGGCGCACCTACTCGTGCAAATATTTAAGATTAAATGGCAAAAGTGCGTTATTAAAATAGTTCAGAAGTTTTAGTTTTTGTTGTGTTTGGTAGAATTTCTTCAATTTTCAAAATGTGCAGCGATTTATGATGGTGTTAGGGGACGAGTTTTCAATCGTCAGCTGATAATCTTTACCTGGGCAATATGTTTGACAGCTTTTGTAATGAAAATATGACAAATCGCCATAATTATGCATAGCTGAGATAAAGGTTATCTGACGATTGAAAAATCAACACAACCCGGGTATGTACGAAAAGCCTGGATTATATTAGTTAATAGAAAATATAAATTTCATAATATTGTCTTATGTTTACGCAAATGTTATACATTGAAATTAAATAAACTGTATACGAATTTTACCGCGTTGTTTATTTTTTTATAAAACGCTATTATTGCATAATTTTGAAACTTTAAACTACTATTTTTAAACACTTTTACTAGTTACTGTTTACTTCGATTTAAGCTATTTAATTAAATGATAAAACTATTTAGATTCGATTTACACTGTCCCCGACGACTCGTGACCTGACCCTGCTGAAAAGGAGGTATCAAAACGTCGAGGAAAGTGTAAAATTAAATCTAAATAAATTGAACTAAGCAGTAACTAGTAAAGTGTTTAACAATAGTAGTTTAAAGTTTCAACATTATGTAATAATAGTGTTTTATAAAAAATAAACATCGCGATAAAATTCGTATAAAGTTTGTTTAATTTCAAAATATAAATTTTGTTGGACATTAAAGACCAACTGCACTGAAAGGGGTGAATGTATACTTTTTTAGTTTTCGTCTTTTTATTATGCTTCTCTATAAAACGTCTACTGTCGACGTTTTCAAATTTAATAACAAACTGTACTTAAACATAATTACATACATTGTCTCATGCCTCACCCTAACCAGAATATATTTGTGTGATTCATATTTATAACACAAATATACATTGGTTTACCAAGTTAGATCTTTTGATCGAACATTTGATTGTTCTGAGTCTAGAACAAAAGGTTTTGACTTTTTAACCTAGGCTCAGAACAATTATTAATATAATAACTAATATAATATAATACTATTAGCCATGCGTTGTACTCACAATACTACCTTGCAATTGTAGTAGTAGCGAATGCGACCGCTGTAAATAAGGTCTGAGGTTCGAAATCTGGGTCGGGCCATCAAAGAGTTATTGGATTTTTCTGTCAAGGAATTTTCAAAACCAGTCCGGCGCTGGAAGGTTGACGATGTTCAAACATCCACGTCCCTATGAAAGCAGGTAAAGCCGTTGATCTTACGCGATGATATTTGGTCGTGTCGAAGTACTGTAACATTGAATTTTGAGAATGAGGGAATAGAGAGTACACTTGTATAACACACATACTTGTGAACTAAAATATCTCCTGCGTAGATGACCAGTCTCCATTATGTTTAACCGCCATACTCGAAAATCAGACTGAAGGATATTATAAATGCGATTATGGGTTTTGTTGCTACGCTTTCACGCCTTAACTACTCGACCGATCATTACGAAATTTTGCACACACGTTGTCAGGGGAACAGAAAAAGACATAGGATAACATTTATCCAGGAAAAAGTACTTTTAACGAGTGAAGTCGTGGGCAAAATTTAGTTATACCATATAATATACCCCAGAAATCTTCTACAAGTAGTAGAAAGTAGAAACTAAGACAAACAAGTCAGTAACAATATCTAGAAGGTCGTGACAATAACTAGAGTCACTAGAAGCGGATATATTCCGCAAGTATAAAATGTTAAGCACTATCTTTATGTTCATCCAAGTCGTAAACTATAAATCTGGTTACACCCCTATATGTACAAGACTGTCTTGGACCAGTTTTTGCTGAAACAGTCGTACTAACTCAAATAAAACAAAAAAGTGCGCGCGTTTGGTCAAACTAACGTTAACGCCGCCATTGTCACAATTTATTGCACGGACGGCGTAGTGGTTTAAGTGGTCGCCTCGCTACTGCCACTGCGTCAAGTGTTGTGGGTTCGAATCCCACACGGGACAAAAAAAATTGTGATCCACAAATAGTTGTTATGAGTCTGCATGTTCTTTGTGCCCGTTGTTTGAATATTTGTAAAGTCCCCCGCGACACAGGAATTACTCATAGCTGGAGAGGAGTCTTTAAAAAAAATGCATGCTTTTTAGCACTATTACCTATGCCAGTTATGGTGAGAGTGGACTGTATGAGTGATAAACGCAACTTTTTGCAAAGTGAATCTGTAACGAAACTTCTCTGGCTGCCACTATCGAGAAGGGCACGCGCAATGATGTATGTGTTGTTATGATAAACTTCGACGAGCGCAGTTGAAAGCAAAACCTGTTCTAATGTTATAGACTGCACGGCTTGCTTAGAATGATTACTATGTGTTAATAATGAAGATGCGTTCGTACGCACACATGCTTTCGCATCGTCTCCGCTTGAGTCAGTATATATATGTGGGTTCGATCCCCAAACTGAACAAAAATTGGAGGCTGGCTGTCCTTTGTGTTCGTTGTTTGAATGTTTGTAAAATCCGACGCGACACTACAATAATAAATAGTGCGGGAGTTGTCTTCTTTAATAAATCAAAATTTTAATTAATCTTACTCATGACTCCTTGCTTATGATTTTGCTTATTTTTGATTCTTTTCGTATCAGTATTTTCTTGTAAAACGGACGCTAGCAAGCCTTATCTGCCCAAAGAAATCCATTAATCCATTAAATAGTTAAACATAGTATTGAATCTTAGCAAACCTTTAACAAACAAACGCTATAGTTGTTTGTGAAAACAATTTCGTAGATATATTCACGAAACAATAAGACACCTCTGAAGAGAGGTCTGAGGGACCAGAAAACGGTACAAAACAAACATTCGCACGAATCGTGAACTCCCCTCTCCCCTCGTGCCCTCGCACCGAGGAATCTGGCCGCAGAATTACACACACTCCATTAAGTGCCGTCTTACCCTTCAAGCCTTTTATACTACACGATATCAACACCATATGTGTACATGTACGTGTTAAGTAAACAGCCTTTAATTAGAGATTGTGCAACTAAGTTTGTTGGTGACACTTTGAAAACGGATACGCCTAGTTATTGAACATGCTACTTGTTTCATTTAAAAATGAAACTCTAAATTATGATTTGGCGAAAAGTGTACTCGCATAAAACATCCTAACTATAATATTATAAATGTGAATGTAAGTTTGCTTGTTACGCTTTTATGCCTTAAAATCTCAACCGATCATTATGAAATTTTGCATACAGGTTGTCAGGAGTACAGAAAAGAATATAGGGTGTACCTTTCATCCAGGACAAAAGTACTTTACGCAAGGGATAAAAATTTATTGACAAAATCTACATTAATACGAGCGAAGTCGCAGGCAACATTCACTTTGGTATATTTTTTACCTTGAACAGTCAGTAAGTCTACAGGACTTGTAGTCTGTGAGACCGAGTGACATATTATCTGCTTACGACTTCAAGCATCCATATTGATTTGAGTGACAGCGCGATCAAATGCGCTAAGTACCACCGAATTGAAATTACAAAGTGGCCTATCAGATCGCATAGTGGCTACAGTATTATTTCCTTTTATTAAAACAACATTTTTTGGTTTGAATATCGCAAAACCAATACATCATACATACATCCCTATACCTATTAAATACTAGCGACCCGCCCGGGCTTCGCAACGCATGACAATCCGTTCAGTAGTGTTTGAGTTTATCGTGACCAGACAGACAGACGCAGCGTTTCGTAATATATAATACACAATAATTATTATATTTACTATCCTATCCACGTGTCCTACTTCTTCCCACCTCCTCTTAAATAAGTGACAGGTTTTCATTTTAATAGGAATCAATCACTTTGGGTTTGATCCCGAAGTGACTAGTGACATCATTCTCTCTATTTCATTCCTCAAAAAGATTTGCGTTGTGACAATAAGTTTAACGGTAGGTAGCGGATTGGTCATGTTAACTTGAAATTGCTTCTGCACTGCTTAGAAAACCCGACTATTGCCACGGGCCAGTGGAATTAGTCGTATATACCGCTTATTACCGGGTGGTTCGCAAATTCGTCTGCGACCAACAGTAAACATAGAAATATAAATATTTATTCACCTAGAATTCGGTAAAAAACAAATGATAACATAATAAAAATATGCCGAAGTATAAGCCTAAACTGACATGCGAATCTTAACTTTAATAAGTTAAGTTCAATTTAACAATATTTTTTTATAAAGGTGGAGTATAGTATGTTTAATTAAAGGTATTCCTAGTTTATATACGTATTATAGGAAACAATAATTATATCTAAAATTTACGATAATAAGATTTTTTAATAGTGTGGATCCACCTATCTAGTAGCCATTTTAATAAATAATCAATTAGCCGGCAATAATCGAATCTAATATAATAAACGCGAATGCGCCTTCGTTTGGTAGTTGGTTTATTTGTTACGCTTTCGCGCCTTAACAACTCGACCGATCATCAAGAAATTTCGCATACACGTTATCAGGATTGCAAAAAGCCTCTTATCCAGAAAAATGTACTGTTACTAACATAATCTAATCAACATTTACGTGATCGAAGCCGCGGGTAAAATCTAGTAAAATATAATGATACTAGTATCGTATCGTATATAATAAAATTTTCATGATGGCAGAGGCTGGGATGGAATGCAAGCATATTATAAACCCATTACAGAGTGAAACGCCACGATTGAGTGAAAAATGCGACCGTGATGATACCCCATTGTACACTTGCTGGGTGTTCGTAACACCTCTTGTATAATATTGTACAGACGTTTCACTTTGACGAACGATCTGGAAGAAATATCCTGTGTAGCCAACTTAAGAAGATTACCCATAAACTTAGGGTAAATAAATTGTGTCGGATTTCATTTTCAGGTATAAAATTAATGTATTTACTTTTGTTTTTTATTTTACTACACAAGACACAAGAGACTTTACAAACATTCAGACAACGGACACAAAGATCAACCAGACTCGTAAATATTATTTATAGATCACACAAATATTTGTCCTGTGTGGGGATCGAACCCACAATACTCGGCGCAATGGCAGCGGGGGCCATCACTTAATCTACTACACCATTTGTGCCAAATTAATGTCTTTTAAATATAATTTATTTTACAGTGAAACGTTGCCTTAATATAATAATATATAAAATTGCATATTCGTAATATGTACATCCGTAGGATATCGCATCTATGTTGTAAACTAGCTTATAATATGTCCATGCCGCAGCGTTCAATCTGTCTTCATAAAAATATTTTCAAGGATATAGCTCTGCTACAGACAGAATGTGTTTCTTTCGCGTTTATAACTTCGGTTGGAGAATAAAATATAATTATTATTTTATTGATAATAAAATGATTACTAATATTGTTTTGTTTTCATTATTTAGTAGCTTTCGCGCCTTCGTTCGGGAACAATACTTTTACCTGGATGTAAGGTATCCTACGCTATGTCCTATTCTGTACTCCTAAAAACGTGTAAGTCAAATTTCATGAAGATCAGTCATGTAGCTAAGGCGTTTAAGCGTAACAAACTACAAGTGTTATAATTATATAGGCACGTTCTTTTTCTATCTAGGCAACAGTGCTGCCAACTTATTTGTTAAATGATGGATCTAAAAAAATTACCATGAGCGACGAAAGATTATCAGTGTTTGGCTCACCCAGTTGATAGATATGTATGTATGTTAGTAGAGTTCGTCTAGTAACCTTTGTTTTCATTTGGAGGCCATTTAAAATCACTTTTAGGGAAAATCAAATGCTGGTATCACAGGTATAACATTCATTGCCGGGAGACAAAAAACAGATTTTAATATATTTTATTTAAGTTGATAAAATCAACACTTTTTGTTTAATACAATAAAGTATACATTTACCATAATAACGAATGTGTTTACAATTACTCCGTGTCAAAAACTTAAAATAATTAATATTTTCGGCTACAAAATTACGTAAAGGAGACGGGGATTTCTGGGCCTGACTGCTTTAAGTTAAGATATGGTTTAAAAAAAGCGCTGTATTTTTCTATTGTAAAATATAAAAAAATAGCTTAATTCACAATCTGGAAGACGAGAAATCTTAAAAATAAGTTTATGTCACTAATAAAATAGGATATCGATTACTATAATCGATTAATGTGCATGTATTAAATAAAAAAACATAAAATCACTTGCACCAGATGATTGACTCAATCAAAGTAAATGTTTTTAACAATAATTAACATAATGTCAACAGTTAAAAATATCGAAATTCTAACTTGATGAAAATAAATCTGTAAATTGATTCTCGTTTACAGATAGATTTATTACCTGTGTTTGTCAACTGTATTTTTAATCTGTGCTAACAGTGACAGCTACCTAACTCTCAATCTATGATCACTCGTCTCGTATCGTTTACTGCGTGTGCGTTTTGAGTGTGTTTCCAGTTTTTTTATATATATTCCCCAACCAGTGCTTTCTTTCTACGGGCTTCTGATCTTGCTTAACTTGTACGACCCTTGCTATCTTAACGGACACGGATAAACTCGTTTACTCGTCTGAATTTGGCTCGTTATTTTGGATTTTACGTCCTGCTTATCGATTGGATATTGACACCATGGATCGCTGTGTGAATTGTGGTATAGCGACTAGTCGCTGTAATACACTGGGGCGACAAGCTTTAGATGATGAAACGACATTGTCAGTGATTCGTCAATGGCGTGCACCAGAACCTGTAAGTACAACCTTTTGTTTGTTGGCTACCCAGCGTCTCTCACTATAGGTTCCTTCCTATGTTTTCCATAACCATTATGCAGGAGCAACACTAATGCTTAACGTCGTTTTTTAACGCGTTATTGGATACCTACTAAACATCGATATTGAGAGGTTGATTTTCCATAAATCCTTTCTTAGTGGCGGCTTCATTATAAAAGAAACCTACCTACTGTAAAAAATCATGCTTGTTGCTACAATAGTTGACTCTGCTTGTTAATAAGTGTTCCTAAACACGTTAATAATTATCGACATTAAACCTAAGTGTGGCCCCTGCATTATACTTACAAATAAAGTATAGATACTTAAACATATTACATATAATAGTCATATGAAGATTATTTACATGTAAAAACAACTTAAAACCTAAACTGACTGTATATTTTGCAGTAATCATGATTTTTTTATTTAAATTCTTTTCTCATCTTTCAGGTAAACAACAGTGACTATATTTGCCAAGCTTGTTAGGATTTGGCTCAACAACCATCTGTTGATGAACCACAACAACTTGGCTACCGTAGTGTATGTCTCCGCTGTGGTTCTCTTGCATCATGAGTCAGCCATCTACCACCTGCGCACTTCGTAGATGATATTCTGATTATAATTGAAGATGAATAAAAGATAATTATTATTAAAAAAGTGATTTTTATTTTTAAACATCACATCCTTGTCTTCCCTATATTTTAATCTATTTGTGAGTTTCCTAATATCCTCCCACTCAATACAATACAATAAATACTACAATTTATATAGTAAATAACTTTCTAGTAAAACAAAGTAGCAAGCGCAGCTCAAAAATCAGCTGTTTAGTATAGATTGTTGTCAACTTGTTGCATAACCTCACTTTTACTAAATCTCTTATAGCTCTGCTCTCAGATTGTCAAAATCCGCAGAATTTTCAGAGATGGTTTGATAATATATAAGCTCTAAATTCATTCAACTTTCATCCTTTTACATCCAGGCCCAAGAATGTATGAAAGCGTATCCGTCTCCTTTACACGATAAATGCAAAAACGTAAGCTCGTGTTACGTGATTTTAAGATTATAACAGTAGGAATCTATCCTATTTTACAGCTTAAACGAAACATAAATAGTTATATTACAATTTGTCCGTCCCAAATATTTAAGTTATTGGTCGATAATAAACATACATATTTATCAAAAAAGCACTTCAAATCCTCCATGCAATTTGACTATGGCGGCCGCGCGTCGATTTGAATATCGAGCTCTATCATTCAGTCCAACCGCGTCTCACGCGCTAAAACTTGTAGTCTCTGCCTACCCCTTCAGAAGATAGACCCAAATCTATTTTTATTTTCATGTTCCACATGGGATTAGGCGAGCATACTATATTCCCGAGACATTGCCAGACCCCCGGTACTAAGAGTGTCTAAAATAAAAAATAAAGCGCTTTTCTTGAGCAATGAAACTGAGAGCAAGAAGAAGCGTAAATATAAGCTAATGCCAGGCAGAGGTGGCAAAACCTATGTGTCCCCAGGCCTTACGCTGATTGCCTGTAACGTGTGACTTATTCGTACCTGTACCAAATAAATGGCAATATCTAATTATAATTCATTTCATTAAATATAGATACAATAGCTCTCATATTTACACATCGACATTCAAAAAAGGCACTTTATAACTAACTAACCTGTGGCACAATGGCGTCACAACTTGCAAACAAAAGTTTAATATGGCCACCACTGACAGTTATCTCTCTAATTGATAAAAGCAACGCCGGACACTTGTTTCCCGTGCGTGTACTCGCGATGTCTGTAACTTAGCTTGTTATATTAAATACAAAGTACGAAAGTTTTGTGTGCATTGTGGCGTGATGACGTAAGCACAATGTTGGTTATGGTAGAAAGAGACGTATATATTAATATGTTAGTGTACTTACATTTGATTTCCTTTTCATACGCTATGCTGAGGAAAACCACACCTGCAAAGAAATAATGTATACAGATAGATATAAGGTATATATTAAGACAGTGTAGTTGGACTACTACTTTGATAAGGTCGTGGATCATATCCCCGGATTATTCAAACTGTTAGCTAGGCTTTTCTATTCTTTACCTGACAATAAGGATTACTATGAGACTTAAAACAGTTGAGAATATGTTGGTATAAAACACCTTTAACATAGCTTTTCGTATGAAACAATATATAATTATTAAGTATTGTCCTTAAAAGTATTAAAAACACTACAGCCCACAATTGCTGAGGATTTCTTGAAAAGAAAATCCCAATAATACTTTCATGGATCCAGGAATCAAAGTCGAGACCACGCACAGCAGTTTCCCTACCGCTTCCATCGAGACAGTCATAACTTAAGGGAAAATAAAAAGTCAGAGTAGCTATTAAGTGAGCTAATTTAAAATTATATTCCTTTATCATAGCATTTAGCTAAGATAAGCCCACTGTATTTAAATATGCATGTTCTGTGATGCACGTTGGCACACTTCCGAGCCGTTAGCTTCACTATTAATGGAATGTTGGCTTTAAGGCTTCGATGCTAGGGTCGTCACTTACTATCTGTGAAGATAATAATATTGCTAGACTTGGAAAACGCTTTATATTTTATTTTAGATAAACATCTACTATAGCTTTTCATATATTTTGCTATAACACAACCAACATCAGGTTATGTTATAGCGAAATAGATAATAAATATCATCTTTTCATGGATTAATTTCATGGATAACTTGACTGGCTGGCTATTAGTCAAACATAAGGCACAGTAAGCAAATTCAAATGCAATTCAATCCATTCTTTATGCTTTTATATTTTTATTAAATATTAGCTGTGCCACGCAGTTTCACGTTTATGACGACTACTCCGCTTCTGTTACTTATAGCATGATGCTATATAGCCTATGTTACTTTTAGATAAAGTAGCTGTTTAACGGTGAAATATTTTTGGTGGCTTTTGAGTTTATTAATTACAAACAAAAGTACAAATTTATTTTTTTCTTAAGCGATTACTGAGTATTGCAATATTATATAGAAACAAAAATTCAGTCTTTAAACAATTTCAATTATTGTTTGTGAATTTTATGCTTTCTTATTTATAATAAATTTGATATCTACAACGTCATGGTCACATTCTCAGTACAATTAATAAGTTATTTTTCTAAAGCTACATCAGTACTCATCATAACTGTGGCTACTGAGAGTATTAACAACCATAAGGCAAATTTAAATTGGAAAGATGGCGTAGAATTTAGAAGCTTCTTAGCATCTAAGATCTTCTCACACAATTCCTGATCTCTAGGCGGCGTATCTTAGACCTACAGCAACACAACTGTGAAAATCGCTTTGAATTTCGTGCAATACTTTCTGCGTGATGGGCGTACTCCTATGTACAGACATCGGCCAGTAACATTTTTATCATAATTATGGATAGCTTGTATCAATCCATAAAAAGTAAGTTCAATTTCAAAACGTATTATTTACTTAAATACAAAACAGCATAACTACGAAGGCTTCCATTTAAGAAAGGAAGAAAATACAAGGCTTTTTTGGTGATAACCCTGGTAATACAATACATAAGATAGAGGTGTTAAGCTTTACAAACTATTTCCATTAGAATTTCAATTTAAACTTGCAGGTCTCACGAACATGTAACAGACACAAGTTACGTGGGATATTGCAATTCACAAATACAGTTAGAGGGTTACCTTGCTGACCTGCATGACTACAATACAGGTAACTTAGGTATGTAGCCTCGGATCATAAAGGCATCGCTACCGTCTACCCTGTTCAATCCTAGGCATTGGAGTCCTACTCCTTAAACCGCTACAATTACAGGTGGCAAAGTATTGAATTACATTCCTATTCAATATGACCACTGAATAGATTGATCTATCCCTTAAATAATGCCAATGTAAGTCTTACACCTGTATCCCTGAAAGCCTAGGCAACCATACCTATGGTTATGAGCAACCTTACCATAGTGTAATGGTTGCCCGCCCTATTAAGTTTGACCTATCTTTTTTAAATATTATTAACGCTCTGTGAATAATACCGGTGTCGCAGGAAACTTTTTGTAAATTGATTCAACGGACACAAAGAACATTCACACCCGGAACAACTCTTTGTGGATCAAACAAATTTTACTAGGCGAGTGACAGTGGCAAAGCGACCACTTAAAGCACAGTGCAAAGTAGCCATAAATATATCGGGCAAAGTTTGAGTGTTATATACCTCTATCTACTGCACTTGTCTGGTATATAAGCGGGATACTACACATACATATTACATGTATGTATTATAGGGTTTGAGCCTATTACCGTTTACGGGGCACAGTTACAGAGAATTTCGTGACAAAAGTCTCAAAACTACTGCCCAAGCCGAGAACTGAACCCGAGGCTTCATAAAAATTTGTCGAATTTAAAGCTACTGCGCTACCGATGCAATACAAAATTAATTCTGCAAATATTATGAAAGTGTTATCAAGTAATTAAAATGGCGACTGAAAGATACTGTAACTTACATTAAGCATAATCTCATCCACGAGCTCTAACTTTATAAAACCGCTTCGCAACTTAATATAAAATTAAAATTAAATTGCCTTAAGATTATAGTTTCTTGGGAGAATGTGAAAGTTTTCATCTTTTGTATATTAACTACGTTAATTACAAAATACTGAAAGATTATAAGATGAATAGAAAATCATAGCTAAATTACAATATCTAGTATATTAAGATTTATTTTATAAGTATTTCCGATTTAGCTTTGCCTTAAATGTAAAACATAGAGGCAAGTTATAATCCCTGACATAAGATAAAATAAATATCAGCCCTGTATTAAACTGTCCCACTGCTGGGCACGGGCCTCTTCTCAGAGTCAGTGAGAAGAGTTAGGCCATAGTCCACTACCCTGTTCCAGTACCGGTTGGCAGACTTCACATACATATCTATGAGAACATTATTGATAACTCTTAGAGGTTTCCTCACGATGTTTTCCTTCACCGTTAAAGCAAGCGATAATTAACTATTTTATACGCACATAACCTCAAAAAGTCAGAGAAACTAGCTCGAGACCTTTGCATGGCAGTCCAACGGTCTCTTATTGCTACTGTATATACTTATGTGTATATATTTAAATGTATACGTTACACAAACGAGAATTCCTTTCATTTTAACACGAGCACAAATATTACATATAAAAGACATGAGCTTGTTTCGTGTTTTCAGGATTGTAAATAAGAGAATTTAATTTACGAGCGCGCTTGTTAAAAATATAATGTGTTGAGACGAAAGGACTTGGCTACAGTCTGTGCATCCTGTGTGAAACTAGACATGTATACAAATGGTAATCTAATATAATCCTTGTGCTAATGAATCAGGCGTCTAGTCGCAAACTTATGTTGAGTCTACTGATATGCTTTGTCTGTAATTGGTGTATATCAAACAGTATGTTGATATAAGTTAGATCTAATGAGTGTACTGCTCGGTAGCGATGCGCTAAATTGTATTCCAAATTCGAATCTTAAAATAAACGAAAATATTTAAATCCTTCAATAAAAAATATTCGAATGCGTTTATCTATAAAATTGATTAAAGATTTGATAACTTATGAGGTTCACTCTAGTAAAAATACGAACCCTTCATGAGATTTTTGAATGACAGATTATCTGTCGCGATCAGCACATACGGGCTTTGATTCGGCCCTGTCGGCAAAACGCGCAATCTGTAATTGGCGCAAAACAAATGGTTCCTCACCTAGCTAAGCTGATTAACGCCGATTCAAGTATGTGCATAGCGACGACCTACTTCACACGCCGAACACAAAAAAGAAACAAACCGCTTAACAGACACAATAAAATAATGGTTTTAAAGTAATCACAACCAATGATTGACAGACAAAATCATCCTCATAATAATGCTACAATTAATACTAACGGTAACTCAGTGTGATCATTTATGTGGTCAGTCACGACGCGAGACTACGGTAATGAGATAATGACGGATAATCTTGTGACAGAGATTTCATTTAACGTAAGTTGATCAATAAAAGCATATAATGAACTGAGCAATAAAATATGATTACCTCGGTAGGGAATGAGTGTGACTGTTGCGCATGAACTCGGGTTTGATTTCCAGGTCGGGTAAAGTGTTATTGTCAAGATATTTCTACCTGGAGCTGTGTTTGGTTACTCGTCGTGGGCCCTAAAATATAATTGGCGAAATATGGGTGTAACACAACTGCCTACCTCTTTGAGGATATTGGCGTGCAAATATGTTTGTATGCTAAGTATATGATATTTTAAGTGAAAGATATTGAAACTGAATTTTCCTTTCAGACGCGACCCGCATTAGGAATACATGTTGTTTTCGCTTGTCGAATTGTTGCGGCGAACTTTACAAACATTCAAACAATGGACACAAATAACACCCAGTCTCGGGACAACTATTTGTGGATCACACAAATGTTTGTCTCGTGTGGGGATCGAACCCACTACGCTCGGCGCAGAGGCAATGGCGAGGCGACCAATCTATTAGACCAATCAACGATGGACACCAACGGTGGGCTCTTGAACGAATGACATTATTTCATTCGTTCAAAGTCCACCGGTTTCTACCGGTGGACTTTGAACAAATGAAATAATGAAATAATGTGTGGAGAGGCAGCTTATGCTGACTCTCCTAAGAAAGAACCAACGCGACGGTAGCTCGTGAGTGGTACCCTTTAGTATTGGTAGTGAACATAAGCTACAATAATAATGCACGGCCACGGTAGTATACAACAGTGTGCTTAATTTATTTTATTTATTCGGACATCTAGCAATTGTTACATTATTTCTACACAACTAAATAAAACCATCAATAGTAAATAAATGAACAACATTTTAAAGTGTCACAGTATACATAATTATGTAATAAGACAGCAAATACTGGTACACCTATTCAAATTGATAAGGTACACTCAATTCTTAATAGTTTGAGATACTTAAAACACAATCACGACTTATTTATAAATGCTTAACTTAAAGCTCCTGAAACATGGTCCCCATAGACGGGCAACTTATCATTGAAGGTGTTTTGTTATCTATATAAAACCTTACAACCAATCGCAAAAGCACTTAGAACATTGTCTGTACTCTGTGTTTGCAACAAGAATAAAAATATTTGTAACTAGTACTAGTAAATTATTTTGTCTTTTTAATAACTAACTGTCTCATTAGGACCGTGACATTAATTAACTGATATTTTTGTGGATTACCGTAAGGTCTTAAGTTCGATAAATTCGTTTGGCGTAAATTAGTGATGTGCGATTACTATAAAGC
This sequence comes from Catocala nupta, assembly GCA_963675205.1. NCBI lineage: Eukaryota > Metazoa > Arthropoda > Insecta > Lepidoptera > Erebidae > Catocala > Catocala nupta. The sequence goes on from OY776082.1 coordinate 26,433,636, forward strand.
AAAGGTAGAGTAGAGACCAACGGCAACATCGTCAAAACGATCGACAATGATGCATCGAAAAAGCAAATGACTTTACTTTATTAAACCGTGTTTCGAATATGTAATTGTTATTCTAATATTATAAATAAGACAACGAGTTGCACAATGTTTTGCATGATAAAGAATTCAATAAAATTTTAAATTCATATTTTCAAAAAATATTGTATGCAGAAACGCTGATCTTAGTGCGGATGTGCGTTTAAGTAAACTATTTAAATTGAATTTTTTTACCAACCCTATTAAATTTTCGCTGTACTTATTGCTTTGGCAAGTAGCTTAACTATAAGTATTTTTTTAATATACAATTGCCGCACTACGAATAAATCCTGTGTTGCGGCGACTTTACAAACATTAAAACAACGGACACAAAGAACACCCAGACTCGTAACAACCATTTGTGGATCACACAAAGTTTTGTCACACGTGCTTAATAACACGTCGTATTAATAGTTGCAGAAAACATAATATTCTTTCTTCAATTACGTTACTAATTGCTCAACAATCGCAACACATAAAGTTGCCAATCTACATAGTAGCCAATGTCGTAATAATCGCATAACATTTTTGTATTTATACGCCTGGAAACTTTCCAACTAGGTGTCGTCTTATCGTGGCTTTATTCAGTATACGAGTAGTTTGTTTAAGTTCTAACATTATTCCAGATTGTAGTTCAGTACTATAAGTATTGAAGTTGAGTTTCTCTGTTGAAAAATGTAAATGGAAATATGATAATGAGCTAACCATGCAAATGTTAGGGCTGGTTGTTCTCAACAATTGCTTCTATTAAGATTTAAACTAGTGTTTATAAGATAAATATTTTGTGTCACCATATATATATACATCTCAACTAATATTATAAATGCGAAAATGAGCTTGTGTACGGGTTAGTTTAACTTAGTACATGTAGTAAAGTTTATAGTTCTTATAGTTAGCTGTTATAAAGTTTGGATAGTTAAGAAGTACACGAATTCACCTTTTAAAAGAGTTTATTGAGTTTTTACACGGATAATAATTAGGTGACTCTGACTCACACGCGTTGTTATTACTCGGCAGTTAGATTTATACTTAAAGTTAAAATATGTTACAAATGTCGTGTGACGGCTCTAGGTCACGCATACTGCTTAGTGCACAAGTGCAGTTAATGTACGTCATCGTGTTTTCTTGTTTGTTTATTTGATCTTTTTGATTTAACGCCTTAACTACTCGATCGATCATCATGAAATGCGTTGCACGTTGCCGAAAGTACAACAAACAGTACAAACTTTTCATCCAGGAAAAATCATTGTTCTCGAGGGATTGGAATTGAATACACCAAAATGTGAAATATCTAGAATTCTAGATTAACGCGAGCGATGCTGCAGGCAAGCTTTTGTTTAATATAGTTTCTTATCTGATATTTTATAATAAAAAATGTAAATATTTTATCAGTAGCAGAACTTGTTTACTTATTAAAGACTAAATGAACACATCCCTGATCGTGATGGAATATTATAATAATGCAGAGAAAACAACTGGCTGCTAACAATATTCTCATTTTCATACGTAATGAGCTGTGTTTACTATATTTACTAGTTAGCTAATTGGAAGTTCAAATAAATAGTAGTATGCCAAGTCTTAGAATACTATACATAATTAAAAAACTATTGGGACTGGCGGCCGGTGTGCCGCTGTGACTCAATAGGTTAATATTGGCCTGAAAACCTTAAGGTAACTGTGTGGTAGAAACAGATAGAAAGTGACAGAGAGAGTCTTTGCTAATTATTTGGGGCGGTATAAGTGAACTCGCTCATCCATATAAAAACCGGCGTTAGAGTAGTAGTAGTTGTTACTGCGTTTGGCCAAGTATGTACGAGTTCCCGAGCCCTATATAAATACCTATCATTCCTTTAAATTTCTTACATTCCTTTACCTTTCTATTCCTTACCATCTCATTTTTATTTATTTCTCTCAGAATCGGCAACGCTACATCCCCGGAATTACATGTAATAACTGCATACTATGAGCCGGGCCACAAGTATGCTTGTTTATCACGTATATAGTATAAAAGAGGTACTTATGTACTTGAGGCTCCGTTGTATTGGGCAACGATTCCCAAAATAGAACCGTTCAAACATCAGACAATACCACCTTGCTCCAAATATACTCTACTTATACCAACAAACCCATATCAGTCCCCAGTAACACCAACACATCGCGTACTCCACAATACATTGCGTACATACCGCAAAACACACCTCTACAGCATAATACAATGGCAACAATGCTCAGTAAACTTTAAGTGTGATTCTATTTACGTACTTGATATGATTACAGGTTGTATGTAAATCATTGTATGTTTCCGCGAAGTCGACAGACGTCTATTTGTCATGAAGTCTGCCAAATTGCCGGCAAACCAGTTTTCATTTATACAAATGAATATTGAACGTGTCCTATTTATTTAGGTAAGGGACTGACGTTATTAATAAATGAATCCTCTTCCTCGATAAAGCGTATTTGTAAACAGAAATCAATAATACTTCAATATTGTTGGCATTGGCAAAGCCTCTGTAAGTTTTGAACAAATAACATTGGGGTTGTTCTAAAGAGATTTAAGTATACAATCATTTAGTATGTTTGGCTTGTTGCAAGAGCAAGAACTACACGTATCTGCTTAGCGTCAAGTACCTATGCTTGCTAGTGCATATGAAAAATAAATTTAAATTGCGAGAGGGAAATATTTAAAAATCTGGCGAACAATGAAAACGCTCAAGTCACGACTATCGTATAAAATAATATCGTGGTTTCCATTATTGTTACTTTTCTATTTTCTTTGGACTGTAATACCATAGATTACTAGCATTTACACAATACCGCCGTCATCTTGCTTGTGCAAGTTCAATTCTCTTTTCTAAATTGGGACTGAATAATAAACAACAATCAAGTCTTTTTCTTAAAAGGGTTCAGTAAGAAAAAGTCCTACACTTCTTGTATAAGAAAATATTACGAAATTGAAAAACATACAAAAAAGCCAAGGAAATAATGTTTGCGACGTCACAGTTATAAGAAAAATATAAAAGGGTAAAAAAAATGTTAGCGTGGCAGTAATGACACGGAATCAGAAATCGGATTTATATATAAGACATTCCTGACCTTTCTAAATCGAATGTTCGAGAAATATTTTGTGTTGAATACGACTCCGTGTGTACACTGTTGAATATCTGTCGTCACGTATAATTAGAATATAATTTTTGTGTATTTTAATTCGTTACTGTCTTGATTATTGTACAAAAAGCCTACTTTGTAATATATAATAATTTTCTTTTAGCCATGATAATGATACTATAAATAATCAGTTAAATACCTATTTTTTATTCTCTTCAACTTTGACTGCACTGGAGACGAAAAAGTTTAAGTGGTCGCCATTGGCAATACCTCAAGTGTTTGTGTAATCCGCAAATGGTTGTGTTAAATCTAAAGCCATTGTCGATAGCGAAAGGAAGTGGGTAGCGGTCGCATCCATCTGCGAGGATGTCATCTCACAGAAGGAGGCGGCAGAACGGATTCCTGAAGATGAATCCGTGCACTCAAAATTATACAGTTACTTGTGCAGCAAATTTTGGTTGCATGATGCAGACTCTAATACAATTGCATATAACAGTAAGGAATTGGTAAAGCGCCATCTCTCGTCTCTAGCTGTAATTTCTTCACATGTATAGAGACTTCCATACATGTGAAGAAGTTACACTCAAGAATATATCAAAAAAAGTAAAAAAAAAAATCCGCGACATCATCTCAACTCTTAATATTTTAACATTATAATAAAATTTGAACATAAAGATATGTTGGACATCTATACTAATATTATAAAGCTGAAGAGTTTCTTTGTTTGGTTGAACGCGCTAATCTCAAGAACTACTGCTTGAATTTGAAAAGTTCTTTCAGTGTTGGATAGCCCATTTATCGAGGAAGGCTATAGGCTATATAAAATCACTCTATAACCTACGGGGGCGGCACAGTAATCATAAACGCGGGAGAAACCACGGGCACATCTAGTAACTTATAAGCACAATTCTTATGAAATGACATAGCGTATACGCATTCTTAACCCATCATTAATATAACATAAACAAAAGAATCTTATTCAATTATCGCGATAGTTCCATCTGCGTTGATCCAACATGACGTATGGAAATTGTGTAGTCACAACATACATAAGTATACATATTATGTACATGCATACATACCCAATGGGATGGGAAGAGGTGTAATACACGCAAAAACCAGCTATGTTTTAGGCCTGTGCCCAGCAGTGGGACAGTTTAATACAAGGCTGATATTATTATTATATACTATATATACCTATAATAATAATTATTATTTCAAATTACATTTCACATTCTTATCCATCCACATACTCATCCACATACTCACAACACACTCGTACACATCCACAATCTCTCACTTACACATCTTACATATTTCAATAATAAATATATAAATTAAGTATGTAATAACTCTCTTCTGTGTCCATTGTTGCATTTATTTATTTATTTATTTATTTATTCAGGTCTTCCCACAGCTAGTGCATACAATTTACTTTAATTTTTAAATAACTTAAAGGTTACAGGCTTACACACTAGCCAATTACGGGCTAACCAACATTCATCAAGTAACATTAGGTACTATTTAGAAATTAAAACTAACATAATTAAATATCCAACAGATTAAACCATATTGTGATGTGTTACAATTTACGTAAATTAAAAACTTAATATAATAATATAGGTAAAGAGTACAAGGGGTGGTTAAGTGGTTACATTTTCTGTCCGGGGTTCCAGGATTTTGGATTTAAATGAGTTCATAGAATCGTGATGTATATCTGCATTAGGCACTAGTTTTATAAATGAGTTCATTTCACTACACATTCTAATTAGTGGTGAATTTACTCCTATATTAGTGTTCCAATGCTGAATATGATATGGTTAGACTATAGGGTATCTGGGTATTTTACTAGGGATGTTCAAAGATATGCGTGCAAGCAGCTCTCTACAGTCGAATTTATCGTTTACCAATTTGTAAAGAAACATGATGTCGTGTAATCTTCGACGTTCTCGTAAAGAGGTCATTTTAAAACATTCGATGCGCTGATCATACGGGCATCTGGGTGATATTTTGTTTGCAGTGTGGGCCAAGTGTTTAGTAAAGTATCTCTGTATACTTTCAACTCTTTGTGAGTGAATCGCATAATATGGGCTCCACACCACACTGCCGAACTCCAGGATACTCCGAACAAGTGCATTATACAGTGTAATTTTAGTCCGCTCTAACTTGAAACCTTTTGTGCCTCTTTTAAGGAAGTTTAGCATTTGTGCATTGTTTTGGCTGAGCGCTGCCTCCCAAAATACAGGCTATAGCCTAGTTTGGGAATCAGTGTTAGTAAGTATTGTGCTGACTCTAAGTCCTAGAGTAAGGTTTACGCAATGTATTACATTTGTATGTCAATAAACATTATTATCATTATTATTATTATATATTAGCTTTTGCCCGCTGCTTCGCTCGCTTAAGACTGCGCCGAGCGTGTCAGAATGTGCCAAAACAGGCGGTCACAGTTAAGTTGATAAAATCAACACTTTTTGTTTAATGCAATAAAATATACATTTACCATAATAATGAATGTGTTTACAATTACTCCGTGTCAAAATCTTAAAATAATTAATATTTTCGCCCACAAAATTACGTAAATTTGCACGAAAAATGCAAAAACGTAAGCTCGTGTTACGTGATATTTAGATTATAACAGTAGGAATCTACCTATTTTAGCTTAAACGAAACATAAATAGTTATATTAAAATTTGTCCGTCCCAAATATTTAAGTTATTGGTTGACAATAAACATACATATTTATCAAAAAAGCACTTCAAATCCTCCATACAATTTGACTATGTCGGCCGCGCGCCGATTTGAATATCGAGCTCTATCATTCAGTCCAACCGCGTCTCACGCTCGGCGCACTCTTAAAAGCAGGTTATGTTATATTAGTAACAGTACTTTTTCAAAGGATATTATGTTATTCGGTGATAGGTAATATAGCTTTATTATTGTAAGAGTATTTTCAAAACTGGTTGAATAGTTTTTGAGTTAAATCCTTCCGAAAAACAAAAATCTAAGCTTTTCTCTTTATGATATTAGTATCTATAGATTATTAACACAGGTGAGGATATAGTTTAGTAGCAAGGTAAAACTTGTAGTCTCTGCCTACTCTTTCAGAAGATAGACCCAAATCTATTTCTTTTTCATGTTCCACATGGGATTAGGCGATCATACTATATTTCCGAGACATTGCCAGACCCCCGGTACTAAGAGTGTCTAAAATGGAAAATAAAGCGCTTTTCTTGAGCAATGAAGCTGAGAGCAAGAAGAAGCGTAAATATAAACTAATGCCAGGCAGAGGTGGCAAAACCTATGTGTCCCCAGGCCTTACGCCGATTGCCTGTAACGTGTGACTTATTCGTAGCTGTACCAAATAAATGGCAATATCTAATTATAATTCATTTCATTCAATATAGATACAATAGCTCTCGTATTTACACAACGGCATTCAAAAACGACTCTTTATAACCTGTGGCACAATGACGTCACAACTTGCAAACACAAGTTTAATAATTGTCCACCGCTGACAGTTACCTCTCTAATTGATAAAAGCAACGCCAGACACTTGTTTCCCGTGCGGTTTTACTCACGATGTCTGTAACTTACAACTTTTAACTTAAATATGCAGTACGAAACTTTTGTGTGCACTGTGGCGTGATGACGTAAGCACAATGTTACACACAACACCATCTAGCCTAAACTAAGCAAAGCTTGTAATATGGGTGCTAGACAATGAATAAATATATATATATATATATATATATATATATATATATATATATATATATATATATATACACATATATATATATATATATTTGTAAATACTTACATGTTATGCATAGAAACACCCAGACCATACATCCATGTTCATACACACAAATGTTTGACTTGTGCGGGAATCGAACCCGCGCGCAGCAACGAATATATTGCTATATTTGTGTACTTAAATTTGATTACCTTATCATGCGCTCTGTTAAGGTAAACCGCACCTAAAAAGAAATATTGTCTAGATAGATAATTAATTTATTATATGGTATATAATTTGATGGCCTAATTGAACCAAAAGTTAGAATATGACACGAAGTGCTAATAAGATTTTTCGGTTCTTTAACTGCGCAGAATTTAGAAAGATGGAAACGGGTGGGTCAAGTTGGTATGTACACTTGTATTATGTACAAGTGTACACACCAACTTGACCCCATTTGTTTTTATTAGTCCTAGCGTATGTAATAGTAATGATGATAGTACTAAATATTGTATAATTATTTAATTTGAATAATATATTAGACACTTTAAGTTCAAAAGTAACAAAAAAATTATAAATTATATTACAATATATTAAGTACCTATTTTATTTCAAAGTAACTACTCTCTCTTACTGTTTCTGTGTCCGACAGGGCCCATAATCGTTACCAAACCGATGGAATGTAATTCGGATTGAAACCGAAATAAATATTAAATATGGTTTAAATACAATATAAATAAACTAAAATATTAATAAAGAGAGAATTTCTTGGGAAGAACACCCAAAAATATTTCACTAGACTCGGATATTGAACGCGAGATCTCATGCACAGCAGTCACTTTCAGAACCGCTGCTCCACCGAGACAGACATTACTTAAAAGTATATAAAAAGGCAGATTAGCTGTAAAGGCAGCTAATTTAAAATTCTATTTCTATAGCATAGCATTTAGCTAAGATGATCCCACTGTACTTAAATATGCATGTGCTGTGATGCACTTTGGCACACTTCCAAGCCGTTAGCTTCATCATTTATGTGATGCTGGATTTAAGGCTTCGGTGCTAGGGGCGCCACACGAGTTACTATGAAGAATATAATCTTGGTAGTCCTTTTGTAGTAGGCTTTGAATTAATGAACTAGTTAAACCAACGATTGATCGTTGCTGTTTTCTTTATAGATTGATTGTTGTATTTGTTTATGATTGACTAGATTTTCTCGTGGCTTCGCTCGCGTAAAAAAAGATAACTTGAAGTTATGATAGCAACAGTTCTTTTAAAAAAATAATGTATGGCCTATGTTACTCGGTGATAATACGAGTATACTCGTAGCTTTTTAATGGTAAAATATTTTATTAACTCAGTAGAGTAGTATTTCCGTTAAACCCTTACAAACAAATAAACAAAAAATCAAATCTTTATAATATTTGTATAGATACAGAAATCCCGTCGTTAAAAAATTAAAATGTGTATTTGTGTTTGTTCCTCTGTTATTAACTTTTGTCACAGGTATATACGTCATAGTCCTCAGAACAATTACTTAGTCATTGTTTTGATGTTACGTCAGTACTCATTATAACTGCAGCTACTAAGGGCATTTGCAACCATAGGGCAAGTGTAAACTGGAATGGTGGCGTGGAATTAAGAACTTTCTTTGCATCTAAGAAGAAAGTGATCTAAACGCATAATACTCGACTTCTAGAAGACGTATAAAGATGAAACGTTCCCCAAATTATAAGTTAGGTCTCCAGCAATATAATTGTGAAAACCACAATATTTCTTTTGCATGATGCGTGTAGAAACATACAGACAGTTGCACATTTTTTTTAAATTATAGCTTGAGATGCTCCCATGAAGACACCTCATATTATTTTGTTAAATATCATATCATATAATACATTGGCCAGTTACAATTTCTATTATATTATGTGTAGTCGTTGGAAAGATGAAATAGCTGAAGACCTGAAAGAGATGAATGTGCTTGATTCGTCTGACATGGCAAAAATAAGAAAATAATGGCGCATTTTAATGTTGGAGGCCAAAATTCACTTTGAATCGCTGGGCCAGCGAATTAAGTATGTTTGTATAGTTGATATCAAATCCGTAAATAGTAAGTTCAATTTCAACCCGTATTATTTACTTAAATACAAAACAGCACAACTACGAAAGTTTGTATTCAAGAAAGGAAGAAAATACAAGGCTTTGTTTGGTGATAACCCTGATAATACATTAGATAGAGGTGTTGGGCTTACCAACTATTTCCATTACACTTTCAATTTTAACTTGCAGGTCCCACGGACCTGTAACAGATGTACACTGTACAGTTAGAGGGATAGCCCTCTAATTGTATTTGTAAATTGCATGCAGTTTTTCAATTGCAGGATAACCTGCTAACCTGTATCGCTGCAATACAGGTAACTTGGGTATGTAGCCTCGGATCATCGAGCGATCACGTTGTCAGGGGAGCAGAATAGTACAAACGTTACCTCTAAGGGTATCCAGAGAAAGTACTGTTACTTACTAAACTTTTTTTAAACTGTTATCCTGGGGATATTCTCCTGATGCATATCCCCTCGCCAAAGGGGAAGCGAAAGGGTTATGTCGGGCTTTTCCGAGATATCGTGCCTACCGACTAAAACCATCACGGTGTGCCAGCTCGCTGCTTTGTATGGTGGGTGGGTCGCTGGAACTGAAACTACAACAGCGACCCACCCAGCAGTGCCCAATGCAAACAGGAACCTTGTTTCACCCTAGACATTAGAGCCCTACTCCTTAAACCTTTTCTATCGCACGTGAAAATGCGACCTTGTTTTACATTCCTTTTAGATATGACTATTGATTAGATTTATTTATCCCTCAAATAATGAAAATATACCTACACAGTCTTACACCTGTATCACTGAAGGCAAAGGCAAAGGTTCTAGCTTTAGTTATGAGCAACCTTGGCATAGTATAATGGTATTACGTGTGACCTAGTTATTTTTTTAATGATAATTACTGCATTAGGTGTAATTCCTGTGTCAAATGGAAGTTAATGAAACTTGAAACAGCGGATATAAAGAACACCCAGACTCGGAACAACTATTTGTGGGTCAAACACATTTCACAACCCCCGGCGCAGCGCGAGTGATAAGGCGGCCACTTACATCACTACGTCAACCGTGCAGTCTTGCCTATATACAGATAAATATCTGGTAAATGTGGGTGTAATACACCTCTACCTACTGCACTTGCTCGGGGATAAAGGCGTGATACTATGTATACATGTATGTCTCCGTCATTATAGAGGTTAAGCCTGTTACCATCTAAGGGGCACAGTTACATAAAACTTCGTAATAGGAAAACTCAAATATACTCCTCGAAAAAAGAAGTTCTCGTATTTAAAGTCACTGGCCCTACCGATACAATAAAAATGGAGCGAAGTTACTGAGAAAGTTGTAACAAAAAATCTCAAAGTACTGCCCGACCCAGTAATTGAACCCGACGCCGCGTTCATTAAATCGCATTCACTGCCACTGAGCTACCGACATAATAAAATTGTAGTGCAGTTACTGGAAATTTTGTGACAAAGATCTCAAAGTACTGCGCAATCCAGTAATTGAACCCATAAAGTCGCATTCACTGCCACTGTGTCACCAATGCAATAAAACAGTAGAACTGCATATTATGAAAATATTTTCAAGCAATTAAAATGGCGACTCAAAGATACTAAAACTTACATTAAGCATAATCTCATCCACGAGTTCTAACTTTACAAAACCGCTTCACAACTAATTTAAATTGAAATTAAATTGCCTTATGAATCTAGTTTCTCGGAAGAAAGTGAAAAGTTTCCATCTTTTGCATATTAACTACGTAAATCTGAAAATGCTGCAAGATTATAAGAAAATAATAGATAAATTACAGTATCTAGTACATTAAGACTTATTCTAATCCTTAGATGCAAAAAACAGGCAAATGAAAGCGTGGTGGTTTATATGTTCGCCTCGCTAATGTCACTGCATCCAGTGTCGTGGGTTCGTTTCCCACACAGGACAAAAATTTGTGTGACCCACAATACTAAACAATCATTTAAATAACGTAAATGTAAATATACATCTATCTTATCCTATTATCTAAAAAATACAACTCATGCACGAGGAATAATTCCTGTATTGCGAGCGACTTTATAAACATTTAAACAACGGTAATAGAGCATCCAGACTCGGGACAACGATTTATAGATCGCACAAATGTTTGTCCCGTGTGCGATACGAACCCACAACACCAGGCACGGTGGCGAGGCGACCACTATGCCATCAGTGCTGGTAGGCACACTTATCTTTAGAAATATTACAGAGAACGCTCAGACATGTATGTTTCCTCGATGTTTTCTTTAATCTGTATCACTAATAACTTTAAAAGGTTAGAGATACAAGCTCAAGACCTTTGTGTGGTAGTCAAACGGTATCTTATTGCTGCTATATAGGTACATACATATATTGATATATTTAAAATATACGTTACACAAACGAGAATTCCTTTCATTTTAACACGAGCACAAATACAAGACATGAGCTTGTTTCACGTATTCAGGTTGGTAAATAAGAGAATTTAATTTACGAGCGCGTTTGTTGAATATAGAATGTGTTGAGACGAAAGGACTTGGCTTCAGTCCGTGCATCCTGTGTGAAACTAGACATGTATACAAATATTAATCTAATGTAATCCTCGTGCTAATGAATCAGGCGTCTAGTCGCAAACTTATGTTGAATCTACTGATATGCTTTGTCTGTAATCTGTGTATATCAAACAGTCTGTTGATATAAGATAAATCTAAGAAGTGTACTGCTGCGATAGCGATGTGCTATTCCATATTTCAAATTCGAATAAAAAAAAAAAAAATATTTTCTATCTAAATAATTTGAAAAATTGACTATAATATTGATTAAATATTTGATTACGTACGAGCCTCACGCTAGTTAAAATACGAAACCTTCATGAAAATTTATAGACTGACAGATTATTTATCGCGATCAGCGCATACGGGCTTTGATTCGGCCCTGTCGACAAAAGGCACAATCGGCGAAAGGCAAATGATTTCTCATCTGGGTAAGCCGATTAAAGCCGACCTCGAATCATTCATAATTATATTCCATGCTATCGCCCAGCACGCCATTTTAAATAATAATAAGTGCATAGCGAGTCTTTCGACCCCTGACAGTAAAACATTGGTTGATACGCCTTACACAAAAAAAAACAAATGAGAAACAAATCGCTAAGCAAACACAAAAAAAAAATGGTTTTAAAGTTTTCACAACTAATTATTGACAGAATGATGCTCATTCTCATAATTATGAACCAATTAATACTAATAGTAACTCAATGTGATCATGTAAGTGAGCAGTCACGACGCGATACAATATAATGATGGATAATCTTGTGACTGAGAAGTCACTTAACGTAATCTGTTCACACACATCATAAAGAACGGGATTGTAAAAGCTATAGAAGGCAAAGCTCAAAGTGGCCAAAATAAGTATTCATATATTATGACTGTACGGATGTCGTAGTCATTTAAGTGGTTGCCTCGCCACAGCCACTGTGCCGAGTGTTATCCGTGATACAGGATTCATTCCAAAAGAGGAGAAGTTTTCTTAAAAAAAAATATCTTTCGCCTATATACAAAGGGATAACTAGAACTGTATTACCTACACCCTCACTTCGGGCGCTTTGTTTTAATCTTCTACGACAAATAAACCCATTACCAGGTATATTATTATGACCTAGCAAATTGCGTGACTCCGGGCAGCTACTACAATATTCCTAATAAAAAATAGAAGTACTTTATCCGACCTCAGCACTGATACTGGGACTTCTTAATAATACCGCAAAGATAAGCACATACCTATGTCACGGAACGGACGGGGTGTAATAATATTACTCTATAGACATGATTTGATAACTAGCAAGTCCCGCAGTTTTTAATTATTTGGCGATACGCATAAGCTGGTTTTCTAGAAAATACTAATTACAAGAAGCTGGTGTTAGTATTCAAAGGCTGCACATTTACCCCTCCCATTCCTTTCTTTTCACCCCATGTTTATTTATTTTCTCTTAGTTTCACCAAAACGCAAATGATACCTTAGGTATTTATAAGTCATCATTGGCCTAATCGCTTATCATCAGCCGCATGGCTTATGGCGCCTTCTTAGAATATAAAAATGTAATCTTTTTTATAGAGTTTAATCGTAAGTAAACAGAACCAAATCGTATGCAATTTGAACGAAACAACGAAGCAACACTACGAACATCGGCTCAGAGTAGCTAGCGATAGGGTTTTTACCATTACATTTCGGCAACTGTTCCCAATATTGTTCTATGTTCAATGGAATTGCATAGCTCAATTCCCTCTTGACCATTCCATTATCGGACAACGAGATAACAATATTGTTTCACCCTTGTATATAGGTTCACGCCTGTATCCCGAGGAGAGAACATGTATAACAGGAATATTTTGCCAATTATCTTTAACAGGATTTGCCCGTGGCTTCGCTCACGTAAATGTTGGTAAGTGAAAGGTACCCTACGTATTTTTCTGTACCCCTGACAATGTGTATGCGACATTTCAGATAATCGGTCAATTACTTAGGGCGATATATAATCAATGCTTCTTGTCTGTAGCTCTATTATGGAAGATTATTATCAGAATATATCTGTATTCTAATATTATGAAATAAGAAGATTAAAGAGACGAATGAATAAATATCAGAATATATTTGTATTCCGTCGTTCTTCAAGGCGCAGAGTGTTACGTTTCGTTATGCAACCATGCCGTTGTTGTCCGCACTATATTTTAACATCAGGACACTGTCAACAAACACAAGCTACATTTATACATTAAGCTCAGTTAGGGTCTAGTTGGCTCTCTTTGGTCTTATAGCTTAAGATTGCGCTATTACTCTAGACCAATTGGTCTTTGTCCGATTCTGCCTGTATATTAACAATTACTTTTTTAAGTCACACGTCATAGGAGCGAGCGAAATTATCATCTACATTTCCAGACTCTGTAACTAGTGTTAGTTAACTCTAATATCCAAAGTGTTTAATAACACATTACCCAAAGAAGAACCAACTAGGATCTCATAATCACCTTTAAGCGTAGGGCAATTACTATTTAAAATTCCTAGTTTTCTAAGCAAATACTTGCATTATTCGGCCAGTAACAGTGTGTCACTATCTAAGTTACAGTTAGGCACATGAAAGTCTGAGAAGGTTTCAGGCCACCAGGGACATTACGAAGTTGTTCAACTACCGACGTGAGCGCTCATAGCTTAGTTCACATGTGCAGACCGCTGAGAGTTTGTAAGTACAAAAATATATACCTTGAGCAACATACGTGTAGCAGTTTATTTATTATATTTTTACAATTACTTGATTTTGCAGGTTCGCTCGCTTAAATGTAGGTTAGGGTAGGAACTTTTTTCTGGGTGCAAGGTACCGCACGTCCTTTTCTCTTCCCGTGACAACGTGTATGCGACATTTCATGATGATCGGTTAAATGGTTAAGGTGTGACAACATAACAAACACATTTGCATTTATAATATTAGGACTCCGAATTCTGCATCTGAGTGCTCAAAACCCTTGTTAAAAAGCATAATGTATTTTAATCAGTCACTACTTTACAATCTGTTCTATTATTAATAATAGTTCTCGCAAAAAAGATTGTAAACCACAAAGGGCACATATTTTTTTGAATTATTTATTCGAGTCTGGGTACCTATTTCTAAGTCTTCCTAATACAAAATGTTTTAAATAATTATAGTAAAGATAGATAATTACAATATCTCGGTATAGCCGAACTAATAAATTCGAATGTCAGTTTAATTGTTTATTACCCTTTTACGACGTTGATCGGTCGCATCATGAAATTTTACATACACGTTATTAGGGGAATAGAAAAAGAAATAGGGTAACTTTCATCCAAAAAAAAATACTGTTACTAATCTAACCTCATATAATCTACATTTATGCGACTGAAGCTACGGGCAATATCAGATACATAAGTTTATCTCCATGATAATCAGTCGTAAGAAATGAAATAATGTCTGTACCATGAGTGAAACTACAAACAACGGACACCAAAAATATTGCACTAGAACTATTTTTGGATCACAATATTTGATCTCTCGCGCGGATTAAACCCATAATTCTCGTAGCAGTTGTAGTTGCGCGGTGACCTATTAAATTGTTCAGCGTTTAGTGAGCCTGCTGGAGTTGAAGCCTTAGCTTTGAGCCAACAATCCGTTGTAAGTTAGCAACAGTGTTGTACCAACTATGTCTACAAACTGTCTAAAAAACTTGTGCGTACATTTTATTTGGTAAATGAAATATCTTTGGATTTTGTTGTCAAAGTTACATTTAGTTGTCGTTTGTACGAGTTGTGACAAAATAATTATGTATTGTAGAACTTAGTTTCGTTCTACTTTAGGAGCTTTGTCGCCTTCATATACTTGTATTTCGAATTCTATATTTAAATAATGTTTCTAAAAATGACATACATAGGTTCTTGGCAACACAAAGTTTTGAAAGAGTTTGAATGTTAGGTGTAATATATTCTACCACATACACACATCACTATCTAGCCCAAACTAAGCAGAGTTGTACTATGGGTACTAGACAATGGATAAACATACATATATACTTTTTTTGTAAATATATGTATATTATACATAGAAACACCCAGACCAAGTCAAACATATGGATGTTTGATGTTCCCGCACAAGTCAAACATTTGTCTGCATGAACATGGGTTCACTTGAACGGGAACCGAACCTGCGACCTCAGGCGTGGCAGTCGATTACACTAACCACTACACCATCGAGGTATAGTTCTCATACAAGGTTGTAGTGACCATATTCTGTGCCTCATTAGTCTCATTAACTATGTGCTTAACAGAGATACATATATTATGTTTACTTCGGTGGCGAAACAGTAAAGAATGCCACTGTTGTGTATATGTGGTGCGATTTTCGAGTATTTTTATTTACGAAATTTACAGTAACAGCATGTAGTCTGGAACTGCGTCCGATAGACCTTAATAGGCTGGTTCATATTACCTAGAACCTAAAACCATAGCTGAATGTGGCTGTAACACGCTGTTTACTCTTTTAATAATACAAGCCTTAAACTGATTTGATTGCACCGACAGCATTGTTGTTTTAAGTGATCGCCTCGCCACAGCCTATGCCGAGAATTGTGGGTTCGAATCCCACACGGGACAACAATTTGTGTGATGGGTGATCAATGTGTCCGTTTTTTGACTGTTTATAAAGTCCCCACAACACACGATTTACTCTTAGTACGAGCATCGTCTATATAAAAAAAACTTTGAAAGCGTCTTATACAAGTCACTCTCTCCCTCGTTTGTATCAGAAATATCACATAAACAAAGAAATTCAGGCTTTTTCATTATGAGCCCGTCATAAAGAACGTAAGACAGACATTACCATCATTTCAACGCTGCGGTTTAAAATAATTTATTTTATTACGGATACAAGTGGAACTTGAAACCTCTGTTGTAATTTGAAAAAAGAATGCGTACACAGAGTTAATTAAACAGTAACAAAAACCGGTAATGCTCCGGTAAGCCTCCGGGCTATCAAACTTTGAACAAACAAAATCTCATTTTCTTATTTGATGTTTATTTGATGTGTGTGTTGCGGTTAGAAATTCGTTATAATGTCATAATCCTAAATAATAATATAAATGCGACTGTAAGTTTGTTTGTTTGTTTGTTAGACTTTCACGCCTTAACTACTCGACCGAAATTTTGGGTACAGAAAAATGAACTTATGTTTCATATCAGCATAACTTTTATTTATGTTTTTGTGAATTTAATCATTTCTGCGCAACACGGTCCAATTTTAAGTAAGGATTATGATAATAATGAATGATTGAAATTAATTTAGAAACTGTTACACTACTACTACTATTGAACTTTACTATATTTTAAGCTAATAAAATTATTAAAACTATTAAAACTATTTATATTTAGGTTTACACTTTTTCCGACGTTACGGTTGCTTTTCAGCAGCCATGATCACGAGGAGGTCAGTCTAAATGATGTAATACAGTGTTAAATAAACAACACGATAAAATCTGTATAAATGAGTTTAATTTCAATTTAATTTCAAAACAGTCGCGTAAACAGAAGATAATATTAAATAATGAGTGACTTTTCCCCAGTTTATATTTTACTATTAGCTAGTTATATTACATTTATACTTATTTCATATTTTTACCGCAACACATACTTAAAACTTGGAAGTAGTATATCGTTTACGTGTGTTCAGAATGAATCGTGCTCTCGAGTGGCTTCGTGAAGCTGTATTATTATTTATGCGAGGAGGTAACAGATAAAAACAGATGGGAAGTAGCGGAAATGTTGATAGGCTTCTTTTGAATGTATAGAGCGTGGTGACCTTCGTGGCAGTGGACTTTTGTAAGTTTAACATTGTCGGTATGACAAGAATATGGCCTTAGAAAAATTACACCTTTCTATATTTGTTAGACTTTTGTTTTCTTTATTACTTTTGACCTGTCTGCTTTTAGAAGAAGAACATAAATAAAAAATAAAACAGTTAATAATCAGTTTCAAAAAATATTTTTTTACAATTAAGGTAATTGAAGTCACCTGTTAAGCAAAACAATGTGCTTGTTGTAGTTGGCTCCGCTCCGGAGAAGAACCGACGACGGTTACGTATCTAATTAACAAATTAGAAATCTAATAGAATCAAAAAAGTGAAGTAAAGTAAAATAATAAAAACACATATTTACATTTCGCCAGCTATGGTCTTAACCTGTCAAGCTTTAGAATACCAGACATAATTAAAACCTATTATGCCTGGCCACTGGTGTGCTGCTGCGACTCAGTAGGTTAGACACATTATATGGTGCGAGCCTATGGCCGTCTACCGAGCACTGTTCTAGACTCCGTACAGCTTCTAAGCAAGATTAACAGGAAAACCTATCATTAACACAACCCAACCCAGGAATCGTTGTGATCAATCTCGAGATCGATTCACGGGTCAGAGAAAGTATAATTTTGTATAGCCGTTAATAAATTTTCAAAAGCAGCAGGGCGTCTAGTAGTTTTCTCCTAAAACATAATTGGCAAAGTGGGGTGTAACAAATACATACCATACAGAACCATAGCCTACCCATTCTTTGATGCAGGCCTCTATATACATACATATATGTTTTTACAAGCTTTCAACAATAAGTCGCTTATCTAGCGACTTATTTTTCGGTTCTTCTAGAATAGGATCATGTATATATTACGAAAGGGTGGGACAAAGGTGCACATTTCTGGCTTTGTTTATGCTCCACGTAATAGGAAACGAACCTATTACTATCGACAGGACACAGTTTATGTTTTTCCGTGTTCCCTCTAGACATAAAGCGGAACATTTTGTCGACATTTTAAATGAGTGTCAAGACCTTTCTTCTTTCAAATGTGATACAAATATAGATTGGCTTGATTGGTGATTGCACCGTGGAAAGCTCGGCAAAATATAGGGCCGCGACTTAACTAAGTCGTAAATTCCCTTAACCACTGTTAAGCTGGTTCTTAATTACGTCACATAAAACAAAGATCTCAGAAAGAAGGATACTCAAAGATACACCTTTATGGAAAATATTTTTAAGCGTCACCTAATGGACAAAGCATCGGCCTGGCGGTTAAAATGTCGTGGATTCGAATCCAACTCATCACAATAACAACGTGTACTCAGTTATAACACAAGTATTTTAGCTTAGCTGGATGGGTTAACAAGAATATTAGTAATTAAACTATTAAGTAGCCGCGGTACACCGACGACCAGACTAAATAGGTTTTCAATTATGTCTGATTTTCCAACAATTGACAACCCGATTTGCTACTTAACTATAAATAAAGAAAAAGGTACCATACACGCAATAGGGGCGAGTCTATTACCATATCAAGAAGAATTCCAGTCTAGACTCAAAATTACCCAACGCTTAATCCCTATATCACATTGCATGATTCAGAAGTTTAACTTTGAATCCTACAACCGACTGCAAGTGTATGTGTATACCCAGACCAACCTGTATCTATAAAAGATATAGTCTCAATATCCATTGACCTTGAAGCTAGTATCCAGCTGACACTTGTTATATTAATGACATTAATCAATGCTACAATAACAGCAAAATTAATTTCAAACATTAAACACGCAATAAAATCTGTCACGAACTACATCCCGCCGTATAATATCCGTCGAAATATGATTTATCAAAAGCTTTCACATACAGCTATTTCTGATACACAAATTGATGTCCAATAAACAGAGGAATATATACTTTATTAGAACGAGCTAAGGTTTATTATGACGGTAAATGTATGTATGTAATTTATTGTAGATTTGTATATGCGTAAAATGTACGGATTTTGTTTGTATCTCAACATGTTGTATACAGTTGTTTCGGTGTTATCGCAAATACAAAAAGCGAAAATGTTACGTTTGTCGAATAGTTATTGAAGTAGAAAACTGTCTGATACGAAGTCTAGTGTCGGAAATGGTATGTTTTTGGAAATGGTATGGTTTGTTTTCAAAGGGTACTAATGGGACTGCATTACTAGACCATTTGTCTATCTGTACGTCTTACCTCTCTAGGTTGATATTATGTTTTAATAATAGATGCTTTCTCTAGACGCTTTCAATACTGGTGCCACTATATTATTTGCTTTTTTGTCTGTCTCTGTGGGGCAGGGTAGTGAATGAATGTTGTACATGAATTCTTGGATTTCTGCTAAAAAATCTCAATAACAACTCGGAGTTAAGAAGTTATCGGTGTGGGATACCGCGAATTTCCACCCCATCTGATCATGAGAGTTAGGGAAGAGAGAGTGTTCTTATGTTCACACTCACATTATTCCACGTTATCATTAAAAAAAGACGGACTTGTCAAACCTGTACTAATCCAATAAGATCTCGATTCAGCTAAAAGTTTAGTAGTAAACGGCAATTTCATCGTGTACTACATTTTAAAAAGATATGTAAGCCTGGACACTCACTATTTTTGTTTATTAATGACGTATGACGAAGGACCAGGCCAAAAATAATTAATTTTTTTTTGAATTCTTTCCATGTTGGACACAAAGACTCGTCACGTCATTAATCCGTTTATAATACTGATTCATCTATCTATACTTATCTTGTTTTTATCTCTCACCAAGGTTAATCACCTCGATGGCGTAGTGGTTAGTGTAACCGACTGCCACGCCTGAGGTCGCGAGTTCGATTCCCGTACAAGTCAAACATTTTTGTGCATGAATATGGATGTTTGTTTTGGTCTGAGTGTTTCTGTATGTATTTAGAAAAAAAGATATGTATGTTTATTCATTGTCTAGTACCCATAGTACAAGCTCTGCTTAGTTTGGGCTAGATGGTGTTGTGTGTATGTGATAGAATATTATTATTATGTTTCTCTTATCACAGGTATTTTCTAACATATTATATTAGAAAATACCTGGCCTTTTGGAAAGCTTACACGGAGACATGGGTTTTACGTGAAGAGGTCCTTCGAGAGTTTTAATCAAAGGTAGGATAGAACACTGACAGTGGCACTAGCTGCAGCAGGCGTTCGACTATTGCTACGTATGGATTCTAATATATGGGCTATGGATATGGGTGTTTGGTGGATCGTTACATTGGTAACTATGGATGAAAAACGGCGTCTGCCCTGAATACTCTAATAGCATCAATGCAATGAGCAGATGGTGACTCGCCAACTCACTGGATGGGCCCCCTAAATAGCCACCATAGGCATAAAAGCCAGCAGCAGAGGGCAACACCGGTGCAAGCGGGTAGGTGTGTCGAGCAGTGCGGCGCCGGTTTCACCATCACGGGTCTCAAGACAACGGAGACCCGGAGCGGGTTTCCCCGTAGTTCTGGCCTTGAAAATGACACTTCCACCCCCGAGCATAAAGCTCTAGCGGCCTTCATCTGACCGGCTGACCAAGGCAAGCCAGAGTTGAGAGTCCTACGGTCTCTAGTCCTACGGCGCTCTTGAAGTTCCAGCCGGTTTGTGCGCTTTTATTTAACCTGGTGATACATTTTTTGTTCATATCACAAGGCGAAGGTGGTAGTTTTAAAGCTAGTGTACTGTGCCCTCCAATATCGCGTTAGTCTCATGATGAGATAACGATGGTCACAGATGGAATTATTATTATTATTATGCGAGAACCGCCGATGTTCGCTACGCCGTAGGCTGTAGCTAGCGTAGTAAGTATATCTACTACGCTTTTTATTTTCTTATAGCTCTTAAACATGCCTGGATTGCATGCATCGTGAAAACGATCGACAAGCGCTACTGGAAAAATTAACTTGCGCATGTAACGCTGTATGCGAGTACCTTGAGCACGTAGTCCACCTTGTAGTGATAATGATAAATATAAAATATTCCAATATTAATTAATTTAAATAAGTAATCAAATTCTGTACTGAAAGATACATAATACTGTGTAATGTTTAATAACGAATGTTCCATTATGAATTGTATAATATATTTATAATGATTATTACAAAGCAATTAATAAAGTAGATGCATAAAATTATATCCATAGCGATTAAATAAACATTAACTGATTGCGATCTGATACAAGTTTAACGCCAACAAGTTAGCCTTGTAGGAACGAACGCGCGATTAAAATACCCTAGTTTACATATTCATATCTAATTATTGTGGCTAAAAAGACAGGATTATGTTGATACCATTAATAATTGTTAATCACGTTTTGGACTTGATTAAAATATAATACGTAATTGAACACTTAGTTACAAAGACATCCAAATGAATGATGGCACCAAGCCTAGTTACGCGACCTTAACCCGTGGCCTCTAATGGTGCATAGTTAACTAACAGGTAATATAACAAACATCATATTATACTTGACACACAAACGAAAACAAAATCACATTATGGTATTAATATAACGTTACATACAAATTCCTTCAAGTGGAACAAAAAGGTATTAAAGTAGTACATGTGTTTCGTTTAAGTTTTGATAAATATATACACGAAATGCCATTAAAATACGATGAGAATTCGCAAATAAGTTGACGCGATTGACTAATATTGAAGATCAGCTGCCGCGACTTTGAAGCTACAAAGAGTTCGCCAGCCAAATATTAATTAATTATTTATAACATAACTTGTTTGTCCGTGAGTTGAGTCCATGGCTTGCGTGTTGATTCTCCACTCTACATTAAGATCCGGACTCTGATCAATAATATAAAATACCGAGGCAACGCTAGTATATTTATAACAATGTAGCTAAATCATCATTCATCTTCAATGTATTAAGGACGTCACTCATAAGAGGGCTGAGTTAAATTACTTTTGCAAAATTTACAATCACAAACATAAATCATTAAGTTAAATGGGATTCATGAAATCGGTACATGACATTAAACAATTAAAAGGGGCCAGGTAACCTAACCTACTACCCAAAGAGAATGATAGTCACTTAAAATCTGCGATTGTTTACATGCAATGTAATAATCTACAGTATACATAATAATAGCACGCAGACGTTTAGTTAAGACTATATAAGCAAAATAGCAAACTGACTGCAGTACTGCCTTTCAACTGTACAACTACATACATATGCATAAATATTTAGTTATAATGCAACTGCATCATGGGGGTAGTGTGATCGAAATAAACTTGTTTCTATTACTTAGCAATTAAATATCCGTGCATTTTTGCGAGTGCGTTGACAATATCTTTACAGTTATGAATTATGATGCAGTTTGCATGAGTGGCTACAAATTAAGATGGTATAGTGCTATACAACCATACCTATTTAAAAACTATGCTAGTGAGACTAAGTTGTACGGATGTACGGTACGATTAGTACGGCGTGATGCACGCGACTGGTAATGTTGTTATCACATAGGAGACTATAACGTGACCTGTGTTTAGAAACCGATTTAATCATTGTTTTGAATGTTAGATTCCCTCGACCTGTTTTTTAAAAACCTCCAACTGGTACGTATATACTCTCAATAGACACAAATTTTGTTTCTTGCATTTTTTGAAGATAGTGATGTTTTGATATTTCAGTAATATATTCGAACAAGAATGTCAATTAACTTTTTATAGAGGTCGAAAGCCGCTAGAAAGACGAGTATAATTATTATTACGTGATGTATAATTGTCCCGTTCTTGATTATCCGATTTCATTTGTAATTAAAGACTTGTGAAACGATGCTGTTTACGCAAAGCAATTAAGAGAGTAAGGGCTTTACGATTAAAGATCTTGAACCAATAATAAATATGTATAACTGTTCAAATCTAAGTAGTAATAAGTACATCATAGATTTTTAAGATGTAGTAGACGTACCAAATGAATTATAAAGATCAATCAAGTTAGTGGCGACCTCAAAGGCTTAGACGAAAGCAGGATACAGAAACTAGCTACGCCGCTACGCCTAGGCTCTCTACACTTTGTATATTTTATATTGAAATCTCCTTGCCTTTAACCGTATTTTAACCAGCTGATAACTTTTACTCATCGGCAAAAAGTATCCGATAATGTAATCATTCTGAACTTTCAAAGTAAGCTTTCTACAAAATTTATTTTAAATCGATTGCTGTTATTAACAATAAATAACTTTTAGCTTTAAAGTATAATTAACTTTGCCCTCCGTGCAATCGAAAGCTGATTCGTACAACAATAAACATAGGCAACTCACACGTATGCGTTCACGTACAGAAAGTCCGCCGCGTCCATCTTAGTTTTCTTCCCAATCGACAATTGCTTCGTAATAGGTTTTTATCAATAAAATAGACAGAATCCCTGGAACCTAAGCAGTTTCCTAAATAAGTCATGTTCTCATTTGAAGCTAATTTGCTGAGCAAAGGTAGTCAGAGCCTTTTTTTATTCAGCTGGCGTCTATTCTCATGAACTTTTAGAAGCTATTATTGAATCTAGTACAATACAATTTATAGAACTTACGAAGCAATTTCTTTTGAAAGCCTATCACGGTTTATTGAGAAAATTGCGACCTAAATAGTATTGAATGTTACAAATGGTATAGCCTTGTCTTCAACTATTTAAGTACCAATTCAGGCTTGCTTGGTAAACTATCACTTCGTTATAGAAAGCCGGCGTAAGATAAGTATCACTAAATGTTTTTCACACGGTGCGTAAGAGTTCTAAAACTCGCTTGTATCATCACGTCACATCGCATCTCACCTTTAATTCTTTTTACCTAAGTAATGGTGGGTAACAGCAGCAATAGCCTAATGGGAGACCGTCGGACTGCTACGCATAGGTCTTGAGTTCGATCCCAAGGCACGTATCTGTGACTTTTCAAAGTTATGTGTGTATTATAAAGTTATTTATGTGTGTATTATAAAATAAACGTCGTCGTAAGAAAATCTACATATCTGAGAGTTCTTCATAATTTTCTCGAAGATATGTGAAGTCTGCCAACCCACAGTGATCTAGTGTAGAGAACTAGGCCCAACGACTATGGCTCGACCGATTTTTATATATATTTTGTAGGTATGAGAATAGGTCGTAAAGTATATTTCATACCGCTAAGAAGTAATTTATATGACAGAACAACGTCATTTTAATTAAAAGCTAAATTAAAGCTGATAATTAAAATTATCATTATTAATTGACGGATACCAATATAATCCTAACTAATATTATAAATGCGAATGTGAATTTGTTTGTTCGTTTATTTGGCCATGAAATTTGGAATACGCGTTGAGAGTGCAGAAAAGGACGTAGGTACCTTGAATCCATAAAAAGTACAGTGTCCGAGGAATAAATTTTTTTTGACGAATCTACATTAACGAGAGCGATACTGTGGGCAAACTCTAGTATTTCATTGTTCGAAGTGTACAAGTTATACTCTGTCGCTCAAGTTTCATTTTTGTGCGTCACACGCACTAACAATGTTGTTCAATGTTTGCCGAACGTGTTTTTGTGTCATCGATTTGTATTATCGTATTTGGTTTAAGAAATCGTGAACAAATCTCTGAATGTTTTCAAACGCTTACTCTTGGCCCAAATACTAAGTTGAAAAGAAAGAATGTACGCCCAAAAGAATGTACGCACCTATGTGCGTACATTCTTTTGGGCGTTTGTAACTTTGACTGTTATGAAAAATAATGGTCAGTCAAAACTTGATTAAATCCAAGACACACGTATTCTACACTTTCGAGATCAAGTAAACAATTTGAGAATTTCTTGTCAGAAAAACTTATTACAATTTTTAATTGACTCAATCTGGAATTCGAACCCCAATGAGGCACAGTACACACTACTGCTGCACCACCGAGGCAATTGAGCACACAATCAAAGCATAAGGAACAAAACTATATTCACTCGTTTCTCATTACTCGCCAGCTCGTTTTAAGTTCCATTCGCCTCACCCCACCGATAGGACAAGTGCCTAAAGATAAATCCTACTGACATCTAAAGATTACCTACAATCTATTTACGACAAACCTAAAATAGAATAATTTTTAAACATAATATAATGTTACATCGGCTTCAATATCAAAGAAATCTCAGATTATATCAGTTTATAGCCGAATGGTAAAGCCGTGATAAAACCACTTAACTGAAAGGTTTGCATTAGAACTGTGCTGTTGTCAAGATAACTTCACACTTATCGAGTTGCACTTTATGTAAATAAATAAAAAAATAGTTTGATACCCTTTAAAGTTTATATACAGGTTTCACCTGACAACGTATATGCGAAATTGTATGATGATCAATCGAGTAGTTAAGACGTGAAAGTGTAATAAAGAAATAAACAAACAAATTCAATTACTCAATAAAATTCGCATTTATAATATGAGATAGCACAAAGAATATAAAAAAAAATACCTTTTACAGGGGGTGCGTTTTGAGAAACGGCTTTTTCAAAAATTCATCGTTCTAATGCGAAAATTTTAGATAGATTATGTATTTCTAGAAGTCTATAGCAGTTACATAAGCTGTATATTGATGTGATAGAACAAAGCTTTAGCTATTTATTAAAACAAAAAATAATGTGGTATGTCCCTTTTGAACAAGAAAAATTTCAAATTTTGTGAAGGAGTAAAGACTTTCTACGTTGGGCCATGGGGTCTAAGTGCTAGGTCTGTTTGTAGAGACGTAGCGGCTGATATACGGTCTTGCGTGACTAGAAAGCTGGTATATTCTTTGCGCAAAGAATAAGCATTACTTTTCAACGTGGACGCTGCCAATCTTCTGGGCACGTTGCCTATTGACAGCGATGCGGAGGAATATTATGACGGTTTTAAATTTTATTTTCATTTTCTCTTTGCGTTAACTTTCTTGTAAATAATTTGTTTGTATTTCCAGATCAAGCCCGCAGCTGCGCTCGCGTATTTGTAAGTTAGCTTAGGATAGATTTTTTTTTCTAGATGAAAGCTATCTTATGTCCATTTCTTTTGAAATTTCGCATACATGTGAATGCGAAATTTCGTGATGATCGGTTAAGTAATTAAGGCATTAAAGCGTAACGTTCGCATTTATAATATCGGTTAAGATGTTAATTAATTTAATGATGTAATTGTTCTTTCTATTTAAAACGATTTGTTTGACTCTTAGATTAATTCCAGTCCATGGCATGCACCCACTTATATTCTCGTGATGAGCGAGAGACGCGGCGCAACAAGTAAGTGACGATTGTCCCGGATATCGCGTCCTGTGTTGTCCCGCCCGTCCCGGCGCGGTGCCTGTCACGCCTTAGATATTCTGTTATCTAGCCGTATTTGTTCTGCATTATCCCGTTGTCAAAGAATGTATACCTATTTCAATCATTCCATTTGTTGTGAAAACTGTTTCATCTGGTTGTTATTAATGTTGTTACCTATTATGAAACCAATTTATTTATATAAGAAAAGAGTCAATGTAAATAATCATTTATTTTATTTAAGTCACAAAGTAACATTTATGAACGTTAATGTTTATTGGTTTACTGATTATTATTAGATGTAAGGACATTGGATTGGTGACAGATTAAGAGCACCGTTTTATTGTACATAAAAACGTCAGTACAAAGATGGACTTAATGCCTTCTTGTGGTTTGTTCCAAAAACCATTAGGCTTATACCATTTAACCGCACGCAACGCTAGACTTCATGCGGATATCGGAAACCTCTAAATAGATAGAAAACCGCAGTAATACTTTGTTTGACCTGGTAATCGAATTTGAGATCTAATGAACAATTTGCAACCACTGCGCCGTCGAGCCAGTCTTAAGAAACTCCAGAGTTAAAATAATGAATTAGTGAACACATATTAGCGTTTTTTATGATATTACAGCTATACAATTATTGGGAAGAGAGGAACCCGCCACGCACCCTCAGATTGTCCACCCGAACTATTGCTATAGAAAAAGTTGATAATACCGAACTCCTCTGGATAGAGACAGCCACGTCGTAGGACCCGGGCGTATACCAACTTGCAGTATTCCATTTCAAAAACAAAACATGCGTCGACACGTATTTCACCTCAGGGCGGGATATTTTCAGGACCATTTGGCAAACGGGTCTGATGATGTTTTAGGTAATTTTGTTACAATGGACTGCTGCCAAGTAACGTCTTATTCGATTTAAGATATGATCGCTATTATCGCATCTTAACTTAATCTACTGGGCACTTGATGTAATAGCACGTATAACATATAAGTTTGTTACAAGAGGGTTCGACCCTCAATTGATACGATCAGTTAATTAGTATTAATTGACGAAATCATGTTAAGTGATACAGAAAAACAAATGTGTTGTTTTGATTGCTTTTTATGTCTGCTTACTTACTGTTACTTGTGACGTTAATTATTTATTTCATGAGGTAGTTTTGTGACTTTAAGTATGTTACTTGTGTGCAATTAGCAAATATTCAAATATTTTCACAAACTTACACTTTCTAGCTATTCTAACTAATATTTTCTTCTATTTACGCGAATGTTATTCATTGAGTTAGTTAGTCTCCTCGTGACATTAAAAATAAAATCAATAGTAGTAATAGTGTAATATTTTCAAAATCTGTTCCCAAGTGAAGCCGCGGTTGAAAGCTAATAACATAATATTATGTCAAAGTTCGTTAAGATGTTTGGAAGTCAGTTACTCAGTCACAGGTAAGTCGTGTAACGGATTTGGATGCTATTTAGCAGAAAGATAAACCATAATCTAGATTAATACGCATAGAATAACTTTTAACCCGGCATCGTTTATCATGGGATTCACGCCGGCAAAACCACGGGCAGAAACTAGTATTCATTAATATTATATATTATACTACTAAACTGCGAGTCATGAAACTGAATTTAATATATTTGGCTGACAGTCAAACTATTCCATCTAAGCTTTAGACAATCAAACTATAAATCTATACATAGGAAAAAAAACAGTTCAGTACCTACGTTTTTCTCCACTGTTTGTCAACTTTCATATTATTTTTTTGTTTACTAGCTATTTGCGAACTTTAGAGTCTGTTCAACAAACTCCATATAACATTAATCTATAAGATAAAAGTCTCGCCTTCCCTCTTCTCTAAACTAAAAAGGGAATGATAGCAAGCGATTTATGTTATGATATTATATTTTAAAAACAATGTTAATTCATACATATTTTCGTTAAGTTTTCAATAATTTTTATCGTCGATTTGTAGCCGCTGGGCGAACATTAGTACTCCTAAAAAGATAAATAACTATTCTGTGCCATATCGCAGTTCAAATTTGCTTCATTAAGTCTCTACACTTTCAAGTCAGTAATCTGCATACTAAGTCTCGCGGTTTACTCGGTACCGAAGCTTGTGGCTTCGGTACCTAGCAAGCCAGCGTCTTATTAATGGTAAAGCTAACAGCTCGGAATTGTGCCAAAGAGCACCCAAGCACATGTATGTTTAAGTACGTGTAAAAATTCCCGCGCTAGAAATAATTGCTGTGTCGTGAAGGACTTTATTTTGTTCCGTGGGGGTGGGCTATTAATTCAAGAAAGTAGAGTTTACTAACAGAAAAACAAAATGAAACTTTATTATAGAAAATTCAATGATAACGTGAAATTATGTGCGTATTGATTGACAATTATCGCCTGCTCCGTGCCTCTGAGAGCACGTTAAGCCGTCGGTCCCAGCTGCCATGAACATCTATGGCAGTCGTTATTAGGAAGTCAGTGCCCTATAATATCCTGACACTGGTCTAGCCTTAGGGTATCGTTAGCCTTCGGGTTGCGGAGGTCAGGTGGCAGGCGCTCCGTGTAAAAACTGATATCCAGTCAAAGCCGGTTAGACCAGAAAAGCCGACCCTAAGTGACTTGGGAATAATAAAGGCTAGAGAGAAGAAATAAATAAATAATAGTTGCCGAAATCACAAAGTATTATTTATGAATGTCAAAGTTACACTAACTTAAACTTACATTTACGGTTAAACTTTTATCTGCGTTTCTTCACATTTTATTTTTGGAAATAATATTTCTACCGAATCCGTTGTAGTTAGTTTTTCTTACAATCTTTATCTTTACTTATCTGGTTAGTAGAAGTTGCAGCGCAGCAGTCAGTGAAATTATACATACATTTCGCATTTCGTTTTTAAATAAAGGAAGCGACAAGACTTTACTTATGTAATACCGGACGCTCGAAATGATTTATGATGTTCCCTGAGTAACTATGTTCTTGCCAAGTGGTTTTTTGCACCAGACATAAAACGTGACTGTCGAGTCGTTTATCTTTTTTGTGTTATACTTTCTACAATTAGAGAACACCGTATATTGTCAGACATCTGTAATTTCTGGGACGTTACTCATGAATTAATCACATCGAGGTAGATGATAGTAATACAGTCATGGGCACATACATTACACATGCTTCTGTCGATCACAGGAACAAAAAAACTGTTATTGTATTTTAACAGTTAGAAAATTCTTAGTAGCAGTATTATTGTTTCCTAGCTTTTGACCCGCGGCTTCGCACGCATAAAAACGTTTGGCGCATTTATATTTTAATAAAATATAGTGTATGTTACTCGGTGATTATAAAGCTTTCTAATGGTAAAATATTTTTTTAAATCAATTGCGTCGTTTTTGAGTTAAATCCTTACAAACAAACAAATATTAAATATTTTCTCTTTATAATATTAGTATAGATCGTTTAAGACTGTCTCATTGAAGCAACGGTGGTGTATACGACTGCAATGCAGCGTTGGGTTTGCTGCTGGGGTTGGACTATCATGTGTTACGGGTTTTCCTGTATAGATCAGTAGCAGCACATACTCTGAAACTGTATCAAGTAAACGACAACAGACTCATCCCCTACAACGTGGGACGTAAAACCATAGCTGACAATATGTGGCTGTAATACCTCTGCATATATGTAAGAGATATAACCTAATCCATGATTAAAAGACAACTCCCCGCACTTCGCAAAAGCCTGTATCGCAAGGGACATTGCAAACATTCAAATAACGGACACAAAGAACATCCGTACACACAATGTTTTGTCCCGTGTTAGATTCGAACCCTCAACACTCGGCGAGGCGATCACTTAAACCTGTATGTCATCCGTGCAGTGCTGTTCTTTCCGTTGTATTTTACGCTGGGCTTAATTGATATTAGGTACCTATAGGTTTTTAAGAACGAAGTAATTCATATTGCCATTAATCATTATCACTGTATCTGAACTGTCATTTTAAATCCACTTTACAGTGTCTTTGTAATTTGCGAAATTTATATGTAACAGACTGAAAGCTTTTGAATTTCTCTTGAGAAATATGTTTCTTAATATACTTTTATTTGAATATTTTATCGAGCTTTGAAGCACTTGCAAACTTGCATGTCTCGGATAAGATTATATTTTGTGAAAGTTACACTCTAGCAGTCGTCATTTCGTTACTCTATTTATACTTTAGAGATTACACCATAGTTTTACACTTTGTAGAAAGGAAATTATATCATAGCAAATGTGCAATCAAAGTGCAAATACAAAATAATTGCAATTTACGAAACTAAAATATATTATTTTAGAATGTTCAAGTCTTAGGATACGAGACCTAATTAAAAATCTATTATGTCTGGCCATTGAACATTCAGTATCATCATATTTTTGGGACACCCTCCACGCATTAGTGTACTCTTCAAAAAATATATTATTATACTACATTATTGAAAAAGTTTGTATATATAATACATATTACACATCAAGTTGAGCTAAATTGATAGAAACAATGATTTTATCTATATAAAGTTATTGTTTCTATCGATTTAGACTTTTACTTTCGATTGGCTTAGTTATAAAGGGTGTCTCAGAATGTTTTTCGTTTTTGAATTGACCAGTACGCGCCAACTGCAGGTAGCAGGGGGAGGGGAGTGGTCTCAAAACGCTTGGCCGGCTTGTTAAGTTTAGTAGCCATGAATCGTTTCACGGGACCGCAGCGCGCGTTTTGCGTGCGAGCGTTTTATAAAAACAACGATTGTTACACTATTGTTCGTCGTCTCTACAGGAGACATCGAATTTTCACATCAACGGTCACGTGAATAAACAAAATTGCAGATACTGGGCATCCGAGAATCCGCTAGAACTGCACCAGAAGCCCTTGCACTCGCCAAAAGTTGTTGTTTGGGCTGCCATATCAAGTCAAGGAATTATCGGTCCTTATTTTTTTGAGGATGACCGAGGTCGAACTCAGACCGTTAATTCTGATCGATATTGCCATATAATCCGGACTTTTTTGGCTACAGAAATGCAAAACCAGTATGGCTACAACCGCAACACCTTTTTCCAGCAAGATGGAGCCACTTCTCATGTTACAAATTACTCATTAGCGGCTCTTCA
Organism: Catocala nupta; assembly: GCA_963675205.1. Classification (NCBI taxonomy): domain Eukaryota; kingdom Metazoa; phylum Arthropoda; class Insecta; order Lepidoptera; family Erebidae; genus Catocala; species Catocala nupta. The sequence continues at coordinate 26,465,415 of OY776082.1, forward strand.
TGATTTATTCCCCGGAAGAGTGATAAGTCGGCGAGGAGACATCAACTGGCCACCGAGGAGCCCTGATTTAACGCCTGCTGATTTTTTCCTATGGGGCTACCTAAAAAGTAAAGTTTACAATCCATTGCCACCCAATCTGAATGTTTTGAAGCAAAGAATCACTGAAGAAATCAACTCTATTCCAAGAGCGATGCTCCAGCGAGTGATTGAAAATTTGAGCTCCAGGTTAAATGAGTGTGAACAAGTGAACGGTGCGCATTTACAAACGATTGTTTTTCACAAATAAACTTCAAGAACTGCTCTTTAATTTAACTATAAATAAAACGAGTTTTAATTGATATTGTTGTTTTTTATTGAACATCGAAAAACGAAAAACATTCTGAGACACCCTTTATAACTAAGCCAATCGAAAGTAAAAGTCTAAATCGATAGAAACAATAACTTTATATAGATAAAATCATTGTTTCTATCAATTTAGCTCAACTTGATGTGTAATATGTATTATATATACAAACTTTTTCAATAATGTTTGAGGTAAAACTTAGGTTTTAACCAAGTTGCGGATGATAGCCAGCCTTAATAAAACACCTACACCAATAATCATCATTTATTATCCTCTAGCAAAAAGTCAACAATCCTTTCTCCAATAGCCACGGTCACAGCTTCGGTGTTTCCACGAGGAGGTCGAGGAAGCACACTGAGATCAGCAACCCTGAGATGCTGTACGCCGAATATGCGCAGACGCGCATCTACCACAGACCCCAACTGTGCCGTACCAGCTGCATGGTATACTGCATAGGTCATGTGCCGAACGTAGCACTGCCAGTACCCCTGCTTATCATCCACATAGCTTGGACATCCAGGCAAATTCAGATGAAGGATCGAAGCGTTCCGTCGTCTGAACGCATTGGTCTCCACTATGTGTTCCACTATGCCGATAGACCTCACCATCTCATCCACGTCTCTCTCATCTCCTAAGTAGTTCGGATATATAGCAGGCGCTGCTAAGGGATCTTTGCTTGCTAGCCGCACAGTACCCTGTGAGTATGGCTCCAGTAGGATCGGTGACATCATTATGAAGGCGTGATTCTCATTGGCTTCACTCAACTGCTCGATAACGTCATCATTGAAGCCTGTAGCTTGTTTGAAAAGTGGTTTCACAACCTTGATAAGGTGCCTTTCTATATACGAGTGTATGATCTGCAAGTTAGGTACTTCGCAGTCACTACCATCAGCAGCTTCGGTGAGCAATCTTCGCTGATTGAAGTCGTAACAGTGAGTGTTTGCAAATGCACCGATGTCAGTGAGACCGTTTGAAGAAAGCACGCCTCGCCATTTCCTCAGCAGCTCTACCAGACCAGTGGCATTGGTCGTTAATAGCTTCAATTCATTGGTAATCCCAGCATCACTATCAACTTGGAGTATCAACATTGGTAGCATGTGATCTGTCATATTATTACCTACAGGTAAATCTACTTTCACTGGTATTCCCATGCTTTTCATATGATTAGCCGGGCCAATACCTGACAGCAATAGTATTTGAGGAGTCGCAATTGTTCCTGCGCTCAATATCACTTCTTTCCGAGCAAACAGTTTCAAGCTCTGCAAACCCTGGATAGCGGTGATACCACGAACGATTTTCTTTTTGTTCATTATAACCCCTGTGCACATGGTATTCTTAGCAACTAAAAGCACTCTCTTGACATCCTCTCTAGCCAGAAACCCTCTTGCAGTACTCATCCTCTCACCCCGATAGACGTAACCCTTTACCTTACTAACTCCTATTTGTGATTCTGCATTAACATCAAAGTTTTCTGGAAACTGCAAAGACTTAAATGCCTTCTTGAGCCGAGAGTGCCATGGGTTAAGAGGGTTATCAAAAGATCCAATGCGCATGAACCCAGTAGTGTTGTGGTATACTCTGGCAGAGTTTGGCAGTTTAGTTAGGTCTTGAAAGCCTTCGTAACGTAGAAAATATGGCATAAGATCATCAAAGGTCCAACCAGGGAAAGGGATATCTTCGAAGTCCTTTTTTCTGTTACCACGGGTGTAGATCATATAATTAATGGATGTTGAGCCGCCAAGGCACTTGCCCCGGTGGAAACGGCATTGCTGGTCCTCAGACGAGAGACATGAGACGTTGTTTGGCATAGTTTTGTAATGCCAGTCGATTTCTGACCCTAGTAATGCCATTGAAGCCACTGGAATCTGGTGAGGTGTTCAACTTTTTTATAAATATTTATCACATAGCGATATATGAATAAGAAATTTACATTTTAATACTTATTTATGAAATCAATCCTTACATTAGTCCTTACAGACTATCCTAATACGAAAAAGAAGTTACATATAATAGACGTAACATAGTTCTGAAATTCCGCCAATGTACACGTGAATTATTGATATTGTCTGTACCACACTTTCTGAATCAAAGTTTGTTTTTACAAATAGATTTTTCGCATTATAAGGGCCTTTTCTTTATAACAAGATAAATAAACAAACAGCTATATATGACCTAATTTATATAAGATCTAAGCGGATAGTCTGTCGGTACTTACAAACTGTAAATTATGAGGATACTGAAAATTTATTGATAATTGTTAAGTAAGTAATAACAAATTCCATGATAATAATTATAATCGTGCCCTATTTTTGCATATATTTTTATAATAATTATGGTTAATTGTATATAACTTAGTTCCTAGTAGTATATTGTAAGTGACCTTAACGCCTGTTGCACAGGTTTACACTAGTACAGGCATCTATATTATATTACCTATATTAAGTACTCTAGGGACTGTATTCATGTTTTACCATTGTAATCAATAAATTAATTATTATTATTATTATGAATTTATCAAGATTTTGTGAGACGCTGTTAAGTATGCGTTGAATATCTACAAATAAAGAAAATTTTAAGAAATTACCTATCAAAAATAGTTAGTGGAATGTCTCTCTGCCTACCACTTCAGCAATGAACAGGCGTGTGTCTATATTTATGTAAATTTTAATAATATTTAGTTTCATTAAAAAGGCAACTCCCTCACTAGGAATAAATCGTGTCACGGTCATATTATTTTCATTTTTGTTAGGAGTGTTACAACATTAAATGTTACTTTTTTTGTAATCTTTAAATACCTACAAGAGGTATCAATGATACATATACATAAAATATCAGATATGTTTCCAGCGCACGAAAAGTGAAGATTCAATAACGACCCAATTGTATCGATTTTCTTAATTTCAAAACAAAATCCTTTGCAAAACAGTCAAAGCACAGTTTTTCGAATTATAGCGAAACATATACATATTTAATACAAGTACCTTCAGTTATTCATTACAAAATTGTATGTATTAGATTATCAACTATATAATTATCATTCTTCATAGTACTTAAACTTTACTTTTAGTTACCTTGGAGATGAGATTAGGGTCCCCACCAGCCTCTACAAGCAGCACGTGATTACCAGCTAGGGCGAGCCTCGCAGATACCACAGCGCCTCCCGCACCAGCTCCCACGACGATGTAATCAAACTTCTCTCCATCTGAACATGATTCTATTTATGAATAATCATAAATATAATCAAACTTATTATTCCCCAAAATAATAGGCAGAGGTGTACATCCATATTTTTACTGCACGGATGGAGTAACTTTTTAAGTGGTTGCCTTGCCACTGCCACTGCGCCGAGTGTTGTGGGTTCGAACCCCACACGGGACAAAATTTGTATGATTCATAAATGGTTGTTCCGAGTCTGGATGTTCTTTGTGTCCGTTGTTAAAATGTCTGCCTAAATCTCCCGCGAATAATTATTCCTAGTGCGCGAATTAACTTTTTTTAAACAAATAAAAAAGACATTGCCGCATCACATTAAAAGTCCTACTTAATAGGAGCTTTTGGCTGTCAACTGAATTGCCAGACTAAGTGCTGCTTTAATTTATCTGTTACAAAATATTTAATCGCAACTAAAATAATATCTTTAGATAACTCTTATAACGTTTTGTAAGACCGGGGATTCAAATCAAAGCCTTTTCAACATATGCCACAAACATACAGACTTCTGACACAGAACAAAAAAAGTTTTTTTTATGAATTATCAAAAATCTAATCAAAATCAACTCTCTCGATCTATACGGATGGTACAATGACCAATACCTCACCGCTACGGCACGCTGAGTATTGTGGAGTCAATTACGTGACATCCCACGAGACAACAGTTTTTATTATTTTTGTCTTTATAATCTTCGTACCTAAAGCTCCCCGGCACGGGAATTAATAATGTCCTCCAGGCCGATTTTCGGTCACGTCGGCCAATCTTAACGGAGACTGGCCATCTGCGCAGGCGATATTATAGTGCACAAGTATGTGCGCAAACACAAGTGCACTCTCTGTTCCCTTACCCTCATGATCCGATGGGACGGATAATCCGACACGACCGGAAAGAGATCAGGCGCAGGACCAACGGCTTTACGTGCTTTCCAAGGCACGGGGGTGTCTAACACCGCCAACTTCCTAACTCCGGGCTCGTATTGAGATTTCTTAACAGAATATTACCTCTCAAATTAACGCCAACAGGAAAAGTATAAAAGTCTTTGTCGAATGTCGTGTTGACATCGCTAACGCTTGTCCAGGTTGACAGCACTGCCAGTAGAAATATCCTGAAACAAATAAAATATCTCATTACTTATTCTGAAGGTTATGTTGTGTTGACTTCGAAGACCTAAATTCCCTCGGTCACCATGACTTGTTTACGAAATTTAATTATTATTCCAAACACTATTTGCTGGCACTTTTTTAAGTAATGTTATTTTATACACCAACCACACTTCTTTTGGGGAATAATAAGCGTAATTCTATGTATATATGATTATTCAGATGGTGATCAGTTTGATTATGTCGTGGTGGAAACTGGCACTTCCGTGGCTGCGAGGCTCCCCCTCGCCTGCAATCATGTGGCTATCTTCTACGAACAGCTGCATTTAAATAGCAGTTACGTCATAGCGTGTATCGCATCCTTTTTCTGTCATTTGTCAAGCACTCCTACTATCAGATATAAAACATTTGTATCTATTTGAGTAGATTTAAAAAATCTTAGTATTTTACAGTTTGGGTAATGTAATTATATGACATAAATAATAAAAAAATTTTAGTCAACTAGCCTATACTACATCACTAGACGTACGAAACAGCGAATGAGTTTATTGCTGTCCAGGGAAAATAAGATCACAATGTCACTAAAAAGACTTCAGAAAACAGTTATAAATATAAAACTTGGTATGAGGGAAGGAAGTAGGCAAAAATTATTTTTTTGAGGTGTTTATTATATTATGAAAACATCGAAGGAAACAAATTTTGCAATGTTATTTTACTTTTCTAACCAGGAGTAGCGTCAATCCCCTATTGCCTCTCATTGCTTTACCATATAAGTTTTGGTAAGAAGAATAAATACTTCAAATGCTGCAGTACTATAAATAAAGTAAATCCAAGTAAATACATAGTATAGTCAGTAACGTAAGTCGATACATACAAGGGAGATTTCGATTGTCTTTATCTTTCAAATTTGAAACAAATGTTAGTAATTTAAACAGTTATAGATGGCGTTGTGGTTATGTAAACCGCTACGCCATCCGCAGCGTTAGTAACATCGCCACAACCACTACTTCGAGTGTTGTGGATTTGATCCCCACACGGAACTAAAATTTGGAAGATCTATAAATAGTTGCTTTGTGTCAGGGGTTGTATTATTGTGGAAACCGCAACTCAAAAAATTAATAAAGTACGGATCTTTTAAAATTATCTATTTTGTCTACCTATATGATGTCATCAGTATGATGCAAAAATGACTGAATGGGTTAATGTTATTAAAACAATTTAGTAGCCTAGATTTCAACCTAAAAACTGAGCCAAGTTTTATTTAAGCATTTGCAACTCTCTTAACATTATTAAGACGATTCGCAAGAATTTAGGTTAAAGTGTCTCGTTATAGACCGTTTTAAAAATTCAACTCCAGCAGATAAAAATAAACTACTAATGCTATTAAAACAATTTAGTAGGCTAGTTTTCAACTTAAAAATTATGCCAAGTTTCATCAAGTTTATCACGACGACTCGCAAGAATCTAAGTTAAAATGTCTCGTTATAGCCCGATTCTAAAATTTCACTACAGCTGACCAAATATGAAGTACAGAACCAATAAGAAACATTGGCTTGTTAGCCAAAAGTTTGGTAATTCCGTCCTAATGCGCTATATCTTTGATTTAACTAACGCAACAAATATCAAATATGAGAAAAAATATGTAGTTTCTGCCAAACTGTATGGGAATCGAAACCGCATTATTTCGCCGAAACGTCATGTTGATATTTATTATTAGTTCAGTAAAGTGTTGGACGTTTTCGGCGAAGTTGGTTGTTTATTGGTGTTTGTTATTCGCGTCAACAATCTTTGTATGTATTGGAAAATAAGTTTACTTACTTACAAGTAAGAAAAATATGACTTCATGTATTAAACATTACGTTTGGTAGTTACACATGCCACATAGTCACGATGGATGTCAAGGGTATTGTATTCAATTACATAACTTGATGCGACTGCTGGGCATGAGATTTCGTGTTTGATTTCCTCGTCAGGCAAAGTATTTCTCTTATAAGAAATTTGCAGTAGCTGCACAGAGCCAGACATATTGGACGATAAACGACAACAGTCTGGCCCCTATTACGTAGGTATAGGACAGATAGGATATTTAGCGCATAAAATGTTGGTGTAATACACTTTAAAATTATTATTGAAGAATATAAATCCACAACTGCATTTAGTCACAGACTGACTTTGCATAGTCACAAAGTGTAAGTGTATGCGCCATCATGCCAACCTACTGTCTATTTTATATTTATATTAAAAATATAAATTAGCCCAAATTATTTCATCTTTATAATATTATTAAGTTATTATTGCTATTATCTTAAGTTTTTTATAGTCAGTAGTATATGATATAATGGTTGCAACAACTTGTTGAACCCCCTTTCGATACAGGAACAGCGCGGGTTAATTTCTACATGTCCGGAAACACTGCAGCTTTCAAGCACTTGTTATATGTGAAGTAACTGCTAACACTAACCGACAATCTCTGAATATATAAGGCGGAATACCATCAGGTCCTGCGGGTTTCTTCGGCTTTAGCTCTTGAAGCGCACGACTTACATCTTTTAGGTGTAATTGGTCCAAGTGCACTTGCGCTGCTCCGCAACCGAAACCCACTCCAGCTACAGCCTCATCTACATTCAGCTCAGGTCGCTTCATATTGTAGACTGAATAAAAATATTTCGCAAACACGTCAACACATCACTGGCCAGACAATTGTTTTCCATATTATAAAATTACCTGTGGACTTCTCCTACTTTATTTAGCCTTCACATCATTTCATTTCATTCCATTCCACAATTGACGACCACTGCAATTACCTACACTGTTACTCTGAGTGAATAGACAAAAAGTAATAAAGTATTCGTAATAATTCTTTACAGTTATAGAACATGAATATAAGTTAAAATCACCTAAAACCACTATGTGCTTGTACTTATCACAAAGCTGTTCAATTATGTGAAATAACAACATGTATTCATTATCATTCATCAAAGTAAATACATAAGTCTGTTACGTAGGTATACATTAGCACAAACTAATTCAAACACTTGCTTATCAATGTTAACGTCATTTGGAAGCAGTACTTGGCGCAGCTCGAAATGCGGTTTGGCCACGAGACACGCAGCACCTTGTTTACGCCCGTCCGCGCGGTCACACCGAGGAATTGTGTATCCTGGCGGAATTATTTCTGCGTCATGGATAGAATCATTGCAGCCTGTTTCTGTGATAGCAAACAAGTCCGCACTTGCGATCGAAATACTCAAACAACATTCATCAGCTAATTTAGTTCGAAGTCCTCGAGCATTTTGATATAATATTTCTACACTATTACATATAACTTTCTGTTTTGTTGATTGGTTTACGAAACCACACTCATTCTGCGAATTCGATATTAACTGGCCAGCTTTCAGGCTGGCATAACTTTTGATATTTTCTTTCTGGAACTCCTATGATAAAATATGAATAATCCCGTTCAGTCTTGTGTTGTATTTTTTCCAGTTTAATTGATACTTATTTTTCATAAAGTTGCTTTACATATTATCTAAATTTTCTGCGATTGTTTGCTTCTGTAAGCGTCATACGTGTAAATATTTTTTTTTTCCGTTCCCTGAATTTTATTCGCACTCGTATTACCTCCTTTCTTAATTTCACTGTTAAAGTATTTATTTTTCTTCGGTTGATGGTGGTCCAATTATCTTCTTTTTCTATTTCTTTTGTTTGAGATTCTTCCTTTTCCTTAACAGTACTAACAATTTTTCTAGATCTCTGCACACTCAGTGATCCTTGAACAATATCTTCTTTCTTTAATAATATTCCCGCCGATTTCGTAGCCACAAGTTCGCTTTCTGGTACATTATTACGAACTACCTGCATTGGTTTCTTTGTGACTACTCCGGCAAATGATCGTACCTGTTTTTTAGAACCTTGGCCTATGTGATCCTGCATTTTTATTTGGCTGTTTATAAGATTTTCTTCGATTTTTTCATTTCTTTTATCTGAATTTTAATTATTTCTTCTAGTATTTCAACTTTATTGGCTTTTTCTTTGTTGTTTTAGTTCTTTAACTCAGTTTCCATGTTCATATATCTATTTTGCAATAATACATATTCCTTCCTTTGTTCTTCCAATCTTCTTTCACCTCCCAACGAAATTCCCTTATCTCGTCTAGAAGTTGGATCTCATTTTCAATTATTGCACTTATGTTTCAGTGACTACCTCGGTCAGCGGTGTTTACATAGTTGGTCAGCGATAAAGTTTTGTTCATCACTGTATTCCCTCGCACGGGCGTATCAGTATTACCCTTTTTGGGTGTACCAAAAAAGCAAGTGGATATGTCCCTATGAATATGTCACTTGCTTTTGTATTCCTGCGTAAAAGTCTCAACTTTTTCCTTGGTTAAGCCAAGGCACTTAAGATGTAATATATTCCTGCACTTTTCTTTCGAACACTCAATGAACAAATAATCCTTAATAACAACATCGCAGCCATTACATTTCGCACCCATTTGAACTAGGTACCAATTCAAAACTTTTTAATTAGGTGATACATACAATCCGTAAGTATAACGCGTCCGCTCGCTCGCGCGTTCGTGTACTTATAAATGCGAATGTGAGATTGTTACACTTTCACGCCTTTACTAAAACGATGTATATCTTTCATCTAGACAATTAGTACTGTTCCTGAGCAAAGCCACGAGCAAAATATAGTATAATATCCTCTCCCCTCTGGACCGCGCAAGCGTTTGGACGTCTCCACTGTGTTGATTTATTTTATGAAAGTTTAATATTTTTTATTATTTTATATTAAATTCTACAATTGTTTGTGAACGCAAAGACTGTGAAGTACCAGGCGCACAAAATCAGCGAAGAGGATCACTCGCCGTCCGCTTCGGTAAGCGACGTCCAAGCTTTTCCCTTATTGGCTATTCAAGTTTTTGACCCCGCCTATCTCACTAACTTCATCAATTTGCAAGCGCCTGCAAAACTGCTACAAGCAATCCTCGATCCGGTGGCTGAGAACTCGCTATTCGCTGGCACAAAATTGCTATAACTAAATAACTAGGCGATTAAAATGCAACGTTCGCCAGTCAAAGCTGGGTCGGAGACTGACCTTTACAAGCAGCAATCTTCCACCCTAACCTCATATGTGGCGACAAGAGTCAAGAGGAAGCATAATGATATTACTCGCGATGACTTTGTTGATTTTAAAAAGGAGATCATGGAGATGTTAAACATTTGGAAACAAGACCAAGATATGAAATTTAACAAGCTGGAGAATTCGCTGTCAAATTTACAAAAAACATCAGATGACATTGAAAAATCTCTGGACTTCTTGTCAAACCAATATGATGATATGCGCCAACGGATTGATAGCCTTGAAAGGCAGTGTAATGAAAAATCTTCGTACATTACAAACTTGGAGGGTCAGATTGAGCAACTACAGCGAAGCGTGAAGAGAAACAGCATCGAGATACACAGTATACCGCCTAACGAGAACGAAAATGCTGCCAAATTAACCGACATCGTCCTCAAGGTAACGAAGTCATTAAATCTGGGACTTCAGGCAAGTGATATTCGGGCTACTTACCGCATTCTAAGCAAAACTACAAACAAACCAATTGTAGCGGAACTAACCACCCTAGCAACTAAAGATATTTTAAACAGCGTGAAAACCTTTAATAAGGCAAACCCAATTAAGTTGGGATTATCCCAACTTGGATTGGGTGATAAAAACACTCCTGTTTACTTTCGTGAACACCTGACAAATTACACGAAAAGGCTTTTCTTTCTAGACCGTGAAGCGGCTAGACAAAATGGGTACAAATTTTGCTGGACTTCTAACGGGCGAGTTCTTGTCAGAAAAATTGAAGGTCAGCCGGCTAAAGTTATAAGAAATGAAGCGCAATTACAAGATTTAAAACATATTTGACTACTAAATTCCTACCCATTGCATTTTATTATTTCTATATATTGCATGCTTAGTAATAAGTTTAATCTGATTGTAGCTATATTTTTATATTATAAGCATTGTGCCATACATAACACAAACAATAACGCAAACAATAATACAAACAATAACATAACTATACACAAATATCAAACACTTTCCACATTTTCTAAGATGTCCATATCTATTATACCAAATACCTACTATTATACCAAATATTCACTCTCACACCAACACGCAATTCTCAATATTTATCTACTTACACATTATATTATATATCATCCTTATAAAAACTCAGCAATATTTATGGTTATCCTGTGATGTGAACATACATTTCATTTCATTGATAAACTCACCCAGTAGCGTCCCTACATATGCCTACAATTATTTTGCCTCATTACGCGAACAATATTCTACATTTAGTGTAAAATATTTCAAAACACTCAAAATTTCACATATCGTACATCAATATAAAGCTTTTTCACTGACCGTCCTCCTGATCAACTATCCATTAAATACGTATAATAATTCAAAATTACTTTTTATTTGTTTATCATACATATCATATTTTGTACACCACATCCACTTAAACGAACTACGTATTTAGTACAGAGCACACTACATGCCCTAAGTCTGTAAGTTTGATGCTAAAAAAAACACTCTTTAAAATTCAACGACTTAAACTATATATATAATGACCTAGACAAAGTATCGGTAGCAGTTTCAGCAACTTGTATGATAGAGGATTGCCAACAATTAGCTAGATCTCACAAAAAGCGCTTTCACTTCTATCTCAAAACATTAGGAGTATAAATAAAAACTTCAATGGACTTAATTCTCTTCTCGAAAGAAGCAATACGCCGTGGGATTTAATAATTCTGACAGAATGTTGGTTATATCTTTCTCCCCCTGTTCCACCTATTCTTGGCTATTGCTCTGCCTCTACTACTCAGGTATGATCACAGAACGAGGGCATAGTCATGTACTGCCGTAGTCAAATAAATATTTCGGTAACAGAACCTCTATTACGGGATGCAAATTGCTTAGTTATAAAAATAGGTAAAGACATTATCGTAGTTGCCATATACCGCCCCCCAGCGATCCACAATATTTCAAGTTTTTTAGATTCCTTAAGTGAGCTTCTTACATCCTATTCCTCGTATAAAATTATTATATTAGCGGGAGACATCAATATTGATATCTCTAAAAACAACGTCGATCAACGATCAATGGACTACTTGACTATGCTTGCTTACCACGGTTTAATGCCTGCTCACACTATACCTACACGTAACAATCACTCATGCATTGATCACCTAATTTTAAAGACAAAAGGTTATGCATCTTGTTATATTGCACATACATCACTCACAGATCATGATACAATTATATTGTTTTAACAAAATGAATCTAAATCAAATAGCAACATACAAAAAACTAAAATTATCAAAATTCTTAATTATGATAGCATTGAATCAGATTTAATGGCCACAAACTTTAACCTTTTATATAGCATGAGTGATGTAAATGAAGCTACAAATTATTTTATTAATACCCTAAACACGATTCAAATTTCAAATACCTCTTTGAAACAAGTACCAAATCGTAAAAGACTTAAAAAGGCCTGGATGACACCAGGCCTTCTCAAATGCTTACGGAGCAGAGATAACTTACACCTAAAATTAAAAAAGACACCAGATAATGAGATACTTAAGATAACGTACAAAAGATATCGAAATTATTGTAAAATGTTACTTAACACCACTAAGATTAATTATGACAAAGCTCAAATAACAAATTCACAAAATAATAACAAAAAACTCTGGGAGGCTATAAAATCTATCTCTTACACTAAAAAACAAAAGTCACATGCCGGTAGTCTGCTGTCGGCTAGCAACCCACATATTTCTGTAAATGAGGTAAACTCCTACTTCGTGAGTGTAGGACGATCTTTAGCTGAGAAAATAGTTACCTCGTCACCCATACATTCCTCTCTCTGTTCGCTACCATTTCATCATCGTACGTTTGGTTTACTGGAGACAGACGAGGCTGAACTGGAGCGTCTCATTGTCAATATGAAAAGCAATTGTGCAGCGGGTCTTGACGATATTTCAGCAAGTTTTATTAAGAAATATAAAAATATATTAATTCCGCCGATCACATTCATCTGCAATCTAGCTTTTGCTACAGGAACTTTTCCAGATGCCTTTAAGCTTGCGGTGTTTCATCCTATTTACAAGGCAGGAGATAGAGATCGTATGGAAAACTATAGGCCCATATCTATTCATCCTACACTTTCAAAATTACTTGAGAGACTAATGAACAATAGACTTATCAAATATTTAAATCAACATCATCTCTTATCTTCATCACAGTACGGCTTCCGCTCTGGTATTTCTACAAGCAATGCAGTTTTGGACTTAACTACCCTCATCATCAATAAACTAAATAATAAACAGAAGGTTATTGGGATCTTCTTGGACATGGCAAAAGCCTTTAATACGATTTCTATTTGCCTCCTTATTGACAAGCTTGAAAGGATTGGCATTAGAGGCACACAACTCTCTTTATTTAGGAGTTACCTTTCAAATAGGTGTCAGTGTGTAAAAATCGGAGATTGGACCAGTGACGAACTTCCTATTGCCTACGGCGTACCCCAGGGCAGTATCATTGGCCCAACCTTATTTTTAGTCTACATCAACGACCTCTGTGAGCTGAAACTCAAGAACGGCAGTATTTTTACTTATGCCGATGATACCGCCTTAATTTTTCATGGACCCTTTTGGCAGATTTTTGATTGTGCCCAAGTCGGCTTAAATAGAATCACTGACTGGCTGGCCCAAAACCTATTAACTTTAAACGTAGAGAAAACAAAATATCTCACATTTTCCCTTTCCAACGTAAATAGACCCTCTCCTGCTGACTTCTGTTTGACAGCCCACTCTTGCTGCAACCCGACACATGCCGTATGTAATTGCACTCACCTCAAAAGCACTAGCTGTATAAAATATTTAGGCATAGAGATTGACAACATTCTGTCGTTTCAGTGTCACATGGAAACTCTTGTAACCAGAATACGAAAATTAATGTTTGTTTTTAAAAACCTCCGGGACGTAGCTGATACTAAGGTAATAAGACAAGTATATTTTGCTCTTGGCCAATCACTCCTACAGTATTGTATAGTTGCATGGGGTGGCACTACAAAACAAGTCTTTTAAGACTAGAGCGTGCACAGAGAGCAATCTTGAAGGTAGGTTGGAAGCTGTTCTGTATTCTACTTCAAACTTATATAAAACCTGTGACGTTCTATCAGTTCGAAAACTTTTCGTACTTAACCTCGTACTCACTACTCACGCACAAACACCCTACGAGCCATCTAAATTTGCTACTATGAGACGCAAACACACCGTCTATATATTCGTTCTTCTTTGTGTTTATTATCCTAGATTGTTTACGATTATGCAACTTTATCATATATCGATTATGTAACGTGATCGTGCATCTGTCATTTTATGTAGCGTAAGTGTCATGTCATTAGTGTCAATGTCAGAAAGAAGGTGCGTTCATAAATGTAGCTTTGATATAAAAAGAAAAAATATATCTTTGGATATTCGGTTACTGTAATGTCTGTGTGTGAATGTTCAATGTTATAATGGTATAAGTATTGCTCTCAGGGTCTTGACGTCCGTGTCTATTAAGGAGCCAGTTGAAAACCAGCGTCGGGCACATATGCCCGGCAATATTGCTGAACTGGTCTCCTATTTTTGTACGGACGACGGGCGTGTACATTTATTATTAAGTAGTATAGTTTAATTATTTTTTTTTTTACCTACATTGTTTATATCATGTCCTTCGTCTGTTATGAAATAAACGTCTTTATTATTATTATTATTTATTATTATATACCAGTCGCAACAAACACGACATTAGCTCAACGATGCTATTACTTCCTCAGTAGTTTCATTTATAATAAAATAAATAAAAATTTAAATATTCATCCAATGCGTAAAGAAGAATGTAAAAAAACAGTTATAAAATGGTTACTGGGATTGGATTACTCTGAGATCTAAAATTTCATCCAAGTAATAAAATAGACAATGAGTATATTTTACTCTTGTACCAATCTATCTTACTTACACAAACCCAGATGCATATTTTTATAAAAACTTTATACACACACTCACACACAAATACACATATAAACACACTCCCACACACGCAAAAACACACACATAAACACACACATTCACATACAGATTTAATGTTAAATTTCTCATTTCTTATCTAAACTAAAATATAAAATCTGTTAATTACTAAAATGTAAAACTAAACTAATGACCGGAGAGAGAGCCTGGAGATCTGTCATACAGGTCTTGAACCTAGTTCAGACTCCAGCTCTCACAAAGGTACCTATATTTAAAGCTGTAATGTTAAGTTGTACTACTGTTACTGTATTACCTTTATGAGAGAAATAAACGATATATTATTATAACATAAAACGGGAATTAACGCGATCATGCTTGGTGATGACATACCTTTTTGAAAGAAAGAAAATATTTCAGTACTTGTGACAGACTTCTGCCTATCCCTCGATAAAGTTCAGGCAAGAGTTTATCAATCTTCTATACATAAAACTATAACATGGCTTTAAAAATATTTCTGTAAAATGAATTGGAAATGACTATTTAGATAGGTCTAAAATTGAAACAATGTTTTTTAAGTTTGTCTTGTCTTGTCGTAGCCTTCACTCCCGTCCTTTTTAAGAAAACTATCCTAAAGTAACCGTGCATGTATTTGAAATATAAACCGACCTGATCCTCTAGCTTAGAAATGATCAGCTTTTTGAATATTTCATTTTGATCTGCTCTATAGGTTCATGCAGCATTTGCTGGTTGCTAAAATGCGATAGCCTAGTAAAACACTGTACCGTTGAACCACCAAGCAGAGGTCTCGAGTTTGATCCCGAGGCACGCAGCTCTGACTTTTCGAAATCTTTGCGTATTAAAATGGTTAACTATCACTCTCTTTAACGATAAAGTTAATCATCGTGAAGAAACCTGCATGTCTGAGAGTTCTCCATAATGTTCTTGAAGATATGTGAAGCCTGCCAACTCACACTGGGTCAGCGTGGTGGACTATTGCCTGACCCTTCTCACACTGAAAAGAGGCGCAGTGGCGGGACAGTTTTATACAGGGATGATATTATATTATTTACTGCTGCAAAAAATAAGGATAAATATATTAACAAACTAACATAACTAAGGATTTATAATTTAACCGCGGTGATGAAAGGACTCCAATATTGACCAAAATACTCGTTAAAGATATAAATCTCGAAGGATTTAAGCCAAAGTACAATTAAGGGTATTTAAAGCTGCTCAAGTTAATTGAAATGAAGAAATCCTTTACCTTTTAGTTCATTGAACTTGCTTTAATGTTTTTAGAGTTCATTACGACTCAATACAGCAGGTGGTGTTCAGATTTATGTAACAAAACAATTTATTTTTTTGCACTAGTAAGAGGTCTGCGCCCTGCAGGGAGACAGTTTAAATACAGGCCTAATATTATTATATAACTACGCAGACTAGTCTGACAGCAAGAACATAAAATAAAATTATATAACAAAAAAAGAGAAACTCTCGCGCATAACCGTTCCTTAAAAATGAAGTGTCTGCGATACCAAAACAAGGCACATAATTATTACCTCTCTGTTAACAGCACAGCGCCTTATTAAAGAGCGTGACAACCCTTCTCATCACAATTTGACAACACAAGTACACTCCTGATAGGACAGCGCTATACGTGAGCAACTTATAAATAATTATTTACTCGTTGGTGCTTTAGCAGTAACAACCGAATCACGATAGTACTGTCAATTAAAGAAATGACGTACTGCTACGTAAGTACGTCATTTCTTTATTAATTAGTTATTATGCTTTAGAAACAAGATTTTGCCACAGCGATTTTCTTAGGTTGATTTCACATCTAATTTAAGCAGAATCCCAGTTTTAGTATTACAATTTTATTCGCTTGATTCATGTTAAACATTTGTGGATCACGCAAAATTTTGTCCCGTCTGAGGATCGAACCTAAAACACGCGGCAATGGCAATGCGACCATTTAACCACTACCCCATCTGTGCAGTCAATCTGCACAAGAATATTGATTAACACACCAACACAGAGTTCAATTAGTTTTAAGACCTTTCAATAGCAAGCCATCAATACCTTTTAAGACCCACAAACAAAATTCTTCTACAAACAGCTGATATTTATCAAAAGAAATGAAGCATTTCTCTTACCGCATCTTCACAGCACCGCGAGGATTATTATCTCTATAGACTGGCTCTTAATATTTTCCTTTGAAAACACTTAAAAAGGACCACTTTTATACATAAATTTATTTTAACGCTTATATTTATTTAAATACGACGCGCATTGACGACAACTCTTCGAATTGAAACGAGAGCAAGTTTAGTATCATCGCTTTTATAAAGAGCTATTGTGGTCTTAATGGGGTTTGGTGTTAATCTTTAAAGAGACAATATGTGACCTCTAATCATGACTTAAAATTTAGGCTGCGACCTTGGAAAGACGGCTTCGTTATTATGGGAAAGACATAGTTGGTTATGTTTTATTAGAAAGGTTTTAAAAGCTTCGCTTGTCAAATTTGCGATATGTAAAAAAATTACCTTATTATTTGTATTAGGACTACCTAGCTCATTGAGTTAGTGGTGTAACCGTTAATGACATTTTTGATTGTGTGTCACGGGTTCGGTTTTTGGATTAAGTAATGTTTTATGTTTAAATGACTGTATTCTCAGTAGACAGTCAGTTTTTAAGTTCTACATTATCAAACTGAGATTACAGTTGCCACCAGGCAACTGCACTAGATAGAAGGTTCATTTACATACAAGAAATTCTCTATTTATACTTTAGTACTAGACAGTTACCTTATCTAGAAATAATACCACATTATACGTGATTTTAAAATGTATTTCTTGCTTTGGGGTCCTGTATCGCGGTGGCCTTTAAAAATTTAGAACAATCGTTGGTGGATCACACAGGTGATCGTCCAGTACACACTGGACTGGAGATTCGAAACGTCAACACACGCAGCGGCAGCAGCTAGGCGACCGCTTGGCCGCAATGAATATAAATTTATTTTATTATGTATGTACATGTACGTTTATCTTCCCTTAAAATAGTCAGTTTCTCAAAATCTTTTAAACACAACACACCCAGCTGAATAAAATACCTATATGTTAACCTCAAACGATTACAAAAAGCCACCCACAAACAGGATCTAATCCCTATTGATCTAAAACATGTTCTGTTAAAAAGCTTTGTAAATAACACTCTCAATCTCTGTTATCTTGCCCTCCCAAATCAAATAAATGCTATGGAAAGCTCTGTCTTGTGGAAAATAATAAATTACTACAGTTTTAGTCAACTGTATAATAAATAAGTTGTTTTTCTTCAGCATGGATTAGGTATTATTACATATGTTATAAGTATTTGCTGATCGCATAGTTTTATCGCATATATATATAGCATCGCGTCAGATGCAAAGCACAGAGGCAAATTTTAATCCCTGATGGTCCCCCATAGCTTAGTTGGCGAAGCGACGACACAATTTCTGGAGTTCACAAGATCAAGCCGCGGTGCTTCGAGTAGTAATATTTTATTCTTTTTCACGTCTTGTAAACAATAAATGACTACAGTTTTAGTGAACTATATAATGAATAGGATGTTTTTCTTTAATTTGGATGTCGTTTAAATTGGCAACCTTGTTGAGTCCACGTCATATGGTTGCGCCACTGTTTCAATTCGAAAAGCAGTGTATTTTTACTGAAATTAAACTACGATATACGGATTTTACCGTGTTGTTTATTTATATATTATTATATATATTTTTACGTGCTGTATTACAACATTTTGAAACTATTACACTACTACTACTATTGAATTTTACTAATTTATAAGCTAATAAAATTATTTAAACCATTAAATCTATTTATATTTAGGTTTACACTTTCCCCGACGTTTCGGTTGCTTTTCAGCAGTCATGGTCACAGGGAGACTAAGATGGTAGTTGTCTCAATGTTCCAGTGTAGTTATTTCAAAGTACCCGAACATAATTTAGTCATTGGTGTTTCTATTTACGCAGAATGAGCTCAAAGTATCATGAAGTCTAGCTGTGATTTGTTTCTTCTTGGGTTTGACTATTTGAAGTACTGGCTCCCAAGCTGGTGGTACATTCCAACCATCTTCTCTATTGAAATTGGGATGTTCTTTGATTTCAATAGCTTTGCGAAGCATCCTTGGTAGGAATCGGTGTTCTTTAGCGAGAATCTGTGGTTTGTCAAATCTCAGGTAGTGGTTGGTCCCCTGTTGTACATGTTCACACACAGCAGACTTCAACGAGCGTTTGTGTTTTACGTCAGCTATGTGTTCTTTTATGCGGGTGCCTATGCTTCTCTTGGTTTGACCAATGTATGAGAGTCCGCAGTC
Source organism: Catocala nupta (assembly GCA_963675205.1). Lineage (NCBI taxonomy): Eukaryota > Metazoa > Arthropoda > Insecta > Lepidoptera > Erebidae > Catocala > Catocala nupta. The sequence continues at coordinate 26,484,516 of OY776082.1, forward strand.
ACAATCTATTTTATAGACCCCTGCATCTTGTAAAGGTAATTGGCACTTGACGGATGGTAAAAATTGACTTATCTTCGTTGGCGGCTTGAAGTATGTTTTGATTGAAGCTCGCTTCAAGATGTAGCCAATCTTGTCAGTGACACCCCTTACATAAGGCAGTATAGCAGGCTGGCGCTCGACTGTGGCTAGCTTTTCTCGGGATCTGTGACAGCGACGCGGCTGTTGGAGCTTGTTGTCTTGCAGTACTTGCTTGACATATTGAAGCTCGGCGTCCAGGTGTTTCTTGTCACAGATCCCGTGGGCTCTCTGAAACAAAGACTTTCCCACGGTAGCTAACTGTTTAGGCTGGTGGTGAGATTCACCGTCCAAGTAGGTACCTATTTGCATGGGTCTTTTTCCTATACACAGTGTGGCTCAAAGTATGATCAGGATTCCTGATGACAAATACATCTAAGAATGCTAATGAATTATTTGCCACTAATTCCATAGTAAATTGGATGTTGTTATTAGTGGAATTAAGATGTTCTAGGAATACACTAACACTATCTGTTGGTAATATTGTAAAAGTATCATCTACAAACCTCTTATAAATCCTGGGTGTGATGGGGGCAGTCTGTAAAGCTCGAGCCTCGAAGTCCTCCATATATATGTCGGCAACAACAGGCGATACTACATACAACAACTAAAAACTACATACAAGTCGATGGTGTGGCAAAACATACGTATTTGAGAGTTAAAAACTGGTACAAAAAATCTATGCACCTTTTTCAAAGGGCTACTGTGTTTCATATACTAGATACCTAAGAACTACTAGCCGTACTTTATAATAAAGTATTGTACGTTATTTCGGGTAAATGTACTTTATACTTTATTAGGCAAATAAAGTAGGTACGTGAAAATACTTTATTTTACCTATGTCAACTTTTACACTTTTTTGGTTTTATTTAATTGTTTACGTAAAGCAACGCTATAGACATTCCCTAAATTAATAAAATATATTATATATAATAATAAATTGTTTATCTATCTTAATACAGACATAATTATTGTAAAGATACGGTTAAGACGCTCCTTGAAAATAAATATAGGTATGTTACTAACATCGACAAAAGTATGGTATCAAAAAAGCAGGTTAAATAAATAATAGGTAATTTATTTTCAGATCTTCTACTTTTCTTACCTCAGATAGTAAATGTACTCTGTTCAAAATAACAGTGGCAATCCTACGCTCACTAGTCACGTGATTTCATTTTAACAACATTGGATATAGTTAAGCCACGAATTAGCATTCAAGTCTCACATTACTAAGACCTTGCTCAATATTGTGGCCTGATTGCGGCAATTGTAGAAAAGACATTATAAGTAATCATTCTGTAGTCTTTGTTGCCCGCCTACAAGGCATTTATAGACTTTTAAACTTGAAACCCTATTATGGAATTCAATGTAGAGAGCTTATTGTCAGTATATAATACCTAATTGCTATTTTTAACAAAGGCATAGCCAGTTTCATTATTGTTTAATATAATGGTATGGTTACGCCCTCTATGTCTTGTTATATGGAGTTAATAAAGTTGAGTACACTGCCACCTATTGTCATTTTCTAGCAAAGCAATAATATCGTTAACATAGTCAGTTGAGACTAAACATGCCATATTCTATAGAAAATCATAAGCAATAAATGGTTTTTACAATGTGTCAGGTTTCGAGCTCTTTGAAGTGATCCTTTAAAAATACTTCTAGTTTTAGGAGTTTAAAAGCAAAATAATAAGTGCCCGGCAATCTCAGTCGAAAGAATGTCATCTCAATATTTTCAACAATGACCTACATAGTACCTACCTGTATTTTGTATTTATGAGCTCTATAGATAGTATCGCTAATTTTGCAACTTTGTCATAAGTTTAGTTCATCTATTGATAAAGAAATACTGTACAATGACTACAAAATTACTCGCAATCCTAGCGTCTGCCATCTTTGTACAGTAATAATACTTTATAATGATATTGATGTATTCTAACTAATATTATAAATGCGAATGAAATATTTCGCATTTATAATATTATAAATGCGAAATATTTCGCCAAAAGAAAGTACAGTATCCATTAAGCAACATTTGGCGCACGACATGTTGCACGTGTTGCTCAACGTGTTGAAAGTTAGCGTGGAACTTTTGTTTAGCAACGTTGTGTCTACACATGATTTGGTCGCATCAGTCGTCGACAACATGTTGTCAGAGGAACTAGTGTTGATTTCAGCGGCTTTTACGTCTCCACTTGTCAACATTTTATCCTCAACTGCATTTGCACGGAAACAACAATCCGCCCGTCATGTTGCGCGTCAGCTAGCAACGTCGCGCATTGTTGTGCAACTATGATGATCTTGTCGTGCGTCAGTTGTTGCCTAGTGGATACGAGGCTTTACTCACCTAACCTACATACATTTACGCGAGCGAAGTCGCGGTCCAAATCTAGTTCTCTAATAAATCTTCTTGAATAGATCGGTTGGTAGGACAATACAGGCTGATCGGTAAAAGACTGGACATATTGAAGGAGGGTATTCAGGCTACTCGATTCTGGACCCGGTACTTAAAATTTGACCTAGTTATCCAATAAAAACTTAATGTGTGGACACTCTTGCGCGTATACCAAAGCTAAACAAAACCTCCGCTACCGCACCCCGCACCCTCCCGAATTTGCACCCCTGCCCGTTCTTTTCTTATCAAAGGTCATTAGCCTCGGCAGCAACGCTCGACAGCTGTGTGCAACGCGCGCAGTGTCCACATTTTATGGATATTTTATACAAATTTTCATAAATGTTTTCTTTGCAGGTTACACAGATTTTATTTTTTTATACGTTACGTCTGCCCATAAATTATCATGTCCTTCAGTATGTACATTGTTTAACCAGTCACATTGTATATCACAAGACATCCATAAATCAGAAGTTCATGCCGTATCGATTCTGCAGTCCGAGGTTCTCCGCAAGATCATTGCTACAGTACTATAAAATCTCAAAGGAAAACCACACACAATAAAACACACGATACATTTCTACATTTATTATATGTTACAACATACAAAACGTAGAGTAACAACAATATACGATCATTATTATAACGCCGTTGCTACACGGGGCTAGCAGTATCCTACAACTCTTAATTTGGACACATCAATTATGTTACTAAACCATGATAGCAACATTCAACTAATATAAATACATGTATGCAATAAAGCTTCAAAAGAAATAAACAATAAATCTGTCAAGTCTTAGAATACGAGACATAATTAAAAAGCTATTGTTTCTAGCCGTCGGTGTGCTGCTACGACGCTATAGGTTCAAAATGATTGTACTTATTAGTTGAGTAGTAATTGTTTAGAATCTAGTATATTGTTTTCTCTTCCTTCTTTTATTAACAATCAAATATATAGATGTTCAATCTAACTTGAAATTGGAGGTTTTTAAATAAACATGCTCAATCAAATAAATTGTATTCAGGTTCAAAATATATAAGCAATATTTTATCATCAATCATCACACATAAATTGAAAATGTGAATATCTTGAGATTCCTACACAGACTAAGAAAGATGATTCAATGGATTTTATTAAAACAGCTAAGGAACATACATAATATACATATATATAATCTGCCTTTTAAAGGTAGGCGTCCAAGGCTACAATACTTAACTGAGGCCATAAGAGCACTGGGCCCCATCCGTCTTTAAGCGCCACACTTATGAGGCCTTGCACGTCACTTATGAACGTCAAGCTTAATATAAAACCGTATGAACATACCTCCATCGATTTGGAGGCTATCATAACAGAAACTATAATAGTGATAGATATACAAATGCATCTTACTTATAACACTCCTTTTTTGCAATGCTCGATTTATATTCCTCAGTCATGACTACTCAATCAATTTGATTTACAAGGCTAGAATTTCCAATGAGGATGAACAACCTTTCTTACATGATTTGAACCTCAATACATTGATAAAGTAAAGATACAACACGGCCACTTCCTGCTAACAATGTTTTATACAATATTTAAAATAATTAAATAATGTCGAAAATTTGTGACAATGCGTTTAGCATGATATACAACAAAATATTATTAGGAACGTTTGAAGAAAACTATCCTAATAATATTTTGTGCTAAATAAATTCCTCAATGTTACTCGAACAAAAATATGAATGGAGTGCCCAGTGTTTTTTATAATTACAAACACTTAAATATGCATATTTCAACATTGCCGCTTAACAGAGTAACTGTCTTGTTAAAGCGACATCTATTTAACGCCGTTGGTATTACTAGCACTAATATCATAATCCGGTATTGTTAACGCATTGAAAACAGAGTCAATGGCCTAAAAATCTTATTAATTGTACTCCAACTTAAATTATATTTGTCACTTCTACCGAAACTAAAATTTTTTTCGCAAAATAAGTCGTTAAAACAGACAGCTCCATCTATATTTTTGCTGCGTGTACTAAACGCTAGTAGAAAGAGTAAGATAAGAAGCTGTCTCTATTCTACGTTTTAAAGCTACAGTACGTTGCGTGCGACAACGGGGTTTTTCTTTACATTGTAAATTCTTTACAGCCTGGGCATCAGCCACTTTTTCTTGCCATATTAAGATGAGACATTGAAGGCAAATTTAACTGTTTTGCGAAGTATTTTTCCTTCGTCTAGCGTAGCAAAAATTAGCTTGCTAGCTTTAGAACTAGTTTTCTTTAGTGTTGAATATATTCGAATGAATACTAAATTGCTTATTTGGGAAGAAGAAGTAGCTGACAAAAGTTGATCCTTACACTTACTGTAATAGTATTTCAAAAATATTTTATGTTGGAAAATAAGGCTATTAACGTTTTATTTTAGCGCCATCTATTGAAGATATCAGTGAAATCATTATAAGTGGCATAGAATTTGCGAGGTAACAATAAGCGATGAGTTTTTACAGCACAGAATACATTGTAAGTAGATGTAAAATAACTTTGTTTTTATGACATTATAAGCATCTGATATTCGACGGGGAGACTATCCTTGAATAAAATAAAAATAAATTTCAAGAGTGCATTTTTGGGGCCACAAATGCTACCACATTATATCACTAACATAGACAAAGAAGCGTTTTAACATCAGGATAACATATAGAACAGATCTTAAAGACGTTATCCTGTATAGTGCTTCGAAAGGCAGACTATTAAACCGGAGAAATAAGTCGCATTTATGATTTGAACAGTCTGAATAATAATTATTATCGTGTTTAATAATTCTCAACATACATTATTCAATAAAAATAATGAATATCGGCTGCTTAGACGCACAAGGATAATAGGGACAAGCAATATTCTCGTAGTAAATTTATAATTACATAGTTTGCTGTGCTGAAAAAATGTACATGCAGTTTACAAAGGCCTAAAGTATGAAACGCTTATTTATTCATTATATTTAGTTCAATTCCTTCACGTTTCCTTACTGCTTACAGTTTTACAACTACTTAATACTAAGTGCGCGTCAACGTTTTATCCGTGTGGGGGACGCAGATGTTGTACCGTTAATTTTGAATTTAGAATATGGCCACACTGTACTATTTGTCACTGTACCCTCATTTGTTAATGTTCTTAAACTTTTATTAAAGTTCTCTCTGTCAAGATTGTAACTTGCTGAAAACGTAATTTTTTTGTTGTTATTGCATTACAATAATACTTGTTACTATATAGTTATGTTATTTTAGTACAAAAATGACACCAGAAATTTTCAGCTTTCTCGGCTTACCCCGACAAGACTTATTCGTCGGCAAATAATTCCATGCGTTTTAATCAATTAATCGACATCATATCCAGTTGAGACACTAAGAAAATTTATGAAATCACTTCGATAGCAAAGTGCGACATGGGCTCACTGCGGTGTCTGATGACACTCTGTCAAAGCGGTCCACACTTTGCGTTTGACGTGTGTTTATCAATGCAAGAGAGTTTCTGATTGTTCGAGAGCGTAGTGGATACTCAACTTAATGCAGTGTGGCCACACTCTTATTTCATTTTGATAGTAAATCCTAAATTGGTTAATACGTTCAGCCTTAATGTTATGTTACAGTTCAGCAAGTAGCAGTCAATCTGATAAATCAGGACTATTCAGATCTAGCCGATTATTTGTGCAACACAACTAATATACAACGACAAACAAATATCTATCTTCTGACGTTGCAATATGTTCTATATTACTATGGAATATAAATTACTTAAATATAATTTCCCTTTAAACATTGAAATATATTTCTTATTCATATAAAAATAAAAGCTAGAATTGTATAAAATAATCTCTTTGGTGTATCAAGATTAACAAATGCATTTATTTGGATCAGTTATTTTAAATCAAACTACCCTATTTGGGTGTGATCACAGACTACGAAACCAATAGACATGAAATTGATACGACTTTTTTAAAGAACTATTCTAAAATCACTTTAAGTTTGAAGTGAATGGAAGACTATTTTGCAAAGGTGGAAGAACCAGACTATTATTAAAATGAGGCAATACTAATATATGAAACTGGTATTTTTTTATATAGTCCACGTGTGAGTGTGTCATCTTTCGTTTAGCCGGACATCTGTACCTGACTATTTTGTGATATTTATGCTAACGGTCTCAGAAAGTACCGGCCTACAATATCATGGCTATTGATTTCAGTGGTGTGTGGTATATCTTTGGTGAACAGTACAGTCTAATGCGACGTTAATGTTTAAATAAAAATGTACTATTGGTCGTGAATACGCTTATTCTATGGACATTAACACTAAAATAAATGCTACGCATTACTACATACTACTTACACATAATATAAACGAATGTATAAATTATATAATACTTTTATCGTCTGGGAGACGTTAAAGTAACATATAAAGGTTTATATTCACTGCAACGTAACAACCAGCGTTCTTAAAGTCATTGCTCACTGACGAAGATACGGAATATCAAATTCAGCGCGTATCGTGCGCACATGTGCCTTCGTCTTGTTAATAGAACGTCACAGCGCCGAGCCAGCTGGCCGTAGGTAGAATGTGCTTACTTGACTTCGCGAACGAACCAGTCAGTGAACTTATATTATTTGCATAGATACTAGACATAATATACAGTACTCTGTTACATTATAGTACTGTCTAGTTACTTTGTCGCTTTTTGTCTGCGTAAATGTGTCTAGAGCCCTATTATTAAACCTAATGTTCACCGGTATTGTGATAATAATATTAACATGTTTAAAAACGGGCATTAAATATGTCAGTAATTATACTTTAAGGGTACTGATTCCTAATATAAATTACCGATAGCAAGCTATGCGAACAAGTCAAATGCATCATTTTACAATCATTATCCTTTTGCTTGTTGCATCGCTGAACAGACTAAATGAACAATTTCAGACCGTGTTACGCCCTAGTGAACACAAACCCTAAGCTTTAAATATGTGTAAAAATATTTGTGTTTACATAAATTTATATTTTAAACCATTGTTGACTTAATATACTTATAATATTATAACATTATTATCGTCATGGTGCTAATACAAATAATTTATGCGAATATATTATCGTAAACAGTTTGCGTAATTCATAATAGTGTCGATATTAGTGTACTTCGTACGAAATTAATTTTAATCTTGTATGGTCTTCGGCTGTAATCTTTATATTTTTAAGAATAGACGCTATCGTTTTCCTAAGTAATATGCGAAGACAATGGATTTCTAGATGCCTTTAGAGATTTAAATTAATTTGTAAGAACATAACCAATATGTTTTAGTTTGTATAGTTCTTTCGATTGCCGAATATACAGCTTCTATATGCTTATTTCTTCATAATATATATAAAAATCTCGTTTCACGGTGTTTGAGGTCACACTCCTTCGAAACGGCTCGACCGATTATTATGCATTTTTTATGTATATTTGGTAGGTATGAGAATAGGTCGTAAAGTATATTTCATACTGCTAGGAGATTAGAGTGTCTTTATACAGTCTTTTTTTGGCAGAACATCGTTTGCCGGGTCAGCTTAGTTTTTATAAATGTATATGTGTGCAAACTTTCACATAACACGATACACATAGAAGTTAGCTATCGACTGCGGTAACCAGTATTCAGCTGATTTTATAGGAGATCGCTGCACGCATTCACACATACGCAAATCGGCTATAAGTGAGTGCGTCATATATTTGTGCGTTCTTTCACACCGACGGGCTTCTACATCCACGTAATTTGTGTAATTTGTGCACAATAATATAACAAGCCGAAGCTTATGAGTAACCATGATCATTCACGAGACATTTAAAATTCATGGGTCACGCGATTTTTTTTCTGTCCCGTCACGTGGTGCGAATGGGTCACGTGACTTAAAATTTGACTTGTTAGCTGCTCGTTTACATGACTCCACGCGACCACGTGATCCTTAATATAACTTAGCTCCTGCCTTCACTAATCTGTTTACTTCGCCATGATTGACGTTTCAAGCGCTAAGCGTGAAACATACAATTACGTCCAGATTTCACAGTGAAAGCTATTATAGAAAATAATAAAAATATCTAATAGCCAATACTTGCCAAATTGTTCTTGAGAAATTTCATATGGACTCATAGTATTGCTGTAGACTATGATATAGTTCCTATATTTAAGAAACGAAACGTAGGGTACGGGTAGTTAATTTTGAAATATGTTAGTTTTACTGTCCGTAGCTAAGACGACCTGTCTCACGACATAGAAACAGGTCTATTACGAGATAAAAAATTATACTCGTTAAGATTGGATGGCAAATATCTTTTAAAACGCGTATTGAATAGCCCAGATATACATTTTACATTCAAATTTATGATAACCACTGTTGGAAATTTAATACAATACATTTGATTTCCAGCAAATATTTCTGGAAATCAAACGTTTCGTCAATCGAAAGAACTACACCTAGTGTCCAATTTTGGAACTTCTTTACGTAGTTCTACATACAAATATTTGTTAAAATATATTTCATATCATTGAAAATTAAAAATTCTGTAGCTAAAGCTCATCCAAATACAATGTGGAATGAAATAAGATAATTATACAAAATTATGATAAAAAATATTTCAAATATAAAAATAATATTGGGCGATCTCCGCCATTATTATTTATCATGTGACTTTATGAGGTTTAATGGGTTTTCTATGACATAATGTACTTTACATTATACTAAAAATTGGCAGATACAACTTCCCTTGTCCAAACCATGTTATATATTATTTTATTTCAAAAATGGTCATTGTTTCCTCTGATTCTGATGTTAAGCGCGAATAGTCGAAGACATTCGAATTATTCGATCATTCGAATAACAATAGTATTCGAAATGAAAATCGAATTTATCGATAACATCAACATCAATGTCCTCATAAAAATATTCGTCTGCATTTATCAACGAATAATTACCAACCGCTCGAATCATTCGAAATGTTTTAGACAAGATTTGCACATCTCGGTGTCACGTTTTATGATGTATAAACTTGATAAAACGTGACATCGAGTATAGATGTATAGATGTTCAGACCAGATAAGGATGGCTGGTGGATTGAATCTAGCGCAATTCCAGCCATTTTAGTTCCATTACCGCTCGTTGTGGCTACTATAAATACATTGTGTATGTGATCTGGTTTCTTGTTGGATGTCCTGTCAGCTATCCCAAGCACTTGTTAGCGACATCTTACGTACAAATGTTGACGGATGGCTGAAGTGCTGTGCAACTTACATAAGCGAGCACTTGAAACCGAAGATTTTCCTGCGACGACGGGTTTTCTCTTCCTGTTGTGGGTGATTGCGTATTATGCGTACCAACTGGAATTATACAAACAAATTGTTTAATTATATAATATCAGCCTTGTATTAAACTGTCCCACTGCTGGGCACAACCTCTTCTCTTAACTTCAACAGACTATTTAGCACGCGGGCCCAGTCGAGTTGGTACACTTCACATATCTTCAAAAACATTGTGGAGAACTCTTAGACATGCAGGTTTCCTTACAATATTTTCCTTCATCATTAAGCGAGTTACAGTTAACTATTTAATACACAGATAACTTCGAAAAATCAGAAAAGCGCGCATTGGGACCGAACTCCAGGCCTCTTCGTGGCAGTCCAACTATCTCCCACCAGGCTATTGCTGCACCGTATTATAAGTAAACAACAAAGGCTTTTTAAAAATTGGCCTCAAATGCGAATTAACTGCTACTCAAAATTTTTGACCAAAGAAACTCAATAACACTGCTCGAAATCGAACCCAAAACCTCGTGCACAGCAGTCGCATTCACTACCGCTGCGCCATTGTGACAGTAATAGACTTACTAAATCATACCTCAACATATGATATCAATGATGATCATAAGATTTCGCATACATGCTGAGGTGTACAGAAAAGGACAGAGTACTTTTCATACAGAAAAATGTAGCGAGGAATAGAAATTTATTGACAGAACCTATTGTGGCGAGTATAAGAATGTTATGTTCGGACCGCCACCTTTCACATGGCCGAGTTGCAGCGAACCGCGCCGCCTATGGATATTGGGCCATGCGCTTACACGTGGATGATACGAACTGTTTACGCAGAATCGACCTTCGACGGCGTTGGAGGACACTGCGGCGCCCGCGCTTACAGATCATTCGGGTCCCTACTCTCGCCGCGCGTGCTACTAGCTTTAAATATCATATATAATACTTTCTGTAATTTTGTAATTCTTCGTGCAGAAAACTTTTATATAATCAGTAATAAGTTATTCATTTTGGCCTTGCTCGATTTATTTTTATTCATAACCTACATTCATTATCATTCTGTCGCTATAATCACTATCATCATTAATCGCTAAATTCATTTTCTTTCGCTGTGCTTGCTAAGCCGCGAGTTGGATGCTCGTGCAGTGGAATTATACGGCCCGATATAATTATTATCATTATAATATTCTACCACATACACACAACACCATCTAGCCCAAACTAAGCAAGCAGAGCTTGTACTATGGGTATTAGACAATGGATAAACATACATAATATATACTTTTTTTTTATTTTATATTAACCAAAATCGACAAAATCTAGTAACGAAATAGTTACCTCATGGAAAGCCGCGTCGATATTCAAAGGAGGTTCTTTAGCACTGGTCTCGATATATGGAGCACCGAGTTGCCTGGCCAGCTCTCTACCAGCTTCTTCGCTAACAGCTCGAACGTGCACCAAGTCCACCTTGTTAGCAGCCAGAAGCATCGGGTACGTCTCTCGATCCTGGAATAACATAAGTAGAAATAAAAATAAATATAGATATACTGGCAGTTATATTTACGGTTGAGCATCTGACTTCGGCTGACTGATACTGAGTCTTTTCTGTTGGAAATGTTCAATGGGAGCACAAAGGCTGGAAGATGGCCAGTAGACAGCTGAAGATTCCTCGTCAAATATGTAAGACTTGATATGATAAATGTCGGTGTAATAGATCTCCCTACTGATTCGGGGAAGAAAAGGTCAAAGTATGTATGGTGTGAGGTGTTGCTAAAAACTAGAAGTAAGCCACGAGGTAAACTGCTGAGTCACAAGTCCCAGGTCATGACATACACGCATAATATTGCAAAATTATCTTTCGCCTAACTACCAAACATAACATCACTTGTAACTTCGTAAAAGATCTGCTAATTCTTCACAAATTCTTCATCATTTCGCATACGTTTAGATTCTTAAAAGGCTAAGAACAATAGCAATGGTATTTTAAAACAAGTGAGAAACGGCAATGAATTGCCGTAAATCTTAAGAGTTCTAAAAATGGTATCGGGTGACCTTGAGATCAGATGTCAAAGGTCATAGTCATTTCGGGGTATATCGACTATGCTGAGTCTAATGGCGGAGTCTCTAGCACTTACGGTTCTTGAGTTGAAAGTTGTATAACAAACAGACGGACAAAGCTGTTGTAGGTATAAGAGTTTTTTCGAACTCTGAAACTATCAAAAACGTTTTGGGCTTATAGATTATTATTCAAAATACACTTAAAGGCTTTGGTAACTAGTTTTTAAAAAACAATAGTTTACCTTGACTCTAAGGATCTGCGTGTAGAAATGTCTTATGTTCTCGTAAGACTGCTTGTCAGTTACGGAGTACACGAGGAGGAAGCCGTCTCCCTTGCGCATGTACTGCTCGCGCATTGCGCTGAACTCCTCCTGGCCTGCCGTGTCCAGCACTGGGGGAAAAACAGTCATATACAACAATAACAAAAATACGACGTTTTTTTTAAATAAGCTACCTGCTCTATGAATTATTCCTGTGTCGCGAGACTTTACAAACTTTTTTATTGTAGGTAACTTTTGAGGGTGTTTATTTTAACAGTATTTACTGTTGGCAGACACAGTATATTATTTCAAAGTATTATATGTATATTTATAATTCTCTGTAATAATATACTGGAGGACGGGTGTTACTAGCATTTTACTAGGACATTTCCTTTAAATTTTATTATATAGCAGATATTTTTTTACATCCGCCTTTACCAATTGGATCGCATAATCTAACAAAAGCATTTCCAAAATGTCTCTCTATTTAAATTAGATGGAAATGTAATATCTCATATCATTTTTTTTTTCGTATAAATAAAGACATCTAGACATCACCCGGACTATGAATAAACCTTGTATCGCGGCGAACCATACAAACATTTAAACAACGGACACAAAGAACGACCAGACTCGGAATAACCATTTGTAGATCACACAAAGTTTTGTCCCGTTTGGGATTCGAACCTACAACACTCGGAGCAATGGCAGTGACGAGGCGACCACTTAAACATCTGCCCCATCCGTGCAGTCAAAAATTCACACATAGTAACTGGGCATATAAATAATTAACATACCATCTAGTATGCACCATTGTCCGTCCACCTCCGTATGCTGTATATAGGAATCCTCGATGGTAGGATCGTAGTCTGTCACGAACAGCTTCTGGAAGAATTGGATGGTAATCGCTGACTTGCCGACACCGCCGTCTCCTACCACCACCAGCTTTATCTGTGAACAGTCATACCAGGTTAAAATATAGTGGAACTATTGGGAGATAGGTCATGATGGAGAATGAATGGGTAAGGAAATAGAAAATAATTTTAACTCTTGGTTTTTGCATATAAAATAATAATAAGTACAGTTTATTTTTATGTTTGTCTTAGTAATTGAAACTAATGGCGACGCTAAACAAAAAAGAGGGTATGAAATAAAACATTAATAAAATGTAACGGTTTGATTGATGGTTTGAGACTGTTTTTCTGACAATTGGCAACACATATAGTAGAGAGATCTTGCTAGCATTAAATTTTAAATATCTTTTGTAATAAATTAAGAAAATAACAACAGGAAGAGTAACTTAAGTTAAAATTTGACATTTTATTAATCATAGTTTAAGCCACATAAAAAAGTTAAAAACTTTCCAATTAAAATTGACCTTTTAATTTTTTTATGCATTTTATTGCACGTAGTAGCAATTAGACAAACGACGTGTCTCACTCAAAAATGATTATTGGACCAGAAAAACAGTTTAATATGTATATAAAATGATAAAAACACAAATCCACTAACACTGTCACTGTTTTTGAACAACGACATAGCTTAACTCAAGCCCATCTAGTAGAAACACTGCAAACAAATCATATAAAGCTTAAGGTTGTGGACACAATACTGAGCTGAGATGTGCTGCGCCTCGCTCATCTTCTTCCCGAACGAGACGAGCTCAGTAAATTCTAGGATCGGTGTTTTGCAAATAATAAAATTTAATAACAAATATTAAGTATGTCTATGAGTTAGCTCTATATTAAAAGCGATCATGAAATCGTAAGTTCATACCAATGCATATACAACGGGCAATTTACGTCTAACATAATTTAATAATAGTATTCAAAATCAACTTTTGTCTAATACATTGAGTTGAAATTCCTCAAATTTACATTAATTTTTAAAAAATATAAGCATGTCAGTATTAAAACCTACTATTTAAATTAATCCAGCTAAATATTTATACAATTTTCACATAGTTGGTAGATTAGAAAGCTGGTCATTTGAACAATAAAATGGCACACACTTGGTATTTGTATAGCACTTCCTTCAATATTTATCACTTTTATATGCTGTGTAAGGACGAAGACCGCACTTGTCCCTGTTCAAAACACAGCAATATTACTTTATAAAAAGATTCGTTCATTTTGAAAGTAATTAATCCGAAAAGTAAATACTTAAAAACACTTAAATCTTTCTTTTATACCTCCTAATGAAATTAATTGTCTTTAACTATTAGGTTACATCACTATTCCGTAGCAACACTTCACATCGTTTACACTTGTGTATATTATTCAATAAATAATTACAGCGCGATTGAACAGAGGTCAGTACCGCACAGCTCAGTTCAGTAATATGATCTAACTCTAAAACTAGAACTATAGAAAATTAAACATAGAATTAAAGATAAGGACTATTCACTTGAAGTGGCGACTCTTAACTCTTAATTGAGTTCAATTGGACGATATTGTATTTGATAGAGCATAAAAAATTCACGACTTAGAATATACCGCGGAAGGTTTGATCATCAGCTAAATTTTATGGATTTTGTACCTTGGACAACCGTACACAAAGACAAACGCACACACACTTAGAAAATACACAAGCTTACGCATGCACACAGATATAGATACACCCACACTATCGCAAACACTTATCTGTGTGCTTGTGACGTAACGTATACAGACAATTACGCACGCACACAGATGCAGATATACCCACACTAATGTATGTCGTGTACAGACTCACGCACACGAACAAAAGGCATAGTAGGAAAATATTGAGATTTACGTAACAGGTGGCTGGAAACTGATACGATGTGATTATCATATAATTACTATCCCAATGTACTGATAATGAGAGTTATTATGTATTGCTACCTATAGGATATTTAATTACACGTTTAATATACTACTTACTATCTGGTTCCTTTACATTTAGTTCCGATGACTGTAAGTAAATCTAATTCGGTTATTAAAGATCATCAAATCAAAATAAACATTTTCATGAAGGTAAATATCATGAGAACAGCTCATGACTGAGAGCTTCTATAAAGTTGGTTGGAGCCGAAAACTGTTACTGTCGCTGTCTTCGAAATTATCGCCTAGACCAAATAAATGGTACCTACAGATTAAAAAAAATAAGGTATTGGCGAATTTTTTCAACGCTTCGATTCCGGGTAAACACAAAGTCAAAACAAAGCTAGAACGACTTTTATGACAAAAGTCGTTCAAAAATACTTTTACCAAATGTTATAATGTGAATTAAAGCCATAATACTGGATCCGTCGACATTGAAATATTTCGGCGATTTTTTTGTAACTGCTTTATGATTCAGGATGTTAACCTTCAACTAACATGGGCTGCCAATTACAGGATACATAGGATACGTAATGAAAACGTGCACGGTATGACTAGTACACCAATTAAAAACCACTGAGCGAGCTGCGGAAAGACTATACTCAAATTACGTCGATATACTGGTTTCGAAATAAAACTAGGTTTTCATACCCAAGGTAATCGAGAAAATACAAGGTAAAGCTAAAGTAGCACTAGACTGATAAAAATTATACTATACTACAAAAAACAGAGTTCAAAAAAAAGTTCTCTAATAGAGATTCTATTCAAGGACATAGCATGCGAATGTCCTATTAACTTATTAACATGGAGGATACGAGGACACTAGCCAGCTAGGTAGAGTGACGTTCGAGGAAAGCGGTTATTGCCGGATCTGAAGGTTAAGCTCACCTATCGCATAGACCTTTGGTCAAAACATGTTTATAATAGGATAGCAATCACTAGCGTATATGAGAGGGAGCTAGGAAGGCCGTGCTTTCAGTATTATTTGGTGCTTGGTGTTCAACTCAAAATTCAATGGTTGTATGTAAGACACAGCTTAATAGCCAGACACTCCCTAAAAATAACCCCTTGTCACGCCAATTATGCCACAAAACACCACAATGTTATATAAAAGCAATTATTTTTCTCAATAATTATCGATAATAGCCTCCGAAACATACCACAACCACAAGCCAACCCCAGCAATAACGGAAAAAAGGTTGGGTATACATCAATATTTTGGCAATTGGTACGACGTGTAATAACAGTGCTAAATCACAGCAATAGCAATAAAGACTAATTATAGCACTATTACAACATTGGCATTTAGTACTCTGCTAGAATTTGTTCACGTATGTAAAAACAAATAACTCATGAAAAATGACTCTACATCAATAAACAAATCTAGAAATAGCAACTAGAGGAATGTAATAGCATTTTTTTGTATAAAATACAAAGATTGCGAATACTCTATTCCGAGTGCAATCAGGCGGTATCTATGATTCAAATCTGATTCTCGTTGAATTTTACAGTTTCGTTAAAGTAAGGCAAGAGTTTTATATGTACAAACTGAATCACGCCTTTATCTCCGAAGGGAATTGCAGATTTGTATTAAAGTGCAAATAGACAATCAAACTTAGCATGGCCGGACCACGAACAAGGTCCGCTATCAGATCATATTCGATCGTGTGGCACACAGTGCGCCGAACATTATTATTAATACCGGTACGGTGGTTCAACATCGAACTTAGTATTATGCTACCAAAAAATATGACGGTTCGTGGGTCGGTGTTGTGGTGTGAAGAGCGCACCGTAGCATCATACCATATTCGATCGACTATTAGAATTTTTACAACCACATTTCGACTGCTATGGTTTTAGGTTCCAAGATGTACAGGGCCGACACTGGGGTTGCCGGCACAGTGCCACACCCGGTGCTTTTGCTAAACACTGCACACAGTCATCGAAACCTCGTGCAGAACAGCCGCATAAACTCCTGGTGAGATTTTTGATATTTTGACTATTGCCTTGGAATAAAAATATCTTATAATCTATATTTGACTTATTTACAGTCTACTGTACCACATTATTTGATCAGAGACTACTACCACTTTTGGAAACATTTGATCAAAGGCTTTTCGTACCTGCGATTCATTCTGATTGGGTAATTGACGTATAAATTTGCTCAAAACTTTTTGAAAATGCGTGGTATGTCATGCGATACTTACATATTATGTATACCTATAATTTGGACCAAACATTACACATGGTCAAGGTAGCCCTCGACGCCGTTAAAATTAAAACGTTAAAAGCTCATATTAGCGAGCAAGACCTCAAGATTACCGAGCGAAAGGGTTTTAGTTTCTCTTAGACCCTGCACACGCTTTAGAACTTGCTGTGAGTTTTGACAATATATCACGGTACTTTTTTAAGAGAGAAAACATAGCGTTAGTTTGCTGTCTTGTTCATGGGCACATTTACGCACAAGCACTATACTAACACCACTAGGATTTGTAATGAATAATTGTAGCATATTGTGTTAAATATATGAAGTTCTGTAAAGTTCACGCAGAACAATATCCAAAAAAGCTTAATAAATACAGATGTCTTATCGCTGGTCTAAATACGAACAAAATGGATTACCCTATCTCAATGTAAACCTAGATTTACAACACACATAGACTGCCGTATATTCCTATAGACAGCCATAGGAATATACGTGATTATTTTCCTATAGCTATCCGAATCCATAGTTCGTGGCGGAAGCTATAGATTGCCACTAGAATCCTGACATACCTTTAAGCCTCAGCTTTCATCACATTCTTTGACACACTAATCGGTTTAGGGTACTCTTTGTAACTATTACTAAGAATGACTCCCATTATGTCATAAAATATTCGCCGCAATCTTCTGCTACCATTCACGCTTCTTTTAAGTTCATTTATCGCCAACTTTTTCGTCAGTACCTTTTACTTTTTGTAAGATACTAACGGTTGACCCGCGTGTACATTTACATTTCTGTATTTAGCCTATACACAAGACTTAGGTAATGGCTACCTATTTTATCATAGTCAGTTCAGTAGACCACCGAACCGTTACAAACACAGTTACTTTTATATAATATTGTCTTCTGTTTACGCGAATGTTATTCATTGAATTTAAACTACTATATACGGATTTTATCACGTGCTAAATAAACAACGCGATAAAATCCGTATATAGTACATAGTTTAATTTCAATAAACAGTTACTTTTAAATTTATAATATTAATATGGACAGTATGAATTTAGTTTATTACGTAATAGCTGGTACAGACAGCAACATAATTACCTGAACATTGCAAGAATTTTATGAATTAAAATCCTCATTTTTATTATATATTTCTAAACTTTGATTAACCCAACCATATTTTAACTATTACTTACTGTCATAACAAATTTATAGACTAACGTTTGTAGTAGTTTTGGAAGATACAGGACGTCGAAATCTCGCAAGTGTGTACTGACTTATGTTGCTGTCTCTACCAGAGGATTTTTAAAAGTAGATGTTTATTATTTAATTGACTACAACCTCGTCTATTGACCCTAGCATAGTGAAGAACCAGTCACAACAAGACAATTTTAGATATGAATATGACCTCAACCAAGACGGTCAAATGTTACATGATCACAAACATCCGCACTAACAATTAAATATATAAATATAATCACATTTATCCTAATAACTTATGAATATACTGTCTCCAAGTCAACACACCGTTATAAGCTAGTCACTACTGTCCGAAAGTAGTAGGTGTTCTCTCCATAACAAACCATCATTAAACCTTATTAGTAGCCGGTGAATCATAATAAATGTATTGTTCTAACCTATGGCATTACGTATTGACGTAGGACAATGACATCGATCGCCAAATTAAGAAACAAATAGTTGAATTGGTGATGTATAAAAAATAGCCCAGGAGTAAAAAAGAAGGATAATTTAAATTAAACTGCTTTATATAGATTAAGTCTTAATGAGACAACCAACATCTTAGTGTCCCCGTGAACATGGCTGCTTAAAAGCAACCGATACGGCGTATCGGTTGCTATACTATTACGGTTGCTAAACTATCAAATCTATTTGTTTTTAAGTTTACACTTTCCCCGACGTTTCGGTTGCTTTTCAGCAGCCATGGTCACGGGGAGACTCACCCTCCCCGTGACCATGGCTGCTGATAGTTTTAATAATTTAATTAGCTTAAAATTAGTAAAGTTTAATAGTACAGTATAGTAGTGTAACAGTTTCTAAATTATGTAATAGAGTGTTAAATAAACAACGCGATAAAATCCGTATATAGTAGTTTAATTTCAATTAAATATAGATAGTTTAAATAATTTAAATAGAAGTAAACTGTAACTAGTAAGTGTTTAACCGTAGTAGGTTAACAGTTTCATATTTATGTAATAATAATGTTTTAAAAATGAACAAGCTACAAATTCCGTATAAAGTAGTTTAATTTCAATGTATAGCAATTTGCATAAACTTAAGACAATAGTAAATAAGGATATTTTTATATACAGGGTGTCCAAGAACCTGGCGTCCAACTGGATTCCCACGATGCCCCAAGTTCTAACAGTACTCAGAAAAATATTTTAAAAAATCCACCCCATGTACTTACAGAATTATACTGATTTCAAAAAAAAAGGGGAAATGAGCACCCTGTGACATACTTTTGAATGCTGTGACTGCTAATGCTGATAATTTCGATATTTCTTGGAGGTTTTGTAATCTAGGGTATTGCTGTGTCTAAATAGAATGTAAAAATAAAGTACTTATTGTACCATTTTAAAATAAAATATTATTTTAACTAAAGGTGATATGGAAAACTATTGAATTTCGCAACTTTGACCGACTGTAGTGTAAAAAAAATGTACCAAAATAGTATGGCAAGTGACGTCAAATTTTGACGCGTTTATTCCTCTTTTTAAAAAGGTATAATACTTACACATTAATTTGAAAAAAAAAAATTTTGATAATATTTTTACTCAACAACCCAATTTTTACGATGTCTTACAGAATTCTTAGAAAGAAAAATTTACGACGAATTGAATCTAACCTCTAAAGAATTACTGTTGTATGCTCATAAAAATAACAACAGGCCTCTCAAAAAACAGGTTAGACCGTAAGGGACGGTATGTGCATGCATCTCACCATAGTGATTCGTTATTACAACAGGAGGGAGCAAGACAGAAACTATCTTTGCGATTTGCTGGTTCTTCTTTATGGTACCCCATTATTCAGGTAAGAGTGAGGGAGAAAAAGGTTAGAGGTGCGAGTGAGATAGATAGTGACGCTATCTGGGATCGTGCTATTTAGGATAACAGTACGGTCAGTACGCGTCACTGCCTCCTGCCGTTACTACGCACCTCTCTCTTATTGTTACCATTGATCACGTACTACGATTTAAAGCTTTGTTTATTGGACTCGATTACTCTTTGTGCTCTGGACTTTGAAACGAACTCTTTACGACGACCTTTGCCTGTGTTTGGACAGTTTGTGTTTTGTGTGTGCTACCATGGCGACCTACACTCCGCAAGAATACGCAAATATGCACTACATTTATGGAGAATGTAGAGGTAATGGACGAGCTGCAGCGAGACTTTACAGAGAAAGGTATCCGAGGGCTACGCGATATCCCGACCATCGAGTTTTCATTAATGTGCACAGATCACTATGTGACGGGCGGTTCCCCAATCAAGTAGCTGGTGAAGGACGACCCGTAAATGACTTCATACGCGATGAAGTTTTAGAGGCGGTGTCGGCAAATCCAAGCATCTCTGTGCGAGGAATAGAAGCTGATACGGGGATACCGAAGAGCACAGCACACAGTATTCTCCAAAAAGAAGAATATCATCCGTACCACGTACAGCGAGTGCAAAGTCTTTTACCTCGAGACTATCCGAGCCGAGTCGCGTTTTGTGAAACAATCCTGCAAAAACATCGAGAAGACGAAAACTTTATCGACAAAATTTTGTGGTCAGATGAATCTACATTTAAGAAGGATGGCTACATGAACCTACACAACTTGCACGAGTGGCATGTGGAAAATCCGCACTTGATGCGAGAAGATAGATCCCAGTACCGGTTCAAAGTGAACATGTGGACCGGTATTCTCTGTGGGAATATTATTGGTCCATTTGAGATGCCCGAGAATTTGACTGGCGAATCATATTTAAATTTTCTTCAAAATGATTTGCCAAACTTACTAGAAGAGACCCCACCAGATATGTGGTTCCAACACGACGGCTGTCCAGCACATTTTCGCGTATCCGTTAGAGAGTTTTTGGACGAGCAATACCCGAACAGGTGGATTGGGCGATCAGGAACAATCCCGTGGCCAGCCCGCTCACCTGACTTAAATCCGCTGGATTTTTTTTTCTGGGGAACTATGAAGGAGCTCGTTTATGCGAAGCCCATTAATGACATCGCTGACCTTCGTGAGAAGATAACACAAGCAGTGCAGGTGATACGTCAAAAAAGTTACTCGCGAAACATAAAGCGGTCCTTTTTAAGGAGAGTGAGAGCTTGTATTGCCGCGGGTGGTCAACATTTTGAACATTTATTGTAATAAAATATCTTTAAACTAACATTCTTTGCTTTTATTCTACTGGGAACCCATCTACCTGTGTGTATTTCCTTCTTGCTCACTCTTGGAACCGAAGTAAATAATAGTAGTAACATAACAGTTTCTAAGATAAGAAAGGGTCCGACAGTTACCGTTAGTAGGTAGGCACTTCGTAAAAATTGGGTTGTTGAGTAAAAATATTATCAAAATTTTTTTTTTCAAATTAATGTGTAAGTATTATACCTTTTTAAAAAGAGGAATAAACGCGTCAAAATTTGACGTCACTTGCCATACTATTTTGGTACATTTTTTTTACACTACAGTCGGTCAAAGTTGCGAAATTCAATAGTTTTCCATATCACCTTTAGTTAAAATAATATTTTATTTTAAAATGGTACAATAAGTACTTTATTTTTACATTCTATTTAGACACAGCAATACCCTAGATTACAAAACCTCCAAGAAATATCGAAATTATCAGCATTAGCAGTCACAGCATTCAAAAGTATGTCACAGGGTGCTCATTTCCCCTTTTTTTTTGAAATCAGTATAATTCTGTAAGTACATGGGGTGGATTTTTTAAAATATTTTTCTGAGTACTGTTAGAACTTGGGGCATCGTGGGAATCCAGTTGGACGCCAGGTTCTTGGACACCCTGTATATACAATCCTTGATATACCTAATATTATAAATGTGAATATTTTGATTCGAACCCAGGTCGGTCGGTGCATAGAAAACATGTTTAGTGGAAACTCTCAGACGGTACCGATCTGGCGATGTACCACCTTACATCGTGCCCTGCATGCCCGACAACTTGCACGCAGGAGGATCTGATGGCTGTATCTGATAACGCAGTTAGCGTAGCTGCTTTCTGGGCGGCAAATATATAATTTTAAAAGTGTTTGCCAACGATATGCTAAGAAGAAGAATGCGAATATGACATTGGACACATTCCATTAAAAAAAAATATACTGTGGCAAACCTAACCTACATTTACGCGAGCGAAGCCGCGGAAAAATCTAGTTGTCAATACTTTGTAACAACAGGTATTAAGCATAAAGCATACAGGTCAATTCATAGCATGTTTACAGCCTTAGGATGCTTGCAACACCAATAATTCCTATTATGGGGTGTACTATACCAAATCGAAAGCTAAATAATGGATAATAAATCGAACATTTAATATATCGTATACACCACTATATCGAGTACCTATTCAAAACACCAAATATTTTTATTATTTTTTTAGTTTTATTTATTCTAATTTAACCTATCCGAGTCGGATTGATCGCTTGATGTATTGATTGTACGATATTAATGTTCGATTTATTATCCATTCAATATTATGAACGCTCGAGTATTTAGACGTTCGACTTATAGTGGTCGATCAATTAATATTCGATTACTTGGCTTTCGATTTGACATAGTACACCTCTCTTAAGTATTACCATCTCTACAAAACGTAGTTACTGCTCTGCCAGAAGATAGCAGTCTACTTGCTGACAGTACCAAAGAGCATTAAAGACTAAGGGCTTGTCCTACCACCTCCAAATAGCATTTATCTATAAGATAAAAGTCTCGCCATCTCTCTTCTTTAACCTAACAGGAGTGAGACAGCATGCAATTTATCGTTCGGATAACTTTTACTTGTTATTTGTGGGACTGGCCACAATTGTTCTTTAGCCCCAGGTAACGAAATTTTATTTATTTCTATATATTATATTTTATACCTTTTATTTTTAGTTTTATATGGACAATAATAATGGCACAATGACTGCAACACCGGGTACATGAATGAGTTCTATATACATGGATTCACGCCTGTTTCCCAAAGGTGTAGGCAGAGACTACGGGTTTCCATTTGTTACGATCTTGACACATTTCTCTGGCTTCATTCACTTTCATCACATTCCTCATACACGCCCGTCGGTTCAAGGTGCTCTTAACCTGGCCTTTGTCCAGAACGCCTCCGATCTGATCGAGAAACGTTCGCCTAGGTCTTCCTCTTGCGACTGTTCCATTCACACTAGCCTTATAAATCTTCTTAAATAAATTTAATGGTGATTTAAAAGAGTGGCTGTGAGTTTCTTGCAGGTATCTTTTCATAGGCTCAACCTTTTGCCTAACTAACATAAATGTAAATTTAGTGAACGCACTAAGCTTTTTCTTTGTTCACAAGCAATCTTCTATCCTGATAAAAGATTGTCTTGCACTAACAGCCCAATGGCTTCTTTTTGGCAGAACCAACAATGTTAATCTATGTCTTGATGCTATAATATCTTTGAATTTAATTATAAGAACAGCAAAATTGCCAGGAATTCAGCAGTTCAAAAATACATTTATTTAAACTGCTAGATTATATAACAAGTATTGTTTGCACATCACATGCTAATCATAATTATTTTGCTTTTAAAAGCTTCATTGAGTATTTAACACCATTGTCTGCAGTGAAACAAGTGTTAACCTACAGGACAATCCTAACTAATATTATAATTGCCAATGTAAGTTTGTTTATTGGTTTTTCAAACAAACAAACTTACATTCTCAATTATAATTCAAACGCTACCTACTGTCAAGCATTAACTACTTGACCAATTATCCTGAATATATATAATACATATTGTTAGGGTTCCAGAAAAGGGCATAGAGTAACTTTCATCCAAAGACAAAATATGGGTTCCGAGGTATAGAAACTTATTGACAGTCTAGATTAAAAAGAGAAAAGTTGAGGGCAAAATCTAGTATGAAATAGTCAAAGTCAAAAATCATTTATTCACTTATGTCACAAAGTAATACTTATGAACGTCAAAGGGGTTAGTGAGTTTAAGTTATAAATTGTCACCTGTCACTGACGCTATATAGAAAGCATCACAGAATTGTAGTTCATGCAGCATTTAGTGGCATAGCAATATGGTATTTTCTGCTTGACAATAGAAGGTACAGAAGCATTTTGGGAGTCCATGACATCAATAGAAAACAGTCTTCTAGTATTCAAAGAAAAGGCAAACACTAGTGTGGTTGGAAAGTTATTTAAATATCATAGAGTAAATTATAACTGAATATAATATTTATAAAGTATTGTAATTATTTCAATAATGCTGCAATTAATGAGGGCTTTGTTGATTGTCCTACTGAACATATTCAGTGTTAGGAAAATATTAAGGAAGCATTTTAAATTGTGTTCAAAACAATCTGTTTCTAGTAGCCAATAAAAAAATTATATTTAGGTGCACTATACGCTATATAGTAGACGCTCATTTTACGTGGAAGGAAAATATTGACAAGATATGCACAAAAATAAATAAGTTTGTTTTGCCATACGGAAAGTTAAAGAAATAACATCCAGGCAAACTGCCATGATGATTACCACTCATACTATTTTTCTATAATATGTCATAGCATAGTTGTACGGGGCAACACATATTAAATTTTAAGAGGTTTTATAGCGCAAAAAATATGCATTTGCTCATTACTCAACATGAAACTGTCCGAGTCCTGTAAACCAATTTTCAAATCAAATAAGCTTCTAACTGTTCCCAGCATCTATATTTATGAAGTGGCTTTTGTCAAATCTCACAATTACCTTTATGAAATCAACGACAATACAAATAAGCGACATGTCACCCATTTATCCATAAGAATGACTGTACCCAAGTTGGAATTATTTAGGAAAAGTTGTGTCTATATGGCACCACTCATTTTCAACTCCTTACCCAAGTTTTTACCCAACTTCCTTACCCGAGTATGGCTAATACAGGAAAGCTTTTATTCCATCAAGGACTCAAACTAATTAATAAAACTAATAGTTCTTTTCATTCCTGCACCTATTAAAAGACATTGTATTAAGACTTTTAACTATATTTTTATTAATTATTTCTACTAACTTAATCTAATTTAATTTTTATTCTGACATGAAAACGAGAATTTTGTTTAATTTAACATGTAATTTGATAAAATCATATTTGATTGTTTATTGAAATAATGAAATGATTAAATGTAAATTTATTTTTCATAATTAATTAACATGTCATTTGATAGTTTAATTCACATAAATTTTTTTTCATACCTGTATTACAGGTGAATGTGTATTGGTCTAATTTATATGTAACATATTTGTGTACCACATTTCAAGCAAATAAATAAATTATTATTATTATTATATTTTGAAATTTGATGTTCAAAATAAATATGCAATTTTTTTATAGTGTCACCGCTGTCCACAATATTTGTAACTAGTGCACCCCCGGTATTCAAGCCACAAAAACATAATAAACACAGTAAGTATGTATTAGTAAAAATACATTTTATCAGCTATATCTAGATTAAAGCTTTTATATTTTCTAGATAACAGTTATTAAACAAAGTCTTTTTATCTTTGGCCTATCTGATAAACCATGCAATATCCAAATCACAAAACATTTGATTTTAAAATAATTTAAATTATTATTTCACATAATAAAACACTACTTAACAACACCAAACACACTACCACAATATAAAGAACTAAATCAAAAACGACATCTAGAATTCTCCATTGCAGTTACCTGACTGGAAGACCTCTCAAGCTAAGATTCTTCAAAAGATAAATTGATTTATGGCTAAATAAAATCAGTCTGCTATTGTAATAATTAACAGAGAAACTCTTCCTTTTGATCTCTGGTTAACTAAAATAGACAAATATACAAGAACCCAGAATAAATCTTTACCAGTAAGTTATTTTTGACATCAATAATACACAAGTAATCTTAAATAGCATTTTTTAAAGTACATACACTACAGTACTGATGAAATGATTGAACAGGTAAACTATAGAAAAAAAACAGTAATATTTTGAAATTAGAATAGATGCCAATGGCAAACTGGCATAGGAAATATAATTGTAAGTCCAACACTCACAGTAGGCAGGTTTTCATTTGGAGGTCCTGGGCGAGTCATCATGAACCAGCGCTGCTGCGCCCCGCCACCTTCCTATGATTGCTCGAGCCACACACATGGAATATTATCTGCGGAATTACCACCGATCCCCATCAACAAAATGTTTTCCTCCCACAATATTTTCATGTTGGCAGTTGGTATTCAGTCCTCCCACGCCCGTCAGCCGAAATACAGCTGATGGCCGATAAACAAGCAATACTCACTTCATTGTAAATATAATTCTGTGCTGTGTATATTATATGGACGGAACGTTTGCTGTTCCGTTGTAGAAACAGTGTAAATGAATACAAACATGAACTAAAACTTGGTATCTTTCTTCGATTGAAGAAAGAAAAATCTCTAATCACGGTGACATTAGTAGTGATGACCGATATACGATATTTGACGATAAATTACTGTGACGATGGACGAAAATGAAGTGGCAGTTAATAAAATGCCATGTAAGTATGAATTATGTTAATTTCTTAATTGTTTAATCGAGCAGTTAAGCATATTAATTAGGTGTTTAGTTTAATAAAGAAGTACATTTTATACTGTAAGCTTTAAATTTGTGCCATTTATTAAATCTTACATTACTAATACTACTTTTATTATAGGATCGAAATATTGTTGCGTTCCCAGAATCTTAGAAGTATTGTTTTTTACTCATTTATGGCAGCAATTGATGACTTGACAAATAATTATTAATATTTAATATGTATTATACACATCAGAAATTACAAAAATCTAACAGAACTTTTTTACCCTAATATAGTTCAATTATAGTTAATAAGAGTACTAAATAAAGGTATCATTGAAATAGACCACGTTAAAGTTACAGGTGCCCATAATCGATAATTATAATCGACCGTTGGTTACATCACTAGCATATGTCACTTAACAATCTTACCAACTTAAAGGTGTTAAAAGATGCGTTCAGATTTAGTCAACTCCAAAAGTAATAATGTTTACGTATTATGCTTCAGCTGGTAAATAGGTAAATTGCGAACAATGTACTGAAATCAATATAACGTTGAAAAAAAACATGCTTAACTATATTTATTATGTGACATATAAAAACAAATACGTGTTGAAAATATTAGTACTTACAATATTTTTACTACATACCAATATAAAATAGATAGAAATTATTTCAGAAAGTTAGACCAATGTTTCCCGTAGCTCCGTAGTCTTGCCTTGTTAGTCTTTCAATTCTTAGATCAGGTAGTCCTTGACTACTTCTTTCTGACTCTGAAATTCTTGGTAACGGCTAGTTTGGCAATGAGCCTGGTCGATGGCAATAGCCTTGCTCCACATCACATGGGATTTAAAAAGTTGCTGGCTAAATGTGGGTATGTAATACAAATCTGCGATGAAATCATGATTTAACGCCGTAATGCAAGCCTTAACATAATAAGCTCAAGTTTTCGTCTGCAATATTGACACCGTCTGGCGGTATTCTTCCAGCTATTATCACAATGATTCCCATCGTCGTGCTATCGTACTCTCTGAGATCTTATAGAATTTTGCTGAGTGCTTTATAATCCTCTTTATTTAAACGACATTGTGCTTTTGTCTCAAACTGTTTACAATCGTGCTCTACTTACTGGTTTACTCTTTAACTGCCGGTTTACTGCTTTAAACACAGTGAAGCTACTAAATGGATGAAAGTTAGCGGCAGTTTAAATACAGCATGTGGTCTCTTGCCTCCTTCTAACAATACCGCTGCGATTCCTGAATATGCAACAGCTAAGGCTGACTGACCTACCTACTCCTTACTTTCGCGATTCGATAGGCAAGATTTTGGCAGTGCTAAAAAAAAACAAATTCCATTCTCAATATTGCCAAGAAAATCTGCTGATAAACGTTATGCATTTTGTTTTGATTAGTTTTAATTTAGTAATTTCGTCATTCGGCAGTAACTTCTTATTTTATGATATAATCACCTAATATAACCCACCTACCAAGTATAAACTATGTATCCTTCAGATATTCTAGATTTCCTAAAATTGCTGCAGATATTTTTCTTTACCTTCTTTACGGCCTACCCTGTCATCAAAGCGTCAGGGTAAGCGCAGGAATATTTAAGTACTTACAGAGCTTTTTTTTATGCTGAGACTTATAAGACCCCGCAGGGTGCACGGCAGATTAACGGCATTCGTAAATATATTATAATAATTGATTTCAAATTACGATATAATACAGTTATCTATTATAGGTACTGTGTGGAGACCAACGCTCGCAACTCATTTCCTTCTTTGACTATTATAATTATGTTGGCCTTGAAATAAATTTAATAAGTAATTACCTACCTTTTCCGAAGAAAGAATATTAATCCTAAAACCTAACAATATTTCAGATTTATAGTTTTGACCTAAGCTTACTAAACAATTCCAAGGTAATTTTGAAAATTCCTGAGATGTTTTAGTCAAAGAATATTATAGGTAATTAATTAATTATTAAAATCCGTGCCACGAATGTGAGTCACGAATGTGCATCTCTAAATTATAATATATATAAACTATACAAAGCAACAAAAAGCCATTTTACGCATAGACTATTGTCAGTTATCATTAAGATACCTAAGTATACATTTTCTACAGTTAATTATCATTTTACTTAACTTTTTACTATGTACACACAGCAACACGTCAACCTAGACTGATTGGACTTTGAACTAAGTATTAAAAGTTGAACGCTGCGAATCGTGCGAGAGAGTGCGTTATATTTTTGTTACGCTCTATCCTAACCATTACATTGACACCACTATGCACTGTCTCTTTCCGACATTTCTCTATTTTGTATGTAGCGTAGTTATGCGTATATAGGGTGTCTAACTCGATGTGTACCCATGCCCATGTGTACCTAATAGGTGATCGTTAACTCCAAACAAGGCAAATAAAATTTTTGAATTCAGTTACATTGACCTGAAACATTTTATATGAAGAAAATAATTGCCCTTTTAATTCAGTTAATATCAAAACGAATAAATTATTTAATAAATAATAATATAATTTGAAATGAATTTTTATTATGTTATCCACTAATATTACCAAATGTAATCAAACACATACGTGTTATAATCAGTCCAGAATAACCACACATTTAATTTATACTACTGTATATATAATATTTAATCTTGAATGATTTCATCAAACCATTCACGCAAGAAATACCCATCCTAAAAGTACGTATCTATTTACCTAATGCCCAATCTACTTTTTAATTTAAAACTTCGTTGTAAGCAAAAAATACTTACAACGTTATTTAATATATCACCTAACAAATGAATGAAGGTTTGGTGCAAACGTTGTATTCCCGTTCCCCTTTTTAGTAATAAATCAGGAGCTATTTATGCGGGCCCACGTTTACCTCGCGAATGTAAAATCACGCCATAAATACTGCCTACCCGCCGCGATGATCTCAGGCTTTCTCACCGACGATGCTATATCAAACGTTGCTGAACATTTTAAATTTATAAACACGAATCGTTGATAGAAAAATGAGGGTAGATTAGGCTTAAAGATTCAATAAACACATCCTACTTGTACAGCTTGCGTAGCCTTTAGTATTCGCTCTCTTAGTCTATGACTGATGAAGTAGTAGTAATTATAAATTGAAAACTTTACAAAGCCAACAAATTTTAAATATATCGCCAAAGACATTAATAGAGGTCTAATATTTTTAGCTGTATATGTATGTATCCTACCAGACCTACATCTCGCCTGATCGTAAACAGTGACAGTTAGATTGGTGCAGTAACCAGTTTGAACGAAATCCCAGATTAAAACAAGGAACCCGCTTTACAAGTAAACCAGTCTTCTTTATTTTTTCACGTAGTTAATTATTATACAGCCTGCTACCTTATTCATCTAGTGAACCACGAGTTTCAGGGTTCTAATAACGAGTACAGCTGGTAAGAAGGTAGTGGGGTTTTATCTTAAGAAATTCTCAATAGCGTACATCAAAAAACCTTTAGTTCTATGTCTGATCTGTCTGTGTGATCGGAATATGAAAGTGTGGAAAGAAAGAAGGGACACACTCGTACAATTAATAATAGGTATAATAGGTATCTTCTTGCTTCGGTCTAAAGGTCATTGTTATTAGATTCCACAATTAATATGCCTTTCGTTTCTATCAGAATGATAAGTGGCTGAAGATCAAATCTATCAATGAAATCCTATTAATCCTAATAAAAATGTTTGCTACTTAATCACGCGTAGACCAATGATCGTGTTTGGATGTTGACACATAGATAGACCATGTTTTCTGAAAATAATAAAGTAGATAATAACCTTAAATATCGGCATTAAAGAAGTAAACAATATAAATATAAAAAATGCATGAGATTTCGACTGCTTAGGATATATATATTTTGTCCTCTACTACGTCACAGCTTAGAAGTGCTGTTTGTCTGATTATGCATATTAAAGATTCTCTAGCCACCTCGCAATGATTGTGAAGAAGGTCCTGACTAGTAATAGGTACCCTAAACAGACGAGAGTGCAGTATAAATATAATCAATATAAATGAAACGAGACATGTTAAGAAGGCTACCCCTTAGAGAAACAGGCTTGAGGCTTGTATATATTAATATTAAAACTGTTGTAATTCTGAAACTTAAACAATGAAACAAGGGTAAAAAAATCCCTTACCTCCCGCTGAATACTCACCAAATTACTTCAATAAATACCTTCAATATTATCAGTTTTTATCCAAATATAATCAATAGCAGTTTACAAAATTAATGCATTTTACACCACAACCTTCAGAAACAACCAACAAAGAACCGTTAACTTTAAATAATGAATCGTTCTGTCAGAATCAACATTACGATTGCAACTGTGAAAAGGCTCGATCGGCCAGGTGTGAGTAATTGATTGCACACTGAGCCACATCAAAGCTTCAGCACCATTAGGTAATCTGTTCAGAACTCGATCTAATCAAGCGTTCACCCGAACTGTTTACATCAGAACATCCGTTCTAATATTTATGAAATTAAATGTCGGTTAAACTTTGAAAGATCGAGAGAATTCTAATAGGTAGTGTTGTGAACTGCTACTTAAATAAGCTTCAGTAGTCAGTCCGTCAGTTTAGTAATAGAGGTTGGTAATTAAACATAATAAATATTATGTTCTTTTCATGTCAAATTTTTTTAAATTTCTCTCTTGTTGTAAAATGTTTGACAATTTCTATCCCTTCCACATCATCAAGCTAGGAATTTACTTCCTTACCTTTCCTCCTGGTTACAATTTAGATTCCTCCAAAGAAATCAAAGCGTTTTCTAAAGCACACAACAGTCCCGATGCAACTTTGCGTTGGACATATCCTGCACTGATGGATACCAAAACCATTTGGTATCTACACCGTTGAATCCCAAATGGTTTTGGTATCCATCAGGATACAGTTACGTATATTTTTACCATCGTTATGAGTAAATATTTATATGAATGTAATAGTTGAAACGACAGAATTTTTCCTCGAAATATACATACATATATCAAAATTTGTCTGTCCTATGCGCCGCAACATGTGGTCTTCCGCTTTCTGCATCCAGTCCAACCATACCACTCTTTTCAGGTTATCAAGCCACCTGACCAATAGGACCTTGGGTTGACCAATTCGCAATCTCCAACGACCATTGATCCTTCCGGAGATTTGGCCAAGGCGTTACATTTACATATTTTATATGTCAGTAACTTTAGTTATTTGAAGAATAACCTAGCTTTTTAAAAGAAACCAAATCATGTGTTGTTTCTTTGAATTTATAGACTAGCAAAACTGAATATATCCATATTGCGGCGCTATATGTCAATACATGTAGGACGTCGATGGTGCTATAAAAATATCATCATAAAACTTTTTATTAAAAAAGAAGTGCTGCCTCTGCCCACGATAAACCAATCATACCTAGTACCATATACCCAAAATTTCATCAGTTTAGTTGTTTGACGCACGATTGCGGAAGTCGATACTAAATAAACTTTGACTACAACGCGTACTAAAATGGTCACTCATAAGGTGCGGCTGGGTCGCCTGCTACGAACAGTAAAAAAGAATGTCAACATGGTAGTACGATATACGTCATGGTGGAAGTTTTAACTCTGTTCTATCTAAATCTTTAGCTACTAAATTATAAAAACTGTATTAAAAGCCGTTCAGCAGTTTTTTAAATAGTGGTACAACTATTTGTACCACCATTAAAAAAAACTGCTGGACTGCTGTTGCTGCTGAAGTTGTTCGTCTAACTAAACGAACAATTTTATTTTGTATTCACACATTCTTAAGTAGCCCTAATTAGTTTTCAATAATATATTTAACTAGCTGTCCTCTACGGATTCACTTTAAATATATGTAAAATTCTTTCTCTCATTTATTAACTGTTTTAAGAATTCGTCTTAGTGTAAAAAGTTTGACAGTTCCTATATTTGCACCACGTTTATGATTACTGCCACGCTTTTGCGGCTTGTACACACGGCTACACATCAAGTTAGACACACTATATACGCATAACTACGCTACATACAAAATAGAGAATTGTCGGAAAGAGACAGTGCATAGTGGTGTCGATGTAATGGTAAGGATAGAGCGTAACAAAAATATAACACACTATCTCGCACGATTCGCAGCGTTCAACTTCTAATAGTTCAAAGTCCAAACAGTCTTGGTTGATGTGTCGCTGTATGTACCGTGATGTTATATAGTCTATAGATATTACTTCTGGATGAAGTAGTTTTCTCCTATATAATTATTAGAAATGTTTCAGCAGTTTCAGACTGTATGAATTCCATACAAACAAATCTTTTCTCTTTATAATATAAGAAGGTATACATGAAGAGACATTGTCTCATTACAGTTTTAATAGAAGATGGTTGCGACCTTTGTAATATTAAAAATCTGAAGGAGGCTCAGCCATGTTCTAATGTTTGTACTGGCCGATCTCAATTTTAGATAACTTTGGACCTTTATCCTGTTTACTTTGTAAGGCATTCATAATAATTTCTCGCTTGGGTTTTTTTCAGTTTATCTTGTAACCGTACAACTATTTATCTTCCTGTTCTAAAAATATTATTATTATATTAAAGGTCCGCGGCTTCGCTCGCGTAAAAGTAGGTTAAATTACGTTAGTAACAAGACCTTTTTTGAATAAAATATAGTCTATGTTACTCGCTGATTATATACCTTTCTAATGCTGAAATATTTTTTTAAGTCGGTTAAGTAGTTTTTGAATTAAACCATTACAAACAAACAAACAAAAAATCTGGAAACCTGACCTCGAGACGACGAAAGGCTCTTCTTTCATTATGTGGGCTTAAAACTAGTAGTAGCTGCTTAAACGTGGGTGTAAGACGTCTCTGTCTATCCTTTCAGCGATGTACACACGGCTACACATCAAGTTAGACACCCTATCTACGCATAACTAGGCAACATACAAAATAGAGAATTATCGGAAAGGGACAGCGCATAGTGGTGTAGACCCATCACGGTGCACTAGCGCGTGCGGCGATGCCCGCGGCCCGTTCAGCGTGAATGAGACAAAATAACAAAAATATAACGTACTCTCTCGCACGATTCGCAATTCGTTCAACTTCTAATAGTTCAAAGTCCAAACAGTCTAGATTGATGTGTCACTGTGTGTACTGTGTGTGTCGTCAGTCTATATATATTAGGTGCTATATTTTGCCAGCGACTTTGCTCGCGTAAAAGTACTACATTAACTTTACTAGAAAAGCACTGTTACTAACAGTGCTTTTCTAGTCGAAAGGTGTCCTATGTCGTTTTCTGTTCCCCTGACAAAGTGTATGCGAAATTCCGTGATGATCGGTCGAGTAGTTAAGGCAGAAAGCGTAACAAACACATAAACTCACATTCGCATTTATTATATTGGTTAGGATGGAGGACAATAGCTACACCAGCGTCTAAACTCAGTACTAGAGAAAGTAGTTGTAGAAGTTTTCTTGCCACATTATTTAGAATTATATTACAATGCAGGAAGCGTTTCATAAATAAATGAATAGATTATGCCTGCGGCTTCTATTGCGTTAATGTAGATTTGGCGGCCTCGATGGCGTAGTAGTTAGTGTAACCGACAGCCACGCCTGAGGTCGCGGGTTCGATTCCTGCATAAGTCAAACATTTATGCGCATGAACATGGATGATTGTCTTCGTCTGGGTGTTTCTATGTATGTAATTACAAAAAAGAAAAAGTATATATGTATGTTTATCCATTGTCTAGTACCCATAGTACAAGCTCTGCTTAGTTTGGGTTAGATGGTGTCGTGTGTATGTGATAGAATATTATTATTATTATTTTGGTAATAAATTTATATCCCACGGGAACACTACTTTTGTCTACATAAAAGGTATTCTATGTCCTTTTTCGCACTACTGAAAAGATGTATGCGCCATTTCGTGATGGTCTGTTATCAGTTAGGCGGCAAGCGTAAAAACTTACCTGAAAATCGCATTTATAATATTAGTAAGGATAAGTATGTGTCTTTTGTTATTAAATAATTGTATAAAGTGTTTTAAAAATATGTTTTTCATGTAGAGCTTTTATAAAAGAAACTTCTGCTTTTGAATAATTATTTTTTACCTAAATGTAATCTTATTAATCCAACATTACATTCTTGTATCAGTTGTATCCAATGATATTTTTATAGTACCTACTCGGTATGTTGCAATAAACTATGACATAATTGAACATAATATATTTTACAAACAAATTATTTACAACAAGGTAGAAAAAAAACAAAATTTAAAAAGCGTCATAAATCATAATTTACCTCCGCATTGCTTTATATTGGCAACGTGCCCAGAAGACTGGCACCATTGCCACGTTTGATAGCGATGCATCTTTGCGCAAAGATGACATTATATTTAAAAAATACCTAAGATCTTTATGTGATGTTTGGGAATATGAAAATACGTTTATTCATGTAGGTCACAAAATAACACTTATGAACGTCAAAGTTACACTTATTAATATTAAACTTCTCATATGTGTACAAGGTGTCTGGCAGTCGATATATTAGTATGTAATTCAAATCAAACGTTTCAGAAAAACTAATCTTTTTACCAATACGTAATAATAATAACTAGCGGTCGCCTAGTGCTCGAAATTCGACCAAAGTTTGCCTGTAAGATATTGCTGATATATGTCATTATAATTGATATATGTAACCATAGTTACGCGCTTCGACTGCTTGTGTCAAATGCATGGATGTGTGCGTGTAGTGTTTTTTCATTAATTTAATGTATTTCTAATGCATATTTTATATAAATATTAGGATTCGTCACTCCTTCTCCATATAAACTTTAGCTGTGCCAAATTTCATACTCCTCCGTTCGCGCAATATTCGTAAAAAGGGGTACCAAGTTTTTGCTTCACGTATTAATTATAGATATTCTATCACATACACACAACACCATCTAGCCAAATTATCCAAACTAAGCAGAGCTTATACTATGGATACTAGACAATGGATAAACATACATATATACTTGTTTTTCTTTTGTAAATACATACATATTATACATAGAAACACCCAGACCAAGTCAAACATCTATGTTCATGCACACAGATGTTTGACTTGTGCGGGAATCGAACCCGCGACCTCAGGCGTGGCAGTCGGTTACACTAACCTCTACGCCATCGAGGCCGACATTGAGAAACATTTTAAACCCTATGTAAGCATATTGCGCGCACGGGTGAATGACATATTTTGGCATAGTTAAAGTTTATACAAAGAAGAAAAGCAAACAGCTGAAATTAACTAATCATAACTAATAACGGATATGAGTTTGTTTGTTACGCTTCCATGCCTTCACTACTCGACCGACCATCATGAAATTTCGTATAGAGGTTTTCAGAAGCACAGAAAATATAGGACATAGCGTACCATTCATCCAGAAAAAAATACCGTTTCTGAGGGATAGAAAAATAAAGAGGGATGACATATCCCTTTCATATGATAAATGAGGGTCAAGATAAATATTAAAAATATTGACGCAACCTACATTAAAGCGAGGGAAGCCGCGAGCAAAATCTAGTAAAATATATATCTTAAACTAGTTTTCCCGCACAGATTCACCCGCGTAAGTCCCGTTCCTGTAGGAATATCGGAATAAAAAGTGAAAAGCCCATGTGTGAATCCAGGTCTCCAGCTGTCTACATACCAAGTTTCATTGCAATCGGTCCAGTAGTTTTTGCGTGAAAGAGTAACAAATATCCATACACCCATACAAACTTTCGCGTTTTAGTATTAGTAAGGATTACGGCATAATAAATACGGCAGACCAGTAGTTATATGTAAAAGCCAACCTTACAATTAGTTCGTAAATCAAATCTTACTACGAGGAGTTCGTAATGTTCCCTCACACGTCCCCGCTAGGTGATAGTGATTAGAGTGCCGCACCTCCCTGGTCCCTCACTGACCCAGTTCGGCCCCTCCACGAGGTACCCGCGTCCACGGAAGTAGTCACAGATTAGTTTTGGCTGAAGAATTTAGGGTTCTTCAACAGTGCAAGCGATAAAATATATCATAATGATCATAACTTCCTAACTAGTATTATAAATACGACTGTGAATTTGTTTGTTACACTTTCACGTCTTACCTTATCAATCGATCATCATGAAATTTTGTATACACGTTGTCAGCAGACAGAAAAGGACATAGGCTACGTTTCATCCAGAAAACACTGTCTTCTAGCGATAGCTGGTAAATACATATTATAAAAACTATATTTTCAAAAATCGGATGCAGCCTTATTCCAAAATAACACACACAACGTCTAGGTTAGATTAAATTGTAAAAAAAAACTACAAATAATTGCATACTGTCAAACTGCTGTTTCCACCCTACGCCTGCAGCTATTGAGAGTGTTGCCATCCTCTACAAAAACTAACGCACTTTACAACTGATATAATTAACATATTAATTTGTCAATTGATTTAAATGAATAACACAAAATGTTTACATTTATTTCGAAGCTACACAGTCCATCCAAAAACTCTTATTAATAAAACTATTGCCAAGATAAGCCTGCTTAAATGACGTATAGGCAAAATATTTCTACGATAGCCAAGTGGACCGTTGGAATACCACGGAGAGTTCTCAAGTTCCATCCCAAGGCTCGTACCACCTCTGACTTTTCAAAGTTATGTGCGTATTCAATGTTTAGTACTGCTCTACGGTGAAGGAAAAAATCGCGAGGAAACCTGCTTGTCTGACAGTTCTCCATAATGTTCTCGAAGATATGTGAAGTCTGTCAACCCGCACAGGATCAGCGTGTTGGACTATAACGTAACACTACTCACTCTGAGGAGAAGCCCGTGCCCGGCAGGGGATAGCTTATATTGTCTAGATAATACACGTTCAATGCGTCGATGATATGAAAATATATTTTACATTTTATATCAGCTATAGCATGTGATGGAGTATTGTATACAAATACTACCGCTAGTCATGTCACGTAGCCGAGTCGTAAAAGCGCACGCTTGCATTTCACATGTCTACTTTCTATCAAAGCTAACACTGATGCCACAAATCAGAAATATACAGATTGTCCGCTTATCATAACTTATAGAGACAGTTGCCTTCGCAGAAAGACACGAGCGGACAGCGGTATTGATTTAATATAGATGGATCAGGGTCAATGATTACATTAGTCAGTCTTTAGATATATAGAAGGTACGTTTTACTCTAAGCATTAGTCCAAGGATCAGCTGCTCTATCGTCGATAAACGACCATATAAAAAATCCTCCACACTTAATTTCCGTCACAGCAGACTAGCCATCTGTGCAGGAGCTATATTAAAGTGAACAAGTAAATGCGCAAATAAAAGAGCATTCTTCGTTCCTTCACATAATTCGACGGCAAGGTAAACCAACATGATCAGAGAGAGATCAGGCGCTTGGCCACCGGCTTTACGTGCTTTCTAAGGCACGGGTAAATGTCTCGAATGAATCGTAGGGATAAATAATCGTCGTCATTACTCCGGGCTGCTACTGAGAATTTTTGAAATTAAGAGAAAATCGCAGTACTTTATTGTTAAAGAAGAATATTATAGTCTTTCAAATAAATACTCAATTTTAGCTGGATATATGCTAATATTACAAAAACTTTATATTTTATTAAGAACTAAACTCACTTTTATTTGACGAACGTAATTCTAGACGCCATGCTGTTATATTATACCTTAATTTCATCACTAAAATCACGAACCAGTCTTACCTATTCAGAACGAACTAAAATAAATTTAAATTAAAATGCATCCAAAACTTGGATACAACTTTTCCTTTTATAAATCGTAAAATGAAGAAGTAAACACCGAATTCCATTCGGGCTCAACAACCTCGTAAAAATAAAACCTCTCATATTGAAAAGCGTAAATAAAAAATGCATGTATAAATCTTATTCCCCTAAAAACAGTTGCATGCGAGTGAAGTGGCGAAGCACTCGAGTCTTAAAGGACGTACTCACTAGGGAAGATTTTGTTGCTCATAATAATGTTGAGTTGTTACATGTTTTGATTATGGCCCAGTTCCTACTTCAAATGTTTCCTATATTTGAGAAACAAGTCGTTTAACCTACGCACAGCTAATTATAATTTTACACATATTTTTCGAATGACGTCAATATTTTACTGTCCTTAGCTCAAACGACTCGTTTCTTAAACATGAATATTGATAATAAAATATTGCCAGCAGTAAAATGTATTCTATTAATTTCAGAAGTGATAACTAAATCTAAAACTAAAACTCTCTAATCTAATTTACTAAATAATAAAGTAATAATGTAGGTCCTAAATCTATTTTTAATATATTGTCTTTACGTGTAAATATGATACTAGTTATCGCTCGAGATAACGTCCGCCGTGGACGTCATGAATGTTGAGCATACTATACATACGGAATTATATGAAGCTGCGCTTAGATTGCAAGTTGAATCCTTAGCTATCAAATGATTAAATTCGTACCAAAAGTCATTCAGTGGTTTTTACGTGATACTAGAACAGACAGACTGCCATGTTTGCCCAGATTGTAACAATACAGAAATAATGATCATCTTTGGCGTTATCTTTAAAAATATCATTTAACGTATTTCATCGCATTAATATTTCGCATCACATCAAAGTCTACCAATAAGTGAGAAATGTAACAGATTTAAAATGTGGCTTGTGAAAAGTAACCGACTTTCATAATAAATATAATATTATTATGTTGGCCAAACAACATATCAATAACGGTTAATATTAATACCTACATATTATTAATTAATATCAGAATGCTGCCCTTTGTGGGCTCAAAGAATTAGCATTGCCATTTAAGTTGCAATACTGCCAGTGTTGGGATCACATTTTCAGTCGACAACTATGCTGAGGTATGTTACGAGGCTGCCTAAACCAGACATATATCATAAATTTTCTGCATATAAAAGTATCCTCTGCTTACACCCAACCACTTCTCGAGCAGCCGATAACCGATAGATAAATAACCTTGGCGGAGGCCTAATTACCGTGCCTAAGTGCAGTAGGAGAAGTCTTTCGACTGAGATGATGATCGTTTTACTATTATTTCCTTCAAGTATTTAATCTAAGAGAAATCTAAAATCTAGCGTACACACGGCTACACATCAAGTTAAACAACCTATATACGCATAACTACGCTACATACAAAATAGAGAATTGTCGGAAAGGGATAGTGCATAATGGTGTCGATGTAATGATAAGGATAGAGCGTAATAGTTCAAAGTCCAAACAGTCTAGATTGATGTGTCGCTGTGTGTACCTCCAGTTGTTGAAATTCGGCAATAATTATTATAAAATTTTTAGACAACGTAGGTATATGAATTTTCCTATCTATATATAAAATCTAACAGTATTCCTTTTCTTTTTATTTTAATGCTCCTCAATAGCTACTAAACATAAAAAATAAAGAAAATCGGTTGACAAATACAGGCGAAAATGGTACTGATTTTATTTTATATTTGCCTATTTATAGATGTTTAATATAATAATAATATTGCGCAATACAACAAAAAATATTTCCCAACGGGCGCTAAATACAGTCACAGGTGCATTCGCACCCTTCCTCTCACCGACGGCATAAATATTCACCAAACATCGCTTAGGGTTACCTGCTCCGATATTTCCAGTCTTGTATGGTGTGTTTAAGTGTTTGGGATTACTCAAAGCCTGCCATAGCTTGGGTGTTTTATCGGTTTATTCAAAAGAGTAGAAGTGTAAAGATTGGTGAATAAAGCTGGTGGATAAATTAAAAGAGGTTTCAGATAAATGTTATTGTTAATGTTATTTATTTTATACATACATAAGAAAATATATGTATGGATCCAAGACCGGTCTGTGTGGAAAACCTTGGGGAGGCCTATTTCCAGCACGTGGACGTCTTTCGGCTGAGATGATGATGATGATGGATAAAACTGAGGAGTGAATAGGAGTTGTAACGATGATCCACACACATATTATAAATGTCGCTGACTTCCTTAGTGGCACAGCGGTAGTGAATGCGCCCGCTGTGCATGAGATCTTTTCGATTCCCAGGTCGGGCAGTTTTTAAGGGGTTTTGTATCAAGAAATTCTCAGTAGTT
Source organism: Catocala nupta (assembly GCA_963675205.1). Classification (NCBI taxonomy): domain Eukaryota; kingdom Metazoa; phylum Arthropoda; class Insecta; order Lepidoptera; family Erebidae; genus Catocala; species Catocala nupta. Next base: position 26,525,564 of record OY776082.1, read on the forward strand.
GCACGAAGCCTTTTATATAGTGGGACTGACAAGACCGACAACCATACTTGGCCAAATTTGGATGTAATACATCCCTCTTAGCGGTTTCAGAATACGAGTATAAGCATAAGACCATGTTTCTAAAGCAAATTCAACTAAATACTTTGCTAGTAAAATAATTTATAAGTTACATTACATTCAGATTTTGCCTGGACTTTACTCAGTTAAAGTTGACAATAATCCCTTACTAATTTAATTTTGAGCAGCGATAGCCTAGTGGCAGAACGTTGGACTGTCACGCTGAGGTTTCGAGTTTGATGGCAAGGCGCGCATCTTTCACATTAACTATCACTCGCTCTAACGGCGAAGGAAAATATCGTGCGAAAACCCGCATGTCTGAGAGTTCTACATAACATTCTTGAAGATGCGTGAAGTCTGCTAACCCACATTGGGCTACCGTGGTGGACTATGTGGTCTAACTCTTCAAATACTGACAAGAGACCCGTGCCCAGCAGTGGAACAGTTTATAAAGCTTTAACGGTGAAGGAAAACATCGTGAGGAAACCTGCCTAAGAGTTCTGCACTACTAATAATGATCTCAAAGATGTGTGAACTGTGTCACTGGGACAGTTTATAAAAAAGGACACGGCTGATATATACATATAGGTCTTCTTTTTCTTCTTCTTTTCGTGTGGTTAGTGGCCAACCTGTTGTCAAGAGTCGTTCAAGCCCGTAGGCCTCTGACATGGCTTAACGACTGCTGTCAATTTGGCAACAACCGGGACCGACTGTTTTTACGTGCCCTCCGAAGCACGGAGTTGCTCAGATGAAATACCACTAAACGGTCACGCATCTATAGACTGACCGAACCCAACGTTGCTTAACCTCGCTAATCGTTTACCGACCAGTGAGTGCAACTGGCTATATGTATAGGTAGTATGGTATGAAATTATTATAACATGAAATATTGAGGCAGTAACCCGAAGGTCTCGTTTACACCAAATTTCACACCTCTTCAGTTAATAGTTGCAGCACAAAGGAGCTATGGGACCTTTTGTTTTAGACCCTTGTTATACCTAGGCGTTAGGCCGGAATGCAAACTTAAACTAAGAATTTAAGAGAAAATACTGGCGACAAAACATTTAAAAAAAGGTTTTCTACACAAATATTATGTTGTTTGTCTTGGTCTGGGTGCATTTAGAAGTTATGGTGGAATAAAGAAACTCACATTCTATACATACTTAATTAATTACATACGTACATGAACCCTAAAACATTACACTCCTTTTTTGGCCAATCGTGTAAAAATTATCGCGAGTACACTTACTAACCGAAAGTCAGTGTGCTGCAAACAGTTGTAACAGTCGTTAAAGAATGATATGAAAGGAAGTACTAATAATTGAAGCCGCGGGCACAGCTAATTTCTTTTCTAATACCTCTTACTAACATTAGAAATGTGAGTTTCTTCAAGCGATCATCGTGTGACTTTGCGTGCACGTAGTCAGGGGTAAAGAAGAGGACATTGAATACCGATTTCCATGCGGACGAAGCCGCGGGCACAGGTAGTATTATTATAAAGAGAAATGATTTGTGTTGTTGTTTAGAGCTATTAACTAATGCTAATTACTACTGCACCGATTTTAATCATTCTTTAACCATTAGAAATACATTTCATTCAGAAGTAAAATCCTATCTAATAATATAAATGCGAATGTGAGTTTGTTTGTTTGTAACGCTTTAACGCATTAACTACTCAACCAATTATTATTACTAGCGGTTGCCAAGTGGTCGAAATTCACCCATAATTTATTTACTTTTTAAATTTGATCGTTATTAAAGTTTTATTGTCTATAACTTAATACATTTCATTTAGTCACCTACTCCACATACATATATATGGAACCATAGTTACGAAGCATACTACGAAGTCAACCGAACAATGCCGAAATAAGTAGGTACTACGAACGCGATTTGACTGCTTGTGTAAAATGCATGGTTGTGTGCGTGTAATGTTTTTTCATTAATTTAATGAATTTCTAATACATATTTTATGTAAATATTAGGATTTGCCACTCCTTCTCCATATAAACTTTATCTGTGCCAAATTTCATATTCGTACGTCCGCGCAATTTTGGTAAAAAGGGGTACAATGTTTTTGCTTCACGTATTAATATATAGATTACATTTCGCATACAGGTTGTTAGAGGTACCTTTCATCCAAAAAAAGCACAGTTGTCGAGGGATAGAAATTTACAACGACAATTTGTGTGATTCACAAATGTACTTAGTTCCGGGTTTGTGTGTAGGTACTTTGTGTCCGTGTCCGTTTTAATGTTCGTAAAGGCGTGCATGACACTTTGACTTCTTACGCTGATGGTAAGAATAGTCGAAGTCAAAGTCAAAACATGATTCGTCAAAAGAAATGATTCTTTGCCATCTCAGCAATACACCATATAAAACTCGTAAAACATCTTATATAAAATATCTTTGTAAGTAAAGAGAAAGCAGTCCTGACCTAGTACTTAAATGCAAGTTATGACATCATACGCATCTCGCACATGTCGTAAAAAGTTGCATACGCCTGACATTCGAGTGGCACGAAGTAGGTTAAATGACCAACTTTGTAACATTCAGATTGAAGTCATCAAAATCTGTTACGGAATATGCAGTTTTATTTAAAATTGTATCCTATTTTATTCTTGATACACATTTAAGGACTTACCATTTTCTCATAAAGCTATTTATTAAATGCGTGATATCGAAGCATCTTGATATAGGGTACATAGTTGTAGCTCGTCTTCTTCAGTTTACCAATATGCGATCTCTATAAAATGGTGGTTATTTTCCAGAGGGTCAATCCTGCACTCCCTAAAAATCTATAGCCTACATACAGCCCTAGAATTTCGAGTTGAAACCTAATATTCTTATGGTTTGCACCAGACAATTCTAGGCTGTACTCGGCCCACATTATTTACCCCACAGCCACTCTAAGACTCTTTTGCTCCGACGGCTATCGTTTCATCGGCAGATATGACCAGCCCATTACCACTCGAGGTTACTTATTTTGCAATCTAGTTCTTTGCCAGACAAACTCATTTCCTCATTTCTGAGTATGTTCCTCAATGAAATCATAGTATCATCAAGCATAGCACGAATCAGTAATGTGTTTTCTTTTGTTTTTTAAAATACAACTCCTGAACTCCTGAAGCTCTAGAAATTAAACAACTTTATACGGATTTTATCGCGTTGTTTATTTAACGCTTATGGCCAGTCCCACAGCTAATAAGTAAAAGTTATCCAGAAAATAAATCGCATGCTGTCTCACTCTTGTTAGGTTAAAGAAGAAAGGTAACGAGACTTTTATCTTATAGATAAATGCTATTTGGAGGTAGTTGGATAAGCTTTTAAAGTATTAAATAAACAACGCAATAAAATCCGTATAAAATAGTTTAATTAAAATAAATAACTTTCACGTAAACGTTAGGCAATATACCGCACTAGAAATAAATCGTGTTTCGCAGGTGACTCTCAAATAACGGACAGAACCCAAACTCGAAACAACAATTGGAGAACCACACATTTTTTTGTACACACAGCGACACATCAACCTAGACTGTTTGAACTTTGAACTATGAGAAGTCGAACGCTGCGAATCGTGCGAGAGAGTGCGTTATATTTTTGTTACGTTCTATTCTTACCATTACATCGACACCACTATGTACTGTCCCTTACCAACAATTCTCTATTTTGTATGTAGCGTAGTTATGCGTATATAGGATGTCTAACTTGATGTGTAGCCGTGTGTACCAGTTGCAGTGGGGTTATAACCACTTAAACTGCTACGTCCGTATATTGGTCTTTTAGTCGCCTTTTGGTCCGTTTATTTACTTACATTGAATGCCACATCCATAGGATATGTATCATTATTCCGTGTATAATACAAGAAACGGTAATTATTCGCCTTAACGGGCAAACAAAGAAACCTAAGAATTTACAAGGTGTGTGAAGTAAACCAACCGCTAGTTACGTAGTGAATATTTTTATTTAACTGAACTGTACGACGTATAAAAAACGTGAATTGAGTTAATTTCAGAGTCGGTCAGGAAAGGTTAACTAGGAGCACGGAGTGTGGAACTGTGCCCGAAAGCTTAAACCATATTTAGCGAAATATGGATGTAATACCTTATTTTATTTACTTACGCCGAACCAAATACTAGAACCTGTAATCTTGCGATCGCACATAACTGCTAACTTATGCCACGAGCCCCTAAAGAAAGAAGTAACTAATTCCAAGTATTAAAAATTAAAGAAATCTATATCTACAAAAAAGGAGTCCTGTCTAACTCACTGACTGACTCATCAACTGCCCAGTCACTGCCCTGCCCTCGGAGCAAGAAAGGTATTTTAACAGAGAGATCTCTATAAGGCCGGAATGTTATAAATACCCACGGGATAGGAAATACAGAGAGGATTGAGAAGAGGATTTTTGCTTAAAGTTTTCTTCAGTAATATATTATGGTTATGAACGACTATGACAGACTCCAATTTCGTCGTGTAATTAGGTGCTTACACTCACGAAAGAGTAGTTATTAGTGATTATATTTACGCACAAGTCAAACATTTGTGTGTATGAACATGGATGTTTGTCTTGGTCTGGGTGTTTCTATGTATAATATGTGTTTTGTATTCTAATTAAATAAAAATATGGTCAGGGTTATTCTATATCACCAGTAGAATGCGTGGTTAAAAGGAATTACACGATTTCAAAATCACCCTGTATATGTATGTTTATCCGTTGTCTAGTACCCATAGTACAAGCTCTGCTTAGTTTGGGATAGATGGTGTTGTGTGTAAGTTGTAGAATATTATTATTATTCTCTTTATTTCTATTTTTTTCTAATTATTACATTTTTAAATATAAATATAAAAACTATACATATTTAAAAATATAAAACTGAAATGACCCACCGACATCGGGAACAAGGTCCAAGCTGCCGGTGGTTAGGGCCCCAAAGAGAGGAATATATATATAATATATATATTATTATTATTATAATTATGATCACTAAGAAGTACACTTAGGATTGTTTTAATCTCCACAGTCGTAATAATAAAGCAATTAACATAAATATTTTTATAAATAGCTGAAAGTAACTCAAATATTATAAAATTCATGTTTTTATCAATTGCTTTTTATTTTCTTAGTTTGTGTTACATTAGTTTGTATTTTTTGTATATTATTGTAAATCTTCCTTTAATTTATATAACTTCAGAAAATGTTTATTCATTACATGTAACGTAATAGAAATGTAACGCCTTATATAATATTTCTCCGCCAATGAAATGTCAAAACATGAACGTACCATATAAAATAGGTACAATTTTTTGTATCTGAGTGCCAAGTGCGAATTTGTTTTACGATCGCGTTAACGTAAAAACAACTCGCACTCGGCACTCTGTATACTCATAATTTTACAAATAAATGCTTATATTATTATTAACTACATTTAGTTTACGCAGACGGAATTTTGGATAAAAGCTAGTCACAATTACTTGTGAACCAGTCAATAATAACATGCTTCAATCAAATTTATATAATATTTTCTGAACCATTGCTTGGAAATTCACGTAACAATCATACGTAATGAACTCAATTAAAAACCTACGTATATTATTACATGACGCTTTGTACATAATAAGAAATGTCCTTTAACTTAGATTTATATTTAATTGGTTTTCAACGGCCCTTTTCAAGTTTTAAATAGATTATTCCTACCGAATATTATAATAAATGCGAATGTGAGTTTGTTTGTTATGCTTTTACGCCTTACTACTCGACCGATCGTCATGAAATCTCGCACGTTGACAGGGCAACAGAAAAAAACAGGTGCCTTTTATCCAGAAAATAGTAGGCGCGAAACCACAGACAAAATCCACTAAATTATATACAAAAGGTTTGTAGGTAATTAAAATAACGCAGGCGTTTTCCGAAAAAAATTTAAGAGCTTTTACAACATTTAATAAGATGTTAAAAGAAAAATAGATTTCTAATTTTTGAAGACGGTATGCAATTTAATTTCTTCTACGTCTTTATTAATTACTACATATAATATAAAATGATATTAAAAAGGATATCCATTTCATTTTCTTTGATTAACATAATATACATACATTTAGTATATTTTAGACATGCAGATCAGTTAAAATATTCTGCTACAAAGTAGCTCACGTTATTCCTTTACATTCATAGAATATCGTGGTCAGACAAAAGAATCTGATAGGCATCTGTATTCAGTAACTGTATCAGGACGGATAGTCTGGTCGCCATGACGACATAACAAAATGGCGTGCTGCACGGCTTCCCGCGCTTTCCTCGCGTTCCCGCCATCCCGCCATATTGATCCGGTTGCGTTCCAAAACCCTTTATAGAAAATATTTTAATGTTTAAAAATGTATGATGTAATGCGGCTGCAAAATTATTGTCATGTTTTTGCTGGAATTTATATGGATGTTTTGAATGTTTACAATATATATTCTTCTTTGGAAATAGAATTTATAATATGTCGTTATTTTATGAATTCATAAGGATTATACAACAAGGTAGATACGATGTTTGAGTCTTTAGGAAGAACATTTAATTTTCTTTGGCAGAATATCACAGTCCATTAGGTCTGTTGCCGAAAATTCGGCAAAAATTGTTATCTCTTTCCAATTGAGTGAGTCAGCTATAGGAGTAACATGGTTCGTCTCCCGGGCGGTAGGTCGTAGGGTAGGTTCAACGTCCTCGGCCTTGGCACGGTTGCGTAATGTTGCCGCAAGTACAATACTGCGATTGTTAAGAGAACTGACGCGGTTGTACAAGAATTAGTGAACAAACCCTTTCGGGCAAACAACTTCTGAATGCCTATTACGCAACAATAAACTTGCATGATTTATGAGCACATTTCGTGGTACCAACAATTTGGTATACGAACGTAATTATAATGAATACGATTGCTTTTACTTTAATGTACCTATAAGCTATAAAGGAAATCCATTGTAAAAATATAGAGGCATTTCGTCCCTTTGGCGTCCGGTCTCCCTTCCCTAACGACATTGTTGGGCATTAATTAAAAGCTGCAATCGCCCGGCCACTGAGGTCCTATTGACTACCGGACGGGGTTTTGCTTACCATTTGAATATTCATAGGATTAGCAAAGTTCTGGAAATGTCTCAAATTAGTAGATAAATTGTAGCTCTCTGAGTACATTTATGGACTAGGCTGGACCGAGCGCTGTGCCTTAGCAGAGCCCTATGGTCGGAAGCAGACTGATTATGATATCAAGGCTTTCATTGATCTATGTCCTGTTTTCATCTCAGTTGTTGTGACTCAATAATAGATATATACAAAACGAAACCTTCGTTTGCCATACCGAATAATAAATATGTTGTTCAGTTAACCTATTGATTAGCAGCGGCACACCGGTGGCCGGACTCAATAGATTTTAATTATATCTGGCATTCTAAACATTGACGAGTTAATTAAAATGTCGGTTGACTTGTTGGATAATGACGCGAGTTGTCGTCACAATAAAACGACAATCACGTCGTGTAACGAGGTCGGCGACGTCACTCCCGACGGTTAGCGTCCTCTGACCACTGGCTGTGCGGCGCGACGCACCCTCCCGCGGAAACGTCACTTGGGGAGGCAGGGTTGGTTTTCTTACCCCAAATTTGGGAGATTTTATAGAAAATGGAAAATTAAAAATTTGAAGATAGTGATTAAAAACGGTGTGCTTTAATTATCGTCATCTAATTACAAATATTGAAGTATATTATTATATTTATGTGATAATATTTTGTTACTGGATAATCCAGCGTCGCTTCACTGTAGTTCAAATAAATATTTTAAAATTGTCTGTTTGTTGGGAACTATGCATGGAAAAGTAGTATAAAAACTTTAATATAGAAATGTAACTTTGTGTAAAATTGCAAGTCAATGCATCGACTACTTTTTGAGTTTTGCGAACACAAATAGGACATAAACAAGCAATTTTTATATTATATCAAACTGATTAATTATTATTACTAATAAGTATTTTTGCTTACGTAGTAAAACCGATGGCTAAAATAATATCACACATCAGTATGACTACAGCCACGCGTTATCTACTATCTACTTAAGCCTAATCTAAAGTAAAACAACCGAAACACACAGTTCTAATTAAATAACGGATGATACGGATTTTATCGTGATTAATTTCGATCATCGCTAACCACAACGGATACAAACATTTCCAAAAGTATTATCTTTTTATAACACGTAAAAATATAATATAATTATATAACAAAATAATATTTTAAACAATTTAACGCTATAATACTGAACATATTATGCAGCAAGTTATTACGAACCTACATTTTTAGTTTACCAATAACTGTTACTAAATATTTTACATTAAATGTGACTTAATTACAGTTAGATCTTAAGATCATTTCAATCCAACTGACAATTTATAAAAGTTAGCCGCCTATCCTCCTTTTCATTAGTACTTTAATCTAGTAATAATTTCTTATTAAATTATCGCAAGCCAACAGAAATGCACAGTCATACATCTTACAAAAATATAATTGCAAGAATAGCTTGTAATAACACCTCCCTTTTTATCATTAAAATAAAGACATTTTCTTCCCGCTGGAAACAAAAATAAAGCCAGGGGTCTTAAATTTTTCGTATGGCAACTCCGCAACGCTTAGGTCGTCAGTGCGTCGCGCAACGGCGGCGGTGTTGCGCGTCTCCCCCGTTACCTAACGTGCTCGAACAAAGACTAGTGCTGTGTTTACTGTTTATCCCACTGTTTGGACTGAGTGCTGACATGATGGGGAGCCGGTAAGTGACGCGTGCCGCGGTTTACTTACAGCTGTACTGTAATTGCAACAAGGGTGGCAACTTTTAGGGGATTTTTACAAACGGATCTTATTTGTATATTGTTTGATGGTTCCTGTTGTTTTTGTATCAAAATTCGCGGAATTTAATCTGTTGAAAATATTAATCAAAATGTATGTACCCGTATAACTTCGTGAGATGTATGTTTTTGTATACAAAGGCACAAAAGGCGAACATGAAACGGCATTTCCAGACAAAAAGACTTAACAAATACAATGGCCTTGTGACCTGCTTTCGTACAAACAGTATCAATGACCGTACGTTCACATTCACTGGTTTAATCAAACCATTGAAATGTTAGTACGTCTGTGTATCTCTAGTTAGTGGCGCCCACCGTGGGACTCCTCCAACTTCTATTTATATTGATTGTATCACTGATAATTAGGGAATCGAGGGGATTTCGTCCCCTTGGCTGTACAAAAAGTGGATTTATTTGCTATTTGAGCTCGCTAGTGATGTATAGCGTATGTCCTGAAGACATTATTTGCCCGATAAAAGGTATAGCCGTAGGGATCGGCGAAACTCATAAATTCGGTAATAATGAGGGTCATAAATAATACTATCTGGTTATAATGTGAGCTTAGATAATAACTTTCTTATATTGACCTTTTATAAAGCTGATTCATAAAATTTACCACTATTTTAGAGTGAGTATATACGCAAATAGTTTATATGAATCATAATAATCTATTTATGACGAAGCTATGACTACGTTTATAGCTTTTAACGCTATATCTTATAACTCATACATAAATAGAATAATACCTATATAAATATACCCGAAAAATTTGTGATTAGTTATGGGTTAAAATGCCACGTAATAGGTGATAAGCCAAATGGCATAATTAAGGACTTACAAGAGACTATCTAATCAAACTGCAAATATCAACAATAATATAAAGACAACACAAGCAACATAGTACAAACCAGAAAATTACAGTTCGCTATAACAGTTAAGGAAGTCAGTGATGTTATGCAACATTTACTGCGGTCAACGATGACCGCTTACTAGTAGGAATGGAAAAGCAATTGTACTTTTAGAGAGATAATAAAACGTTCGCCTCAGTTTCTGTAATCACGTTTCATTAAGAATTCAGACGCTTCCCGGGGCCTACAAAGGAGGAAGATGTATAGACATCGGATGAAAGACGATTGTATGTAGCTGACAGCAGAATATTTGAAATATAACATGATGAATAAAAGAAAGATGAGGAACAAAAGATCGGAAGCTTGTCATGACTAGATTATATGATGGGGTAAGTCGAGAAGAATGTTTTAAAAAAGTGTTATACGTGGATAAAAAAATAGGAGAAGTCCTGGGTAAAGATGGATGGATTGTGTAAAAGAAAGGAGAGGATGTTATACCAAAATGATAATATTACATGATGTAATTAAGGGAGTCATCTAGCCTAATATAATAAATCTGACTTGACGACTTGAAGACTGTTATTGAACGCGCTAATCTCTGGAAGTAAGAGTCGGATGTGGAAATCCTATGTTTTTGATATACCAGTTCTTGGGGAAGGCTATAGATTATATAACATCACGCTAATAGTAATGGGAGCAGAACGGTAATCATAAACGTGAGTAAACCCGGACAGCTAGTCTATACTAATATTGTAAAGGGGAACGATTTTTGATTACATGTTTGTTTGTTTGTAAGGATTTAACTCCAAAACTATTTAACCGATTTAAGAAATATTTCTCCATTAGAAAGTTATATTATCACCAGGCAACATGGGCTACATTCTATTTAAAAATAAAGTACTGTTACTAACCTACCCTGCTTTTACGCGAGGGAAGCCGAGGCCAAAATTTAGTATTTCATAGAGCAAAAACTCGCCGTTGACAATGATTTCGTGACGTCAAAAAGTTTTACTGGAAGCTCAGCGTAAGATAAGTGAGTAAGTAACACTGTGACTACGTTTCGACCGGTATATAGCCGGCGGCTCACAATTAGGTACCTCGAACATTCCTGTTTCTTTAATGCGATTGTTACTTTATTTTTAAGGGTGCCAACGCGCAAGAGGTAGCTTTAATATCACAAGTTATCATAAGCTACGGCATCCTCTTATCATCAGGCTTGTCGTATGCTCGTTTGTCACCTTAACTGCATAAAGATATTTCTAAGTGTGTTGATTTACAAGTATACTATGCTAGGTATCCTTCGGAAACAGTACTTTATTTAGGATAAAATTTACCCTATGTCAATGTCTGTAGCCCAGTTAAAGTTTATGCGAAATTTTATGGTGATCGGTCGAGTAGTTCAGTCGTGAAAGGGTAACAAACAAACTCATATCCGCATTTATTATATTAGTTAGGAATCGTTTGAAAATACTGGCGGTCGCCTAGTGGTCAAAATTCGACCAAAATTCCTAAGCTTGCAACTTTGTTTTCTGTTTTTATCTATTACATATAAATAAGGTATAGGTAACCATAGTTACAAAGAATTCTACGACGTCAGACAAACAATGTCAAAATATTACGAACGCGATTCGACTGCGTGTTTCAAATGCATGGTTGTGTGCGTGTAGTATTTTTTCATTAATTTAATGTATTTCTAATGCATATTTTATAAAAATATTAGGATTCGCCCCTCCTTCTCCATATAAACTTTAACTGTGCTAAATTATATACTCCTCCGTCCGCGCAATTTTCGTATAAAGGGGTACACAGTTTTTGCTTCACGTATTAATATATAGATTTTGTTGGAGTCAGCATCGCAGCGGTAGTGAATGCAACTACAGTTCAAGTAATCCAATAACAAAAGAAAGATGTTATTGAGTTTCCCTATCAATAAATTCTCAGTATTATCACGAAGTTTAGAACTATGGCCGGGGGCCAGCACTAGTCTTTCTATTACGTAAAATCTAAAGTCATATAAGCGAGGTGTGTGTATAATATACACTTGTGCTTACCCTCCAAGGATGTCAGCATGAAGGTATTGCAATAATGTCTCTAGACAACTTATTAGCAGCCAGCCAAGGGAACCTCGCCGCCAATTCTCTAATCTGTCGACACGGCAAACTCCCCTGAGGGTGGCTGCTCGAGGGTAGAGGCAACACCGCCTTATACAAATTAATTGTTACAATAAAAGCATCACAATTTTATACAAAACTATATTTTGCTCGCGGCTCCGCTCGCGTAATGCCTCTGAATCAGTATTTTTTCCTGGATGAAAGGTCCTTTTTTGTTTCTCTGACAATGTGTATGCGACATTTCATGATGATTGGTCGAGTAGTTGAAGCATAAAGGTGACAAACTATTTACCTCACAATTGCATTTATAATTTTAGGATATTAGAAAGGATGGACAGAAGCTTTATCTGTTTTGGTTGAAATAACGATCTGGAGCAGTTATATTTTTATGAGAAAAAGCAAAAACATTGACTATCTGTGCCTTTGTCAATATAGTGTATGGCGGAGTGTTTACAGACTTAAAAAGCCTACTATTATTGTCATTCTAATTTGTTTAACCATGTGTATTCTTCCACTATTAATTTACATGACTTAACTGCACTGATGCCGTAGTGGTTAAACCTGTCAGTCTTAGAAAACCAGACATAATTAAAATCTTTTGTGGCTGGCTGCCGGTGTGCCGTTGGCGACTTAATAAAGTAAAGTGGTCACCTCAACTAAAATTTGTGTGATCCACAAATAGTTATTCAGAGTCTAAGCGTTCTTTGTGTCCGTTATTTGAATTCTTTTAAAGTCCCCGCGACACTGTAATTATTCGTATTACGAGGCTTATCGATGAAAACGAAAACGAAATATGACCTAAGACGACATATATATATTAAGTACTTGATATTAATCTGTTTGGGGTTTTGATGTACTTGGTAATTGTATATTTATAAAATACCTCACGAAACAAGGCTTACTTAGGAAGACTATATTTTTTTATATAAATTGCGATGTACATAAACGAAATCAGTTGTACTGTAATCGTTTTATTTAATACGAGCTTTACTCGCATAAAAGTTGGTTAGGTTACAAAAGCATGGTTCGTTTTTTAAAAATATGTTATGGCATGGTCTATGTTACTAGGTGATAATAGGTACCTACAGCATTTTAATGGCGACAGAATTTTAAAATCGGTTTAGTAGTGATTTTGAAACAAGAAATCAAATCTTTCCTCTTTATAATATTAGTATAGATGATTTTATATATGAGCACTGTTTTCTTTTAGTACACACGGTTACACATCAAGTTCGACACCCTATATACGCTACATACAAAATAGAGAATTGTCGGAAAGGGACAGTGCATAGTGGTGTCGATGTAATGGTAAGGATAGAGCGTAACAACAATATAACGCACCCTCTCGCACGATTCGCAGCGTTCAACTTCTAATAGTTCAAAGTCCAAACAGTTTAGGTTGATGTGTCGCTGTGTTTTCATAGTCTTACGCCTATATTTTAGGTCTCACGTAACAGAAGGCGAACCTTTAACCATCTTCGCTTAACCTTTAACCTTTAACCTAGTATGTTATATATTTCAATATACCGCTTAATCGTAACACGGTAAGACCAAAACCTTACACCGAAGACTAAAACCAAGACTATAAAGAGATATACTCTCTCATAACACATTTTATACGGAACGCCTTCAATGTGTATCATATATTATATATTCATGACATAACACAAACAGTAACATTTTATTGTTTTCTTTTTATATGTGTCAGACCGCTGTTCATCGTAGTGAGTGAACTGTACGAGGTCATAAGAGGTCATGTGAATATTACATAAATGATACAAAGAACAGTTGTTGTACTGATTAAAGCTATATGTACAACTAGCATTAGACTGCCGCTTCTGCTGCGTGAGCTACTTAAAATGGCCGTATATTAGTTAATATTGTGAGCTATAGTAATATTACAGAAACACCTTAAACCGTCGGACTGCCACGCAAAAGTCTCGACTTTGATCTCTGACTTTCAGTTATATGCGTTTTGAATAGTTAATGATTGCTAGTTTTAACTGTGAAAGAAAATATCGCGAGGAAACCTGCATATCTGAGAGTTCTCCATAAAAGTCCCCGAAGATATGTGAGGTCTGCCAACCTGCACTGGGCCAGCGTTGTCGACTTTGGCTTTACCCTTCCCACACTGAGAAGAGGTTCGTGCCCAGGCTGTGGAACAGTTTTATATAGGGTGGTGTTTAATATAGGTAGTTATAAACGTAACCAGCTTTATCTCGCCACTTCTGCCGCGTGCACTCCTAAGGCTGACCGCACATTGGCTATTATAACGTTTTTCTGTTATAACGACTGCAGTTTAAGATGCCTTTTTTTCTATGTAACCGTGGACAATACAAGACTCTGTAGTCTCATCATGACTCCGTCTTTGAGCAATCGTATCAACATTTGGTAACACAATATACGAGCGCCACTTAATTTAGCAACTTACTCCGTAAATTCGCAAGAAAAAAAATCAATCCATAAATCAATTTCATCATTATCATTTTGGCCTAAAGACTGACGAAGAAGATTGCTAGACAGAGACCATTTACCACACAGCCGACCTGTGTGGTAAATCTTGGACCACCTGCGTCTAACCGCTTCCCGTGACCTTAACTAGATTATCGGCCCGCCTTGTGGAGGGCCTACTCCTGCTGCTTCTTCCGATGCGTGGCTACTACTCCAGAACCTTTCTGCTGCAACGGCCATCGGTTCTGCGAGCTATGTTCTAAATAACTCAATCAACATAATTATTGTTGTTCTGATTTATGTTCAACATTTAAAAACGACATAGCACTTGTAAATTCGCCATACAATATTGGGTGTTAGATGGAAAAATTTAAAGATATTGCTTTGGCAGTAAACTATGGTATAAAAACTACACTTACAAAGAATCTTTATATTATACTAGCTTTTGGCCACAGCTTCGTTCGCACAAAAACAGTCCTTTTTCCGTTTCTGTACTTCGACAATGTGTATGCGAAATTTCGTGATGATCGCTCGAGTGGTTAAGGCGTGAAGCCGAAACAAAGAAACTCAAATTGTCATTGGCCTATCAGTTAAGATAATGAAATAGCCCAACTCCTAATTAGATTGTATATTAGTACTAATACATTATTCTATAATTAAAGAGATTTCCAATATAAATAAATAAAACCAATTTCGAAACACGACAGTTTCCTAGAACTTTCAATCAACTGCACTTTCCGATTGTTCACGATTCATTTCCTATGTTGGCATTTCACCTAACACTTCCCTAACGTGTCAGGTCCACTGACTGTTGCATAATACCAGGGCCAGGGTCATTCACCCCCGCTATCGACCAACAAACAGTAAATAACTGTAAAACTACCCCCGCTAGGCGCTTATTGCAACGAAAGCAGACCAAACAAGCAATATCCGATATATACATTCTAAATTAAACTTTATAGCAAAAGTTATTGAGTCGATTATGTATTGTAAGTTACGGTGTGTAATAATTGTGTTTTACTAAATTAAACTTTTTGTTGAATGAAATAGGATTTGTTTTTGTTTGTGTCGTTTGTATAAAAGAGTAACTGTCAATTTTGTTGGTAAGATTAATAAAATTGTATTCAAAATTGTTTAGTTATTATTTTTACATTGCCGGTTTATTAAGTAGATAGTTTTGTATTCCTAGCGTATACCATATTAATATTTCTTGGTATATAACAAAATGTTTTCTTAATTAAGAATGATTTTGATGTCTAAATTTCCGTACATCATATACAAATAGAAGGAGCTTCATGAAAACAAGCTTCCCTTTTTTTTTGTAAGAGGGACAGTCAATGACTGCGACAGTAGCTTAACATTAATTAAATTTGTAACAGTATTTTTTAATTAACTAAATTTAGCTCATTGGGGAGACCAACAGACTGCACTGCAGAGGGTCTCGGGTTCGAACCCACGTCGCGCACATCTGAGTTTCGGAAGTTATATGACTTTTCGAAATTATGTGCGTATTGATTGACAATTATCGTGTACCGTGCCTCGGAGACTACGTTAAGTCATCGGTCCCGGCTGCCATGAACATCTATGGCAGTCGTTATTGGGAAGTCAGTGCCCTATAATAGGTATCCTGATACTGGTCTAGCCTTAGGGTATCGTTAGCCTTCGGGTTGCGGAGGTCAGGTGGCAGCCGCTCTTTGTAAAAACTGATATCTAGCCAAAGCCGGTTAGACCAGAAAAGCCGACCCCAAGTGACTTGGGAATAATAAAGGTTAGGGAGAAGAGAACTAAATTATGCTTCCCTCGCTTAAATATAGATTTTGTCAATAAATTTCTATTTTCAGGCACAGATATTTTTTCTTGATGAAAGGTACTTACCTTATTTCCTGTACTGTACCCCTGACAACGTGTATGCCAAATTTGATGACGATCTGTTGAGTAGTTAAGGTGTGAAAGCGTAACAAACAAACTTAGTAAGGATAATTAATATTTCTTAATAAAGTTCACGAAGGTGTCTTAGAACCGTTAATCCACAATTGGCTTGGTGAGTTTATTGCCTAAACCAGCCTAAATAAGAAAATACATAGACTTACGATTTTTCTCCCGAAGGGATGAACATCGACATTTGCGAGCCTATTGGCGTCTATCGAACACAGTTCCAGACATTCGTGCTTGCAAACTAAGAATTTCTTATTGAAGACCACAACATACTTTGCCTAACCCGGGAATTAAACCCAAGACCTCATCCACTACTGTCGCTTTTACTGTCGCTGCGCCACCGAGGCAGCTTAAAGAACAATATAATTTTTATATACAACGTGTCATAGATGTAACGCAAAACCTCAAACACCCCAATTAGATTATTAAATCGTAATAATAATATAATCACTAAAATGTTACTTTTATGCCCATATATATTTTAATTTAACAAATTAGTCCTCCTTATTGTGCGCGGATAGTATGGGCACAGATAATTTAATGGGTATATTACAATAAATCTAACATTATTGCCTTTATTGCATCAAGAACCTTATTGCCTTGAATTATGATGCATTTCGTTTATTTCAACTGTTCAAAGAAAAGGATGACTATAATTTACGTTGTTATAATTATTTTAGGACAAATAAAATACCTAAGAATATTAAAATGTCAGAAATGGATTCAGTAGCCGATTCAGAACAAAGTACTTTTCAGTAAGTACGTTTAATATGTTACACGTTGTTTATCTAGAGAAGATAAGATAAGATTTACAATATTATAATATTATAAAGATTTCTTCGTTCTACCCATTGCCATAAATGAGTTTCTGCTTTCGGATATTAGAGTTTTATTTGAGTCTCGAACCTAGTAACGTGTTAAACTACTATATGCGGATTTTATCGCGTTGTTTATTTAACACTCTATTACATAATTTAGAAACTGTTACACTACTATACTATACTATTAAACTTTACTAATTTTAAGCTAATTAAATTATTAAAACTATCAAATCTATTTGTTTTTAAGTTTACACTTTCCCCGACGTTTCGGTTGCTTTTCAGCAGCCATGGTCACGGGGAGACTAAGATGGTAGTTGTCTCAATGTTCCAGTGTAGTTATGTTCGGGTACTTTGAAATAACTTAAAAACAAATAGATTTGATAGTTTTAATAATTTAATTAGCTTAAAATTAGTAAAGTTTAATAGTATAGTATAGTAGTATAACAGTTTCTAAATTATGTAATAGAGTGTTAAATAAACAACGCGATAAAATCCGTATATAGTAGTTTAATTTCAATGAATAACATTCGCGTAAACAGAACACAATACTAGTAATGTGTCACAAAACTTATGTGTCCGGTATTTCTAGTATCTAATCGGTTTACTTTCTATTAAAAAACTGGTTTTTGTATTCTACTGCTAGATTTGGACCTCTAACTATTACCCTCTACTAGTGAGCCTAATATATTTGGACGAAAAGTGTGCGCAATTAAGCTCTTGTATTGTACTGCTAGACCAGACTGGACCTTGGTCACATACCCCTCATTACATAGCACCTAAAATATTGAGACAATAAGTTTGCGCAAGTAACAAGATGCATTGTTCAGATAAACATAGATATATATATTCTACCACATTCTACCACATACACACAACACTATCTAGCCCAAACTAAGCAGAGCTTGTACTATGGGTACTAGACAATGGATAAACATACATATATACTTTTTTTTTTTTTTTTTTTTTCGTAAATACATACATATTATACATAGAAACACCCAGACCAAGACAAACATCCATGTTCATGCACACAAATATTTGTCTTGTGCGGGAATCGAACCCGCGACCTCAGGCGTGGCAGTCGGTTACACTAACCACTACGCCATCTCTTACTATTAGTCCCCTATTACCTACATGACACCTAAAATACTAAACATAAACAAAAAAATTAAAAAGGAAGAAAACCGTCTTCGTAGAAGAATATTTTAAAACAAAAATGCACCAAAAGGTAAAAAAATAATTACGTATTCTTGTGTACAACTTATTTTTCTACTAATGTACAATCTATGCCTTTAGCATGCACGAAGGTAGGTACCCACTTAAAATTCACATCTAACTCAACACATACCATTGACTAAAAACAATGAATTATTAATATCTTCTCTTTATATATATAATTCTTCTGTACGTGTGTTGACAGTGAACTCCTCCTAAACGGCTAGACCGATTTGAATGAGTTTTTTTGTGTGTGTTCAAGTGGATTCGAGGATGGATTAGATTTGTTTTGTTTTTTTTGTCTGTACAGGGCAACCGTCTTTCGGGACAGCTTGTATTTATATAGAATTCAACAAAATAATTTTAAATAAATGTGTAGACTGCAAAGACAATCAAATTATAATGAATGATAATATAATGTACAATTATTGTTATGTTTTGTAGTCGGTGTCAGCCTAAAGAATCATCAAAATCGATTCACCTACCAAAAAGTTCAGAGATAATAAACATACAAAATACAGTCGATTTAGAAGATCCTTTTTTTACGTCGGTTTAAAAAGAGCGCGCACTTAACCTCTTGTATTCCAATACTAAACGTAGTCCTCACTCAAATATTCCCTATTTCATTCACCTAAAACATGTTTCTTAAAGTGTGCGTTTTCCGCTTGAAAACACACAAATATGAGAGTATAGCGTACGTAAATGATACCAACAGTTAAAAGCAGTAATTACTTCAGCCAACAGTAACATCTGTTTCACAGTTTTGCGCTCTTTAATACGTCCTGAATCGTCTCTGTAGCCTGCAGCGAGCAAGTAGGGCAATGACCTACTTTACTGTAACTTGTATCGTTTTATAAGAGCAACGGAATCCAGACTAGCGAGATAAGGAGAGTTTAATGATCATGGCACGTGTTTATACTAAAGAGATAACTTTTTGTATTTACCTACATATTATAGGAAGAAAGTGTATGTATATTATTCTGACCGTATTACTAAACTAGCTTTTACCCGTGGTTTCGCTCGCATAAAAGTAGGTTAGATTTCGTTAGGAAAAGAACCTTTTTTTAAAATAAAATATAGTATTTGTTACTCGGTGATAATATAGCTCTCTCATGGTAAAATACTTTTTTGAGTTAACTCCTTACAAACAAACAAACAAAATATCAAGTCGTTCCTCTTTATAATATTAATATAGATAAATATAGTATCAGTGGTGCAGGTACACACGGCTACACATCAAGTTAGACATCCTATATACGCATAACTACGCTACATACAAAATAGAGAATTGTCGGCAAGGGACAGTGCATAGTGACGTCGATGTAAAGGTAAGGATAGAGCGTCGCATCCCGTTCAGCGTGAATAAGACAAAATAACAAAAATATAACGCACCCTCTCGCACGATTCGCAGCGTTCAACTTCTAATAGTTGTAATAGTTGTGTGTACGATAGATAGTGTGTTTGACTGTTATGTAGAAGCCCGATCGGGAATTGAACCTGCCTGGATCAGTTGGATATGGGCAGTGGTATTAAATCCTTTGTTAAGATATTCTCAATAGCAGCTCAGAGTCTAGAACTTCGCCTATTGCATGTCAATGCATGTCATGCTCGCTTCTATTACGTGGAGACTAAAACCTTATCTAGCGAAATGTGGGTGTATTAAATCTTCATTACATCTGCCTACGGCTTCAGTGATATAGACGTCAGACTACGTATGTCTCGTTAGTCCCATGATATAAGTTTGCGTTTATGTTTTTGATTAATTGTGTATCCTCAAATCGAGCAAAGACCTTCTAAGTTTTTCTGTTTGGTGATTCTAAGTAGGTTTGAGCATGTAGAAAGAATGGACGAGAAAAGACTGACTAAGAAAATTTATACGGCTAGTGTGAATGGAACAGTCGCATGAGGTAGACCTAGGCGAACGTTACTCGATCAGATCGGAGACGTTCTGGACAAAGGCCAGGTTAAGAGCATCTTAAACCGGCGAGCGTGTATGAGGAATGTGATGAAAGTGAATAAAGTCAGAGATGTGTGTCAGGATTGTAGAAAATAGAAATCCGTAGTCTCTGCCTACCCCTCTAGGAAACAGGCGTGAAACTATGTACATATGTATGTATGATTCTTAGTAGAAGCATGAACTCTGGAGATGACCGTAAACAGCAAGATAAGATAAGATAATATTTATTTGCGTAAACATGTGTATAATACAATTTCAGGCATGTAGGATGTTACAGGATAATTAATGTTCTTACCTGTTTGCCACATGTGTGCAAATATTGTTTGGTATAGACATTTTATAGAAATTAATCATTAACAAAATTTATATAATAATAAAGTAAGTACAATTAAAATATCCTAAAATCTTAATAAATTTGGTAATTGAATTATAAATATAAGCAATAAGCACTCTTATTGTAGACATTCACGCCTTAATGTTGATCAATAGTAATATACAAATTTCTTAAATAAAACTTCCATAGTAGGCTCAAATTCTATGTCACTTTATGAACACTTAATGTCCTCCTGACCGAATTTCGGTCAAGGCGGCCAATCTTAACGGGGACTGGCCATCGGCGCAGGAGATATTATAGTGCACAAGTGTATGCGCAAACACAAGTGCACTCTCTGTTCCCTAACTCTCATGATCCTATGGGACGGATAATCCGACACGACCGGAGAGAGATCAGGCGCAGGACCAACGGCTTTACGTGCTTTCCGAGGCACAGGGGTATCTAACACCGCCAACTTCCTAACTCCGGGCTCGTATTGAGATTTCTTAACAGATAATTCCAATAACTTTTTGTTGGCTCGACCCGGGATTTGAACCCGAGACCTCATGCACAGCAGTCACGTTCACTACCGCTGCGCCACGGAGGCTTACACAATGGATAGAAAGAATCCCAAGACTCGGCACAAGTATTCGAGGGTCACAATGGATTTGTCTCGTATAGAAATCGGATCCTAAGTGGCAAAATGACCATATAATAGGTATACTAGTATGATATCCGTGCAGATTTATTTTAATCAGACATGGTTAATTTCGAGTTAGCACACAGAATACTGTAGATCGTCCTACCCTTCAAAAACATACAAGGATAAGTCTAAATATTATTTCAAGCCGCCTGTTATTCTCTGACCTAATTAGTAACGGTTGCGCAATGAACGTATTTCTCAAAAGTTGGAGACGTTTATTGTTAAAAACTCGCTCCCTTTCTCTATAACATATATTATATATATAATTTGTAACGGGTATTAACGCAATCATGCATAATGTTTACCTTTTATATGTTTGACGTTTCGACCAGGTTACACCGGCCGTGATCACAAGCTGACTGGTGCTGCGATGTCATGTCTCTGTTTGTGAGGCAGAAGAATCATCTTGATTCACCCTCACTTTTGGCATATATTTGTTTGTCCATGTACCGTCACAAACTACACTCACGGTATCCCTATTACGTATGTCGTGTCCGTATTCCGTGAATTACCTGACTGTGCAAAACACCGAAGTTGCGTATTATTAATCACGGGATTTCACGTCGCGGATAATTTAAAACCACCGTGAGTATAGTTTGTGACGGTACATGGACAAACAAAAATATGCTCAAAGTGAGGGTGAATCAAGATTCTTCTGCCTCACAAACGGAGACATGACCTCACAGCACCAGTCAACTTGTGACCACGGCCGGTGTAACCTGGTCGAAACGTCAAGCATATAAAAGATAAACATTATGCATGATCGCGTTAATAGCCGTTACATATTATATATATATCATGCAACGCGAAAGTTTAAAAGTTAACATATATTATGTAAGTACAGTGTTCAACACTGGAGCACTATTATATAACTGACGCGTAACGAGTCCTCACGTACATTTGTTGCCTCTTGTATCGCATTGCAGTAGAAATAAGGTAACTGGAACACATTTCTATGTCAGTAAGTTGTTCGGATTGCTAGTATCCCTCCGAGGTTTAATGTGACTGAACTGATGGCGTAGTGTTTTAAGTTGGAGCCTCGTCATTGCCAATTCGTAGGAGTGCTGTGGGTTGGAAATACACACGGGGCCAACATATTTGTGATGCACAACTGGTTGCTCTCTATGTTTCTAGACTGTCGCAATTTATAAACATACTTAATATAATCTATATCTACTTAATACTAGCATTTGCTCGTGGCTCCGCTCGCTTGGTTAGGATATGTAAGTACCTTTTTATATTCTTACAAACAAACAATCAAGAATTCAAATCTTTCTTCTTCAAAATCTTTCCTTATAGGTATTAAAAAGAGGAAAAATTTGATTCTTTGTTTGTTTGTAAGGATTTAACTCAAAAACTACTTAACCAATTTTAAACATTCTTTCACCATTGGTAGGCTATATTATCACCAAGTAACAAAGTGTAAATCTAATTTAAAAAAGTACTTACTTTAACCTAACCTAATCTACTTTTACGTGAACGAAGCCGCGGGCAAAACCTAGTACTAAATAAATAGGTATTGATTACCTTTAAATAATGAATCGCGATTAAGACCCGTTGTCTATTGTGTGGTTGAGTCTGTGTGGTATTTGTGTCCGTTGTTTGAGTGTTGGTAAAATCACACGCTGTACTAAAATTATTCTTAAAATGGGTGTTGTAACAAATTTCAAATGACAATAAAAGTATATACATATAACAGCATCAAACTATGTTCAGTGGTTTTTGTGTGAAGGCAGCATAAACAGACATAACGATAAACAAAAATGTAGAGTTTGTAGTTAGACTCCTTAAGTGCTTCATCATCTCAGCCGAAAGACGTCCATTACTGAACATAGACCTCCCCCAAGGTATACCACAAAAGCAAACAAGGCTGGTCGGTCTTGCTTACTCGAATATAATTCGATTTAAAAATAATATAACACTTTCTAATGAGAGGGAATGAATAATAGGTTGTATATTAGCTTAAACTGCGAAATTCTAGGTTTAATTGTTTATAGTTTACTAACAACTGTATTAATAATACAATCACATCCTAAATAATATTATAAATGCAAATAAGAATTTGTTGGTCTGTTAAGCTTGAACGCCTTAACTACTTGGGCGAACATTATGAAAATTTGCATATACATTGTCAAGGGTACAGAAAAGGACATACCTACATTGGATACAAAGAACACCACATGAAAAGTCCTCCACCTTTCATGTGGTGTTCTTTATGTCCGTTATTTGAATAATAATAATAATATTCTACTACATACACACAACACCATCTAGCCCAAACTAAGCAGAGCTTGTACTATGGGTACTAGACAATGGATAAACATACATATATACTTTTTTTTTGTAAATACGTACATATTATACATAGAAACATATTATATTTAGAATATTTGTAAAGTCTCCCGCAACACAGGAATTATTCCTAGTGAGGGAGAAGTACTTTATAAAAAGGAAAATAAGGTTCAAAATACTACGAGTATAACCCGACTACTTAAAAAAGGGGTCTAAAAAGGACGAAACAAGAAAATAATTCAGATAGAAATCCAGAAATGCATAGGTACAAGAATGGGTAAGGTAGAGCCGTGGTCGCACCTACTGTATATACCTTCTATGATTATGTGGGTGCCAGGAACATATCCATTAAACAGACAGGGTCCTTTAAACAACTATGTCACTCGGGCCATTATAACGAATCTATTGACACCTCATTCATTAAAATCGGTTCAGTAATTTAGACGCTACGGTGGAACATACAAACATACATACCCAGACTGCCAAAATCATTTTTCTTCCTCAAGAATAAGATTAACGTAAGCGGAACCTTGGGCTAAACCTAGTAATAATAACGGCATAAAAATCAAAAACCTAGCTAGCCAGGCTTTGAAGAAAAAGTTGCCTAAAGATTAAGCAAGTATTTCGCTGTCTCTTCTAAATACGCTTATCACGACACAAAGATAAATCTTTTACGACATCTAAAATAAGATGAGTAAATGAAAAATAAGTATCCTGGGTATTTTACTAAATAAAATGGTCGATTAACCGTCCTTGGAGCAACGTCTGAACACAAATATGTACGATGAAGCTTTGTCATACCGCCGGGACAATATATGTATGTGTCTGAAGGCAACGTTGTTACCATATCTTACGCACCAACGCTCAAGGGTAGACGCATAAACGTGAAATGTTATTGAAATAAATACAATGTATGGTACTTATGTAGGGTTACCATACTGAAATTTGATAAAACCTGAGAATAAGCTGTAAGTTTAACAAAATTAATGGATGTTTTAGTAACAAAATGATGCGTATGCTGCAGATCAACCTACGGAGATAAAAGTATATATGCGGCGACTTGAAGTAAATATAATATTAAAATACTATCCGGATATTTAAAATATATTTCTTATAGATGTTTTTGAAACTATTAAACTATTTAAATCTACACCTTTACCAACGTTTCAGCAGACATGGTCACGGGAAAACTAAGATGGTGGGCGTCTTATTGTCAATATAATAATATCAGCTCTGAATTATACAGTCTCACTGTTGGGTACGAATCTCTTTTCAGTGCGAGAACGGTTATGTTATATGTTATTTTCACGTTTGTGCATAGCGGCAATTTTATTTTATGCTAGCGTGCCGCCCCGTCTTCTCCCGGTTTGAACATAATAACTATAAGTATATAGCTTAATCCAATCCAGACGGTTGGCAGCCCTATACTTACGGGGACTTTGATTTGTGTGTCTACAAGAAAAGCTTGGCGTATCATTTTGAAGGTAAGGAGTAACAACGCGCAAACGTCATAGAAAATGTTAAAGGATTCAAATACATATACTTTACCCGCATTTGATTTTCGATTTATTCTTAGTAGGTACCTGATTTATTATTCGAATTACAAGCTGATGACATGTCATAAGTTCTTTTTGTATCTTTGTGGCTTTAGTAAGTGAAGTTGATGACAGTTTTCGTCGATTGTCATTATAATCTAACTGTTTAATATGCTGTATGCTCATTTGCGTGCCCATAGAAAACATTTAGTTTTAGTTGAATGCTCTAGGATTCGACTTTAGTTGCCCGTATATCAATACATGTTTTTAAAAGAATACTAGCTTTTTGGATTACAAGTTATTAGTATTAATTACCTAAGTAACGAATCTCGCCATCCCAATCCACCATCACTCTGTCTCCACGGATGGCGTAAAGGTTTAAGAGGGCGCCTCGCCATTGCCATTGCGCCGGGTATTGTGTGATCCTTGTGGTGTTGGCTTCGAGTCTTGGTGTTCCTTGTGACCATTGTTAGAATATTTGTAAATTCCCCCGCGACACAGGAATTCTTCACAGCGCAGGCGTTGTCTTTATAAAGAATAATAATAAGATAGAATATGCTGGCGTTGTGGTTAGTGTAACCGACTACCCCGTCTGAAGAAGCGGGTTCGAATCCAGCACAAGTCAAAAATTTGTGTGCATGAACACGGATGTTTGTCTTGGTCTGGGTGTTTCTATGTATAATAAGCACGTAATTACAAGAAAAAAAATTTTTTATCCGTTGTCTAGTATCCATAGTACAAGCTCTGCTTCGTTTGGGCTAGATGGTGTTGTGTATATGTGATAGAATATTATTATATTATATTATTTTGGCCTGACAAGACAAAGAGAGCATGCTAATAATATTTTAAATAACTCTTGCTTGAACGTTGTGAAACAGACCATAATGGCGGAAGATACGACCAAAGAAAACTGTGATTGTACATGTTTTCTCCAGCGCCAGCTTTTGTAATATGCACAATTTTAATTATGCAAAGTACTCATTCCCATTACTGTATACAAATGTAAATAGTGTACAAATATTCATTAAAATGATAAATATACCTATTCATTCCTACATACTGTAAGCTATTTAGTAATTAAAATGTATCTTAGGATTTTGGCCTAGTTAGAAATATTATTTTAATATTCCGATCCAGCGATTTCATAAATGCGATCTTGAAATATATACAAGTGTACCTAAGATACTTGTCTTTGTTTTTGACAATTGATAATGAAATGAAATATAAACGCTAAATGTTACGCAAGCTTATCATAATATAACACTGAAAATCGAAGTCAAATTAGTTAATACATTGACCAAAATATAAACTTACGTAGACTTACACCTGTTATAGCGAGAGGTGTACATTTCCTTATACCCATGTATAGATGCAAACATTGTTTAC
The DNA here is from genome assembly GCA_963675205.1 of Catocala nupta. Taxonomy (NCBI): domain Eukaryota; kingdom Metazoa; phylum Arthropoda; class Insecta; order Lepidoptera; family Erebidae; genus Catocala; species Catocala nupta. Next base: position 26,552,055 of record OY776082.1, read on the forward strand.
GATACAATATTGGAAATGTTGCAAAGAATATAAAATATTCGGCAAAGTTTGCGTTTTAATAAGATTCATGTGCGCAAAGCCGCAGAAGCGTTGACAATGTTCGAGCGTTTAGATAGAATTTGTTTGCAATATACCCATTTTGTAGCATTTAGTTATTAACTTTTATGTTACGTTCTTTTCTTGTTTACTTTTAAGTTACATACATACATAGATTCACGCCAGTTTCCCAGAGGGGTAGGCAGAGACTACGGATTTCCATTTGCTACGATCCTGACACACTTCTCTGGCTTCATTCACTTTTATAACATTCCTTATACACGCTAGCCGGTTAAAGGTGCTCTTAATCTGGCCTTTATCCAGGACGTCTCCGATCGGATCAAAAAACGTTTGCCTAGGTCTTCCCCTTGCGACTGTTCCATTCACACAAGCCTTGTAAACTTTCTTAGACAGTCTTTTCTCGTCTATTCTTTCTACATACCCAAACCAGCTTAACATAACTTTTCAATTCTCGTCACTATATCCACTTTTATGCCGCATCTGTCTCTAATCACACTATTCCTTATCTTTCAGAGTCACACCACGTATATTTCTCAGCGCTCTCATTTCTACAGCATTTATTCTGCTCTCATGCTTCTTTTGCCATACCCAACTTTTACTTCCATGCATAAGTGTAGGCACTAATAGTCCTCTATGAACAGCCAAACGTGCCTTTTCGGATACATTTCGACTGTTCATAAAAGCGCGTAGAGCGTCTTTCACTTTATTGCCAGCAATCGTTCTCCTTTCAATATCTCCCTCATGTGTACCATCCCTTGTAAACAAAGTACCCACATATACTAACTCTTTCACTTGCTCCACTTGTTCTCCATCAATCATAATATTGCACATCGTCATGCACTCCTCCTTTTCCAATACCATTACTTTCGTCTTGCTGACATTCACTTTCATTCCTTTACTCTCAAGTTAAGTATTTTAAGTTATTAATAACTAATTATGTTTCTGTACACTATTTTAAGCTTATCTTGTGAATAATCGTTTCTTAGTAAGTGAATCATTATGAATTCTTATGAGGAAATAAAAATCTTAAACCGTAAGAACAATAGCTAATTAGTATTACGAGTAAACCAATATCTGAACGACATTAACAGTAAACGTAAAATTTCGTCACAGGAATACTTGAAAACCCTTCATAATATTCAAAGCAAATCAAAGCTGTTATGTTTTGTAAGCCACATTTGCTTACTGTTATGAACTATGGCTTACATCTTCTCCCTAGCCTTTACTATTCCCAAGTCACTTGGGGTCGGCTTTTCTAGTCTAACCGGATTTGACTGGATATCAGTTTTTACACGGAGCGGCTGCCATCTGACTCTGCAACCCGAAGGCTAACGATACCCTAAGGCTAGACCAGTGTCAGGATATTATAGAGCACTGACTTCCCAATAACGACTGCCATAGATGTTCATGGCAGCCGAGACAGACGGCTTAACATGCTCTCCGAGGCACGGAGCAGGTGATAATTGTCAATCAATACGCACATAATTTCGAAAAGTCATATAACTTTCGAAAGTCAGAGGTGCGCGACGTCGGTTCGAACCCGAGACCCTATGCATTGCAGTCTGTTAATCTCCCCACTGAGCTATCGCTGCTTCAGAACTATGGCTTACATATAGTCTACCCAATACAGCTTTTAGCCACTTTAAAGCCGGCGCATTTGAATATAGCCACCAATAGCAACCGGTTGCCAATATTATAAATGTACAGCACTGTCATATGTTTTAATATATACTTTACTATCTGGCGACAGCTGCTATAGTCGTTAAAACCAAATTTCTGTCAGAAAGGCCAGTCTTAACGGAAACTGGCCATCAGCACAGAAGATATGTAATGCACAAGAGTGTGCACAAACATGAGTACCTACATTCTCTATTTCCTAACTCTCATAATGCGATTGGGTGCCATCTGATACAACTGTTGACAGTTCAGGCGCAGGACCAACAGCTTTACATGCTTTCCGAGGCACGGCAATACGGCCAACGTCCTAACTTTGGACTGCAATTAAAATGTATTGAAAGATAACCATTATTTTTTTATTGGCCAGCTCTGGATTCGAACCTGACACCTATTGCAAAGCAGTCACATTCGTTACCGCTGTTCCACCAATACGGTTAAAGTTCGTTACTTCAGTATATAAGTTACTCATACGAGTGTTGTATTCGCCACATAAACACATTATGATTGTACCATTGTTGCTGGTGGCATTTGCCCCAGCGGTCTACCTGATGGGCAAAGGTAACTGCTGCTCTTGAACACGGCTATGTTTTCTTTGCATCACAAGAGTGATTCCAAAGAAACACAAGCAAGCCACTGCCTATCGGTAAACGAGATGGGACGTAAGCAAGTATAAGGCTTGCTGCCCGATGGCATGTGGCATGATGTCGCCTTTGTAACGGGAGACAAACATTATGAAAAGTAGGAAGGGACCGAAGGGTGATTGGATCTCCAACGCTCTCAATAGCCGAACCAGCTTAACAGCACGTTTACAACATGTCACAGATATAACGCACAACCTCAAACACCCCAATTAGATTATTAAATCGTAATAATAATATAATCATTAAAATGTTACTTTTATGTACTTAAATATTTTAATTTAACGAATTAGTTCTCCTTATTGTGCGCGGATAGTATCTATGGATATATTACAATAAATCTAACATTATTGCCTCACAAACCTTATTGCCTTGAATTATGGTACATTTTCGTTTATTGCAGCTGTTTAATAATTTTTTTAGGGATAAAAAATTACCTATTTTAAAAATTGCTGGATTTGATTCAGTAGCCGATTTTGAACAAACTACTTTCAGGGTGTGCGTTTATTATGTTACATGTTGTATATGGGCGCAAATCGCCATCTATCGCCAATAATTCACAATAATTGTCAATTGTTAGCTTTTCGTTTAAATTATTATATTATTTTAGAAATGCCTGAAATATATTAGATTGATATTCAAATATTTATTTGTAAACATAAATTCGTTATGTATCGACGCACTGATGACTGTTTGAATGTTTTGCAGATTATTGATGTTAAATTTATTGTTCAAATTCTCAATTTAAACGTTAAAAATTAAATCTGTATAATACAATTATTCCAATTTTTTTTTTTAGCAATACATAAGTAAAACTTAATTTCATTTATATCCTGTCGACAGCGCTATCAGTTGGGCATGTCTGTAACAATATTATTTGTTCATAATAGATAAACGTAATTGTCATGTAAATAAATCATTTGGATTATCATCATGTAAAATAAATCATTTGGAGTTATGTAAAATTCATTAAAATAATTATTTCGAATATTAAGCTATATTTCAAGAATTATTTTGTACTAAGTTCTTTGTCTGTCATAAGAGAAGTTGTAGTTGCTATAACCGTTTGAAGGCGTTATGAGGCAGATTTAAAAAGCGTGAAGAAACTGTTCTAGGCTGATTTCTGCAAAATCGATAGTGCGAAAATAAACTAAGTTTTGTTGACTGTATATTTTCATTATAATGGACTCCGATCATCCGACATCCTGGCGTATCATCGACATATTCTCTCATCTTTTACTAGTACTGCCGCGGTCGAGCCATTTCTTCTATTCTTACGGTTTCAATCTTCTGTAGGGCAGTCACATTTCTCTAATCGAGCTGCTCCCAGCCTGATCTTAGCCAAATTCCAATTTCATTAACCTGAAGATTTTACCAACTCATACGTGTCTCAACCTGCCAGACATAATTAAAAACCACTTGTGCCTGGCTGTCGGTGTGCCGCTGCGACTCAATAGGTTAAATAAAACTGGTAACTTCAATTTCAACTATTATAGCTTACCTCTGTAGACTATATATGATTTTATTTATGTATTTCGTAATAATTTAATATTTTATTCAATTATCGGCTTAGATTATACCAAACCTTATGAATATGCGAGATCATTACTTATCTATGTATTCATAGAAATGTCATAAACTTACACAACTCTGTTATTATACTTCATTTTAGCATAATCCATCCATTTGCAAATTAAAGTATTAATAAAATTATATAATCCTGTCGAACTAGATGTAAAATATATGTAAATAAACTGCGCATACATGTTCACATTGTTACTTAATAAAAGTAGATTTTTGCCACTATATGTATTTGTTTTTAATAAGTAGGAATGGTTTAGAATGTTCTAATGCTCTACTAATGTCATTAGTCTATTTAATCACCATTCTGTTATCGATCCTAATTCATTTAGATACCGTACAGTATGTTTCCTTCTTCCAGATTTTCCTACCAGTTATCATTACATCACTGACTCATTTTTCTTTCATATCATTCATTACACAGTCTATCTACCTTTCAGCCTTTCTCTACCTTCCTGTCCTAACTAAAACTTTACCATTGGACATAGGAATTTTAGGCAAGCCGTATTTGGCTGTAATTTTCTGTTATCTCGAGGTTCTGACCCCGTAAAGCTACTAGTTCTCAACACGTGCTGCCAGTGCAATAGACATGTGTAGCAACTCCTTTATCATAAGATCGATCACGCCCGGCGCCCTAGTGAATGCGCTAGTGTTGCAAGTGGCATATACGAGTGTACCTCCTTAAAATCCCTCTATAATACCGCTCGTCTGGCGTAAGCGTTAGATAAACATTTTATGAGCTTGGGCGTCAGGGGAAATCAACTAAAATTGATAACAAACTACCTATCTGATCGTGTACAGTGCGTTAAGATCAATGACACTATTAGACCTACCAGTAACTCACGGTGTGCCCCAGGGCAGTATCCTAGGCCCAAATCTTTTTCTGGTTTACCTGAATGATCTATGTAACTTACATATCCCAGAGAGCAAAATTATTTCATATGCCGACAATATTGTCCTTTTACTTTCAGCTAAAACGTGGGAAGGAGTTTTAAATCTGCCCAACGTGTATTAAACATTGTGACTCACTGGCTACAAAATAATTTCTAAACCCTTAACGCCAATAAAACACATTATATAGCTTTCTTTATGCGTAACACTTATCAAATCTCAGATACCTACAGTTTAACTGTCCATAATTGCTGCAACAACGATGTTTGCGCTTGTGCCGAAATAAAACGGGTATCTTCACTAAAATATTTGGGAGTGGTCATAGATACTAACCTGACATTTAAACAACACATAAAGCTGCTTATGTGCAGAGTTCGAAAATTATTCTTAATCTTTAAAAATCTGAGGCATGTCACTAACGACACTTTAGTTAGGCAAGTCTGTACAGCACTTGTACAGTCTGTCACGCAATACTGCATCACTGTCTGGGGAGGTGTACATAACCTTGAAACCTTTAGAAATAGCTCGGAGAGCTTTGATTAAGGTAAGCACTTTTCGGCCTTATACATATCCAACATATCAACTCTACCAGTCCTGTAAAGTACTTTCGGTCCGCCAGTTATTTGTTATGTACATAATTATGGGACAACATGCTGATATAAATTTCGCGAAAACTAACCACGGCAATAGACGCAAAATCACAGCTAACGCAGTCGTACCTCGGCCAACATTTAAAATACATACGTGAATAAATACTATACTATTATCTACATAATAAAATGAATAAACTTATAAACATATACCCACTAAATAAAAGAGACTGTAAAAATGCACTATTCGAATACATACGCAAATTAGCTTATGATGACATAGAAAAGTTATTAAATATATTAAAGTAGCTACTAAACACCTTCTCCGACACACACCCTCTTAAACACCCACACCCACACACGCACCCTCTCACACACCCACACCGAAACACACACAATTTCATGTATTGGGAGGTCACTACTACTCCACACACTTTTTATCATTATTTTATTTTTATTTTATTTTCATATTATTTCACTTTTACTTTTTTATGTTTTTAGCTATTTTACCGAAGGATTACTAAAATGTCTTTAAATTTAGGAAGAGCACTGAGGTATAATTTAATTTTATCTAGTTCGGACACAGATGTCTCACTCAATCGAGATTAAGCCAAATAATGTAACCAAATATAATTGTTGTATGTACATGTTTCTTGGAAATAAACAATTATTGCATAAACAATTATTTATATACGGAGACACGCACACGACGCGTTGGTGCTTATAGCATGGCGCAGCAAAGAGACTGTCAAAAGTATACCGGAAAAAGTTATACTTTCTAAAACTTAATGAACTATTTGGTAGCACATCTATTGCCTAAATACAATATAATATATTTACATAAATGTAAAGGTACGGTAGTCTTATTCGATCAATGAGTACGCCATAAAGACTTTATATTCACCAACAAGACTACGACATCCAAAAAATCCAATCGATCGATACAATACCGATCTCGTTATCCGAATTTCCTCAAAACTCGTGCTGAATACCGCAGCATCGCTTCATCCATTACGAGCAATTTTTTACGTTCATATTACATCTATTAGCGGGCACCAAGCAGACATTGACTAATGAGAGGCTCCTTACTTATCAGCTATTCGCTTCAGCGATTCATACAAAGAACAAAGAATGCTCTGGAAATACTTTATCCTTTTCTTCGGAACTATCCCTCATCTTTTCTTTTGTGATAATTAGTTGAAGTAGTTTGGTATCTTCATGTTCCTTACATAATGCAATACCCTAAGGCAGTAACCGGCAACCTTGTCGACCAAAAGAGCCATATATAGATACAACATAATTGAAATCTATTCCAAGAGCCATTTTTTTAACTTCAGCTTTGCTTTAGCAGTACAAATAATTATGGAAATAATTAAGGGGTCTGCCCTCTATCCCGTCTCATACCAAGACCGTGCTAGGAATGTGTCAGGCAAAAAAATATTCTTTGTAAGGAAATGTATAAGCCTATGCCCACTAGACCGTGCCGTAACCGACCAGAAGTTACTATAGCAGGGCGTATCGTGTTGCTTTTCGTGTCTGATACGTTCCTAGCACGGTCATGGTATGAGACGGTGTGGTGGGCAGACACCTTTAGGATTAAAAGAATACTCTCAAGCTTGGCTTTGTCAAATAAGTCTTAGTTTAACTAACGGTAAATTAATTAAAATTTGGTATCTTGTAAAACAAGATAATAAATAATATTTTGTGCCTGCACTAAACATTCCGTGGAAAAGCCGCAGCCGAGGAGTCAAAGAGCCGCATGCGGCTCGCCCTAAGGTGTTAAAATACCAGGTTTAATAGTGCAGCCTGGAGATATGTTATATACATACATACACAGTCACTCGCCTATATTCCCTAAAGGGTAGAAAGACGTGTATCAAACCCACTTTACGCTATGGTTATAGTCCTACGTAATCGGGGACGAGTCAGTTGTTGTCGATCAGGCACAATGCCGGACTCCGTGCTGCTATGTAGAATTTGTAGACAGAATAACTCAATATCACTAGGTGGAACACGGAAAGCGGAGCCACACACAGCAGTCGCATTCGCTAAGACTTTCGAAAATAGAAAGTTACATAAGCAGGGGCATCGTACATTTACATTGCGCCAACTATGTTTAGGTCTATTACAATAAGGAGACTATCGTATTGCCATCTATCGGACATTTATTTTGCTTGATTTACAAATATCAGTATCTGCAAGGGTAAAATATAGGACAAACAATCATTTTGAAAAAAAATCCATCCAGATCCAAATATCATTTAGGTCACAGAGTAACGCTTATAAACGTCATTAACTAAACTTTTTTATGAACTGGTTTTCCGCCGCGGTTTCACCCGTAGTATATGTGCGTAGCGCAGCGTAGTGTATAATTTTAATTAAGTAGGTAGCATATGTGTAAATCCAGGTCTCCAGCTATCTATATACTAAGTTTCATCGCAATCGGTCCAGTAGTTATTGCGTGAAAGAGTAACAAGCATCCATACATCCATACAAACTTTTGCGTTTATAATATCAGTAAGGATTTACATTTACATAACACACGTCAATTTAACTGTTTTATATATACTAGATTTATATATAACAGTTAAATTGACGATATATACGATACCACTCGGAACAATATAGTTTTCCTGAATAAAACGTACCTTACGTCCGTTTCATACCCCTAACAAAGTGTATGCGAAACTTCATAATAATCCACCGAGTAATTAAGGCGTAAACAGTCTCACATTCGTATTTATAATGTTAGTTAGGATATGATTACCGTTTCTAACGATGCCATAATAGTAATATGAACAAATCCAGCTAATTAAAATATCTAATAGATTACAATAATAGCGCCCACTACAAAAGTTTCTGCATCAGTCATCCGATCAAAATCAGGCTTTTGTCATTTCCTCTTAAAATCGGACACGCGACGATGTTAGAACGGTGTAGACATCGGGGATGGAATATTTATTGGAGGGTGGAGGGTGGTTCGTTACGTAACAGCCAGTTATCGCAAAAAGTTTCATCCCCTGCACGAGGGCTCTTACTTCGGCTGTGTATTAGTTAGTGACATCTTTCTAATAGAAGTTTTGTTGAACAAGTTTGTTAGAGTAAAATACAAATTTTGTGAAGCGTAATATTCTTTTTCTTTAAACTCTTTTTGTAAAAATTACTACGCTCGCACTAGGAATAATTCCTGTATTACGGGGGTCTTTACAAATGTTCAAACAACGGATACAAAGAACACTAAGAACAACTTTTTGTGGTCCACACAAATTTTGTCCCGTATGGGTATCGAACTTTCGGCAAGGCGATAGTGGCGGAGCAACCACTATGCCATCAATGTAGTATGACTAACTACATTCTGCCAGCCTCTTTGACGAGTGTGAATGTAGGAATGGATATTGTATTTAAAGTATTCTATCTATAAGGCTTCATTCACACGTACTACAACCACAACCACACCACAACGACACCACGTGGCCGGGCGCAATTGTGTATTGAAAATTAATAGTAGAATTTACACGGACCACATTTTGCCGTCATTATCGACGTGAGTGATACCGACCACATCGCAACCACCAGCGACACCGCAAACTAGCGTCCGACCATATCGCAGACACAACGCTGCGTCGACGCACCGACGACTGTTTCCTCAAGGAAAACCGGTGTCGAGCTGTCTGTCTGCACTCGTGAGCGTCATCGCGTCGTCGCAACCACATCGCAACTACTAACGACAACTCAAGCACATCCACATTTTGTAGAAACCACAACGCAACTGCAAAAAGCTGCAGCGACACTATTCACACGTAACCACTGCTTGATCACCTTTTGTCACATCGATGTGGTGTGGTTGTGGTACGTGTGAATGAAGCCTTAATCTAACAAATGATCCATTTCCAAATCCGTTCATATTTTATGTGTGATTGAGTAGCAAAATTCCAAACTTATTCAAAACCCGCACGGTTACCATAAAGGTTTAAGTAGTCGCTTCAACCACTGTGAGTGTTCAGTCGAGTGTTGTGGGTCCGATCCCCACATGAGACAAAAATGTGTGTGATCCACAAATGGGTGTTCCGATTCTGGGTGTTCTTTGTTTGAATGTTTGTAAAATCCGCCGCGACACAGTAAATATTACTGTTACGGCTAGTGCTATCTGACGGCACTGTGGGGAAGACTCGGCAGTCCCTTCTAATAATTTATTACAGCACCATCTATTGACATCTTACGGAACTACTACTACATCTTACTACGTAGTTGTCGGTACGAGTCGAGTAGAGAGAAAGCTGGCACATTTTCGAATCATCGGACTGTTACATACCGGGTATGTCTTTTCTAGAAAACCCCAGAAACGCTTTACCCGCGTATAAATAGAGCGCACGCGCACCGCCGAGTTAGTTTACAATCGTAAGCGGTCAAGTGTTCATTGAAGCGAACGGAAGCGAAAATACTACGGAGTTTGAAGCAGTTATACTGGGAAAAGTGTAGTATAGTGTTAGTTGTGTTTAAAAGTTAATTGTGTGCTAGAATAAAACGTTTTAGTCGGTAATATTGTTTTATATTCTTATCCCTCGAACCCAGCACGTAACATTACTAATGCAGGAGTTGTCTGACTTGACTGACTTTTAAATATTAATATATAATTATATATAGTAATACATTTAATTGGTAGCAAATATGCAGAACACCTGGTGATAACTTGTCAGCGTAACCTAAGAAAACTTTGTACACAACCCCATAAAAAAATAAATTTGTTGTGGTTGTGGTTTCACAGTTTAACTAGTGATGTATATATACACTTGTAAAGACTTCACACTTCTTACAGTCAACTGAATAAAATTATAATTGTATAGTGATGTGCTGAAGGTGTTATTTTAAATAAATAAATACGCTGGGATAATACGAGTGTTGAAACTGAGTATTTGCCATAAGATATTCAGAAAACGATATGGCGCTATTACAGTATACACACACCATGTGTACTCAACAACCCGATAACTTACCGATCATAGTCGAGTCCACGTACGACACTAAGTATGCCCTCCATAATGCCTCCATACGATGGTGCTTGCCCGTAATTGTCCATTATGGCCGATTACATACATAGATTGATTTTGAAGTTTGCGCTTATATTTGCTTATATAATAATAATAATATTTATTTTCTCACTACAATATAACAAAATACATATTACATTATCATAATCAGACAACATTTGAATAAGCTTGTATTTCAGGACACCAGGTCTCCGCCCTTTTACAAAGTGATACATTTTATTTTCTTATGTACTTGAACACTGACAATTAAATTTTTTTTAATTTCTTCATGTTTTGGGTGTGATCTTTTATGTGCCAAAATAAATAGTTTTCTTTCTTTCTTTCTCTTTCTTTAATAAATAATAAAAAGCAACATTATGAGAACATAAGTGGCTTGAGTAAAATTAGTATATAAGTGTAATTCCGGGTACGAATCCCACGCCGGACAAAGAGATATCGGTGTGTTTATAAACTGGAGATAAGTCTATGTATGTAGATACACATTTTAAAATGACACATAGGCTTCTCTGTACTGATTATATAGAAGGTTTTGTTTCATTGTATTTAAGAGATAATCTCTAAAACCAGTGAACCAATTTCAACCACTGTTTTACTAAAAGATAGCTGTACCTACACTACCCTATTCATGAGTAACAAGAACTACGATTTAATGATAAATAAGTCGATTATATTTTTGAGCCAGCATAGAGGTCTCGAGTAAGATCCCAAGGTAAGTACCTCTGACTTTTTGAAGATTTTATTTTTAGAAAATTATATTTTATTTATTTTTTGAAGATTGAAGACTTTTTGAAGTTATGTCACTCCCTTTGAATGTAAAGGAAAATATTGTAAGACGTGTAAAGTTTGCCACGTCGCACGTTACTACGTTATCGGCTACGACCAAACTCTTCTCATACTAAAAAGAAGTCCATGCCCAGCAGTGGACGCTTCAAAAACTGGACTACTATTATTTCGGTACATGTAACCTACAATTGTTCACACAATGTTATCTGTAATCAAAACAGGGTGACACAATACATAGCTATCGACTCATCGGTAGCCAATGTCCGCTAGACTGACCTGTCCATTGTGAGGGACACGATGACGAACTTATTGTTCACTGGACTGAACACCGAAACTGTCTCGATTGAAGCCGGTTGTGATTTGAGGGTTAAATGTACTATCAGCGACACAAGCCGATAGAGATTTTAAAGCGCTCAATAATAAAAATAATTTGTTTAATACAATATAAACAAATAACGTAGTGGTTAGTGTAACCGACTGCCACGCCTGAGGTCGCTGGTTCGATTCCCGCACAAGTCAAATATTTGTGTGCATGAACATGGATGTTTGTCTTGATCTGGGTGTTTCTATGTATAATATGTATGTATGTATTTACAAAAAAATGTATATATGTATGTTTATCCATTGTCTAGTACCCATAGTACAAGCTCTGCTTAGTTTGGCTAGATGGTGTTGTGTGTATGTGGTAGAATATTATTATTATTATTATACATCTAAACATACAAAAAATGTCATAACTTTTCATCCAAAAAAGGTACTGTTCCCGAAAGATAGAAATTTATTGACATAATTTACATTAACGCGAGCAAAGACGCGGGGGGCTTTATCTAGTAGGAGATATTTAAGAAAAATTATAGTCTGGTCAGTTATATTTTCACATATATCGACTGCATGAATGTCGTAAATGTTTAAGTGGCCGCCTCGCCACTCCCACTGCGCTGAATGTCGTGGGTTCGAGTCCCATACGGGACAAAACTTTGCGTAATCCACAAAGGTTTGTTCCCAGTCTGGGTGTTCTTTGTGTCCGTTGTTTTAACGTTTGTAAAGTCTCCAGCGACACAGGATTTATTCTTAGTACAAGAGTTGCCTTTAAAAAATACATCATGCACTATTATGGTAATTCTTCATCTTTTAATACAGTTACAGTTAAATGATAGTTTGATGAACTCCAAGAAATTCATTGCAAACAGAGCCACGGGCTTTACCCGAAAGTTCTGCAGGTACAACAAGGGCCAAATACGCCTACTCACAGGAGCGTTTACTGGTCATTTTGGCACCAACGACTTCCTGTGCAGATTGAGATTGTCAAACAAGTCGATCTGCAGAGCCTGTGGTGAATTGGACGAGTCCATATCACACCTACTGTGTGAATGTGACGCGTTGGCCGGACTAAGGATGGGTCTGATGGGATTGGCATATCCGAACCCTGAAGACTTCAGGCTTCTCCCTCCGAAGTGTACGCTGCGACTGATGCAGTACATTCATAGGGAGATAGCTCAAGGATAAACCTCGGGGCCGACACAAAAGATCCCACTGGGTCGAAGTGTCGCGCGTCTACAATGACTGGCCCCCGGATCAAGATAAGATAAGATAAATGATAGTTTTTTTAATCACTATTCATTGGCATAGAACAATAATGAGCAAACTTTCATTTATAAAATACTCTCACTACTTACAATTTTTTTTAATGTTCATCTATTTATGTCGCTGATTGTACATATATAGTAATGTATATCTATATAATACTATATATGAACAGTTAGTAAACTTGTCAAATACAACATCCTTATGGCGGCACTTCACATGGCTGTCTGTATTTGCGTATTTGATAAATTTGACAAATAATAACCATGTGTCGATGGTTTGTGTGGCAAAGTATTTGCCTTTCTTGCCTATTTGACAACTACAGCAAATACCAAACACGCGTTACCGCGTGCTTGTCGGTTTGTCGACGCACATCAAAGAAATTATCAAAGACGGCAAATAGGCAAATACGCAACTAAACCATCCACACAATGGCCAGCGTTGGCGGCAAGTCATGTCAATTTCAAATGCGCGGGCTGTCAACTTAACATCCCGGACCGTTGTCTTGAAAATTATTTTTATGCATACTCGACATCCACCAGCGCCTTGCTCTCCATGGTCTTTTTACAATCTTATATTTTTTAATACAAAGCATATAATAATAGCATGCGTTTAAATAATAAAATCCTGCTGCAAGTTTGAAGACGTCCATACTGTTGGTAAATAATTGCCTCTGCTCATTCAAAATGTTTGTGTATTTGTTATTTGACGCCTCATTTGGCTCCATTTGTAGACGGTCATAGTTGCCAATATCTGTATGTTTGCCCATTTGTCAAATATTTGCCCAAATACAGCAAACACCCAATACCAAATACAAATAACCATGTGAAGTGCCGCCTTTACTAATATTATAAATGCAAATGAGAGTTTGTTTGATACACTTTCACGCCTTAACTACTCAACCAATTATCATGAAATTTCGCATACATGTTGTCAGAAGAGCAGAAAAGGACATAGGATACCTTTCACCCCGGAAAAAGAACCGTTTCTAACATAACCTAACCTACATTTAAGCGAGCAAAGCCGTGGGATCTAGATTGGTAGGTATAATTGGTTAGTTCGCTCTTAAGGAAATTTATAAATTTCCCCACGTATGTTTAAAGTGCCACTTTTTAAAGGCCTACTGTCTATGAACTAAGAAATTCCCATCCGAAAAGTCTAAATTTTTTGTTTAAATCGCGATATTGTTTATCAGCCAATAAATACCTTATTACCCTTATTAATGACTAGCTTATGCTCGCGGCTTTGCACGCCAAAACCTAACCTACTTTTATAGTAGGTTAGGTTTTGTTAGCAAAAATACCTACTATTTTTGAAGTGAAAACTTCTTTAGGCGCGTTGAGCATTTTTTGGGTGAACAAAAATCATGGAACTCGCGTCTTCGTTACCGAACGCTTTCCATGAGCTATATGTATACTGTGTTTATAAGTGTACTTTTTAGGTAAACAAAAAGCGTGAAGCTCGCGTCATCGTCACCGCATGCTAGTTACTTAGTTTTCAATTTTATCGGCAGTCCCCAAAGAACCCACATGTTTTTTTTTAAACTTTGTCTCTCCGTTACAATTGCTTTTTTGGTTGAAGAATTTTAAAATCGGTAGTTTAATTTTTAAACTCTAAGAAACAAACTCAAATCAAATCTTTTCTCTTTGTAATATTAGTATAAATATTAATAAAACCATATGTGAGAATAAAAACAATCTTTCTCGGCGGAGAAATTATGTCGGTCACAGTCAAAACAAAGCCATTTTTGACTAGAGCTGATTGGATGCCTAACTACCTTCATCATTTGTACCTTCGTAACTGTCAATTATGAGACTACCGTCGTCAATTTGAGAATAATAAGACATCGGATCGGTGTCATACGAACCACTTTTTCTGTAATTTTATTCTACTATTGACCTGATCGATGATACGAGACAAAGCGTTATATTGTATAGATGTCTCATTGTCGCACATGCAATAGAATGCTTAAAAATATATTGAAATGATATGTATTTACATGAAACATGGTAGCAAATTGTTCAAAATGTACCTACATGATAAAAATGTTCACATATTTCGCCGCTTTGCCCGACTTGCAAAGAATTTATATGTATTTAATATAATATTATTGGTACGATGGTGTAACAATTTGCCTCGTTGATTCCGTGGCGCAAGCAAAATTTGCCGCCCACCGGGCTCAGTTCCAGACTCCGAGTTGCCTCACAGAATGTCGTAACAGAAAAGCCCAATATCACTTTGCTTGCCCAGGAATCGAACCCGTGACCGCACAGCATTCATATTCACTACCGTAGTTTAAAACATAGCTGACGAAATATAAATGCACCTAACTGCCCATCCCCTCAGGATATGCCAGCGTGATGTATGTAAAACAGAAATTAATTGCCATCGGAAGAAATAAATCCCAACGTTGTGTATCACAGAGTTCTCGGCAATTTCCAACAATCGTTCGGAAGTAATTTCGTCGCTGGCAACCCGCGGTAATACATACAAAGTGGGGAAATTCGTATTTGTCAACTGGTAACATTTTGTCATTCGAATACGTTAGTCGTCCCAACATCGATTGGAATTGTTTAAAAGAAATCCTTTGACTGCGCTTTATTCAAGACTAGATTTTGTGTAGATTTTAATAATAAATTGCTATCCTTCTGGATCAGGAGCAGGACTCTTTTCGTGGATGAAAAGTACTCTACGTCCTTTTCTGTACCCCTGACTCATGATCATGTCATGATCACCCTGTCATAATGATCAGTTTAATAGTTAAGATGTAAAAGCGTAACAAACCAACGAACTCACATTTGCATATATAATACTAGATTTAGCGCGTGGCTTCGCTCGCGTAAATGTAGGTTTGGTTAGTAACACTACTATTTTCTAGATATAAGGTACACTATGTCCTATTCTATATACCTGACAACATGTATGAGAAATTTCATGATGATCGGTTGAGTGGTTAAGGCGTGAAAGCGTAACAAACAAACTCACATTCGCATTTATACCTAACTAGTTCTTCCCCGTGGTTTTACCCGCGTAAGTCCCGTTCCCGTGGGAATATCGGGATAGCCTATGTGTAAATCCAGGTCTCCAGCTATCTACATACCAAGTTTCATCGCAATCAGTTCAGTAGTTTTTGCGTGAAAGAGTAACAAACATCCACACATCTATACATCTAAACAACTATACAAACTTTCGCGTTTATAATATTAGTAAGGATAGTTAGATAATTTTAGCGGATCATTTACCAAAATATAAGTTGCCATTAAAACAGCGCTCATAGCCAGTTGCACTCACTGATCGGTTAACGATTAGCTAGGTTAAGCAACGTTGGGTGCGGTCAATCTATAGATGGGTGATCGCTTAATGGTATTTCATCTGAGCGTCTCCGTGCTTCGGAGGGCACGTAAAAAGTCGATCCCGGTTATTGCCAAATTGACAGCAGTCGTTAAGCAATGTCAGAGGCGTACGAGCAACTTGAACAACTCTTGACAACAACTTGGCCACTAACCACACGAAAAGAAAGAAAAGAAAGAAATAATTAAAAACAGCATTCTTTTAAATTTCAAAAGACTAAAATCACAGTGTATTCGCGATGATTTAAGTCATCAGTCTGTACGAACAGTTTTTCAAAACCCTGATTGTTGAAAGCCGCGAGATGTTACTATAGGTAGGCAACAATTGTGCACCAAATCCAATTTGTCCCTCCGGTCGCCCTCCCTTTACCCCGCACCCCCCCTTCGACGCCGGCACCTGTCTGCCATCCCCCTTGCTTGTGTATCATATGATTGCTAGCACCCATCGGTATTATAAGCATATGCTTATAATACCGATGGGTGCTAGCAATCATAGATTAATAGGTAGCTAAATGATATTGTAGTTAAAATACACATCATTTGTTGTTAATTTTACTATTGATGTGTGGAGTTTGAATTATATTCGAATGTAGGTATTGATTACATCCTACTAATATAATAAACTAGATGTGGTTTCACCCGCATTTATGATTACTGCGCCGCCTCCGTGAGTCGTAGCGTGATGTTATGCCTATAGCCTTCCTCGATAAATGAGCTATCCAACACTAAAATAATTTTTCAATTCAGATCAGTAGTTCCTGAGATTAGCGCGTTCAAGCAAACAAACAAACAAACTCTTCAGCTTTATTATATTAGTATAGATGCGAATGTAAGTTTGTTTTTATGTTTGTTGCGTTTTCGCGTCCTAACTAAGTCACGAGTACAGAAAAGGACATAGGGTATCTTTCATCCAGAAAATAACTGTTTACGGATTGAAAATTGGCATTACCTTACCTTAACAAAACATTTACACACGATGAAACCGCGAGCAAAATGTAGTGTACAATAATGTAATTTGAAGGTGTTTAGAGTTTGCGATGTTTGTTACTCAATTATTTGTAAAAGGTTGACCGAATTTGGATGTAAATTAGCACACAGGTAGACCATATCCTGAATAACACACAGGCTTTTTACCCGTAAGCCTCACTCCGTTGAAAATGACAAAATTTTCTCATTTGTCAAATAATACAACAGACTTCTACTACTACTAAACCGCGCATAGAGAGACATAACTAAGTCCCTGCTTAAACCTAGGATTTCAGGACACTTTGGCGAATTGCCCTGGGCATCGCAGCGCCCTGAGTTGATCGCGGCAGTCGGACTGGTTGCCCTCTAACTCCCGGCCGTGGTTCAGTCTATGGTCCGCAGATCACGATCTCTCGATCGTGGAACGCCGTGGCCTCCTTCTGTGAAGAAATAATTTCCATCAAGAAGGCGGCGGAGCGAGCAAGGAAGCGGTCAAATCCTCTCCCCAACCGCAGAACCGGGCGCCGGATGGCGCGAGATGACCTCCAGCCACCTCCTGCTCCTGCTCGCCACCCGATTAGCACCAGGTCCGAGAGGCGGCATGCGTATTCCCACGCGCGCCTCTTTGTTGTGTTTGCCCTCCCTCCTCTCCCCAGGAGGACGGTGGAGAAAGTATTTTTGTGTAGTTGTCTGCCGTTTCACACGGGCGGCGGGCTGAAACCACGGCAGGGTCGCGATTGCATGTAAAAGCGATTCGCGCGGCCTCGCCGTCTATGGTTACGTCGAGGAACACCGTGGTAGATTTAGTCGGTATTACCGAGGTATCTTGCCCTCGGTGAGCCCGACATAATCTCTCCGTTGCCACGCGGAGAGGTATGCGTCAAAGCATTCCCCACGTAAAAAAAAGTAACTAAACTTTTTCTGGATGAAAAGGACTCTATGTCCTTTAATGTTTCTCTGACAACGTGTATGCGAAATTTCAAGATTATTAGTTATGTAGCTCAGGCGTGAAAGCGTAACAAATAAACAAACCCACATTCACATTTATAATATTAAGTTAGGATTCATTTATACAAATAATATTTTGCGTGTACAATCTATGGAGAATTAGAACCTGGTACCTAGGTAGTCCATGTCGTCACTGTGCCAACTAATCATGGCCCTATGCTAAGAATTAAACTTTGCCTCTATGTTATGCATCTACTGTATACTTATACGAGTAGAAGTATAAGATCAGCAACTACATATCGCATGCTTAATAAAACAGTGACTTAACTCGAAATTTGGGAGTATGGCAATTCGAACTCTAATCTTGTGACTATAAATGCTAATAATATATTCGTGTTGAATTATTGCAACAGAGTTCAAATTAGTTTGATCCAAAATACTCAGATGTCTCTGTTTTCTTAAGAATGCGATATATTAAATGGAACAATCGCTGTTGCAGATCAAACCCTTTTTTATGGACTATCTCTTTCTCTTTTATAATATACATCCTTCATAGCAGCGATAGCCTAATGAGATACAGTGGGACTGGTAAGCAGAGGTCGATCCCAAGGCGCTTATTTCTAACTTTTTGAAGTTATATGCGTTAATAATCGCTCGCTTTAACGTCGAAGGAAAAGATCGAGAGGCAACCTGAATATGTACCAATCTGAGAGTTCTTCATTATGGCCTTACCCTTCTCACACTAAGGAGAGGCAATGCCCAGCAGTGGGACAATTTAATACAGGGTAGATATTATTATTTATATAATTTAAATTCAACCTTCATATAAGAAATGCTTATGTTTATAATATCGTCATGATTTGGTATAAGGTAATCGGCGGATGTTTTACTTCAAAGCTTGTTAAACAATAGATAAAAAAAGAATTTAAAACGGAAGTTTCAATTGCTTGATTTATCACTATGGTGGGCAACGCGGCCACTCAGCTGCACCCTCGCCGCAATCAACTATAGGGGGATGGGGATGCTGCCGTAATTACTGGCCAGACGTATTAGTACCGACCTATACAACTGTGTATAAACCATTTAATGAAGGCTACAACATTCTGTATTCACGGTGATGTGTTTCGATAGATCAGGGTGTTTCGCTGGTAGTACAATTTTTGGCCGTCGGTAAACGTATGGCATCTTTTCTTATTTATGTTGTATACTATCTAGCGTTGAAATTAAACTACTATATACGGATTTTATCGCGTTGTTTATTTATCACTGTATTACAAAATTTTAATTAGTAAAATTCAATAGTAGTAGTAGTGTAATAGTTTCAAAATTTTGTAATACAGTGATAAATAAACAACGCGATAAAATCCGTATATAGTAGTTTAATTTCAATGAATAACATTCGCGTAAACAGAAGACAATATTATACTATCTAGCGGTTTGAAATTCGAATGTTTTGAAAACTGTAGATTGGGTTGGTTAGGTGTTGTGTTGACCGGTATCCGAATTTTGATGAAGTTGTAGTCACTAATTATAATTCGAATCTTAATCGTATATTCGAGAATTCGATTTGATGATGGGTCGTAGCCTATCGATTGATGGTGGGACGAAAATCATCCACTTGGTATATTGCCATGCCCTGCGCCACGTATAATATCGAATGACAATATAGCATTCGCAAATTTAATTAAGTATTACCGAAGCGTATGTAATGCATTCGAATATTAGTCAAAGATTCGAATGTTTTAATTTATTTAAAGAGTCAAATATTTCGAATCTTTTGTCGATAATCGTTGACATGAACGATAAAATGTTATGTATGTATGTTTATAACTAACGTTATATCTAGTCCTTAAAATGTATTTAGTTTTGCTTTAGTTTAACATATCTGTTGAACTAATATTTAAATTCCCCGCCTTTTCATAATTGTTCAATCTTAATATTACGTGTATATACGTCTTTTTTTCTAAAATAGATTCTCTATGATTCTATGGTACAACGAGTGTTATAATTATTTCAATTCCTTTATTTAATAATAAAGTCATCAATATCTAACGTAGGTAATTTTATTATTAGGTTTGAAACTGTTTTATTTTTTAAATGTGTAACTAGAGGATATTTATTCTAGACTTAAAAATAATTAACATATACAAATTATTTACAAGAAAAATATCAACTGAAGAGAAAATAAAGCTGAAAAATTAAAAAGCGTCATAATATTCCTTCGCGTCGTCGTCAATTGGCAACGTGCCCAGAAGACCAGCAGCATTGCCACGTTGAATGACAATGCCTATTTTTTGTACAAAGAAAATACCAGCCCTCTGGTCACGCGAAGCGTCGATGAGCCGCTTAGCTAGGTCTCTATAAACAGACCTAGCACTTGGACCCATGGCCCCAGCGTTTCGACAAAGCTTTTCAAATATGTACTTACCAATAAGGTTTTGATATTTACGCCGTTTGAGCGTCTCCTCTGATGCAGCAGCAGCACATTAACGTAGGTTATGTTGTAGACATGAAAGCGCGTCTCGCCATTAAACAATTACGTTTTCAAGTAAAAGCTTTAATATATCTAAGCTACCATGGCAAAGGAAAAATAATCGTACCTAAATATCTCGTTGTTTCTGTTTCATAACTGTCATACGTTAAGGCTTATGTTAAAGTGCGATTGAAGTGTAGTTTCTCTATTAGAAAATTCTCGGTGGCAGCGCAAAATTTGAACATGTGCCCGGTAGAAGGCAAAAGCTTGGCCTCTATTTTGTGAGATAGTTTATATATATTGTGACATAGTTTGCGATACATAGATGCAATATATCTCTGTCTATCGTTTTGGTGGTATATAGGCTTGAAACTAAGTGTACATATGTATGTATATGTATGGATACTGAGAGATGAATAACACCGACGTAGCTATTGCCAGCAATATTTATAGACATATTTTTATGGAGCCTACCTACGCAGGTTCTATAAATATAGCTGGTAGTACGAGCCTGTTAACAAAAATATTTATTTAATAAAGTGTATTCAAGGATTAAAATAGGCTCCAATAACAGTCGCACACGCACACTCTATTACAAGCATATTGTACCACGATAAGTGGTCGAATGACAATAAAATAATGTCACAACAATTTTAATAACGTTACTATTTAAACTGCCTTATTTAGTACAAAGTACCTATAACGTTTGAATGTGTTATATAAATCATATAATCATGTAATATTTACAAACATAATTATTTGTTACTTATACAATAAAAAGTAATATAAAAATAATTCAATGGCGCTAGAAGCTGGCGCCACGCAATGCTTTTAAAATCAATTAATCACTTAATAATTTATATACACATACTCTATTATTATTAGATTTAATTATATATTTATAGGTATGTATTTGATAACAAAAGGTTAGTTAAGGCACTAAATGAACATCGCTTGCTTAAATTATTGCCTCGTGTTTTGACTTCCCATGCCTGCCTTTTAGTCGTGGGTCAATGAGCTCTCGAAAAGCGATTTATTTGCCGGCGTTTGACAAGTTTAAACACCAAACATACAAGTATACTGCCTGCTTATATAGCCTTCAGCTCGATGATTCCCCCGGTGTTATACAATATGCACAGCTACGATAATCACTTATCAGCAAGCCTGTAAATTCGTTCGCCACCAGAATGCTAAAAAACGAAACCGACCGTCATATTGCTAAAAAACACAACAAACCGGACTCCCAACAGTATCGTTAGTACAGGAGCTTAACATCGATGTTGTTGTGGGAAGGCAACAAGACATCGCGTGTCAAACACTTAAACGACACTTGTCACATGTCCCAAGTGTCATTTAACCTTTATCGGGGTCAAAGTTCAAGCAGGCGCTTCCTCATTCGCGTACTGTGTGGTTTTCCACACAGTACGTAAATGTACGCGAATGAGGAAGCGGATTTTACATTACTTATTTACAGCAAGTCCTTTTGGACTTGACTTGACTAAAATCCTGTACTTTTTGGTAAAGGGGTGAAATGCGTTTATTTGTGTGTAGAGGATTATTTAAAGAACTGCTGAACTGATTATTATTATTATTTTTTGGCTAAAAGAAAGGTGCGCTACTATCTACGCCTACAAACCTATAAGAACATGCCTACGCTACTCAGAAGTAGCGTAGGCATTTTGTTATTATATATATTATGAGCTAGCCACAGAAAACCCAGTATTCTAAAGATTTATTTTGTGTCTTTCCATGGTTACTTTTTTTAATGTATGTTTTAATTTTTTATTATTTCTGTCATCATGCCTTGTATTAAATGTTGCCTTCAGCCGAAGCATAAACGAGGACATTGTCATGCAGTTCGCCGAGCATAAACTGTACAGAAACATAGCGGAATCCTCTTTAACAAATGTACATAACACGATCGATAGATCATCAAATCAAGTATCAAATATTCGATTGTTATTCAAATTAAAATCGGTGACAACTTGTTGACCAACAGTCATTCGATATTCGAATTTCGTTAAGGTAGGCCATCGCTAATATCTACACTGTTTTATAATATTGTCTTCTATTTACGCGAATGTTATTCATTGAAATTAAACTACTATATACGGATTTTATCGCGTTGTTTATTTAGCACTGTATTACAAAATTTTGAAAATATTACTCTACTGCTACTATTGATTTTATTTTACTAATTTATAAGCTAATAAAATTATTTAAACTATTAAATCTATTTATTTTTGGTTTACACTTTCCCCGACGTTTCGGTTGCTTTCCAGCAGCCATGGCTGTTTAATAAACTAATTAGTAAAATAAAATCAATAGTAGTAGTAGAGTAATATTTTCAAAATTTTGTAATACAGTGCTAAATAAATAACGCGATAAAATCCGTATATAGTAGTTTAATTTCAATACACTGTTTTATATTCTATCCCACGGTTGAGCCTGATCTGTTCAGTGTGAGATGAATCCTATGGATCGATGAGATGGACCTTATCCCTTTGTATCAATCGTATATTACGAAATGTATCATAATCTGTCCGTGTGCACACGATCAGTATTCATGACGGGTGGTCGGCGGGTATCAAGCGACAATCTACACTGATTGGAATCTCACGATTACTGAGCACATCAGATAAATGACTGTCATGGCCGTTTCAATGGTCGAAATGTATCTGATTCAGATTTAACATTGCTTTAACTGTTGGTACATAAAAGAAAAAGAATATAATTAACGACACAAAATATATTTTATGCATGCGGTTGCGGTGCATCTCTGTGGTTATATTTCTAAACTGTCCTACTTTTAGACCATAGTTTGTCACGCTGGCCCAGTGCTGATAAGCAAATTCCACGAGCTTTTGAAAACATTATAGAGAAATCTCATTCATGCAAGATTTTTACGATGTTTTGATTCACTGCTAAAGCGAACGATATTTTAACTATTTAAGACGCACATAAATTCAGAGGTACATGCCTTGGGACGAACTTGGGACCTCTGTGTTACAGCCCAATGGTCTCCCACTAGGCTATCATAATAAATATTAGATAGAACAGACAAGGAATATCAATATTCTGTTCTATTCTATCCTATACACACAACACCATCTAGCCCAAACTAAGCAGAGCTTGTACTATGGGTACTAGACAATGGATAAACATACATATATACTTATTTTTTGTAAATACGTACATATTATACATAGAAACACCCAGACCAAGACAAACATCCATGTTCATGCACACAAATGTTTGACTTGTGCGGGAATCGAACCCGCGACCTCAGGCGTGGCAGTCGGTTACACTAATCACTACGGCATTGAGGCTGACAAACTAATACATGTACCTATTTGTTTTTAATTATTTCTTTTATACACAAGCTAAATCGAAACAGTTTGCTTAAACATGCGGTGTACTAAACACCGAAGCACTTCCATCAATTAGTTCAGTTAATTGACATCGCTTAGCGCTACAGTTTGTGGTGGACACAACGATGTAGTTCTAAACTGAACTTAGTTCTATTAAATCCTTTTGCAAATCTGACCGGTTCCAGTTTAATTAACTTACAGTTAGCTTACAGTGACACAAGATAAAAATATATTTTTATTATTTCGTGTATACTTTGGCAGCGCAAAGGTAGGTAGTGTTTGCAACTGCTGTGAATGCGTTACCGGCGTCGATTCTCGCGTCGGTCAAAGTGTTACTGGGTATTTAGAAATTCTCAGAAGCATTACAGTCTCGAAATTGTGCCTCAAAAGCACCCTGAAGGTGTTATTATATTGCACGCGAAGAGCGTTGTAGGCCCTCTGAGTATATCTAACACACAGGCTGCACGTGTAAAAAGTCTGGCAGAATGCTTTAAGAAGAGTGATTTCACTTCTTTTGTATAAAGTGCAAACCTGCGAGCATAGTAGAGTAGAAAAAAGGCATCAGCTCTGGCTCACAGGAACATACATTAATCGGTATCAATAACATCAAAAACCTTGAAAATTAATCAATAGCCAAGCACGTAGAAGAAAATAATGCTCTGAAAGGTTTTCTATACAAAACACCACATTCATTCTTCCGTTAAGGATTATCAAATGATAGCATAATCAGCCTTTAGTCGGCTAAACATGAATGGAGGGTCAATTTCACGATAAAATTCAATCAAAGAGGCGTAAATATTTAAAACTTTTTGATGAGCACATATTTGAGTCGGTCTTGGAGTCCAAGTGCTAGGTCTGTCTGTTGTCTTGTCTGTACAGTGACCTAGCTAAGCGGCTGATTGATACCTTGGCTGATATTTTCTTTTCGTAAAGAATAAGCGTAGCTATTAAATGTAGCAATGTTGCCAGTCTTCTGGGCACGTTGACAATTGACAACCATGCATAGGAATATTATGACGCTTTTTAAACATTGTTGTCTTTTTCTCTATAGTTTAACTTCCCTATAAATAATTTGTTTGTATATTTAAATAGATATTATTTTAATTAACTTAATGATGTTATTGTTTAATGGAAATAAAAGCCAAAGAATAAAAACGGGCTATCCATAGGCCAAAGTTATAAGTATATAAAACATATAGTCATGTTAAACATGTAATCTGATATAGACCTTTAGGAGTAGGAAGAACCTTTTCAACCTACCCAAGTCTATAACTCAAATAATTTGGGTACTGGCAAATTCAATTCCGACTATCCCTCATTTTGCGCCATCTAAACTTTGCTTTTACTGGAGTGCTTTTGGAGGGTAATGTTTTGGGGTGTGCCGTGCTTGTATGTATAACTACCTCTATGGTGTAGCGATAGTGAATGCGACTGCTGTGCGTGGGGTCTCGAGTTCGAATCCCGGGAGGAGCAAATTGGTTTTGGCTCTTCCTATTACGTGGTAACTGTAACATAGTTGGTAAATTGTGGGTGTTTTACACCTCTGCCTATATAGGCCTGACTATGTGTGTATGTCTGTT
Source organism: Catocala nupta (assembly GCA_963675205.1). Lineage (NCBI taxonomy): Eukaryota > Metazoa > Arthropoda > Insecta > Lepidoptera > Erebidae > Catocala > Catocala nupta. The sequence continues at coordinate 26,577,592 of OY776082.1, forward strand.
GGGCAAGCCCCGTATCGTATGTATATCATATATATATGCCTTGAATGAATGAAGCCAGAGAAGTGTGTCAGGATCGTAGCAAATGGAAAGCCGTAGTCTCTGCCTACCCCTCTGGGAAACAGGCGTGAATTTATGTATGTATGTATGTATATATGCCTTGATCATTTTTAATAATGAGGTGTCGTTAGATAGTAATAATAATGTCCTTCAGACCGAATTTCGCTCACGACGATCAATCTTAAACGGAGACTGGCCATCTGCGCAGGAGATATTATAGTGCACAACTCACAAGTATGTGCGCAAACACAAATGCACTCTCTGTTACCTAATTCTAATAAATAATAATCAGTTGGAACGGCAATAACGAAATAGTAAATTTGCTTGAATTTATTATTTTATATTGATCAAAGTTTAGCATTGAATGAACGATCTCTACCTAATGCATATATTTATACAATATACTATCAGTTTGTTAGGTTACGAAACCTTCACTATTAATAATGACTGGATATCGCTCAAAGATGATTAATAGCAGGGGATTCTCTGGAGAATTTGTCGGGCCTAGCACAGGCATGATAAAATCAACTTTGCATTAAAAGATAACAAGAGATATGGGTGGAAATATTGATGTCATGTATTATATACTGTGTTCATTTTATAAAATGATATTAGTAAATGATATTAGGTATTTTGCTTTTAGAAAACCATTAGAAAAATAATACTTTGATAATAATACAAATTTTAATGTTCATTACAAATAATTTCAATTTTAGAAACAAGTATCTAATAATTTAAAATACTTATAATATTTCTAGCTACATTTTGTCCACGGCTTCTCTCACGTTAATTAAAAAAGATTTCGTAAATAAATTTATATCCTTCAGAAACAGTACTTTTTTCTGGACTTAAAGACGAAGTAAGGGTATTTTTTATATGTTGATCGGTTAAGTAATTAAGGCGTGAAAACATAACAAACAAACAATCTCCCATTCGCATTTATAATATTAGTAAGGATGTCTTGTTATGATACCGATCTGCTGTGCATAATCTGATAAAAACATTTTCTTTAAATGTTTTGATGCCAGAATTTCCTCTTAAGGATTATCTCACAGCCCCGTGCTAGGCTTACAGTCAGTTAAAGAGGTTACATCCCAATGACCCAGTTTCGGTTATTCCTTTACGTTTCCATAATAATGGCACGAGAATATAGGAACGAGACACCGACATATTGCCAGTTCATCTTCTAAAAGCATCACTTGAACCATTTATTTGAAAGAACTCGTAGCTTTTGCTAAAACAACTGTCATATATCATTACGTCATATTTGTCGCAGATATACAGACAGACATGATATATTGGTTGTTATAATAAAGTTTAACATCGTATAAAAAAACTTTTGCTCTTATTGAGTGCTATATTTATTGATCTGAGTCTGCACGGATGGTGTAATGGTTTCAGTAGGGCGACGCTGTGTTGTGGGTGTCTCACACAGGACAAAAATGTGTCTGATCGACAAATAGTCCAAGTCTGGATGTTCTTTGCGAAGTTGAAGAATGTTTGTACAGTCTCCCGCGACACTAAAATCAATCAAGGTGACTGTCCCGCGGGACCGGGGCTGTCTCCGTGATATTGCATAAGTCTGCGCTTGTTTAAGTGCAATCGTGAAGTCCAGAATCCGATTTTCGGTTTGGTTACATTGCTATTAGATTTTCAGGTTTAAAATTATGATTGCACGACGTCTGAAGCTGTGTTCAACTGGTGACAAACTTGCGCTCTATTACATAATTAATTATACATACCGGACGTTATTACATAACGGATCTAAATATAACTACCAAATGAGAGTGCTTCTACACTGTCTAAGGCTTTGAAGAGCCATCTGTGTTTGACTGCACAGATGGTGTAGTGCTTTCACAGTCTCTTTACTTTCTGAACCTAGTAATAATTTTGGGTACGACACACACAGAACAAAAATTTGTGAAACACAAATAGTTGTTTCGGGTCTTGATGTTCTCTGTGTTCATTGTTTGAATGTTTGTTAATTCTTCTACGATTTGGAGATTAAACCTTGTGTCAGAATTGTCTTCCTACAAAGAAACAAGAGCGAAAGTAACGTAGCCATACAAGCGTAATACTATTTAATAATAATAATATTCTATCACATAAACACAACACCATCTAGCCCAAACTAAGCAGAGCTTGTACTATGGGTACTAGCCAATGGATAAACATACATAATATATCCTTTTTTTGTAAATATATATATTATACATAGAAACACCCAGACCAAGACAAATATCCATATCCATGCACACAAATATCTGACTTGTGCGGGAATCGAACCCACATTTCACAGAACACATGACTATATTATGTCATATTCGAAATGTCTGCCACAAATTTCAAAATAATCATATCGACGAGTAAGCTATCGGGATCCAAGTTTTAATTAATGCCTCAACTTTACTCTTGACGAAACTATGTCTAGTGCTCGAGTGGGCAACATTAATGACAGTTACATTGGATAATTGCCAATCCTGAACCCAGAGTGATTGTAACAACTTTATTTAATGGTTTTAGGGCCCGGAGCTCTACATTTAAATCTGCTAACTATGGAAGTCGCAAGATTGCAGCAAACTATTCGTCGTGTTGCTTTTATCAACAGTAGCTTTAAGAAGGCGCAGTGCTTTTTAGGTTCCAGTCATCTTTGCATCTTACGAAGGGAAGAAGATCAAATTTCAGAAAGGTAAGGCTCAAATGTAGAATCCATTTGAGCCTTACTAATCTCAAATTTTATCTCTACACTGCACAGTCTGCAAACAAGCAGCAAGCTTAATAATTAGTAAATATTACCCTCATATAACAGAATTGTGAATAGCAGTAAGATTTCTCACACTGATCACTATCACTGCACGAAACCACATCAAGCTTGCGTAGAAACAGCGCGTACAGGCTACACAAATAACTATCTGTAAAAACGGACCTATATATGTTATATTCTAAATCTGTAGGTAATAAACACTTTGTCCAGAACTCAATTTGTCCAGAAATCAGGATATAGACATCTTAGTCATTACCTAAATTTAAAACACCATTTAGAACACATTATAGACATAACTAGTTATTGCCTGCGGCTTCACACGCGTTGATGTAGATTTGTCAATAATTTTTTATCCTTTGCAAACATTACTTTTCTCGTATAAAAGGTACACTATGTCATTTTATTTACCTCTGACAACGTGTATGTGAAATTTCATGATAATCGGTCGATTAGTTAAAAAGTTAAAGCGTAACAAACATACTCAGATTCGCATTTATAATAATTAATATTCATTAAGATATAATTCAAATTTCTTTGTATATCGTTTTTACCCACTTGTTACTTTGTATTTATGTCTAATTGTTTTTCTTTTAGCTTACTATTGTTTATGTCATTTTGTTTCAAACTCACATTTCAATACATATGAAATAAATTCGTCATATTTATTCTGTGTAGATTCTTTATTCGAGATCCTCACAAAAATAAAATACTTTAAAAACATTAATAAACAAAATTCAGGAGCTTGCAAAGCCGTTCCGCATAACGCGCCACTTTGACCCGGATGAGCGACGCTAAATTCTCAAAGCGCCGCGGGCATAAATCGAAATGAAAAATGTAAACGGATCGGATTTTCTCATTTGAACTTTAAATGTGTAATAACATCGCGGCCTTTCCTCTCGAAGTGTGAGCAGAGACTTGGCATACACCCTATTCTAAATAGAAAAATCTAATCACTACATATTATAAAATAAAGTCCCCCGCTGCATCAGTCTGTTTGTCTATTCGCGAACTTAAAAACTACTGAACGGATTTACCAATAACCAATAGACAGAATGATTCATGAGGAAGGTTTAGGTGTATAATTTGTTAAGGTTACCCGTGCATGACGGGGTGGGTCGCTGGGATTTCTATATTTAAGAGATCTAAAATATAGAAATATTAGAATTTGCCAACGGCTTCGACCGCGTAAGGTTATGACAATTTTCTATACCTCGGAAACAGATTTTTTTCTGGATGAAAGGTACCCTATATCCTTATCTGTTCCCTTGAAAACGTATATGCGAAATTTCACGATAATCGATTGAGTTGTTAAATTGTGTTAACGTAACAAGCAACCAAACTCACATTTGCATTTATAATATTAATGAGGATAATAGTAAAGATTCATTAGTTTCCTATGGAGTAGATATACCAGAAATTTCGCTAACATCTGAAGTAGTTTGTCAAAGAAAATGTCTTAAGTAATAGATGGCGTGCTCATTGCCGTCTAATGAGTAAAGTTCCAGACTCCGTAAAATAAATAAATAAGTTATGGTGTCATATATTCGAACTCGTGAAATATGAATGGGTGCTGTGAATGGTTACTGCTTGTAGTTACTGGTGAGCCTACAAGCCTAGCCTTTCATCTTGGACTGCATACGTTATTTTTATTCTGTCGTGTAATTGGATGGCTGCTATTTTACCAAATTATTCGACGCTGATTTGTAAATTTGATGTGTGTTTTATGAGTAGTAAAGTGAGCTTCTTACAGGTCTAATTTGTAAAAGTAATAACATAACACATATGTACATAGCGATAGCCTAGTGGGAAACTGTTGGACTGCCATACAGAGGTCTCGAGTTCGATACCAAGGCGCTCATCTCTGACTTTTCGAAGTTATGTGCGTACTAAATAGTTGATTATCGCTTGCTTTAACGGTGAAGGAAAACATCGTGAGGAAACCTGCATGTCTAAGAGTTCTCAATAATGTTTTCAAAGATATGTGAAGTCTGCCAACCCGCACCGGGCTAGCGTGGTGGACTATTGCCTCACCCTTCTCACACTGGGAAGAGGCCCTTGCCCAGCAGTGGGTCAGTTTAATACAGGGCTGATATTATTATTGTATTATTAATAATATTGTATACTTAGGTATTAAAAATGTGACCGTGAGTTTCTTGCTTGTTCTTCACTGGAGTCTTCGCCCTTGTATTGCTAGACTTAGAAACAGATAAATATAATAAATGCAACTATAATGTTCATACATGTTATTTTGTGACTTATATGAATAAATGTATTTTAATTTATATTTTATTTTTACATTTTAATTCATCAGCAGCGATAGCTCAGTGGGGAGACTAACAGACTGCAATGCAGAGGGTCTCGGATTCGAACCCACGTCGCGCACCTCTGACTTTCGGAAATTATATGACTTTTCGAAATTATGTGCGTATTGATTGACAATTATCGCCTGCTCCGTGCCTTGGAGAGCACGTTATGCCGTCGGTCCCGGCTGCCATGAACATCTATGGCAGTCGTTACTGGGAAGTCAGTGCCCTATAATATCCTGACACTGGTTTTGCCTTAGGGTATCGTTAGCCTTCGAGTTGCGGAGGTCAGGTGGCAGCCGTTCCATGTAAAAACTGATATCCAGTCAAATCCGGTTAGACCAGAAAAGCCAACCAAGTGACTTGGGAATAATAAAGGCTAGGGAGAAGAAATTTGATTGTTAATGTAATTAGAATTTATTATTTAAAGTAATTCATAATATGACTGTAAGACAAATAAAATTTACTAGATTTTGATATAATTTAATTTAAAATTTAACTTTTATGATATTTCTTCACTTTTAATATTTATCTTTGTTTCTTATATCATATTATTTATGTAATATTTAAAATGTAATGCATGCTGAATTCTCCTGTAATTATTTATACAATTGGGTAGACTCAAAATATTACTCTTATGTGTATGTGATATTGTAGTAACTGTTGGTGAAACTTAATAAATAAATAAACTTTATTTAGTTCTGCAGTCGGCTCGATCTAAATTCTGTGATGTAACCATTTTTAATGAAGCCAAAACAACAACGTGCGTCCTTGGCCTTACGGGACTCTTACAAGACCCTTAGGGAAAGGTAGGGCTCCATTCTGATTACACGAAGTTAAGGGTCATTAGTTTGATCAGCAAGGGAACCCCGCCATTTACTTGATTTCTCTCATTTATTTCAATGTACCTTGGCACTGCTGCGCTCCTAGTATAAGAAGATGTATTTTAATTTGAGGTTTATCATTATGCATTCGTTCATATAACATGTATGTATATCATCCTACATGGAGTACCTCGTTGGCTCAGTGGCATAAGTTTGTCATTTATATTTACCTACGGTCGTAAGGTTTGAAGGCCCTCAGGGTCGGACAGTGGAACTAGGATTTTCTGTTAGAAACTTCTCACTGACAAAATAGAGTCTGTATATGTGCTCGGTAGAAGATAAGATGACAATAAGCTCAATGGATGACCACATTACGTGGGATTTAAAAACATAGCTGACGTCGGTGTAATTCACCTCTGCCTACAAATAAAAATGGGTAAAATCATCATTTACTATACTTCTATGCCAGTTTATATGTTCTAGTCGAGTAAATTGTCAATACTTTAACGACACTACACATAATAGATCTAATTTTGTGTAACATATAAAACAAATTCTCATGACAAATCGTATAAATCCACCATTTTGACACAAAAATCTAATAAGGACCGTCGTAAACTGTGTATCCAAATAAATAACCCACAGCACAGAACGCACATAAAAACAGACAAGAGAATACAAGGCTATATTGCATCGTAAAGCGAGCAGCGCTCATGAAATTCAAATATCCCGTCATAACAATACCGATTCACCTGAATTTCGAACGTTTGCTACTAAAAGAACGTAGGTAAACCTCATACAAAATATTTTGCTTCATAAACGGCAAAATGTAAACAAACACACACGGGTCAGCACGACCTGTGTCAGCAATTATCGAGTTAGCTGTGCCCTCAAAAACGCGAACGTGTTAGCTATGTCACAACACGTTCATGCTATCCTCTAAACCCGCCGATGCCGCAGTCTAGGGCACTCGTTAGCAAGACGAGCTAATGCCCTCTCCGACCTCCCACTTTCCCCTTCCTCCTCACCAACCCTCCCTATTTACAGGCCATTCAAGATCTGAATAGGTATCGGCGGCATGTAACGGAATGGGGTTTCCGATTGAATCCCAGAATTCATTTGTAAAAGATATTTATGATCAACAGAAAGGGGATGAAGATTAAGGAGTTTTATAAAAAATAAATGTGCTTGCATTTTATGTTTTACTTTAAGTTTATATGTAAAAGTTTTTTGCAAAATAAAGTGTAAAGTTGTAACAACTTGGAAATGAGTCTGAACGTTCAAGATTATTAAACTTTTGACCGCGGCGAATTTATCTCCGAAACTTCAGCAATTTGTGAGGACCTTGAAATCGTTGCCAATGATGTAAAACTTTTACTTAATAGGGTAATAAATGCCGTCGACTCGGTCTTGAGCAACGCAACAAAATTGAGATAAACCAGTTTGATTAGAGCGAGTAACAAGTCCATGATAATATAGCTTATAAGTCATTGGTGATTAAACAAATGTCTACCGTGGCTTGTTCGCACCCTCGTCTACCATAAAGTGAACCGCCCGATCTCCCCCGTGTTTTTGTTTTTACCTTCGAGTGTACCAACATGTCGACGGCCAGAGGTCCCAGTTAAATTGTCAAACAAGTCACGTAGCAACAAAGGGTTCGACCCTGTACAAGGACTAATTATAGAGCCATCGGTGGCTAAATGTTTAATGTGGAAAGAGATGAGCCTTTCGGAAATGGGCGGATATTTTTATAAAAGCGTATTCTTGATATAAGAAGGTTCGGCATTGTCTCGTAAAAAGGGTTATTTAATGTTATTACCTTGAATTAAATGGATTATCTGATTCTGAAACCGAACTTATGATTTTATTATGCGTGGGCAGAACGGAGGTATTCATTTCTTTTATTTTCGCTCTGTTGCAAAACGTGACGCTTATGGAATCGTATTAATGTCTGACACAGGCATTTTCTAAACTCATATATTGTAGGTAGTGTAAAGCTAAACTGTTCAAGCATGTTGTATAGAAATATAATCTCCATATCAGCAGCCGCCTCCTCAGTTTGAAAGAGGCAAAAGGATTTTTTCATCCCTTTCAGATTGACAACGCGACGTAAACAGTGAAAGCTTAGAAATACTTTTTTATACCAACTTTATGCAAAGTAATATAGACCGTAAGTTCTCTAGTTTACTTTAGTTTTTTGTCAATCAATATATCATTTTATGTTGTCATTCTTTAAATATATTGTCGATTTATTTGCTAAGCACTAATTTCTTTAGGCTTCTTAACTATATATATACTCGTACATTATATAATTCGTAACGGAACGGAATCATGCATGTTTTTTACCACCTAAAAGTAAATAAATACATAATTGCATATATATGTATTTATCATGCAACGCGAAAGTTTAGAAAATCTCTTGACAATAGTGGTGAGTCTTATTTTCTGAACTCAGTCCATTCGTTATCCGTATATTGAACTCACTACAGAGAGTTGGCTGGTTGCCAGTTTTCGAGGAAATTGTTAAGTTCTACAAAGTTTTAATCTATTTAATGCTGCACTTTGGTACACCGATCACTTGTGTAACTAACAGTGCTTTGTTATTACGTAATGGAAAATTATGAATATAGTTTCGGTTGGTCGGCTTACGTAACTTTTTAGGTATCGCACTTGTAATTTTTCGTGACATTTTGAGGCAAAATATAATCAAATTATACGGTCATTTAATAGTTTTAGTTTTAAGCTAATAGTGGTAATAAAAATAATAATAAATAAACATTGCTTAAATTGCAAATGATGACCAAGCACAAAAAGTGAGATTTCAGTCAATCCTATTAGTAAATTATACACATAACATTAATCATTTGTTGTGTAAACATCCGAGGAACAAACAAAACTGCAGATCCTAACTAATATTTGCACGTTGTAAACGATAACTCTCAACATGTGCCGAAACGAGTGGGGAGTTACTTGCAATAAGCAATAGTTATAGGCGAAGCAAAAGAAGGGGAACCAGCGACGAGCCCTGTGGGACGCCGAGCATTTCATCTACCCCATGCGTCGAGTAGTTGGCGATTTTTATGCACAACGCGAGGGGAGTAATGCATTTATCCGAAGGGACGCAACTTTGAAGTCGGCAACGTTCGAATGAAGAAGAGGGAAAGACGCAATGTGGTTTAATTTTATCAAAAGCCCTGAAGCGTACAATTTTTATATTTCCTTTAAATTTTGTGAGCGTATGAAGTTCTTCTTTGATGTTGTCAAAATATGGGTAGGTATGTAACATGTTTTGATGTGGGATGTACGTTTTATTCGTAATAAAAAGCTTTTTGCTTACATAACGTGTAAAAGGTTGCCTGAATACGACCATAGGATTACTCACGGTAAAGGTATATGTCGAATGAATGCTTACGTTGGAATATTTTTAAAGTAAACATAATATTATCATGTAGTACATAGCCCCAGCATTGACGACTGAGCTTCACTTTTGAAAGTTATGAAAATATATGGATATTTATCGCGTAAACTGATTTGAGTGAAAATTACCACACAGATTAACTCTGGATAAATATAAAGGATACTTTTATCTCGGTATATGTTCACTTAAACCAGACTGAAGAAATACTAAAACTTAGTGTAACCGACTGCCACACCTGAGGTCGCGGGTTCGATTCCCGCACAAGTCAAACATTTGTGTGCATGAACATGGATGTTTGTCTTGGTCTGGGTGTTTCTATGTATAATATGTATGTATTTACAAAAAAAGAGTATATATGTATGTTTATCCATTGTCTAATACCCATAATACAAGCTCTGCTTAGTTTGGGCTAGATGGTCTTGTGTGTATGTGATAGAATATTATTATTATTATTATTATGTCTGCTAAAAAAATATTTATATATAATTACTAGCTTTTGCTCGCAGCTTCGCCCGCGTAAAATATAACCTATGTTACTTGGTGATAATAAAGCTTCCTAATGGAGACAGAATTTTTAAAATCGATTGTGTAGTTTTGAGGTAAACCCTTGCAAACAAAGAAACATACTGTAGTGTGTGACGCGCCTTCGCTACTATCTTTATACAAAGTGTCCCAAAATTCAACGTTAAGCGGGCACCAAAAGGTGGACCTATATAGGTATGACTTATCATTATTCACTATAATTAAATATAGAATGTATACCAGTTGCATTTGAACATGTATTACAGCGAAACATAGCGATACTTTTTCAATATTTATAACATGTGCCTGACCTACCTATCTTTCACAAATCAATTCATTTGCAATTGAAATAGCTACAACAAATATTAGTGCGTGTCAACGAAACGAAAATTTACAACAAAATTATGCTGAATTCCCTCAATTAACTCATAACTTCTATTTAGTCATGTTTCTCAAGAACAAGAACTAGAAGCAAATACTATTATCATCAGTAAAATGATAACAGTAACACGTCTCGCGTTGTCTTTAAATATTACAACACAAAATGCAGCATTTATCATAATGGTTTTTGCGTGTCCAATTTAGCATCGAGGTGGTGATTAGAAATTACTATCATCAATTAAATAATTACTACCCCATTATGCAAACATATATTATAATGAATGCTGTGCAGTTGTGTTATTGTTTATTCAATGCGTTGAACGCAGCCTGAACGCGTGTCACTTAGAGCTACGCAGGCGCTGCAGAACGCACCGTTTTACGCAGAAATGAACTGAGTGCTTTAATATTGTCTGTTTGTTACAGATGAGATGTGGAGTAGCGTGGAGAGTGGGTGCGCGCTGGGGCGTGCGGTGCCGTGCGCGCGCGGGAAGCATTCTGCGACGCTGTTGGCCGGCCATGTTTATGTTCTCGGCGGCCGAGGGGCTGGTGGCGCGGTACCGCTCAGGGACTTTTGGAGATACAGCCTTGGTAAGTGAAGTTTACAGGGTCGGTAACGCGCAAGTGATGGCTCTGGTGTTGCAGGGGTCCATAGGCTACGGTGACCACTTACCATCAGGTACACCGCGAGCTTGTTTGCCACTTTAGTTGTATAAAAAAAAGACGGGATTCTATCTTGGTATAAATTTGTGACTGTGTCGCCTCGAATTCGACGCCCGATATTACAAAAGTCATGCAATGTTAATTATTAAAATTTGTTTAAGTAGCCGCACAGGGTCAGAAAATATGTCATAGGCTTACTGTTTATTACGTGGGATATATAAACATAGCAAAATTACATACAGCTTTTTTTTAAATTTAATAGACAACTTTCGCACAAACTCCTGCGTCTCGAGGGATTATGCAAACATTTAAACAGCAAAGAACACCCAGACTTTGTGCATCACACAAATAAAAACAAAAACGAAATAAAAACTGATAACACTAAGTCCGACCTCAGAATCGAGGAACTTTACGATTAGCCATCCTTCGGATCTACTGGATAAGTGCGAGCTTATGCCACTAGTCACTAGACGAACAAGGTTTGTCCACAATCCCGAGGCTTCGCTCGTATAAATGTAAATTAGGTTAGGTTAGGATCAGTACTTTTTTCTGGATGAAAGGTACCGTTAGTACTTTTCTATTTCCCTGGCAACGAGTATACGAAATTTAATGATGATCGGCATGGGCGCCGGTAGCAGGATGTACTTGCACACCCCGTCAGGAAAGAAAATACATAGAAAAGTTTAAATTATTTTTCGATACGCAAAATATATTCAATCCAATACCCGCGCGATTTGAATTTGACATTACATTGATCTACATAATATACATATATAATTCCATATTTTATATCAATAAGGTAATAGTAAAATGTGTAGTCTATGTAGGTGCACCTCCCTAAAAGTTATCCTGCCAGCGCCCATGATGATCGGTCGAGTAGTTAAGACGTGAACGTGTAACAAACAAACTCATATACGCATTTTTAATATTAGTTAGGGTGCCATGCAGATGCATATTACATTCTATCGCAGATGAAATATCCCTAACGTTACCAATTACTTGGTGACATGCGCCGTACTATAGACCATCTTGCTCGGAGAAGTACCAGTCTCTTACAGACAATCGTATTAAAGGTAAATATACTTTTACTGCGTTTCGCTCAATAAATAAGATTGCCGACGATTCATATACCTGCCTCTCCCATTCCTTTCCATCTTTTTTCTAGGCTCGGCAACGATACCGACCAATTATTAGCAAAACTTGTGTGGAACACAAAACTCTCAATTCCACTCCACAAACTTGAAAAACCCACATTACAATTCGTTGACGTTAAAATGCCTGTGAATAGTAATTAGTAGAGCGCGATGTAGAGGGACTCGACCTAATTAAACATTGTGTTGTAGAGAACAGCTCTACAACGGCTACAGGAGCCAAAGACACGTTTATTGAAGAGCTCTCCAAAGATTGCTGACGGAAGTCTTGAAGAATGAGAACGATTGTCATCTGCAGATAATACTAAATTAACGAAGACAATGATCTCTCGCGACACAGGAACAGAACTGGACAAAGTGCGGGAAATGTCCGTTATAAAATAAAATTTTTATTAAAAATGTTACTAAGGCTTTCTGTAACTTGACTTAACTAAATGTTTAATTTTTCACTTGAAGTAAAACCTGGTTGCGTGTTGACGCTTTTATGTAAATATAATTGGATAGTCTCATTTTATTAAATCATTGTAGGCTAAAGCATTGTAGGCTAAACCATTTAAATAATGCTTTGTTATTTTTGATTTGTTGCTTGAATTTAGGAGCAGTAAATATATGGTGTAATGGTTTTGTTCACCTCATTGCAATGGCGTCCCTTGAGATTTTAGAACAGGACGATTGATCAGGGGCGTAGCTACCGCCGTATCAACTGTATCAATGATACGGGGTCCACAGGCTACAGTATCATCGTAAAAATTCCTAAAATGTCATCCACAATCTTTAATCCTTTGGGCCCGTCAACACATTTAGATACAGGACTAAGGCAAGCTACGACACTGCACTTGATATGTATAATTTTAACAGTACTTACATAAAATATGGTCTATATTTCATGTAAGTACATGATCTGGTTTTGGTAGTATGGTTTATATTTTATTATTTTCGATTGGTCAACTTCACTTGTATGTTCTTGATGTAGACACCAAAGTACACCGAAGACGTGGAAGTGCTTAGTATCCCGTGTAAAACACAATACAAAATATATTTTATATTGTGTTTAACACGGTATAAAGTCGAGTAGTTGACGCTTGAAAGCGTTAAGCAAACCGACAAACTCACATTCGCATTCTAACTAATGTTATAAATACGAATGTGAGTTATTTGTTACGCTTTCATATCTTAACTACTCGACCGATCATCATTAAACTTCGCATACACGTTGTCAGGAGTACAGAAAAGGATATAAGTGCCTTTCATCGAGAAAAAAATAGTGTTCCGGAGGGTAGCGTATTTACAATATTAGATAGGATTAATCACACATGTCTATTTCTATGTAATGTATGTTTAACCGTCAATATTTTTGCTATTTCCAGCGACTGGTAGATGGGAGAAGCTGGAATGCCGTGGGGAACCACCGCCGTCCCTCCAGGAGCACAGTGCGACGGCACACGAGAACAAACTGTATGTGTTCGGTGGGGAGGCAGGCGCACTCTCCAATGAAACGCCACTCTGGATATATGATACTGAGGTTCGTTATCAATCGAAGATAGTTTGAATTAACAGGGATTTTAGTTTTGTCAGCTCAATACAAATTATACTATATTTTACCAGCGACTTTGCTTGTATAAATGTTGGTTATGACAGTTTTCTATTCCTCAGGAAAAGTACCTTTTTCTGAATGAAGAATACTTATGTTAAAAGAAAAAGTATGCATATGGCAAAAGTAGTGTTCCCAAGAGATCCCTAGTAAATTACCATAATCTACATTTACACGAGCGAAGCCACGTGCAAAATACTTAGCTAATAAATACCTACATAATAAAAGATCAAGTGATATGTAATAATTTCGCATCACTACTGTTCTTTTCACAAGAACAAAGCACCGATGTCCTTGAACCGTTTGCCATACATTGCGTGCTTAAGTACAACTCACCGATGCATTTATTGGGTTAAGGCAAGGGTATTAAAGGGTATCACGCGATGTTATCGCCAATCCTCATCTATATAGGTTGAGGAATTGCCAGGATTACAAGCATTATGTCATCGTATTTACATAGAAATGTGAATATTTCACGACACGAGTAGTTTACATTTACACCTTATCAAGTACGTTAGTTAACGTGAAAAGAAAAATGCAGTGGTATTTACGGCGTGTTTAAGAAGTAGTGAGAAGAACTTAGAAATATCACAGTCTTAATAAAAGACCGATAACTCGAAATTTGGTAATTTATAAATAGTACCTAGTAGTAATAAGCATTATAATATAACTAGTTTTCCCCGCGGTTTCACCCGCGTAAGTTCCGTTCCCGTGGGAATATCGGGATAAAAAGCCTATGTGTGTATCTAGCTGTCCAGCTATCTACCTACCAAGTTTCATCGCAATCGAACCAGAAGTTTTTGCGTGAAAGAGTAACAAACATCCATACATCCATACATCCATACATAAGGATTAGTTAAGATTATATTACCGATCTAGAAAAAAAGAGTTATGTCACGGCCAGTATAATGGACACAGGTCCCTGGCCACCCTGCTGACAGAACGGCATCTATTTAAGAGGCTCTCGTACAAACACAACTCAAGGTTACTTGGCTTCAGTCTTGTATAGGGTGCATTTACCCAGCAGATTTAATTAGTGTTTTAAAGGTATTTCAGTACCGTATTAAAACTGTCCATCCCACTGCTGGGCACGGGCATGTTCTCAGTGTAATAAGGATTAAGCCATAGTCCCAAAACCCAGTGCGGGTTGGCAGACTTCACATATCTTCGAGAACATTATACAGAACTATCAGATATGCAGGTTCCTCACAATGTTTTCCTTCCCCGTTATAGCGAGCGATAATTAACTAATTTAATACGCACATAGCTTCGAAAAGTCAGAGGTACCTTAGTATCGAACTCGAGACCTTTGCGTGACAGTCCAACTTGCAGTCTCCTACTAGGCTATCGTTAAATATAATCAAAGCAATATATTTCATCAGTGATGTAGGATTAACCAAATATTCTTTAGTAGTCTTCCCCTTATCACTACATATTGTTACGTGCTGGGTTCGACGGATAAGAATACAAAACAATATTACCGATTAAACACGTTTTATTCTAGCACACAATTAACTTTAATACACAACAAAGACTATACTACACTTTTCCACTTTAACTGTTTCAAACGCCGTAGTATTTTCGCTTCCGTTCGCTTCGATGAACACTTGACTGCTTACGATAGTAAACTAACTCGGCGGTGCGCGTGCGCTCTATTTATACGCGGTTAAAGCGCTTCTGGAGTTTTCCAGAAAACGCCACATACGGCACGCAACAGCGCGATGATTCGAGAATGTGTCAGCGCTCTCACCACTCGACTCGTACCGACAAATAGGTAGTTCCGTAAGACGTCAATAGATGGTGCTGTAATAAATTATTAGAAAGGACTCGGCAGTCCCTTCTAATAATTTCTAATAGTCTTCCCTACAGTGCCGTCAGATGGCACTACCCGTAACAATATTATAAAACAATGTCCTTCACCGCGCCTGTATGCGCTATAAACTCTAAAACTACTGAACGGATTTTCATGCAGTTTTCACCAATAGACAGAGTTATTCATGCGAAGCAGGGGCGGGTCGCTAGTCGTAGGTATATAAGATGATTATCAATAATGTCTCATCTTTATTACTCCACAGACTCAAGTATGGCGCAAGCTCCCTGGCCAGTCGAACTATACGTCAACCTTGAGGAGGCGAGGCTCTAGAGAACCGCGCGGTGCCGGTCTAGGGCCTCGAGGCAGGCGAGGACACTCCGCACATGCGCTCAAAGACTGCCTGCTGATATACGGCGGGTACAAAGACCTGCGGGGCTCCACACATGAGCTGTGGGCTTTCCATTATGGTGAGGGTCTTACATTTTTTTCTTTTAAGCTATGGAAAGGTAAACCAAGCTACCAGTACGCTTATTAGCCACCTTATTATAGAGAAAAACGGCTATCGGTAGGGTACGGTAACCGTTATCGTTCAGATAAACCTTTCTGTAACGGTGAACCGGAACTTGTTGGTTAACTATTACCGAATTATACCGATATCTACCTTTATTGGTACATTAGAAAATATAATCTATAGCACACGCCCGTGCAACGTACTTTACTGACAATACAACTTCTTCTAATATATCTTTAGTTAGGTAGCTTAGGTTATTTGCCTGTGAATTTAAAGAGTACTAGCGGTCGCTTATTGGTCAAAATTCGACCAAAATTCCTAAGCTTGCAACTTTGTTTTCTTTTTTTTTTTATTGCATATAAATAAGGTATAGGTAACCATAGTTACAAAGAATTGTACGACGTCTGACGAACAATGCCGAAACACTGTGAACGCGATTCGACTGCATGTGTCAAATGCATGGATGTGTGCGTGTAGTGTTTTTTCATTAATTTAATGTATTTCTAATGCATATTTTATAAAAATATTAAAATTCGCCCCTCCTTCTCCATATAAACTTTAACTGCGCTAAATTTTATACGCCTCCGTCCGCGCAATTTTCGTAAAAAGATTTTGCCGATGGCGTGCAAGTTGTTCCACTTAATATTTGAATTTGAATATTTTAGTTGTTCCTTACTCGTCAATGACATTGAGGACCGTTTTCAAAATATGTATAAAGAATAATTTATTCCACATTCATTTAAACATTCACTCGAATATTTCAAATGTTTAAACAATTATCGCACATCGCTATCTCGCTTATCCTAACTAATATTATAAATGCGAATATTATATGCTTTCTCGCTTTAACTATTCGATCTCATGAAATTTTGTGTTACATGTTCTCAGGGGAACAGAAAAGGGTAGCTTTCACCCAGGAAAAGTACCGTTCTCGAGACATAGAACTTTATTGACAAAATCTACATTAACGCAAGTGAAGCCACGAGCAAAAATTGATATTTAATATGTACCTTTTATGAATTATTTTGTGCCTGGTACTAACTAAAATTTGTTATAGATATGTATTGGAGGCAACTAACTAGATTTTTTATAACACGCGTTAGAGAAGGTATGTACATGCTAACTCACTTATTCTAAGCCGTATGCTTACTGCAATATATATGACGGAGTTTTTGATTATAAGGTTTTAATTTAAAAAAGAAGCATCAATGACATAGTAACCAATCGTTGGACTGTCACGCAGAGGTCTCGAGTTCAATCCAAGGCACGTATCTCTAACTTTTCAAAGTTATTAGCTTATTAGTTAGTTAATAATCGCTCGCTTTAACTGTAACAGAATATCGTGAGGAAACCTGCACATCTAAGAGTTCCCCATAAAGTTCTCGAAGATAAGTGAAGTCTGCGTACCCGCACTTGGCCAGCGTGGTGGAATATCGCTTAAGCCTTCTTACAGTAAGAAGAGACCTGTGGCCAGCTGTAAGACGATTTGTATATGAGGCTGATATTATTATTTATCGCACAAAAGAATACGTAGAAACGTCAAATGCAAAAAGTACTGGTCATCAAAATGGTCATTCATGTAATGAAATGGATTGTTGTTCCAGAATCGGAGTCATGGCATCAGGTCCGCACAGCGACTGCAGGCCCGGCGCGGCACCGGCACGCGGCTACGCTACACGACAACCGGCTTTACGTGCACGGTGGACAATGCGATCTGAGGGACTGTAGCGACCTCTGGCACTACGACACAAGTTAGTACTATACCTATCAACACCCTGTATACCGTTAAAGGCTGGTCCTGATTGCGCCAAATAGGACCATTTCCAATCTCCGTAATTCTATAAACAAAAAATATATTTATATAAACTCACGCCTGTATATACCTATCGATAAATTTAATTTAAGCAGGTTGCACCTACATTTCGCACCAAATATGCTTTAATTTTCTTTAAGGATTGCAGTATTTCCTTAAAGAAAACCGATACTCTGTCCGACCTGGGGCCTTACCACCACCTGTTAAAGTTGTTAATGTATGCGCTAGAACGAGACAGCGCGTTACAGTCTCGAGTACGTACCTACTTGTCTAGTTCTCGCAAATACAATGACAAGGCTTTAAGATATGTTAGTAAGGCCCCTGGATAGTCAATCTCGGGCCCCACTTTTAGCGATAAGCGTAAGCGCAGATTGCTCAAACTTATATCTCGGGACCGCCCAGTCAGTAATTACTGCCTATACTTACTCTTTTACGGTCCATAGAAGACTCAGCTTTTTATCTAAGCTTTTGTTAACATTCCAGTGTCTCGAGTATGGAGTCAAGTGCGCACTCCTGCAAAGCTCTCCCCGAGCGCCCGCAGCGGTCACGCCGGGCTACGCGCCGGGGCGCACCTCTATATCTTCGGGGGAGAGACTCACGGACACTCCACCAATGAGCTGTGGAGGTTCCATTTTGGTAAGATATCTTATCTGATCCTTGGTTTTATTGTATAGCTATATATCTTTTGATGGTTTTTAAGTATCACCAGAAAAATTATCTAGTATTATTAATTAAATTATCAATAATCAAACGAGATTTGTTTGATTTATCTATTATTCCAAGTCTAGATATCTCTTGTTTTAATGAATTTTATGGCAATATCCATATTTTCCAAAAATCACTTAATGTTTCAATATAAATACAGTGTTAAATGTGTAGAAAATAAAGTAGTCTCGTACTAAGAGCGGTCTTATCGCTAAAAGTACATCATTTCTTACAACATTTTTAGTTCAGAAGTTGTCTTTTAATAAAAAGTTATTTTATTGTCAGTTTCAATTATAAAAGTTAATAAATTGTTTTGTTTTGACACTAACGAAGTACAATCAAAATAAAACCATTTTAATTACTTTACAGCTACGGAAACCTGGGAGAGAATAATTCAGTCTCTTAAGTGGCCTTCACCCCGGGTGGATAGCTGCGCTCTCCTTATTCCCGCCGCACCACCACGTGTTCGTTCAGCTCCATGCAACAGGATGAATGCCAACAGGCACTCGATCAACACACGGCCTGATCCACCCGCCAGTCTGCTCAAGGAAATCTCCAAGCTATCCTCCTTCCACATCCGAAGGGCAGCACGATGCTCCTACAGCGTTTTGGCAGGTGATCGGGACTCCACCGAAAGTTTAGTCAGGCAAGAAGCAGCTGCGCTATCAAAATCACATTCCGCATACGTTATTGATAAAAGGCAACCAGCAGACGGCGATGAGAGTCCTAGAGAAGGCGACGTCCCGGAGTTTCGATCAGAAATGTCTCGAGAACCCATTTCAGTGCCAGATTTTGCAGACATGATTCTTCCAACACCAGTGTTATCACCCGTTGAAGCCACAAAACTTGTCTATTTGGACTCAGATGAAGAAGAAGATATGAGACGTGAAATGGATAGTATGAAGAAGAAAGATGGCATGTCTTCAGTGAAAATAGATGGCAGAGTCACTGTAGTGACCATGCCCAAGTCTGCGTCAGTGAGATTTACGAAAGACACGATTATTACTGATGAAGAGGACACTGAACTATCCACTTCGGACTACGCAAGCGCTGAACGCGTCAACAGACTTTCAGGGAATTCCTTAGGATTCAGTAATCCTCACTACTTAGGCCCTGATATCAGGAATTTAGGAGCAGCATTGACCCCTGATTCAGGTGTCGGTCCAGGGGATATTGAGCTCCAAGATCTGAGTGAAAGACGAGCTAGGAGTGTCCCTAGAAACGGGGAAACCCAGCTCCATTTATTATTAGTAGGTGGAAAGGAACCTCCTCATTTAGCGTTGCTACAAAATCCCTTGTCCATGTGGACCTACCGGTTGTTGTAACTAGTTTTACTTAGATCTTCGTCCATTAGAGGAACTAGAGTCTTCAGATGTTAGTAGCCGTCGTGTTGACGTTTTCAATTAGATTATTTTTGTGGCTCTAAAATTAAGAGAGTGATCTTTTTAAAAGTTGAGAATCTTGTGAACGACGCTTTTCGGAAAATTAACGTCCAAATTAATTCATGTAAAGAAATTATGAGACTTAGAATAGTTATATACATGGTGTGCGCATGTTTGGTATTAAAAGCAGGCATGGGTGACGCAGAAAGATTTAAATATTATATTATTACCGAATCTATTGGTGAATACGGACAACATTTTATTGGAATTTAGTTACAAGCAAATGTATTGCACATGAGAAATTAAAATAATATTTTTCAATTGATCCGCTAGTGGCACAAACGGTTTAAGTGTGAAACTCCAAAATGTCGTCCTCTCTAAATGTTATGGCTTCTAAATAAATGGAGTTATCACATTTAGCATGGCGCGATCACTGTCTTCCATAATGTATTACTATATGACGACTGACTGCTAAGATAATGAAAATGGCTTGATGACAGCCGTCCACCGATTAACATACAAAACATCACGATTCAAGCCAACGATGGATGGTCGAGAGAATGTGAAGAATTAGGCGCAGGTTTCACCAGCACAGAATTTTCGTACGATCCAGGGCCTTAGCCACGCACGCCCCAACCGCAGAGATTCCGAGCTCCGCCTTACGAATCTTTACGTGGCCTGCGCTTTGGAGACAACAGCCGTCCAAAGAATAAAAATCCTCACGACACAGAATGCAGAAAACTCGACAGCTGTATTTAATTTTTTAATTATTTCTTGTTTTATAGTTTAACAATTTTATTTACTGTTTGTGCTAATAGCGTATACTGCACAGACCACGGAATACTTAAATAATAATTTGACAGACGGTGCCAAGCCCAGACAGCATCGCCAAATGATAATAGGTATCTTCGGTTATTGAAAGGCAGATCAATAAAAATCATTTGGTAACAGACTGTTAAACGCATGTCAACTGCTGGGATTAACTGACTGTATTAGCAACAACTAATTAAATCAGTAGACATGAGTTTGATTTTGAGAAATCGTTGTTTGGTCTTTTGGAAACTAGAGTGCTACTATCATATTTGTATCACCTGTGATACGTTTGGATTGGATTGAATAGAATGTGATAAGCAGAGCTTTCTCTAGCAGAAAGAGAGCGTATTCCGTGCTCTGTGGCGTACCTACTACTTACTTTAATTTAATACTATTAACTAAGAAAGACAAAGCATACAATTATGTTTGAACATTAAAAAGTTAGTGCGTTACCAATGTCTTGTGTGTTTAGAGCCGTTATGTAGGATTTGTCGGGTACCACGGTGTGCCAATAGAAGTATTTTAGATATACTCAATATAACAACTACCAATCCAACTTGCAGTAAGATTTGAGCAGCATGTCTATTATTTTACCTCAATGTATCTCGGTGACATACATAATACCCTTGTTTGTACGTCTTAATAGGTTCCACGTCTGATGAGGCATAATATATGATACATAACAATAGATGTTCTATTGTCCAAGAGAAACGCAATATTTTGACGACAATTGAGAAAAGATGTTTGGCCACTTTATAAAACATGACGACTTCTTAAAAACAACATACATAGAAGGAAAAGTGGAAGGAAAGAAAGGCATTCACTGACCAAATAAAGAAAAAGGCGAAGGTTATGTTGTATGAGGAGGTCAAGGTATTGGCAAAAAAATCGAGAAAGATGACGTATACTCCACCGATAAGAGCAAAGCTCATAAGTATTAAGAATAATATATATAAAGATAAAGGGTCAACAATGCTCAAATAAATAAATCTAATCAGACAAAATTTAGTAGCCAAAAGAACCAAACTAAGCGTAAAAAAATTCAGGCATCGGTTTGTGCTCTTGCTGGATTATATAAAAGTAGTATATAATATATAATATATTTAGCCCTTAGAAGTAAAGTCTTCATGGATAGACAAATAGGGAAATCGATACCATTGTGATTCTATAAAGGTTTTCAATATAATGAAGCCAAAAAATAATCATTAATCAAACAAGAAGCAGAAACCTTCGGTTTTTTAGTACAAAGACGGCTGCACGCACACACGCAAGAGTGCCTGCCCAAATCTTATAAGCAAGTATCAAATAAATATTAGCTGTTCCATTATGTTCTATGTATATTACCTTCCAATGTTGTACCGTGTTGTTATTTTGTTACATTAAGTTTCCTTTTTGTATTGTTGTGTTTTTATACTGTATTATTGTATTTGTAGACTGGTTTTATATGATTTTACAGGAAAATAGTAGATAATATAATCAATAGACGAAGCAGGGACCACGTGACATTTTTATAAAGATAACAAAATATGGTTATCGTATTTACCATATTGATTTGATTATCCAAACAAGTGAGAAACGGCAATGAATTGACGTAAATTTTAGAATTCGAAAAAATGGTTCAAGTAATATGCAAAGGTCACGTGACCTTGAGATCAGAGCTCAAAGGTCATAGTCCTTTCGGGGTATATCGACTATGCTGAGTCGAATGACGCTGACCGCGAGTCTCTAGCTCTTACGGTTCTTGAGTAGAAAGTTGTATAACAGACAGACGGAGAAAGCTGTTGTTTAAGAGTTTTTTCAAACTCCAAAACCAGATTTATTTGAAACATTGATTTGACTATCCTGAAACCCTTTAACTCGAAATGGGTAACCCTTACAAAACTGTAATAGATATGTAGGTATGTGGAACTTATATGTTTACAGTAGATTTTATTACTATAACCGTTTCACTAGAGTAAAGCACAAACTGAAAACATTCGCCTCGCGTAGAGCAATGGTGGCCTAGTTGCCAATCAATAAAATTATATTCAACACCATCAAACTGACTGCACGGATGATGTAGTGATTCAACTGGTCGCCTCGGCACTACGCCGAGTGTAGGTTTAAATCCCACAGGGGACAAAACTTTTTGTAATCCACTAATGGTTTTCCCAGTCTGGGTCTTCTTTATGTCCGTTATTTGAATATTTGTAAAGGCCCCGCGACACGGTACCAAGCCTTGCGAAAGTAGTCTTTTTAAAAAAATATATATTTGTATCCCTTTCATTTCAGCCATTTTTTCAAACCGGAAGCTATTTCCTTGAGTGAAGTAATGGTGTGAATGGTGTAAGTTAACAATCAATTATGTTCAATACCGTCAGACCTATTTACCGCCATAATAATTCGCAAAACTTTCATTCTATTACAGTTTCGTATCGGTTATTTAATGTAAGTAAGTAGATACAGTCTGCCAAGAAAGTGGTCTACCAGTTTTAACAAACTTTCTGTGAGATCTATTTATCACTAAGGTTGACTTTTCTAACGGAGTGTGTTTTCTAAATAATGCTTAGACAAGCAGGTGAGTTGTTGTTAGCTGTGGCCTGTGATGATTCAAACTTGACACATGGCATGACGTAAATATAATACATGATAAAGAGAGAAATGGTCACTGTCATAATATTTTTGCAAGGGAAAATCGACCTTGTTGTTTCAAGACGTTCAAATAAATCTCAACCGTGAGGTGGTGGACCACATTTTTGGCCGACTGTAGGTACACATGTAGATTTACATTAAGGTACACCTATAAAAATAAACCTGTTTTTATCAATGTGGTCCCTGGTTCGAAATACCTACATGTAAAACTGACATGTTACAGAATCTTATGAAAACTTAACGAGATTAATTTTTAGAATCTGAATAATATAATAATTACATGTTTTACTCGGTTATTTATTTAGTAACGTATGCAATATTATACATAAGTAGATATATAAGCAATGTTGTGGGTACTTAAATTATTAATTGTTTAATTTTTATTATTTGTTTTGTGCTCCGTTCTACGTGTTTTTATTACATTGTGCATTTATCATTCTACGATTACTTAATAAGGATGAGGACGCGGGCTTATCTGAATCACGTGCAATACATTTTAGATATGACAGGTACAGTAAATAAACTGTCTTATTAATTTAAATAAATAAAATGAATGATCTAATAATACTGAAATTTCTAAATTCATAATGTACTATAAAGGCTACTTACATAAAAATGGCTACAATCATAATTTGATTTGACATTAGCTTATTTGGGTACCTATAACTACAAAGTTGATTATTTCGCTTTAATCACTTTTATGTCTAAAGTCACATATTAATTTAACATTATCATCTACAATAAAATTGCGTGTTCAAAATTAAAGCCATATTTTAAGTAGATAACTATATTATACTGAGTGATGAAATGTCACTACTTTCGATTACCGATTTTGACTGTACAGTCAGTGACATAAGTAACTAAATATTAAACAAATTTGTAATTGTTCCGAGTCTGAGTTTTCTTGTTTGAATGTTTGTAAAGTCTCCCGCGACACAGGAATTGTTCCTAGTGCAGGGTCAGTGTTTACCTACTTACCTATGTCCGTGACTGTTCATGTACACACAGCGACACATCAACCTAAACTGTTTGGACTTTGAACTATTAGAAGTTGAACGCTGTGAATCGTGCGAGAGAATGCGTTATATTTTTGTTACGCTCTATCCTTACCATTACAGCGACACCACTATGCACTGTCCCTTTCCGACAATTCTCTATTTTGTATGTAGCGTAGTTATGCGTATATAGGGTGTCTAACTTGATGTGTAGCCGTGTGTACCTACCTATCACAAAAAGGTGAAAAAGACATAATTGTTTAATAATTGCCCGCGTCCGCTCGCCAATGGTGGCCGGCCACTTATTAGCTTAGCTAAGGATCTACAAAAGTAGCATCTGCTAAGACTGAGTAGCGAATAGCATTCATTTTTAATTGTGTATTGTATCATGTTGCTGTTCTACCCTGTTTGTGAAACGCCCGGTCAGGTAGATAGACTGTTTATATTGGTAACACAATTATATTGTATATAAACACAAGAATAAGATGTTAACCTTCGTTTGCCCCAGAGGGTAGATAGAGGCTTCATTTTTCAATATAACGGCCAGTTGTATAAGTGAAGTATGTCTATATATTCGAATGTATCTTTAGAAACACGCACAACACAAGACAACACAAGAGGGCGCTGTGTTCGTGATTATACAGAGAAGGTAACGCGTTATGCTGCATTCGATTCATTCAAATGCAATTAGGTAGTTGCCTCACAATTTTTTTATTATTTATATCAATTAATTACGTCACACAAACTCTAAAACACAATTATTATTGATATCGTTTCGAAAATAAATGAGATACAACGGTTTCAAGTCAGGTAGTAGGGGTAATTGTCAAATGACAGAAACAGGATGGCGATACAAACTATGACGTAACCACAGACGTGCGAGGGAGATAACGAGACATTCCCACTACGTCCGTTCTTTTTTATATCAAAATGTAAAATGCTAATACTCCCTTATCTTGCAACCAATTTTGATACTGTCTGCACAAAAAAAAATATTTTGATTGCTATTTGCTCTTGTGTGTAAAATTATGTACAAATTCAAACATAGCCAACTTGCCTATTAAACGTATTAATCTAGATAAGAAATATATGTATGACAGTTTTTATTATTTTTTATAACATAGAGGCAACATTGCTCAAAAATTTCTGGGCGTCCATTTTCGCTATAGTGGTGTACTCAGTAAATTAAAAATGGGTCTTATAACTGTTTCGTAAATAAACAATAAGGAGATCACAAAGATATATAAGCTTCCAGCTCATCATTCAGGAATAGTTCATATAGACAATGCGTTTTTGAACCTATATAATAGGGGTGTAAGAGAATTTTTATACATTCCATTTTAATTTTTAATTATTTCTATGTATCTGATCGGGCCCTAATAGCCGTGTTGTATGATTCCAAGCCACTTTTATATCGAACTATCTTTTGCGACAAGCATGCGTTTCGATCGAGTACAATATTCGAAATGTTAATAAACGTAGTTATGTCGAGTTGTTTCTTTTATTTACATACCTTTGTAATGTACACGGCGGCGAGAGCCTGATAGGAGTATGTTGGGCTTCCACGCAGAGGTCCCAGGCTCTCTGACATCAGGCATCTCTGACTTTTCGAAGTTAAATGCATATTAATTTGTTAAACATCGCTTGCTTTAACGGTGAAGGAAAGCATCGTGAGGAAAACTGCATGTCTGAGACTTCTCCATAATGTGCTCGAAGATATGTGCAGTCTGCCAACCCGTACTGGGCCAGCGTGATGGACTATGGCCTACACCTATTCACACCGAGAAGAGCTGAGATGCTTAGTAGTGGGATAGTTTATATACAGGACTGATATTGTTGTTTTGTTTGTAATAATACCTACAGTTTACCATGACAATGTCTATCTGAAAATTCGGGCCAAACGGAAAAGTTTTCATTGAAGTTTATTCGGATTTCTCTATTTAAAAATCCCATTATTCCGTTGCCTCGGACTACTTCATGAAAGAGTTAAGAACAATCAAAAGGTTATGTACATGACGAATTTTGAATATATGTTTTTCACGATACGAATAGCCGGCCCGAGACTTCGTCCAATACGTTTTATGGTAGGCCTAATAGGGTTATCGTTAGGAGTTAGGAAAGACGCTAAGTAATTGTAGATAATAGCATTTTGAAGTAGCAGAACTTTAGCGGTTGAAACAGAAACCTTGTATTATTTGAGTATTGCCTGTTGTTTCCAGGATAATCCCATTAAATACACTATATTGCTTACAAAGAGAAAAACAAGACTGGCGGTGCTGAACTCTCAGATCTGGCAACCCTTCTTACTACAGAACATCCACAAGAGTGCTTGGCTTGGATATTTTGTAGGATAGACCCACGCCAAATACATCAGTGCCCTGAATCTCATTAATTGCAGGTTTTGTTTGTGGCAGGCAATTGTTATAACTAAACTTAACTCTGACTGTAAGTCAAATGGAGTAATGGTGTACGTCACCTTTCTACTGTCGTCACACCGAGTGTTGTTCAAATCGAGTTGGGTGGTCAATTATTTATGTAATCCACAAATGATTGATCGAGTAATGTCTGTGAGTCTGGGTGTAATGTGTCCGTTAATTATATGTTTATAAACTCCCACATAACACAGGGATTTATCAATAATATAATAGGTTTGTACAATAAATAAAACAAATCAATAAGATAAACCAATGTATTGCACAAGGCTACACATCAATAATTGTTACTAGACAAGTACATTTCAACGCTGCAATACATAACGAGTCACATTGGCTTTAAAAAACACAATAGTAATTGATCAAACTAATTAAATATTTGCTTATAATTTATAATTATTTCATTCATTCTAATCTCGGATTATTAAAATACTATTATTTCATGAGATTTTAAAAACAGTATACCTTATAATCTACATACATCGAGAAATATAATTTTCTAACACTGAACTAATATAACATTGGCGTATTTAAAATTGGGTGTATTGGTAGGCGGTTTCCTACACACCTACTACAGTTACGCTGGCTTTTAAGTCTAAGCCCCTATAACCCACGGGTTTAAACAGAGACGTACTACATTATCTAAGTGTAGTATCATTGCCAGGTATGGTTCTTCCTGTAAGTTCGGGTCTACAGCTGTCACCTCCATAACAGAGTAGCTCTGTACCGACGTCATAATCCTTTTAAGGATTGCCTGTGACCGCAAACCGCGATGATCAAGAATCGAACCAGTGATGTCACGATTGGCATGAACATCTACAAAACTGCTAATCGTGAGATTGGCAGTTTTGTAGATGTTAAAATTCATAAGATCTAATCCAATACATTAAGAAAATCATGTAAAATTTTAGTAAAAGCACACAGTTCATTCACAGTACCGGTCACCATTAGCCGGTACTGTCAGACATCTGTCAACGACCGTAGACAGACCTGAACAAAATGTATGACTCCATTTACACCCGGTTTGTAAAAGGTTTACCAACAACATATCAAAATTCAAGTTTATGCGTCTAAAATAAAATTGTGTTGATGTCCCATTCAGAGAGTGGGTGTTAGACTGTGACCAACGTGGTCATATGATGGCCAAACGGTTTGTGACGTCATAGGTTTGTGACATCACAGGTTTGTAAAACCAGCGTAGAAGGTAATAATTGTGGTAAGAAGGTAAAAATTCATTTCATGTAGATCGTCGATGTAAGTCATGAGGTGGGATGTTTAGTTGGCGGGCTGCGGCGTGTTGCCGGTGGCGTTGTTATCGAACGGCACATTGAATAGCTCGTGGCACGCTGCCCTGGCCGCCGCTTTGCGGGCTTCCTTCTTGTTTGATGCTGAAAATAAATGTAAACATGTAAATAATGTCATCTAGACCGAGTTTCGGTCACGGCGGCCGATCTTAACGGAGATTGGCCAGCTACACAGAAAATATTATAGTCAACAAATGTATGCCTAAACACAAGTGCACTCTCTGTTCTTTCATAACCCGATCGAACGGCAATCCAACCAGCGCAACCAGATCAGACGCAGGACCAACGGCTTTACGTGCTTTCCAAGGCACGGGGGTGTCTAACACCGCCAACTCTCTAATGACGGGATGCTATTAAGATTTCTTAGAAAAACCCCAATAACATTGTTGGCCCGACCCTGGATTCGATCCCGAGACCTGTCGTTTAAATAGTTTAACATTTAAATAGGAAGGGTTAAAATCACGGAAGGCAAATATTTATACAGCAGAGTTTACTAGTCTATGTATCGCATTGGTAGTAAGTGCAACTGCTTTGTTCGGGTTTGGGTAAAATGTTATTGGGTTTTCTGTAAAGGTTTTGCAGTAGAAGCACGAGTTTGGTACTTTAGGCACAGTTCGACTGACCAGACTCGTGCTTCTACTACGGAACCTTATCTACAGGCGTATACGGCAATAGACATGGCTCCTATTCCAAGGGACGTATAAAGCGTAGTTCGCGATATGCGGGTGTAATACATCTCTGCTTACCATTTTAAAAATGCAGGCGTGGGGTAATATATTTTAAGCTATATACTAGTTGTGATTTCTGCTAATCTATTTAGGAGATTACTTACATAAATAAGAATATTACTCTAGAGTCCTGGCACGCCATTTATATCAATCCTAGGGTTCCAAATTCAATTATTGGACTGGGTGGATTTATTCGATTCTACATTTCAAGTCATGAAATTCCAGGCATAAGCCGGTGTGCCGACTCAACAGGTTAAGCGCAATATGCTCGCTAAACCACAACCCATTGCATAAGACCCTAAAAATGCGGATAAGTTAAATCTCTGCCTTTTGTTTCGAGCATCACTGCCGTCATAAGGAAAAATACGTATCTCACATTTATTTTTATCAAATTAAGATTTTACCTATCTGGAATCTGTAAAAAAGGACACATCTGCCAGGATAAAATATTAAAAAAAAAGAAATGTAGGCAGGTACGTCTGTTTTCCTTATGACGGCAGGTTTGATATACGTATAAAAATAACATTTAAAAGATACCCACCTTTCCCAACATAAGTAGATCCATCCACTTCGACGGCCATGGTGAAGATCATGTTCTGAGGGCGGTCCCCCTCCACGGCGAGCTCGCGGTACTCGAGGTGCGGGCGCATGTACGTGAGCAGCATGCACGGGTGCATGGTGCTCGCGTTAACGGGCAACTCCTTCGGCTTCTTCGGCGCCGGCTCAACAGCTGACTCCGCACTCTGTATTAATGACTAAAGCACTCTTAGCTGGGAGGATATATTACTTCAATTTTTCATATATTTGATTACAAAGATGGGTGTTGTGGTTGCGATTTCTACACGGAACAAAATTTAGGTGATCATGCAGAAGGTGTGCCGGCTCTGGCTATTCTGTGACCGTTGTTACAATATCTCGTAAAGCCTGAATCACTCTTAGAGCGGGAGTTCCTTTTTAAGGAAGAAAATATATAATGTATTTTATATAAGTAAATTGGTAAGTATATGGTACGTCTAAAGTTGAATTTACGTACTGATACGATAGAAGGCCGCGTTATTACTTTTGATGCTCTCTCCTTTGCATACGCTTTTTAGAAATGGCAGAAGATAGAAACTAGTCATGTTATAAAGAATATAGATTTGTTTGTAAATTTTTAACACCATGCTACTAGCCACGGAAGCAGCGCAGAAATTGTCAATGTGGATGAAAACGTGGGAAAAAGCTAGTTGAAAATAATCTTAAAGATGAAGACCAATTATACGCCGCATTGGTATAATTATAAGTAGTGAAATCGTCACGACCGTATCACGAAGTATTGCAGTTTAAACTTGTGTAAAGGTACCAGGTTCGTATTATATTCGATTCGTAGGGATAACCTTGGAGAATTACCACTATGTCTTTAAACTATTCGTGAGAACCTTGAGAGTGCATTACAGAGAGTACATCTTTGTCGC
This sequence comes from Catocala nupta, assembly GCA_963675205.1. Lineage (NCBI taxonomy): Eukaryota > Metazoa > Arthropoda > Insecta > Lepidoptera > Erebidae > Catocala > Catocala nupta. Next base: position 26,607,844 of record OY776082.1, read on the forward strand.
GTTCTTGTGCTAAATATGGCTATGCAATAAGTGCTTACAATAAATATACTTTAAAAGAATATCTGACGCACTTGAAATACTCAATGTCACAGGGACTAAACATGCTTTTTAACAATAGAGACAAAATATAACCAAAGACGAAACAACTGTGTACCACACCAAATCTTGTCCCGTATGGGATCCCAAACCACACTAGTCGGTGTGCTAACTGTGTCAAGACGACCACAGAAAATCAGTTATGCGCCCTAAGCACGTCCTATTACAATTTATTTATATCTGTAACAATTACCAAAGGAGTTAGTTTTGAAAAAATAAATAGATAATCTATTTTCTACTGATACGACCATAATATATGTATATTCGTTTAGGGATCAGAACGGTTATTGGAAACTTAAGAAAAACATACCATTAAAAATAAATAAAATTAATAACTTGGAAAAAGTACATTCAGCTTTATTCCAGCGGCCATTAAAGGGGCTATTTCATTTTGTTAAGAGCTAACTACAATAATTAAATATTACATGGAAAACGATCCAGTCAAGAAGACAAGGCCGCCTTTAGATAAGGCAGTACAACAGCTGTTTCAAGACTAGTAAGAGCACTGAAATAAGACAGGACTGGTTCTCAATAAATATCATTGTCATAAACTAAGTGTTATTTTAAACATAGTGTCTGTTTGTGAAACATTTGAATATGCAAGGCTGGTTGTATAATTATTCGAAGAATTTGTTTTTTTATAGTTCACTATATTTTGCCTGTGGCTTCGATGGCGTAAATGTGGGTAAGGTTAGGAATGTAGGTACAGAAAAGGACATATTATGTGTCCACCAGACCGAATTTTGATGACGGCGGCAATCTTAACGGAGACTGGCCAGGAGATATTATAGCGCACAAGCGTGTGCGCAAACACAAGTGCACTCTCTGTTCCCTAACTCATAATCCAATGAGACGGATAATCCGACACAGACACAGATCAGTCGCAAGACCAACGGCTTTACGTGCTTTCCGAGGCAAGGGGTGTCTAACACCGCCAACTTCCTAACTTCGGGCTGCTATTGAGAGATCTTAACAGAAAAACCCAATAACTTTTTGTTAGCCTCTTTCATCGAGAAAAAGTACTGTTACTAGCCTATAGTACCAGTACGTTTTTCTCGATGAAATGTATCCTATGTCCTTTTCTGTTCCTCTGATAAATATTAAACTACTTACTTGACTTACGTCCAGAAAAAAGGTAATTTAATATTTATAGTAATTTAATATTTATGGTAATTTAATATTGATGGTAATTTAATATTTATGGTTAATTTTAGGTACTGTTTCCAATTGAAGCTGCGAGCAAAAGCCAATAAAAGATGAATAAAATTGTACTCACGGATAAATTTGATGGTTTGAGCTGGGGTACTTTGTGGCCCTCATACTCCCACTCAGTGAAGAGCTTGTGTAACGCGAAGGAGGCGAGCTGGATCATCGGTAGGGACTCTTCATCGGGCGTTTCGTTGCCGCCGTTTGTTGATCCTGGTCAACAGTATAACAGAATATTGGTTAGTTTTATATTGACGTTCCAGCAGATCTCTCATTCTATTGGTGTCCACCATAGTTTACAATGTTTTACTCTTGCTTTTCTAAGGTTATGTCCAATTAAATCTCACTTTGTAAAGTAACTTTTCTGTTTCCAACAAAAGCAGGGTTTAACAACCTGATTTGCTGTCAATAGAATTTAGTCTACTTAATTGCATTTGATTGTATATTATCTGACACAAGTTTTACGAAAGAAACGACTAGCGATTTTATGTGCTCTATCTATAATAATGTTATAAAGCTGAAGAGTTTTTTTGTTTGGTTGAACGTGCTAATCTCAGGAACTACTTACTGGTTCGAATTGAAAAAATATTTTATAGTCGGATAGCCTATTTATCGAGGAAGGCTTATAGGCTATATAACATCACGCCACGACCCACGCGGGCGGCGCAGTATCTATAAACGCGGGTGAAACCGCGGGCACATCTAGTCTTTTCTAAACTCGAAATTACAGCAAGCGAATGATTCTATTAATTCGTCCATGTTCAAAATAAACAATACGCTTCTGGTGTAATAAGCGTTCATTGGGTGTGATAGACCTTAGGCCTCGTTTACGGAGACGCGGGGCGGCGCGCGTTGCGACGGGCGGCGCGGCTCGCACTGATTTCAAACATATAGCGTTGTATGAGTGCGTTACGGAGAAGCGATTTTACACGCATTTCCTTGAATTAGAGTGTTTTTTGTGGTGGACGTCGCGGATGGCATCGACGCGTTTTACGCAATTAAATAAAATTAATAATAATAATATTCTACTACATACACACAACACCATCTAGCCCAAACTAAGCTGAGCTTGTACTATGGGTACTAGACAATGGATAAACATACATACCTATATACTTTTTTTTTTCATACATATTATACATAGAAACACCCAGACCGAGACAAAAATCCATATTCATGCACACAAATGTTTGACTTGTGCGGGAATCGAACCCGCGACCTGAGGCGTGGCAGTCGGTTACACCAACCAGTACGCCATCGAGGCCTTATCATCACGCGAGCTGTTGTAAGACTTGTTCCAAGATCTTAGAAAATAAAATAAAGTTAGACAATAAAAGTACAACCTGAATCGCTGTTAATAGCCTTGTTCATCTTCCTTATAATGAGATCTCTTATCGCTTGCTCAGCTGCCGCGTTGCGAGCCATCAGCTTGTTGTCACCTGCAATGTTAAACATATAATACTTTTGTTAAGTCGACACCATCAAAAGACACGAAAGTTTCTCAATGTTATAAAAAAAGCTATGATTAGAGATATTATGATAGGAACTGGTATTTATGATATAGGTATTGCAGGTCATAATACATTGTCCGAGTACTGCACAGTGGTTTAATTTAATTGGTCACGTCCGTTTCCACACCCAGCATGCAAAATATTCTGGATTTGATGTGGACAAGCAGCACAATCTTTGTGATCCACAAAAGGTTGTCAAACTTGTCTCCTCTAGAGAACCTCTTTGACTGTTCTTTTAATATTTAGTAATGTGCCCGCTAAAATAATTAAAGCTTGTGTTGTCTTTAAAAAAAAAAAACGTAAAAGGGAAAGAAAGATAAATAAACGACCTAATAGATTCTTCACGGTTTATTATTTTATAAATAAATAAAATATCCTCATTTCAGACATGATCACGTACGTGAACAGTTCATAGGTTTAGTTGTTGATTGTCCTTTATGTAAATTACTTATAAAGACGTACATACCATATCCCTTGTAAACATTCCCTTCAATAGTAAGATCAGCGCAGAACGTGTGTGAGTTAGGCGCCTTGTACGCGTTGTACTGAGCGTTGGCCGCAGGCTCCACTTTAAATTGCTGTGAACATACAATTATAGAGTCAAAGACTACAGTAAAAAAAATCAAATTAAGGAGGATTCAAGATAGCCATGAACACTATTCCATTAGAATTATATTATTGTATGGATAAGTACTACATATAAGTATGTGCCCTGCAACATTGATTATGTAAAAAAGGTAATTTTGCTGCAAACTGCTACTGAGAATGTCCTGACAGAATAACCAAATAACTTTGCCCTATCCGGGAACCAACCTACTTTTTTTTAAATTTTAATCATTATACAGCAGCTTTTGAACTTTACAATTCAAACTCGGCGCCGCACGATTGCACGCACAATTGTTATGTCAGTGCAGAATTATGCCATAGCACCAATAAGGCACTTTTAGTTACACCAAATAAAAAGCAATATGCCACGGCACCCATTGATATGAGCAGCGATAGCTCAGTGGGGAGACCAACAGACTGCAATGCAGAGGGTCTCGGATTCGAACCCACGTCGCGCACCTCTGACTTTCGGAAGTTATATGACTTTTCGAAATTATGTGCGAATTGATTGACTATTATCGCCTGCTCCGTGCCTCTGAGAGCACGTTAAGCCGTCGGTCCCGTCTGCCATGAACATCTATGGCAGTTGTTATTGGGGAAGTCGACACAAAAGATCCCACTGGGTCAAAGTGTCGCCGGTCTGTATTGACTGGCCCCCACACAAGATATGATAAGATACCCATGGATATACTTGTGAATGTAAAAGATATAAAAACACATACGTCCCACTTCTAAAAGGCTAATCAATGTCATGTCAAGTGCCAGAGAAAAAGGTCGAGTCATCAAACTAAAATTAATGAAGCCTTCTACATCAAAATAACAGCAGTTGGCGATTTTATATCTATACTAATATTATAAAGCTGAAGTTTGTTTCTTTGGTTGAACGCGCTAATCTCAGGAACTACTGGTACGAATTGAAAAATTATTTATGTTGGATAGCCCATTTATCGAGAAAGGCTATAGGTTATATAACATCACGCTACGACCACTAGGAGCGGAGAATCAATGAAAAATGTTGCAAAAGCGGGGTAAATTCTCTTATGTGAAGCAGACGAAGTTGCGCGGCTAAGTTAGTGCTAAAATAAAATTTAAAACTTTATATTTTTTTTTAGTTTAAATTGTTATATTCTTTAGCTACCGGCTCCAATTAAAAATAATTTATATCTATTTGCGAAATGTGTATTTATATGCGAAATCATACCCCGACTTACGCGGTTATCGCTCAGTCACACCTATCGGGTAAGTTCGGGATATTACTGTGTAATACACAACATAAAAAATGCTCACATTGGCGACCTGTTCGTGGGGCATCATCTCATTAAGGACCATGAGCGCGTTCTTTGGCGTCAGCAACCGCCTCAAATTTTCATTTTGACGACGACGACGTTCTTTGTTTGATACTTTCTTTACTGCAACAATATATACATACAAACATAAGTCTCATTTCTATATCCTTGAAGGAGATTTGCCGCTACATATGGTTGATATAAGGGGTCTGGAGTTCGATCCCAAGGCGCGCATGTCCAACGTTGCTTTTTTGTCGTATTTATGTGCGTATTAATAATTATCGCTCGATTTAACGGTGAAGGATAACATCATGAGAAAATTTGCGTGCCTGAGAGTTCTCTATAATGTTCTCAAACATGTGTGATGTACATCATTGTAACATCCCACATGTGTTTACAAATAAACATTTCTAAATTCTGAATTCTGAAGTCTACCAACCCGCACTAGGCTAGCGTGGTGGACTATGGCCTCATCCTTCTCACACTAAGAGGACCCTGCCCAGCTGTGGAGCAGTTTAATACCGGGCTTATTATATGGTTTTAGATCCCAAATAATAGCGGGGGAGCTTATTGGCGTCTACCAAGCACAATTTCAGACAGCTGCTTTTTTGACAGAAAATTCCTATGACATTGCCTGATTTGGGAGTCGAACCTGAGACCAGCGAAGCAGTCGTTTTTAAATAGTCAGAAACCGGATATTCACCAATACCTCCGGGTAGCTTGGTCTTCATCCAATGTGGTCTTGTGTTACCTCCTTCCTCCGATTTCAAGGATTGGTTCAATACCTCCGGTTCCGATGACATGTCTTCGTCTTTTGTCTGTGAAAAAAAGAAATAAATATAAATATACTTATTAACATCTTATCAGGTAAAAATGTCGTAAAATTATAAGTACTTATGTTCGCCCTGTGTCCGAAATTCGAACATATTCATTATTGAATTGAGAAAGACATACATTTGTATGTATTTACATTTTCCAACATTGTTTTATTTTTACTTTATTTGCATTCGTTCGTCTATAGTTTTCCTTTTTATTTTTGATAAGACCATTACGTCTCCTGCAGAGCAAAGGCGTCCCCACTCTCGTTCAATCTCCATCCAATCGAATCGTCAATAATGCATAATGTGTATAGTCTTATTTGCAAAACAAAACACATTATGCATTAAACTTTTCTTGCCTAATATTTACATAGTAAAAGGACCACAAATATAATTATATTACATCTTTGATACAACTTTTACCTTAGTCTACAGAGTGGATTAAAGACAATATAAAAAAAAATTATAAAGACAGACAATAATAAACTTAGACAGCCAATACGTTTAGGCGCTCCAGTTTAAACAACAGTCTAAACTAAATATAATTATCTATAGTAACTTCGCCCTCTATGTCAAATTCTCTCTTGTAGCTGGTTTAAGCCCACCGCATACAGAAAGCGGAACCGGAGCGGTGGCGGTACGGAGCAGTGCCAGGCGTGGCGGTCGCGGTGCGGATGTCTACACACTGCCATACAGGGGCGTGAAAGTGTCCTTAAATTGACGTTTCAGTAAGATAGAGGCGCAATCTATTACTTGGAGAATAAAATTAGTCCTAACAATTTAGTATTAATAATTTCTGTAATGATGACGCTACGGTCACTGATTAAATGTATGATGAAAATTAATTAAACTTTATAGACAAATAATTGAATAAAATACTGACTCATTATAATAAATAAATTTTTGTTACACGATTTGTAGCAACCCTTACAATGCACAATGTTCTTACAGTGCTACAAGTAACAATTTAATTACAACAAGCTAGGCAAAATTAATAATCAAATATTTCTGACTTTGTTTATGAAACTCGTAAAGATGTTGTATAGCATATTTAATGTATAATATTTGCACAGAATCTTTTAAAATTATGAAATGATTATTATACAATAAGAATAATAAAAGTATTAAGTACCTACATTAAATTTAGAAATTTTAATTATATTCGTAGGAAATTAAAAATGTTGGTAACATTGGGTTACTTATTTTTCACAAAATGGCGGTTACTTCTTGTAAGTGCGCATGTTTGTAGTTCTTGTTCCATTTTGTTTATTTTCGGCTGAAAAAAACTGCAATAATAGTCCAATAAAAGTCGAGCTTTGTGTTCCACCGCCTTAGTGTTGAAATTTCACTTGGAAAAATCTGCGTGTTTGTGTTTATTTCTGCTTAGTGATAAGGACACTGTTAAAATTTGTTTTCTTTATATTATTTACAATGCCACAACGTAATGTTCTCAATATAAAAAAAAAATTGTGATAGACAAGATTTTTATTTTTATTACCTGTTACGACTATTTTAATCATGGAAGTCATTAAATAATAAACGCCCGTACACTCGATTTACTTGTTAAAAATTTAGGTACAAGTAGATATTGCTCGGGTATGCAATTTTCTCATTATTTCTTAGAATATCAAATAAATAATGAGAATAACGCATACCTGAATACTATCTACTTGTATCTTAATACATAACTCAAAACACAAATATTTATAGTACAGCTATAGATATGTATAGCATGAATAGTTCCTTCTCCAAAATGCAGATGTCGCTAGTTGTCGAACAAGTTTGCTATAAATTGCGTAAAGAGAGTCTCTTTTCCCTATATGTTACTTTACTCTTTGCTGCCATAGCATAAGCGCGGTGGCGGTGCGGTCTGGTCCCAGTCGCGGTGTTTTTGTAGAGAACAGTGTGCTTATAATTATAAATATTTCATACAAAAGTGACGAATAGGTATTTTGGTTATAACTTTAGCACTAAGAAAAATAGTAAGGCCAAAGGGTCGTCGTGGGTTCATAACATTGTTAATATGTCAAGGCATTTTTTAAACTCTGCAGTAATATCCATTCTAAAACGTTCAATAGATGCGAAAAACAAAACACAGCTTAAAAACCGCTATGAGTACGCGTACGCCGCACCGCACCGCGGCGCAACCGCTCTATGAAAGTCTCTTTTACGTTAGAAACGAATATATCTTATGCCCAGGTCTGCACCGCGCTACCGTCTCTATCTATTTGTAGTGTTAGAACGTACCGCGCCGCCTTGCCTCCGCTTCGGATCCTGTGTGTAATAGAAGAAACCGCCTCCGCTACTGTTCCGCATATGCTGTCCGTGTGCGACTTTCAGTTTTACGATGTTTTAACTAACCTGTATGGGCTGCAAGTTCGGGGGCATCGGCTTACGCGGCGTTTGCGGGAACGACTGTAGAAATACCATATTGTAGTATATGATACAACTTATTAGACTTCAAGAGAATACTATACACGGTACACACATTATTTCCAAACGGAGCATAACTCTGGGCGAGATTCGATTTCATAATGTCGACTGGATCTTATTTTTAAATAGCAACACTGTGAACGTCATCTCCAATGCGTGTGGTTGGGCTGGATAGTCACATCAACTACGCTTATGGCAATGTTTAGCACAGTTTTGAAAATGGTGATGAATGCCGTCTCTCTTGTGAGGTGCCAGGTCTTGTGGGGCGTGGATGTAAAGCATATTCACTTCTCTTCTATTATAAAAGTAAAGTTGTAAAAATTATGGTTTTAATATTAATTCTAATTTTTCATTGCTCGATTCTTAGATACTGTTATTGCTCGACTCTTCCTTTATTTATTGTTTCGAAATCAGACCATATGGGGTAATTTTGCAATTTTATGCCTCTACATAATAACATCAAATATGTTTGTCATATTTGACTTTATTTTTGCTGTTGCAATTTTAGGGTCAAACACCATGTTAATAATATTACGTTTGTTTAGTACCTGTGTTACTAGTGCCATCTTTTTGCATAATTTGTCAATTCTGCTGACATTATCGAGACAGTTGTTGATGTTCGCTTATCTGTCGAATTTTCTTTTTTCGAGCAACAGCAGTCGCCCTTACAATAGTACGGTGTGCGTACTCACTGGCGGATATCGAACGAAGGGCTGCGAGATGCGCGGCGTGAAGCGACCGCCCGGCACCAGCGCGCCCGACAACAGCTGGCGTCATTCAGCCGTGTGGGCGATGCGCTCCACCACTCACTCACACATACATCACACACACATACAAGGAACAAGACACTAATTTGGGAACTCTACAGCGAGAATAAACAGAAAGAATGAACACAATATGTTAAAAAAGGTAAGGATATAAGGACACCTCTAGCATCACCTGGCACTCAGTGATGGTGGTCTCACATCACCCATCTACATCCATATTCCTATCATGTCTGTTACCCCGTTAAATTGCAACCTCAACGCTCACCAATAGAAGACTCATTTAGAAACTGTATCACAAGAAAATTTTTGTAGCTACAATTTTCCAGGGTTGTCACATGTTAGAAATCCGGAGCAGCTTACTGTCTACTTAAGTCTAGAGAATGCCGTATGCTAACGAATGTGGTCCTTCGTGACCATACCGCTTTCTCAACCCACTGAGCTATCCTCTGAGAGTCCCGCATTGACATCTGGGAAAGGTCTCACCACAGGCACATTAATATTTTAAAGGTGCAAAGCCACTGGTGGTAGCCAAACATCATAGGAGACACCATGCAAAATCTCTTGCGTTTGATCTCTTAGGATGTTGGGTGCAGATGTGTCAACCCAAGCCCAGTCAGAGGGTAGCTGTTGACTTTATAATGCCAGTACTGGGGCTGGTGGGGATCCGCACTAAGCTGTGGTAACAGATATTAAATTTTATTTAAATTTGCTGTTATTACTTGTTATGGGTCTGATAATGAGTTTTTATATCACATGACTATTTTACACATGCAGTTGTATTGGCAGCTTAACCTATATTTTGCTAAAACATAACCTGCCAATACAACATAGCTGAAAAGGTTGAACTACAAATACATAATGAACACACAATAAATGATATGAATTTAATGTTTGAATTTATTTATAAAGGGGAGGGTTTATTTGTAAATAGACAGAGGACAGTAAAATATAACTAATAAGTAAATAAGGTTGTAAGAACTATTTTAATTTCTTTATGTATCTTTATTAACACCTCAGAGTAGGATGAATATGTCTGCATTTATAATATATTAAGATTAGCAGTAGTTGTAACCACTAATTAAAGATTAATTAAGCTGAATAGCATCAGAAAAATAACCATTTAAGTTTTAATAGTAGTAGGGATTTCCTAACAGAAAGATTAATTATTAGACTTAAGAATTAGAACATCATTAGTGACATTTTTGACATCGAAAATCTCTAACAAACGCCAAATAAACCATTATCTCCCAAATTAGTATTAACTTTCACATGTGTTTAATATCTATTGTAATGATATTTAATTCATAGATATTTTAATGCTGAATGGTGATGATTATGATATAGTTAGATGAAATAATATTATTATATGTTTTAACTCATGTTAATGAGGGCAAATTATAGTTTATTTTATAAAATATTTACCTCGCCTGCTGATACAAACTGGCCAGGTGTATTGTAACGGCCAGAAAATCTTGTGTTATCTGTGAACAATGATAAACTACATAAACATTTGTTGAACAAAAATCAAATTTCTCTCATAGTTGAGGGAGATACATCATCATTTAGTTTTCCATAGTGATGAGCCTACAGTAGCAGGTATTGCGCATGGTAGGAAACCAGACATAGTAATATTTGATGACAATGTGCAATGTAAAGAACCAATTCATTGACATGATCATAGATATTTTAATGAAGCCAATTGTGGACTTAATTACAAATTTAGTTAATTATGTTTTTATAGGGACATAAATTCTACATTCTTATTTGATGCATAGTCATAACTCACAATATCAGGTGAAAAATGCTAGTCACATAATCATATATTTATTTATGTTTTCACTCTACAATAACCTCTTGATCAAACCATATTTCATAATGTACCTATAATATTCATAAATTTGTTTTTACTGCAACTAAAATGAATTTTAATTCCAATAAAAAGTCTGTATTTGATTGGAAACAATTTATTTATTTGTTTATTGATCAGGTTTCAATTAATAAATCATCACAAACAAACTTTTCAGCTTTACTAATATTAATTAGTATAGATGTATATATGTATTACACTTGCTACAAAACAGCTTGCCTACAATATCTATTATTATGTTTATTTTTCTTCTTATTTGGTACAAAATGAGTATTTTAAATGAAAAGTGCTTCATCTGATAAATATGAACCTTTCACTCAATAGTGAATACAGTAAAAGTGACTCATAGCTCAAAACCAGGACACACAAACAAACTTTTAGTCCCTAAGCAAAAAGTAAATATATTTAGTAAAAATGTGTATTGCATGGCTATTCATATTTACAATAAATTACCAAATAGTTTTAAAAACAAAAATATGAATGTGTTTAAAAGTAGTTTATTTAAATTATTAACAAATGCGTATATAGTATACAAGATTTTTAGATGATAATAAGTTATGTATCTGACATTTTATATTTATTTTTCATTGTGACATTCGCTATTTTCTTTTTTGGATTTTTGTTTATCAATTGACATTTTATATTTTACTATTCTTATTCGATATTCTGACTTTGACACTATCTAATTCTTAGAATAATTTGTTAAATTAATAATATAAAATATATCGAAATTAATTCTTTAAGATAATCAATAATGCTTACAGAAATTAAGAATGTATCAGATAAATATACCTAACTGTTATCAACATTAACATTTGTATGGCAGGTAATGGCAGAATATGGACAGAAATATCATGTATTTTTATCACAATTTGTGTACTCATATTCTGACAAATAAATTATTAATTATTATTATTATACTTTCAATGTGACAGGGAAACAGTGACTTATAATAGTTATAATATATAGCCTGTAGTGAGTGGTCCAGGACCAAGAACTCGACTGGGCAATCAATCATGTAGTAATACTTTGTCTGACCCATATCATGTATGTTATGCATTTTGCCAATTTGTTTTCACTATATATTATAAAACAAAGTCCCCCACCATCTGTTCGATAAACTCAAAAACTGCTGAATAGATTTTCATGCAGTTTTCACCAATAGACAGCGCGATTCATGATGAAAGTTTAGGTGTATAATTTACAAACCGTGCGAAGCCGAGGCGGCTTGCTGGTTTGAAAATAATGATGAGTTTAAAAGTCAAGTGTATATTCTGCTAAAGAAGTCAGCAATATAAATACCTGTTTGCAATCCAATTTCAACAGGAGAAACTTAACGATAAAATTAAATGAATAATCAGGGTATAAAGTTAACATATTACACCAGTTGCAATCGGAATGTTTTTCATATAAACAAGTTGCGTATTTGACACCCAGTAACAATCATTACTGATAATTTACCTTTAGACGTATTATGTTTATGTTGCTTGTATGGAAAATCGATGAAAAGATGTAGTAACGAAGACGCAGTAGTAGTACTATGTATAGAAACAATTATTACGGATTCGGAGTATGCGTATTGGAGTCGGCTTGAAATCGATAATTGTACCTAATATTTGTACTGAATGCTAAACCTACTTTTTAAGATTTAATATAATAATGTGTAATCGCTATAAGTTTGTAGGACGTTTAAACGACTGTAATAGAGCTAAAATAGATATTACACCTAATGCCCTATGATGCGAGGTTAAGACGTCTACTTGAGGAATAATTCGCAACTCACATTGTTTGTTGTTGTAAGCCATTTTTTGAACTCGAGGGTACAGCTTGCAGGTTCACAATACACTCTTTACGTTAAACAAATATTATCTATCGTTAACTTTATCTTTATATCACAAAGAACTAAATAATGTCAATGAACCATGGAACAAAAATGGCGGGCACTGCAAGTTCGACGGACTTCGCGGCAGACGCTCTCAAATTCAAAATGGCGAAATGCAAAGTAAGTGATGATGATTCGAGGTGGAGTTTTGGATGATATTAAAATATTTGGTTGTAATGTTGAAATAAATAGTAGGCCAATTTTGTAAATAATAATATTTATCATAATTATTTGTTTCTATTTCTCGGGTATATAGCCCATAGCATTGCATGTTATGGCAATAGACAGGGACCTGGGCTTTTGGGAAACTTACATGAGGACATGATAATTTATTATTATGTTCAACATGTAATAATGCCACATATACCCGGTTCCTATACGAGTCGTTTTATGAAATTTCTTTGATATAATTTTGATATAATATGCGTCAAAAAATAAATTTAATGTTCGTAGGTAAAAGAATTCGTTTCTTGATTTTAGAACCATGCTTAAGATAATTACAAAGTTATAGGCATAGATAAGACACTATATACTGAGCCACTGAGGTTATAGGGCACAGAGTACCTTTTTAATGTTATAGTGTAAGGAGACCTACCACGGTACTATTCGTGGCTAGTGTAGAATACTTATAGTCTATAAAGATGGGTATTTAATGGATCAGTATAAAAAAATCTATGAATGAAAACTTTCATAGTATCAAGTGAGATGGTGACTCATCAACTCACTGGAAGCTCGCTCGAAATTAAGGACTACAAGCCGCTTTGAGCTCAAATAAAATGAATAAGGAGTAATGTACATTATTAAGTATAGTGTTACAGATACTTCATGGTTTCTAAATTTTGTATAAAATGAAACTCCGATTTCATCATGAGCTTAAAGCATTTAGGTATTTTGAAATGTTTTTTTGGGTATTGTGAACCGAAAGAGCAACATCTATTTATGCAGCCCTTATTGTTTTTAAAACCAGTTGTAATATTGTTGGGTGCGTTCTGATATACAAATATTATTTTATGCTCATGCATATATAATAATTATTTACAATGAATTTATTGATGATGATTATTCTATTCTATGAAAAAGCTTTAGCTTTGACAATTTGCAAAATATATTCTATTCAAACAAATATTGTAAATCGTTACAAATATACTATCCAAACGCAATTCAGAACAGGCGTTAGCTGTCAATTGTCATTCATTAATGAATTCATTAACTAGCATGTAGTCCAATAAACTTATTTCGCAAACAGTTTTTTAATAAATTACTTTATGTTCATCATAACGTTCGTTTCGAAGTATAGCGAGCAAAACGAATGTATTTAATTGTTTTTAGCTAAATCTACATGTTGTTTTCACAAATGGCGGGGATGTTTTGAGTGTTATGGCCAGTAGCATAATTTGATAGTTGTTGTTAGTTATTGATGAAAAATGTAATCTAATACTAATAACAAGGCAGTCGGTGTCGTGCGGATAGTTTGTGTTATTTCCTCAAAACAAGTGAGTACTGTAACATATTGTTTAACGTGTACGAGACTCGCGTACCATATATGGTAGATTTGTTAGCTTAATAGGTGAACAACGTAATGTATAAACAATCTGATAAACGATAGGAAGTTAACACAAAGACACTGTAATTGAGTTGTAATTGTGTGTCATCGTCTTGTCTAATGTAAACTAATTGGACATGGACATTGTGTTGAAATGATAATAAAGAGACAGATGTTTATAATGTATTAAAAGTGATACTGTTTGTATCGTTTCCTTGTAGTAATTTTGAGTAATTTTTTAATTAAATACATAGTCAATCACATTGAAGCTTGTTGAAAGTTTATTCTTGTTCCAATGCCTCTATTCTTTGAAGCCTTTACCAATGTCTACATAGAGTAAGCAGTAACAGCAATATAATTAATTAATGTTTGGGTAGAAATGACTCAATTTCAGGATATTAAGATGAACACCATCTTAATCTGTTACTATGGCTGCTGAATAGCAATGTAAGCCTGTTTGTTATATTATTATGATCTTTAATAATAAGTGATGTGGAAAAGCTGTTGTCCAAAATATAGCCAAAATGCTAAATTTGGATGTTAGTTCTCTGGCAATAGTTCCTTTTTACAAGTTTTGTTGATGCACAAGAAATAGTGTTAATGCTGCAAGCGCCTTTAGCTACTGTAATTATTGAAATTAAACTTTCAACAACTTCCGTAAATGTAAGACAATATTGTATTCACTTACTTCACTCCAAACTGTCTTCTGTATGCCCTCTATGGCTAATGTAATAATGTGTATTGTTTATTTTCAGGTCAAATGACATAGACAATGTCTTCAGTCCACTGCGTGGTGGTGTGGGAATGGCAGTGCAACGGACAGTGGTTACCGCACACACCGGGGGTCACCCGCACATTAGAGAGAGCACATGCTAAGAAACTGACTAGAGTTGTGCTGGCTGATGCAGACCCTGCACTCAGAGGGCATTATGTCAATCTTAGAACTCTCACACAATGTTTGGATACCTCGGGTGAGTTATGTGATGATAATATAAATGGGTATAAGTAGAAATCAACTGATTTTTATATAGTTATGGTAACAAATATGGTATAGTGAACGAAAAACAATAAAAGAAGTTCTTAATATACTAAAAGAAAATTCTATCTTAAAAGTCATGGAGAATCAAAGAGAAAAATGTGGGGACACTTGATATAACATGACTTCTTTATAAAAACCTCCTTAGCAGGGAAATAGAAGGGGAAGGGTCGACCTATATGAGAAGTTGCATAGTCAGGTGAAAGAAAAAAGAAAGTCATGTCATATCAAGATGTCAAAGTAATGGTAGAACATAGTGAGGCATGGAAGAGGCTCAACCAAAAAGAGCAAGGCTTTTAAATTGATTAATTGATACTTAAATATGGTCTTACTTGTTAACTTGTCTTCTATACAGGGTTATACAGGGCCAAAATTACATCTGAATTATAAATAATATTATCACACTCCTTCATTATATCTAATGTGTGTGCTCACTTAGTTAGGTTAGACACAATATGTGAGAGTTTTCACACCTCAATGTGCCTCGTACCATTGTCATAGCAATCTGCTGTTAATCATTACTGCACTTTGATTAAGATCAGGACATATATCTCGTAACAAATTTGCTTACCTAATAGATAAAAAGGATTCTCCTAACTGTGTAACATGTGGTGTTGTTGAGGATGTTCAACATGTTTTGGAAGAATGTGTGAGCTATAATGTTTTAAGGGCATAATTTATAGTTGCCACAAATATATCTGCATATAGTGTAGGTCTATTTCATGGCGTATTAGCCAATCCTGCTTGTGATGATGCTAAAGTTTTATATTCTTTATTATGGCTAGTATATAACTACACAGCAAAAAAATACTAATTGCTCAGCAAAATATGCTTACAAAAAATACTAATTGCACACCAAAATATATTTAAAGAGATTAAACTAAGGGGACGAAGTCCCGCTTCGCGGGGCTCCTATTTTTGGGTGGGTTTAAGAAGGATTCTAACATAACCTAAACGTTCCTAGACGCAATGCAGTGATTTGAGGCGTATAGATGTTCGTTATGATATATTTTAGTGAACATATTTTGCTGTGCAATTACTATTTTTGATGGTCATTATATTTAATCCCCTTTTATATTAGGTAAATAATTTTGTTGATATAGTATTTAGGAGTAAGATATTTTGTACATGAACAATGGGATTGGCGTCGTCAAATATGTGTACTGAAAGCTCTTAAAAAAAATAACAAAAAAACCT
This sequence comes from Catocala nupta, assembly GCA_963675205.1. NCBI lineage: Eukaryota > Metazoa > Arthropoda > Insecta > Lepidoptera > Erebidae > Catocala > Catocala nupta. Next base: position 26,624,092 of record OY776082.1, read on the forward strand.
GCTGCAATCAAATCAAAACCACTGGAAGGTATCAAATATATTTTATTACCTATTTATTTATACAACAATGTTAATATTTGAATAGGCCGTAGGTCGGCTACATAATAGTTTATTTACTTTTATTGATGTGCTCGTATAATGGACTTCTTTGATGCAGATACGTTTTTAAATATTTCAGACTTCATTAATATAATAATTATAAATGTTAAATGAATAAAGCTACCTTGAAATAAATAAATAAAACAACAATATACTTACTATCTCAGTAAAATTGTAATTTAAAAGTGACCTACTAATACTAATTTAACAACTAGGTAGCTACGTTCCATCAAACTAAACAAAAAAAAAAAGAAAGTAACAAATAAAACCTATTTCAATGATTAAGTATAACAATGCTTAAATTTATATTTACATTCCATACCGTTATTTTTAATCCTAAGAGACAATATTTTTTATTTATTTTGATACAAGAGCATATTATATTAAAATTGAAAATAAATTATACTACTAATACTAAATGTATAAAGCAAAAACAAAAGTTAATACAAAAAGCTACAATTAAATTTACTATTAGAAGAGTAGAGTATTAAAGTTCCTGTGGGAGCTCATGGTTAGAAGTTCGGTATTGTGTCAACGCAACAACTGTCCAAATATGATACCATCTGGCAAAAGTAAGAAAAGTCATAAAAACAAACGGTTGGTACACTTTTTTGTTCGAAGATTCCCTTTTGATTGGTTAACAAAATTAAGGGTGGAGGGAGTCACTTAAAGTCAACATGCGTAAACGAAATTTTTTCTGAAATGGTCATCCGTCGCTGCTGTCGATAGTACAAGCACCCTTATGGTACTTGTATTGTGATGTAAATAGGTATACGACACTGCTCTGATGACTACGGAATTAAATAAAACAACTGAGTCTGTTCTAATACGTGCCTATACAGGATGGCCAAAAAGTCGTGGATCAAACGCAAATAGGGGTTAGATGGGGTCATCAGCTGCAAAAAGTTGTTCTACGGGAGGTCCTTAAGGTCAACCCCTGCAGAGTTATAATTTATTTTGTGTTTTTATGACAAAATTGACTTTTTTTACCTAATTCTTATTAAAATGCGAAAAAAGATACATCCTGTATCTTTTTTATAATTTTCACTAGATTGGTACTGATGAGTCCATGCGTTAGACATGCTATTTATGGTTGTTTATTAGGTGTGTTGAAGATAATATTCAGTTTTACTATATTTTTTTTCACAAATCATAACTTTATATTTACTTCGGACCCCACTGTGAAAAAAAAAAACTCTACCGAAAAGTGACCCTGTATTACAAGTTTTGGCGCATTTAATAAGGATTCTGAAAAGGTATTACACATGGCCATGAGTGGCTCTAATATCTTTCTAGGACGAAAAAACAAAACAACGATTGTGAAATAATTGTTTTATTAAAGCAAAACATTTTACAATAAATGCTCAAAATTCCTGCCTCTGACCATAATACATAATCTGCACCGTCTAATAAAATTCCTACGTAACCTACGGAATGCACCTCTGTTGTTAGTAACTTGTACCCTAGCAAATTCGAGCTTTTGTCGTAGTTCTTGTTCGCTATTGTTCTCTCCTTGGTAAACTATTTCTTTAAAATAGTCCAAAGAAAAAATCTAATGGATTTAAACTGGGCGACCGGGGTGGCCACGCAATAGGTCCGCCTCGACCAATCCACCGGTTGGGGAAGCGCCTGTTCATATGATCTCTAACTGCTCGAGTGTAGTGAGGCGGGGCGACGTCATGCATGTTGCAGCCACATTTCTGCTATTCTTTCTTCTGGAACTTCAGCTTCGTTAATTTGGTTTAAATTATTTTGTAAAAAATTTAAATACTGAGCACTATTCAGCCTTGCTGGCATTTCATGCAGCAACAACTGCTGGCCAATTATGAATTATTATTTATTATATGAATTATGTATATTGCAATTTGTCTGCCTTAACATTCAAGGTATATGCAGGGCTAATACTTTATGCAATAGATTTAAAAAAAAACCATTAAAAATATTAAGGGCCGGTTTTTCAATCGTCAGATAACTTTTATCTGAAGAATAAATATGGCGGTATGACATATTTTCTATACAAAAGCTGTCAAAACGTTAAAATATATTCCCCAGATAAAAGTTATCTGAAGATTGAAAATCGACCCTAAATAAAGCTGACTGAATACTACCTGAAAATAGATACAGATCATGATTTTGGATTTAGCCTGTCAAAATTTTGCTCTATGTAAGTATGCTGTTCTCACTCTATTAATCTATGTGTAATCAATATATTATCCCGCGTTTCATTGCCCTTTCTATATCAAACTGGCATTTGACGCCCTTTTTCTTATGAAAGAAACCCTGTGTACTTTTCTGTAACCTTGACAAGGTGTATGCGAAATTTCATGATGATCAGTGTTATTACGACGTGAAAGTGTAACAAACAATCCGGTCCCTGTATAATCCGGCGCCCCCTGTAATCCGACATGCTTATCACAGCACATACAATTTATTTCGGTATATCTTTACTTATACAACGTTATTCTTACTTGGTACAAAAGCCGAAACACCTCAATCATATTATTATAAGAACAATCAATAAAACTAAAAAAGAATCAGAAATAATAAAACCTCACTAAGCTATCAGCTGATATAATTGCACCGTTGTCCTCGCGGAAATATTGTCACCCAATGCGCCAATGACCGCTCACTGCCCAGGGCGGTGGCTGCGGGCGCGGGCGGGACGTCCCGCAGGACGAGACGGGGGTGCGGGTAGCGGTGCAGGATACACACCGAAAGGGGCATTCCCAAACTATGAATGATCTAAGCATTTAACTATGTATTGTGGCTTGTTCGATAAATGCCTACCGGCCGCCGCGCGCCGCCGGCCGGCCGTTTCTTGCCTATTAAATAGCGTGTCCTATTTTAACAAATTTTGATAAACATTTGGGATAAAATATAACATGGTTTAAAAACTATTGTAATCGATTCTATTGCTGATTCTGAACAAACTATTTTCAGGTTTCGTACTAAGTAAGAATAACGATGTATAATACATGATTGAACAGGTTGTAACTTCTACGCGCCACCACTATTGCACTCGTCGTGTTGTAGTTAAATATAATGTATGTACACTTTATCAAAAACTGACAAATTCGATAGTCCGACACCGTTCTGCAAAACGTTTGTCGGATTACCGGGAGTCTACTGTATTAATATTAATCAGTATTAGGATTTTTGGTTGTATCGTAGGTTCTTTCAAGAGTGTTAATGTTATAGATGGCGGTAGTGTGGAGTGCGGAGTCCGCCGCTCGTGTTATAGCGTGCAGTCGCCGGCGGGGCGCGGCGCGCGCTGGGAGTGGGCGCGCTTCGTCTCACCACCTCTCGGAGGGGAGCTGAATTATGAGCCACTGCCCATGGAGGTTAGTTAGAGAATTTGAACGTTATAAATTAATTTTAAATTGTGTAATGCGGTTGCAATCTTCTACCAGAAGTCGTCTTTTTATCACATTGTTATAACAATATATATTTTTGTTTACTTCATTAGTTGCAATTATATTCTCACCATTAGATCCAGTGCCTTCTGGAGGAGTCGTGGTCAGGCGGCGGCGACACTGTGACGTTCGATGGATGGATCGCGTCCGTACCGCGCATGACCGCGCGGGCTCCTCACAGTGCGGCACTGGCGCTGCTGCGGCGCGCGCCGCACCCGCCCTACCCGCTCACGCGCACGCAGCAGCGCGCCGCGCCGCCCCCGCACCCGCCGCACCCGCCACACCCGCCACACCCGCCGCACCCGCCGCACCCGCCGCACCCGCCGCACCCGCCACACCCTCCGCCACCGCCGGACCGACCGCCGCTAGAGGGTGAGTGTATACATGATCATGCAGCAGAGTGTTGCGGCTTCATTTTCTGTCAAGATATTTTCAGTAGCACCACAGAATCTGGAACTGTAGGCCCAGAAGCAGTAAGTTAACCTCCAATAACTTATGACTGAAAACCACACCTGGCGAAATGTGTGTATAATACACATCTGTCTACCTCTCCAAGCTTGAGACTACGTATACAACTAATGTAAATTTTACCCATTTTAAGAAACCATTGTAGGCTTTATAAGCAAACTATCTTGTAATGCAAATAAATATTTTCATTTCATCTTTATTTACACTTTATCTCTTATTGCAGGTCGTCGCCCACGCATACCTCAACAGCATACAGGCTCGAGCGTCCACTCGGTCCAATCCGTTCAGTCCATGCACTCGATCCAATCCATGCACTCGGTGCAATCAATCCAGTCGTCGCAGTCCGTCCCGTGTAGTCAGACGGTGCAGCGCGCTGGTGCCAGGAGCGCTTCGCCGCGGGACCGCAAGCCTGGCTTTAGACAGATATTGCACAATTTGAATATATTCAGTATGTATAGACTTAACTTATTTACTATCTGCCACGACTTCGTTTGCGTTTTCTTTTCAATAATATGGACATCTCTGGAATGCAATACATAATTGAGTGAGAATTTTTTCTGGTCCCAGCAGGCTGTTGCAACTCGAAAAGTTAATCTATATCCCTCCACAGGGTTTGCTACTGTTGTATTTACTGATTTATCCCTAAAAGTAACAAGAAGACAGAGTTCGTGCATTTTTTATTTTAGTGTGAATTTTTTACGTTAAAAATAATAACGTATTTTTACGTGACGACCAAATGTGACGGTCTTTTTATAAATGAACAATTAAAATAAAATGATAGAATATTTATTTTTCTCTTGGTCAAAATAAAAGTGGTAACCTCTTTAATCAACCGATTTTCGTCCAGGCCATAACAACAAACAGCCCGCGCAGATAGAAACGAAGCACAAAGAAGAAGTAGCGGAGGAGCAACGCACTGATACGGAGTGCAGCAGCACTCGGTCAGGTCGGCGGCACAGTGTCGACACTGTGTCCACCTACCTTAGCCATGAGAGCAAGGAGAGCTTGCAGGTAACCATTAGTTCGCTAAGAAAAAAGAAAACATCTTTACACGTGCACGCACACGCACGTGCGTACGTATACGTGCACGTAAAGTAAGCGACATAAAGAGGAGACACACTTGAAAATTTCGAAATCTTTGATAATTATAATAAATGCTAGTTTATTATAGCAGTAATTGGCGATTAGATATATGACTTGTTTTAATAACAATTGGTTGTTATTTAAAGTGAGACATATTCCTATCGTCGTAGCTTTTTATGCTTCTTGGTCGACTAAAGTCTCGACTGAGTTATAGCCCGTTATCGTTTTGCATGAGTTTGCTTGCACAATAAACACTTTTAAGCAGCTTTTTACATCCAGCTAGTCGTACAATTTGATAATGACTTTCAACGATATTGACCAGTAACCAGCGGCTAATCAAGCCTTTACATGGATCTCTGCCTACCCGTCTTGCTCCATAAGTTTAATTTTCAATTATTATAAGTATATTCGCGTAGCAAGAAGAATTTTGGCCTAAAAAAACATTTACAAAATGCGTTCATAATGATGCTCGCCCTTATGTGAGCGTGATGCCAGCACAATTGTTTGCGAGCAACATAAATAGTTAGCGTAGCCGAAGCGTAGCCGCAGCGTAGCGTAGACCGTATTGTCTACGGTATCATACTGAGTTCTATGTCTTTCTCTGCTGTTCTTTAAAGTAGGTCTATTGTTCTTTACAGCAAGCAGCTGTAGGAGAGCTGTTGAACTGCAGTGCGGGCAGTGATGATGTGTTTGAAAGCTCGCCGCCGCCATTGTCTCCTAACACCATGGATCCTGATATGCCTACTTCAGACGGGAGCATTGTCGGTAAGTCTTAATCGAGATCATATACGATTTATTCTCGGTTGCTATAGATTTTTGATACAATCAAGGCGTTAGATACATACGGGTAGTTTAATTGTAATCGGTTACTGAAATACCAGGAGTATATAAGCGTGTTAAAAACTATGTGAAACGTTTCTTTCTTATATATTATTCTGTAGTTTTATATGGCTTGATTGCATAAAACATTAAGATCGGTGTGATTTTTTGGGCATGCATGTACGACCAAAGACTACGGGGTATGGGTCTCTGTGGTTTGATGTTTTATTATATGTTATAATAGGTATTTCAATGAGAGTTATGATGCAAAATGTGCGGCGCATAGTTTCGGGCTATGATATACATTATCTTTTCTAAAGACCATGGGACACAAGTACACCTATTTTCTAAATTTACTTCTTTTATCTTAACTTAGTTGATAAGCTACACCTTATAATATTTGTTTGGTTTGTTCTTTTTAATGTGTCGTTGTCCTTTTAATCAATAATTTATATGCTCCCTTCACTCTGTGTTTCATTTTTAAGGTGGCGTGTGCGTTAAATCACTCCTCCGCATGTCTTGAAACCTGTATAACATTGCAGTAGCATTTTCATAAATCGATTCTGAAGTACGACAACTTGAAATACAGTATAAGGTTATTTGACTCTAGTCTTCTGTTAGGTACTTGCCCAGTAAGTTTGCACTAGACTTGAGAGTATGTTTCGCTGTCTACTGTGTACATATGCAAGTTCATTATCGGGTTTTTGGTGTGAAATTTACTGATTCTACAGTAAGAGCGTGCGCTTAACAGTAACCGTGGTGACGGGAGCGCCTCGAGACCAAATGTGCAGGCGTTGTCACAGGTTGTGTACTGTCTGCCGTCTGTCGTGTCGGGGCGTCGCCCAGGAATCGTCGCCCGCAGTCCTTTTCTTTTCTGCAGTTTGTAGGTCTAGTGCAAGCGGCACACCGTGATGGCTTTAGTCGGTAGGCCTGAATTCTCGGGAGAACCCGACATAGCCCTCTCGCCTCTCCTTGTGTTTTGTTAAATGAAAATGTTATAATGTTGGCTCGCTTATTGCTTACTAAAGTGTTCGGTTATATTAGGGATGTGCCTCCTTAGGGCGTTGCGTTACGTGGTCGCAACGGATCAACGCATCGTATGCCACACCTGCGTTGCGACGCATGATTTCACTCTTCATTCCACAATGGATCCAAGCACTGTCCGTCGTCGCAGCGGAGCTACGACAGCACATTGTATCGCCCTGCTCTCCGCTTCGTCTCCCGTCCGTCGATCCGTTGAAACGTCACGTGCGACGACGCAACGCATTAATAAAGCACCTCCCTTACACCGAACATTTGTCGTGCGCTGTGTTGTGACGGTGGTGTGTTGCGCAGGCGTGGACTTCGCGTCGGCGCAGGTGTGCGTGTGGGTGCGCGCGGCGCCGTGCCCGCAGTGGGGCGCGCTGTGCCCCGCCTGCATGCTGCCGCTGGCGGCGGCGGGGCCCGAGCCCGCGCAGGCCGCCGCGCCGCCCGCGCCCGCCGTGGCGCTCGTGGGCTGCCAGCACCTGCTGCACCTGCACTGCCTCAACCGACAGCTCGAGGCGCTCAGGGCCAACCAGGTGTGTGCTCTTTCCTACCAAGTTTATACCGTAAAAGACAACTTCTGCACTAAGAATGATTCCTGTATCGCGGGGGACTTTCCAAACATTAAAAAACAGACAGAACAGCCAGACACGGAATAACTATTTGTGGATCACAAATTTTTTTGTCTCTTGTGAGGATCAAACCCACAACACTCGACGCGGTGGCAGTGCCAAGGCGACCACATAAACCACTACGTCATCCGTGCGATTAATTGTCAATGTGTGTAATTATCGTATTTAGTGGCCAGTACGATTTCTCGGTTTCAAAATATGATTAGAAAATGTTTACTGTGTCATAATTTTTTTGACGTAGGTCGTGTCTATGTATGAATCTTTTTTGTTTACGTAAATTTAACCATTCCACTTGACGATTGTGATTTTACAATAAGTCTTGTGTAATTTACATTACATTCATTACACTATGATTTGTTCATTACCAATTAATTTCGATTACCGATTCCTACAACTGTATAATGTGTGCAGGAACCGCTATACATCTCATGCTTGGTGTGCGGGCGCACGTACGGCGGGGGCGGCGCGGGCGGCGGTGGGCGCGGGTGCGCGCGCGCTGAACAGCCGCCCGGCACGATGGCGTGGACGCTGCAGCCACAGGCGCTGCCGCAGCATCCGCACTGCACCTCCTCTATACTCGTCACTTACAAGTAACCACTACTAAAACTTTCTAACTTTAACATTGTGTGAAATCTATCAAACAGTCAGAAATATGTTCATTTGAATAATCGATAGGGTTGAAGAGGTAGAGGTGATCGGTATTGAAACCCTCTTTCATTATTTTGCTAAGCATCAAATCCATTTAACGTTATAGTATAAAACAGCGTGAAGCTGCACATATGCAAAGAGAACTTTACCTTGTTACCTTGAAGACAATGGAAAATGTACCTAAATAACTCTGGTCCCAACACGTTACCTTGAAGCATTCCACTAATTAGATTACGTTATATCGGTAAACAGATCTAACTCGATGTGTGAGTGATACTTATTTAACTAACCTTTATTCATTGTCATTTTATTAGTTGTATTAGTTGCAATATACTCCCATCAAACATATTTTTATTTCGTGCAACACAATCAAAGGCTTAAATCAAATCACAGAAGATCTGTTGAAAATGTATTCTATTTTTTTTAAATAAACCTTTGTAATTTAACATTTCTGTTCAGGCTTTAGAATACGTAAAATCACTGTGATACAGTGTGTACAATGTATTAACTGAAATATATTTTTCTTGCAGTTTTCAATCAGGGCGTCAAGGCCCACAGCATCCCGTGCCGGGCGCTCCGTACTACGCCGTAGGATTCCCCAGACATACTTTGTTGCCTGATACTACTCTTGGAAGACAGGTATGTAGATTTGTTTTTCATTATATAAAAGTCGGTTGGATTGCATACTTGCTTTTTTATTAATATACTGTATTAAGAAAAAACGAATAGTAGAAATATGCTTAATAATCAATAATTAACGCACTATAAACATTAAAATTAATTGAAATTAAACTACTATATACGGATTGTATCGCGTTGTTTATTTAGCACTGTATTACAACATTTTGAAAATATTACACTACTACTACTATTGATTTTATTTAACTAATTTATAAGCTAACTAAGCTAGTAGTAGTGTAATATTTAAATAAATATAATACAGTGCTAAATAAACAACGCGATAAAATCCGTATATAGTAGTTTAATTTCAATGAATAACATTCGCGTAAATAGAAGACAATATTATTAAAATTAATATTATTTATGTCCTGACTAGTTATAGTACACACGGCTACACATCAAGTTAGACACCCTATATACGCATAACTACGCTACATACAAAATAGAGAATTGTCGGAAAGGGACAGTGCATAGTGGTGTCGATGTAATGGTAAGGATAGAGCGTAACAAAAATATTACGCACTCTCTCGCACGATTCGTAGCGTTCAACTTCTAATAGTTCAAAGTCCAAACAGTCTAGGTTGATGTGTCGCTGTGTGTACAAATATCGCAGATATGTGATCTTGGCTCCCCAATGCCGCACATCCTGCTTGATCCGCAGGGTTAGGCACTATGCCGAAGTATGCTCTTCACTTGTTAAATGTCTATAACAATAAATCTTTCATACAGAGCGAGTTAATTCAGGAGCATGTTTCCTATATAACAATCAGTTGTCAGTCGATCTCTCTGACGCATTGTAATTCCAAATTGTTTAGTATCCGCCCCAGTTTTATGAGATTTTCTTAGCAAAACCGTATTGTTAAAATCTGTCGCTCGCTCGTTGATCTTATCTTTTTCGTAACATTTGTCCATGGATTCATATTGCGCTATTTACTGGATAGGTTTAACCATAATCGTTCAATAGACCAATTGAAATGCTCTTGAACAAATTAAAGGCGTGTTCGTTGATGAAGTGTAGTTAAGACTGCGCCGAGCGAAATGTGCCAAAACAGGCGGTCACAATTAAGTTGATAAAATCAACACTTTTTGTTTAATACAAATATAAAATATACATTTACCATAACAATTAATGTGTTTACTATTACTCCGTGTAAAAAACTTAAAATAATCAATATTTTTGCCTACAAAATTACGTAAATTTGCACGAAAAATGCAAAAAACGTAAACTCGTGTAAGTGATTTTAAATTATAACAGTAGAAATCTATCCTATTTTACAGCTTAAACGAAACATAAATAGTTATATTACAATTTGTCCGTCCCAAATATTTATGTTATTGGTTGACATTTATCAAAAAAGCACTTCAAATCCTCCATACAATTTTATTATGGCGGCCGCGCGTCGATTTGAATGTCGAGCTCTGTCATTCAGTTCAACCGCGTCTTACGCTCGGCGCAGTCTTAATTTCGATCTAGTGGCATGTTGTATGTAAAAGACGTTGCTTTTTTAAGCATATTCTGACTATTCAGTGATCCATAGTTATACCATGAACTTCTTTTTATCTTTTCTCTATACAGTGTGTATAATAAAGCCTGTCCGATCCTTAAAGGTGTTATGCAGTAGCTTATAAATCGATCAAAAAAATTACCTCAGTAAATTTAATTTATTTAAAATAAAGCATCTCTTTTCGCGGGAATGGGGCACCGGTACAGAGGCGCGCGAGGGAACACGCACGCCGCCTCTCGGACCTGGTGCTGCGGGCAGGCCCACGAAGCCCACCACCCCCAGGTCAAACCTCAGAGTGACTGGAGGTTATCTCGCGCCCTCCGGTGCCCGGCTCTGCGGTTGGAGAAAGGGTTTAAGCGCTCCCACTCCTGCTCCGCCCCCTCCTTGATGGAAATCCATTCCTAACAGAAGGAGGCGACGGCGTTCCACGACTTTTCACTCCGGACCTTAGACTGAACTACGGCCGGGAGTGAGAGGGCAACCAATCCGATTGCCGCGATCAATTCACGGCGCTGCGATGCCCAGGCGGTATCATCATCAATCCGCCAAAGTGTGCAGCGCCGTGTCCTCAACAACGTCGCGGCAGTCGCCGCAGTGGTGACAACCGGGCGTCTCTTGCCGGCCTATACGACACAGGAACCGGCCAAAACAACCATGGCCAGTCATTACCTGTGTCAGCCGGAAAGTGAGAGCGCCATGCCGCCTCTCCAGCCACTCTTCAAAAACGGGTCTTACCGCCACGATTGTGGCGTGCCCGGCACTGGGGTGCACAAGTCGATTCCTCCATTGTTCCACCAGGACCTGGTGGAACTCGGACCGTTCCGCCTCTAGAGCGGGAGGAGATGGTCCTTCGCCCCGAGCCAGCGCCTCCTGACGCCAACGGTAGAGCGACGCCAGAAGCGCCGCTTCCAAGTCGCAGGGCATCGATCTAGCAAGGAGGCTCGCTGCCTTGAACGAGATCGTGCGGTAGCCTCTAATTAACCTGACGGCCATTGCACGCTGAGGCGCACGAAGCGCTGAGATATTACGGGCCGTCAGGTTATCTCCCCAAATTGGGGCCCCATAAAGAGCCATGGACCGCACGACCCCTTCGTAAAGCCTCCGGCAGGAGGTGCCTGGCCCCCTTAGATTGGGCAGCAGACGCGCAAGCGCTCCTGCAGCGCCCAGAAGACAGAGGGCCAGTCGATGAAACTGGGGCAAAAAGTCCCATCGGCTGTCGAGCAAGAGACCCAGATACTTAAGGGTTGGCTTGACAGCGATGCGGACCCCTCCTACCATAATGTGGGACCCTGGTGGCCGGTTCCGAGGACCGTGGAAACATACCAACCGCCGGATACGATTGACGACTTGTGCGACCCCAGCGGTCGCCAGTATGGCCGCCGCCCGGTGCGACTTACCCCTCGCCGTGACAAGTGTGTCGTCAGCATATGACGCCGACGCCACGGAGGAGTGCACCTCGCAGCACCCAGTCGTAACCGATGTTCCGCAGGAGCGGACCCAGAACCGATCCCTGTGGAACACAACACGACATCTCTCGCCGATTCCAACCATAGTGACCCGGGTAGATCACTTCCTTTTCCGAAAAATATGCCTCGACAATGCGGCGGAGGTAAGTCGGCACTTGATGAAATATAGGTGTCTCCCCAATACAACTCCAGGGCAATATTCTTCGCGTCGATAGTGGAGCGCCCGCGGCGGAAACCATACTGGTTGTCCTCCAGATCCGGGCCCACTGAAGAGAGACGCTGGACGAGGCGCTCCGCAATGATGAATTCGAATAATTTAGCGACCTCGTCCAACAACACGATGGGCCGGTAGGCGTACGGGGAGTCCGCCGGGCGCCCTTGCTTACTGATCAGGACCAGTTTCCCCACCTCCCACTGGCGTGGAAACTGGCCCTGCTCTAAGCACTTGCTGAGGAGCCCACCTAGTCGGAGCGCGAGCTCTTCCAAGGCCAGGGCCCACGCACGGCCTGGAATAGCCTGGCCCTAGGGCGGTAATATTGCAGCGAAGTCTTGCCACCGCCGCTCGCAACTCTACTTGGGTCACTACGGGAGCCACGTCGTCGTCTAAGTCCGCGTTGGATGCCATGAAAGGCGGAACCATCGGCGGAGGAGTGTGCTCCGACCGTGAAGGGAAAAGAGCGGCCACCAGTTCCTCAACTAATTGGGACCGGAGACTCTGGGACAAGAGGGGCGCCCAGGGGCGAAGCTTGCCATAAGATATGGACGCCCCCAGGGATTACGGTCTAGAGTCCACGGGAACTCTTGGCGGGCGTGATCTTTGAACCGCTTAATAGCAATTTTGAGCCATTTTTTAGCCGCTCCATTGGCCTCATATAGTTCCACCTCACTGGCAATAAAATCGGGAGAGCGGCGACGCCTCCTACGAAGCCGGATGTACTGGTGTTGGGCTACCATACAAGAATGGCGTAGTTGGCCGATGTGATCCGACTACCAGTACACCCGACGCCCGGCTGGAAAATGGCGAGATACTCTAGGCATCGTCGCATCACAAATTTGAGTCATGGCCTCCCGGAACCACTCTGCCTTCATTTCGATATTATCAGGCCTGGCCGGTTCTGGCACCCAGGCCTGAACGATGGAGGCTTCCAGGAGGATCTCCCGATTTAGCTTTTTCAAAGCCCAACCCGGACCGCCCCCAATCGGGGCCCTTGAGGCTGAAGGGTCGGAGGTCTGGGCGGAGACGTCGAACCAAATGTAACGGTGGTCCGACAACGTCTCCGCCTCCTCGACGACGCACCAGCCTTGGGCACGGCGTGCTAAGGCAGGGCTAGCTAAGGAGACATCTACGATGGAGCCGCCCCGCTGACGCACGCACGTGTGCACTGACCCACCATGAGTCACCGTACCTTACTTGCTCTTTGGGGTACTCTCCAATCTTTGCGACGGCGGCGACGACCTCTTCCTTCATCATGGAATCGTCCAGGCCGGTAATGCGCAGGTCGACAGACTTTTTGGTCTAGAGACACGGACCTCGTCTGACTCTAGAACCTGGCGGAGGCTTTCAGCCAGGTGGTCCGCCTGGTCGCCACTTGCGAGCCTCGGCGCTTTAATTAGGCGAGCACCGGTCTGGGTTGTTCGACACCGCAATCCTGCTGTGATCCCTAACACCGGGTAACACCTAATACCGGGGTCAATCGCCGTCCGCGCCTTCTTAAGGAGCTCTGCATGCGTGGCACCTCGCTCAATAGCAGCTGGCTGCAGTGTCAAAACCACTGCAGTGGAGCGAGGTGCTTGGAGCTTCTTGGCCGTCTTTTTGACTGCTTGTTTGGCCTTCTTTGCAGCCTTCTTCTTTTTAGCCGCATCCTTTTTCTTTCCTACAATTTACCAATCGTCGGTCTCGTGAGTGGGAACTACAGTGCGTTCGCAGGAAGCTGCGGGGCACTCCTTGGGAGCGGTGGGTGCGGACTTAGAATGCGGCTTCTTCTTGCCTTTTGCTGTGGCTGGGGTTAATGTGACGGCCTCTGAAGTGGGTTTCGGAGGCCGCGAAGTCGTCAGCTTGGCGGCATACGATGGAGCTGATGGATCTGCCATAGGCGGCGGGGCAGAGGACTGAAGCTCTTCCCTAGTTTGGCAGTCTGCTGCCAATGGAGGTCGCAGCAGCCGACCCTCCATAACGGAGAGTTTCGCCCGGAACTCGCCCAGCTCCTTACGGACCAACGCCACCAGGTTCGACTCCGTCTTGTGCTGCGACTGGTCGTGCCGCTTTTCAAGCTCTTCTTGGCGCAATCTGAGCTCAGCTATTTCCTGCGACAGGTGGGCATTTTCTGCCTGCAGTTTACCTGCCTCATCGCTTGCGCCGGCTGAAGGTTGCCTCTGATATTTCCTTAATAGCCTCAATGGACTCTTTGAGTGATTTCTGACAGGTCCCTTTGAGGCCTTTGGATTTTTTGGAAACCAAACGGATGGCTCCAACGTGTCATTGAGCCTGATCTTCAGCTGCGGCGTCGGCAAATCTTCGGCGTCCAGCTCCATCGCAGACTGTTGCCTTCCCGCAACGACTCGCCGGCTTGTTGCAGCGATGAGGCTATCCTTATCACAAAACGCGCTTAGCGTTTCTAGGTCGACCTTCCGTATTGCGGCCACACCAGTGCAGCGTTCGCTTTGCCCAGAACCACGTTTTTGCCACGGCCGGGCGGACGTCCGCGTCCTCGTCTCGCTGCCGGAACTTTTGGAGCCGGCACCGCATCCTCGCAAAAGCCCTCCAACTCCGTGTTGCGTGGAGGCACACGAGCGTTTGCGCGCAGTTTTCTTAGGTGCAGACTCCAAGACTGCCTCGACTTCAGAAACCTGCTCCGAATTCGCGTTTACATCTGATCGCGCAGAACTGGACGTGCGAGATCTACTCATGTTTTGAAAAGTTAAATTTAATGTTGGTTTCATACTGAATCCGACGAGTATGGGAGAGGTGGTCGACCCAGGCAGAGATCCTGATACCCGGGCAAGCCTACTACGCTCTGGGGGTCGGCCGGTGCCCTGAGGGGACCGCACTAGTGACTGAACTACCCATCAGCCATGCATCTCCTCGCCGTGCGGCAGCAACTTTGAGATTCGGGGTGGTTTTTATAGAGGGCCACTCCCTCGCAGTCCGGGGGGTGAAGCCAAGACCCTCGGTCCCGTCAGCAGCCGCGAGACGTGATCCACAACGCTGCACAATACGGGGTTACGATGTGTTCTAGACGGTGACAACGGGGACAAAAGTCAAAAGAAAAGGGGGGAAACGAAACGAAAGAACAAAAAAGGGGACGGCACAAAAAGTGGGAAACAAAACCAAAAGGAGGGCAAAATCAAAAAGGGGGGAGGGGACAAAACAAAGGGTCAAATAAAGGAAGAAGAATCGTCAGGGTGACGAGAAGAGACCCTGTTGTCAGTTCGACGGCAGGGTGAGTGCACGCCGAACCCGCCAAAGGGGCTCTCCCATGTCCACTCTAAAAGAGAGCGGTACCGGGAGAGCCGGGCTCAATGATAGGGCCGCCGGCCTGGGGATGGGACTAGTGTCCATCCCCCCGCCTCCGGTGCCAAACGCGACGGCACAAGGCACCGGTTGTCAGAATATTAGCCGTCAGCAATAATGAAGAGCATTATTGCTGGCGCCCAGGGTGTACCACGGGGAGGTTTTCTAACTCACACCCCATGTTAATAGATTACCTGTGGCAATACCGAAAACTTATTTATTATAATACCTAGGTACCGCGCTAAGCCGCGCCTACCTACCTACGCCTTAGAAAAATGCCGCCAGAAGGATGCCACGCTCTGCGTCCTTGTCAAGTTTAGTGGAGTGTTGTTAGACTGTGCGAAATTTCAGTAATTTAAGGGTAAAAATTCTGATCAATATTGTACTTAAAATATTATGAAGACGTTTTACGGTGATTTAGATTCTTTTTATTATTATTCTTAGCATGTTTAAAGTGAGAAACAAGCCCTTAATGGATCAGACAGGGTTTATTATATACACTGTATATTCTCTTTCCTGTTGTAGGTGCGGTCAAAAAAGTGGTCTACCAATTTTGACAAAAGATTCTGTGAGATCTAATTATCGCCGAGGTTGATTTTTCTAACTTGACACATGTGTCATGACCTAAATTTAATATTTAATTAAATTATAGTAATAGTCACTTTCATAATATTACTGCAATGACGTTCAAATAAATCTCAACCGTAGGGTGGTAGACCACATTTTTGGCCGACTGCATATCGATACTTGTGGTGTGGTGCTTTTCTAAGACGCATGAACGGTTGTTGATATTTACTCCCAGAATGAAAGCACTAGTTGTTGAAATGTTTAGTAGAGTTTGAGACCGAAGAGTGGCTCAGTGCCTGCCTTCCTCATGCGTGTGTGCGGTCGCAGGTGCTGTCGGCGCTGCGCGCGGCGTGGGCGCGCGGCGCGCTGTTCCGCGTGAGCGCGTCGCAGACGACGGGGCGCGAGCACGTGGTGGCGTGGGCCGCGCCCGCGCCGCCCGCCGCGCCGCACCACTACGCGCCGCCCGCCGACCCGCGCCGCCTGCTGCGATCTACGCTAGATGACCTCTACGCGCTCATGGCCGACCACTAACACTAACAGTACCGAACCTTCTACCGACCACTACATACTGCAGTTCTCACATGTGTATTGGACTGTAGCCCGCTTCCTATATCATCGTTCGGGCTAACAGCGTCAACCTTCTCCCATACCACATACTAGCAATTCTCACATTCGATTGCAGCCCGGTTCATCATCGTTCGACATTCAATACCGCGAATACAACATTCACAAAATTTTACAAGAGTCTAAATCGTTACTTAGTAATATTATAAATTAAAAAATAACTCTTTCTGTCTGTCGGTCTTTCGGTCTGTCCGTCTGTCTGTTATCTATTCACGGCTAAACCTACGGCAACTTTTTATTGAAGTAAGTACCACGCGGGCGGAGCCGCACGCTAAAGTTAGTAAACTTTATAATTCATGCTATAACCTACAATTTGAAGTGCGTAGTTTTGCACGACTCAAAAAGTAACAGGTTTGGTTTATCTTCTAGGCAAAATTTATTTATGGAATCGGGTATTTTAACGTATAGGACGATAAAAAACTAAATTCTGATTTTTAAACCAAATGTCACATTCGCGGTTTCGGAAGCCGAATGACGATATCATAAAACGAATCGTTTTACCTACGAACAGTTAATTTCTGACAGATATTTTAGGACAAATATGTCAAAATTTAAGTGTTCGTAGATAAAATGATTCATTTCTTGATAGAAACCAGACCTAAATTGATAACTCTGTTCGTAAGTGCGTGCGCTAACGTGTGTGCACCTCACTGCTTACGGATATATACGATTTATTTCAATACACCACAAAAAATGTAAATGATTCGAATCAATTCGAAATATTTATAATATTCGATGTGTGTTAATAGTTTTATGATAAAAAGTGACAATGAAATTGATCATATCGTTGTCGATATGTTATAAAATATTTAATTATGTTTCAAATAGTAATTAGTAACAACGAATAAATTGACATTCGAATGAAGGATCATACAATTTTGGAGTCATTCGAATTGTTTTTAGTAACAATCGCGCATTAGTACTCCTCAGCAAGTACAGATAAAATACTTTAATATGTGTATGTGTGTTTTATAACCACAGTCGTAAAATATTTACTCGACTAAGGGCCGGTTTTTCAATCGTTAGATAACTTTTATCTGATGAATAAATATGGCGGTATGACATATTTTTTATACAAAAGCTGTCAAAACGTCAAATATATTCCTCAGATAAAAGTTATCTGACGATTGAAAAATCGACCCTAAGTGAACGAAATATTTGTATATTCGAATCTGATATAGATGACACATCAAATAATTTTGGCTCCCACGATTTAAGAATATTTTAAAATATACGTTGTTCTGCACATTACTAAAAAAACAATCGCTTCTTAGATTCACAATATAATCATATACACAATATAATGAATTGACGAATCCACACTTCGAATGAAATAACGTACTAAATTTGATCTTTTGAATATTATTTATACAACGAAAGCTAAAAATATTTTTAAGTAAACTTTTAATTTTATTATCAAACAGTATTTCTAGCATTTTAAAAGCTACTGTAAAAATGAAGACTGTTATAGATCTGCATTTTATAATTATTATTATACAGTTCAGTATTGCATGTACAGTCGGCAACATAAGTTGCTGAACATTAAAAATAATGTTATTTTATGAATTGAAGATTATATCTATAAATAAAAAACGAACACTTGTCATAATTTTGAAAGATGGAGGAACTCGAAATCCAGCGCATATGTATCGACTTATGTTGCTAACTGTACACGAAACTAATATAAATAATTTTGTTAAGTCGATTTTATAAGACTCGACTTCTGTACCAGGAGCAGCCACCTGTGTAAGAGAAAACAAATACCTTGTTTATAACGGATAGCTGAATTTGTGCTACATAATGTACAATGGTAATATTGCCTGTTCAATTTTCTCTACGACTATTCAAACATGAAAACTATTTAATGAATCTATAGCTACGGACTTAACATAAATTCACATAAGAACAGACTTAGGTCTGATTTCAGCGTTACCTTCTACAAGATCTAAAATTTACACAACGATAGTTCATGTTAAACATCTATATTATTGTACTAGTAGCGCCATCTAATGACTGTAGCGGTAGTTTCCACTACCGCCATCTATAGGTTTAACTTAATCATTTATAAATATGATATGAACTTAATCTTTTATAAAAGTATTAAATCGTGACATGACAGACACAAAATATGACTAACTTTCATTATACAAGAATGAAAATACCACTGACACGGTTAACTGACTGTACTAGTTAGCAACGCGTTATCAACTAATCGTAGTCGCGAACGCGTTGCCTAGTGATATTGCCAACACGTCGCGCGGGTTTTAGGGTAACTGATAACTGAGGTAAATGACATGGTTAGCCTTTATTAAATATAAACTATTATCAATAAAATCACAAATATGATCATTGTAAATAGATAAGTGCAATTATGCTAAAATATTGCAATATTTCTGGGACAATTTTAATAAAATATTCTCTACGTCTTCCAATGTTCTTCCTTGAAATGTTATGTATTTTTGGTAGCTGTATTATAAATAAGAGACTGAGATATATACATCGTTATATAGATTTGTTTACTATATTATTATATTAGGTATAATATTATTATAAGAGATTCTCACATAAGTTCACATTCGAAATTTATGGTCTTGATCCCCAGCGTCTAATTTTAGCAATTCGATCGTGAATCAATCATTTATATTTATATGCAAAGCTTGTATATTTAAACGCATCAAATGTTTGGTTCTACCACAAATTTAATATAAGCTGATCGTCAGCTTTATATAACACGCCAATTCACACGTATACGCATAGAATCGTGCGTACGATCGTCTTGAAACAAGATGGGCAATGTACTGCCGAGTGCCCATGCTTCGATGTTGAAGTGACCGAGCCGGCCATCTGCTTCTGTTTAATTTGTGATTATGCTTCCTTAAATGTAGAACTAATAAACGAGAAATAACGAACTATCATGTCAACGAAAATTTGATGCTGGGCTTTGAGATTTGTTTATGTGAAGCGATTTTGGCCCAGTTCGCAATTTGTTCTCAGAATTTGATATCCTTGTACTATTTATCGAATTAAAAATTGTCTTTAATGTCGTGAATAGTACAAAAATGTCACATGATGGATTTGGCAAATTTTGGACAAGATATCAGCTGTGAGTGACATGACGATGATACTTTTATGTTTAGACATTATTATTGACTACCTTTATGTCTTACACTTTATAATAAAGGATAAAATAATTTACTTACCAACAAAATAATTTAAATTTTTGAAATTTAAAGTTATATAATGAAGTACCATCGTCATGTTATGTACAATCAGTATTTAGGTATAATACATATTATATATAATATTTAGGTCTGTAAGCATCTTGCCAGTAAGAGGGAGTAACTTTATATTGCCAAGAGTGTTATAAGCGTAGCGCTAGTGTCGACACGGCTGTTAGAACAAGTGGAAAGGAAATGTAGTTTTTTTTTTGGTGTAGTACATTCCTGCTTATCCCACTGGTAAAACATCAGCGTGATCATGATAATGTGCGTCTCAATCACGACTTTGTTGTGCGTGCTGAAATACTATTATTTAAGAAACATTGCATTAGACCAGCGTTTCGCAAGCTTTATTATGTCCTGGCCGGGTCTTTTGAATGTTTCACCATCGTGACTAACCACAAGTCCTAGAGCACATAGGAAAATAAAATAACACATTTCACGATCCACACAAACACTTAAGTAAAAAACTTAATATTCACTATGGTCGTACCACATCATTAATTCTTCTATCGTCTGTGTAGGTATAATATCCCATAGTGAGGTGTATACATCATATAATACATATGTATCTTTAATATACCCAGGCGTTTGATTAATACACTGTCACCTTTCGAATAAGGAATACTGTGTAGCAAATATTATATTACGCAGGACGCGTGACGACCAGCACTCCTTGCGGCTTCACTGGCGTGAATTTAGGTTATGTTGAAACAAACTCAGATTCGCATTTATATTAGTAGTTAGGATATAGTCCAGGTTTATCAGTGACAACTACACAGGCGTTAAAAATATGACAATTATACTGTCAAACTGTCCACGCTCGACCGTAACTCAGGACTACTGTTATTAAAACTTTAATCTCTAGTACACGCTGCTTAATATTAAATACTCTGATTACATGTGATATGTATACTCATAAATAGTGTACTCATCATCAAAATTTCCACTTGTCCTAACACCCTTATTTATTTATCGTGTAAAGTTTGCTCAAAACTGACAACGTATTATAATAATAATTAATATTTATGTAGTAAATATAATAAATCCACAATGACCTCTATTGCTACTAGCGCTATCTGCCGACACGAAGCTCAAACTCTATAGTGCCTTAGTAGTTTTAGTTTTATATAGAGATAAGATCAATTTTACTTTTCGATTGACATTTTATAATCTTTGTGGAATGGGTCTTTAATAAAGCATCACAAGAGGTATAAGACCTTAATCTTTAATTATTTGGATAAAACTGGCCATGTAGCGGGAATAAGACTTTTAACATACAGGAAGAGTGATTCCATTTTTAAATCTGGATTTTGTCATTCGAGCGCATTACTCTTATCCAACTTTTAGTTTTTATTTTTGGTAAGGATTGATTCGAGTTTTAAAACAAAACGCATGTATTATCCACAGTCTTACCACAAAACAGTATTGAAGCAAAACGTCATTTAGGCAAATTCCAAATTGACTCTTTTTTAAAATTCGTGTTAAAAATGTGATAGCAGGACATTTAGACAGGTATCTAAATTTGATCACCGATTTGCCATTTCTACGATTGATGTACATTTTGCTCGCCCATTCCGCTATTCATCCAATTTACCCATTTAAATAATGTTACAGTATTCTGTTATTAATTGGTGAAATAGATCATATTTCAAAAATTACTCGATCTGTATTCTCGTTAATATTTAAATGCTATTACTAATTATAAATAATAGTTTAAGTTTGTCATCACATGTCTTCCTGATGCAACTCTTCTTCCATTAAACTTATTTTTACTTGTTATTTAAATATTATGTATAGAGTAAATATTAATTTAATATTAAGTCAAGCATTTATTACACAGTTTTAATGATAAAAATCAATATTTTTTGGTGCAGACAATTAATGATTAGAAATATTTGTGTCATGTTTTTGGGATATCACTTTTGAAGTAGCTCTCTAAACAAACTGCAAGAGTTATTGTGATTTAGACTGTATAAAATTACGGCCTATTTAAAATAAGATGCTTAAGTAGTGCTTTAATAGTGCCATAGTCCCAAAGACTGTCGCCATGAGTATGTATATCACTGTGGGATTATGTCGCTACAACTAATATTTTTAAATTAATTGATGCACAGTATTAACGCTCGGGCGTCCTTCGTATAATAGGCACTACTGTGCAGCTCTTATGAGGCTTCTAAACGAGCAATATTTTCTTGTAATATGTGGCTGCAATATTTTTATCTATATACCGACCAGCTCGGAACATTTAACTGTTTCGAACATTCCAAACTTAATTATTTGGATTTGAATATGTACAATAATGAAGTGTATTCCATAATATCGCTGTTATTTCCGGCCAGTATATTGCAGCCATATAATATAATTGTTTAAAAGCCCATTTACATAAACTTTTAAATTAAAGGCCTTCTAAACATTGCATACAGTGTTTGCGGTGACGTCAACTAGACCTATTTTCGTCGCGCTAAAGGGGACGTTTCCTCGACGATAATAATATTATGTGGTGCCTTGTGGGACAGTTGTGTCACAATTTTGTTGTAGTTTTTATAAAAAAGAAGAGGGTCTGACCACACCATTTATGTTCTACTTTAGAATGCTATAGCTACTTCAAGACAAGAATCAAAATTTTATTAGTTTGCGAATTTAAATGGTATACTAGAGTTGTATGACTCTGGATATACCTTGACACGTTGATCACCCATATGTTTTCTTATCTGTAGCATCGTTGATGAGCTTAACAAATATATGAATAAATAAAGCAACGATCAATCGTGTTGAGCTGTGTTGATAGCAATAAAAATGTTTTATCTCACAAATTATATAAGGTGAAGTAAAACAAATGAAGCCGCATGTAGCCAAATGTTGCCATACTGTAAAATATTAGCTTGCCAAAGTAAATAACTATTGAGTATACTTTGGATTATATTATGTACTTGTACAATAATTACGTTTACAATTACAAATATTATGTTTAATAAATATAGTTATTTATATAAAATGTATTTTATTTTTATATTACGAATACATAATTATAAAAGACTGTTATTCCCTTTCCACGTGTAAGAAAGTGCCTTAATTTGTTTTTAAGCCATAGAAATCAATGCTTTTAGATGCAATATAAGGAATAAATTAAAATCTAATGAAAAATGCATTACACATTATTTTTTAGTAGTAAGTATTTAAAATTAATCTAAGTTACATATTTCAAAATACCACTTTTAACAGTTTTAACCACACAAGCTTCATACTGAGTGTCATTGATGAAATACATATATGATTATGTTAAAACATTTTTTACGGGTTAAATGGGTAATGCCCAATTTATATGTTTTACGAAGATCAGCTAGGGGTCGTTAAAGAGCAGCCACAAAAGTGTAAAGTTTTTCTACATTCAATTTTGGCATAATTGTAGCACGCATATTCTACACAATTTGCTTTTGTTATCGACCTGCCTGCGCTCAGACCTCATTTTAAAAAGTGTCAGGTAAAAGTATAGGTAGGTCGGGTGTCAAGACAATTTGAACCTTGTAGCAAGAAAATCTTAATATAATATGCAGTCTAGAATAGAGATCTCAATTGACTAATATGGTCGTCGCTGATAAAAATAGACCATACAAGTAGGTAGTCTCTTCCCGGCGTCGTAGGACGTGAATCAAAATAAAGCTAAGCTTTCATGAGTACAGTAAAGAGTATTCCTACAACATTACTACATTCATTGAAAATATAATTCGCAAATAATTTTCGACTGTATGGTTGACACAGGTACTTTGCCTAGATTGGCTGGAGAGGCGGCATGGCGCCCTCACCTTCCGGCTGACACAGGTACTGACTGGCCACGGTTGTTTTGGCCAGTTCCTGTGTCGTATAGGCCGGCAAGAGACGCCCGGTTGTCACCACTGCGCGACTGCCGCGACGTTGTAGAGGACACGGCGCTGCACACTTTGGCGGTTTGCCCCGCCTGGGCATCGCAGCGCCGTGAGCTGATCGCGGCAGTCGGATCGATTGCCCTCTCGCTCCCGGCCGTAGTTCAGTCTATGGTCCGGAGTGAGAGGTCGTGGAACGCCGTCGCCTCCTTTTGCGAGGAAGTAATCTCCATCAAGGAGGCGGCGGAGCGGGAGAGGTAGCGTTTGAACCCTCTCCCCAACCGCAGAGCCGGGCGCCGGAGGGCGCGCGATGACCTCCAGCCACCCTGAGGTTTGACCTGGGGGTGGCGGGCTTTGTGGGCCTGCCCGCCATCCGTTCAGCACCAGGTCCGAGAGGCGGCGTGCGTGTTCCCACGCGCGCCTCTGTGTCGAGTCCGTCTCCCCCCTAGGGGGGAGTAGACAGTAGGGAATTTTTGAGCGTGAGTCCTTTGGGTAGGTCTCTTCGGGTAGTGGCCTGCCGTTTCACACGGCGGGCCGTAACCTCGGCGGGGTCGCGACCGCATGCGAAAGTGATTCGCGCGGCCCCGTCGATAGTGGTGTGAACACCGTGGTAGGTTTAGTCGGTATTCCGGGAGGTACTTTACTATTATTCCATCTTTCTTTTACCCCGGCGAGTCCGACATAATCCCTCCGCCCGCCCCCGCGGAGGGATATGCGGCATTCCCCCACAAAAAAAAAAAAAAAAAAAAAAAAAGGTACTTTGCCTAGATGGCCGTTGTAGTTTCAGCGACCCACCCACCATACAAAGCAGCGAGGTTATACACCGTAGTGCGTGGCCCGAAGTCTCGGGATAGTCCGACATAACCCTCTCGGCGGCTTGTGGCGAGGCGTTAGGCATCAGGAACATTCCACCAAGTTAAAAAAAAAAGCTGTTAAATATTTCTTATGTTTGCGCGTATGTTACACATTGAAATTAACAACAATTTTATTTTGAAGCTAATAAATTTGATATTTCTTTTTGTTTTATATTTATCAGGCGTTTCGTAGTTGGTGTTTGTTTCGATGTTTTAATGTGTAGATATTTTATGATAGGATTGATAGGTTACCTTGTAGGATCACGATGTCTTGCTGTGTTTCTTGGTTTTTGGGTTTGAGTAAATGAATTATTGGGACCCAAGGTTGTTGTGGATTCAAACGATCTTTTCTGTTGAAATTAAGATGATGAGTAAAGTATTAAAACTTTGTTACAAAGCAGATAAGGTAAACAAAGTAGATAAATATCTCTAGTGTCAAATTGTTTCTCGTAAAGAGGCAGCACGAGGTATTGCTGTCTCTAGCGCTAGCACTGGACCGATTGCTTTTTCTCGAAGGATCAGCAACGAATTAGAGAGAGCTGGTGTCAGGATTGTGGAGAAACGTGATATTTTCTCCTTCCAACACAAAGGGAAGATCCTCCGATTAGGCTGGGTGCCTGGCGGGTTGCGGATCGACGGTTGGTGTTTGGAACTATAGCAACTCGCTGTGTAAACTTCGATTGCGCGATTAAGGATTATACTTTTATTATACTCTTGTCGTATGTTGTAACTTCTTGGTCTACGTACAGGTCGCTACAGAACTGTTGATAATTATTTAAGTACTCGCGTACCTACTATCGGGCAAGCTACGTTTACGTTTTTATCAGTAGAACATAATTTGGCTACCTTGACTTCCATGTCGCCAAAACACACTTACAGCACGTAAGTTGTTTTCATTACACTGTGTTTACCAACAGTATCATAAATACCTAATTCAGTTACTATGTAAAGTTTAAGAGAGGAAATAAAGAATTTGCTTATCATCTTTAGCCCCTCGTGACACTAACAATAAACATTGCGTAATTAAATCAAACAACTGTTTTAGGTAACTATACAAAATATAATGTAGGTATTTCTTATGACTATTATATGCAAATTATCGTTTGCAAACATGAATAGGTAAATCTACTTAGGTACATGTAAAACATTAATTAAAAAAGCCTTTAATAATTTCTGTTACTATTTATAGGAATTCATTTTAAATAAATATTTCCTTTTTAACACGGTGCTAGAATATCAGAAATGTAGTAGTCGGCGAGTAAGTCATAAAGAGTCGCAAAGAAAACCGGCAACAAACAAAATCAATGGGTATAAGCTAATATGTAACAGTTATATTGTATGTTACGCGTAAATCCTCACACATGGAGCATTCCACGTAAAGCGGACAGGTAAAAAATTTGGATGTTTCCGATTTCAATAATATTTGGTTATGTTATACCTATGTATGTACTCGATTCAGATACAAAATGATTTTACGGTACAAAGACTAGTTAACGAAATAGAGGGCTTTAAAAATTTTCTAACCGGTGGGTATGCGCTACTTAGAATCCCATTGTGCAGTTTTAAAATGTTACAATAAAATAAATAAAGTAGTCAAATTTATACTTCATTTAATGAGCTTTTTAAATGCATTAATGGAAATTTTAAAAATATTATAAAAATTTTAAAATTTGTAAATAAACTTATAAGTTATGGAAACATAATGTCGTTGTTTTATTGTAGTTTAAGGTACATCAAAATGCGATCAAATTATTAAACAAATCTATATTAGCAATACATTCTATTTAAAGGAGACCGTCCATATTCGGCTTGAACGTGGACAATCGTCTTATAAACAAAGTAAATTATTAAAAGTTTTGTTTTAATATATAATGAATATTGGTTACTATCCAATCGTATGAAATTGACGTTTAATAAAAATGATTTTTAAAACATTTTCATTTGGTTTAAAATGTGTAACTGAAATGGACAATCCAAATGGCTTGTTTGTTGTTGTTGTTGATTATTGATTAAAGATAACAAAATTGTAAAGTGTATTGGGTAATTTATTTTCATATTCTAGCAACACTTGACTTATCTGTCAATTCTGTTTCCGTCATTCGCTTTGCGTTTGTTCGCTCGTATAGTGGATGGACGTGATTATGTGTATGCTATTTTGTGTTTTATTTAATTATTTATCGAACTTGATACTAAACTTCATAGAATAATGTTTTCTACTTAGTTTAGGGTACTGAAAATTAATATTGTTATTACAATATAAAATTGTTCACGCCCAGGCCAGGGTCCCATACAAGGTGGTCGGACTCCTTTCTGTAATCTTGCGTTAGCTGGCGTTAGGCTCGACCCGGGTGCGGGCCGCTATGCTTCGAAACTGTAACTGGTCTAGCTCCTAAACGACTTCTACGCTCATTAAAAAACTTGGCAAGGATTATCTATACATTATGAGCTATTTTTAGAAATAAAAATTAAATGGTCGAACATTGTGAAATTCAAGTTTAAAAAGAACAAATATATCTTTTTACTTTATACAATATTTTTTAAAAT
Source organism: Catocala nupta (assembly GCA_963675205.1). Taxonomy (NCBI): domain Eukaryota; kingdom Metazoa; phylum Arthropoda; class Insecta; order Lepidoptera; family Erebidae; genus Catocala; species Catocala nupta. Next base: position 26,651,110 of record OY776082.1, read on the forward strand.
TCCTTAAATGCATTTAAGAAGCTCATTTAATGAAGTACACAGTCGAAGGCTTTATTTATTTTTTTGTATCTTTTAAAACTTGGTAATGGGCTTCGAAGTAACCCATGCGTACGGGTTAGTCAAATTTTTAAAGCCCTCTGACTCGTTAATTAGACATTGTACTGTAAAAACATTTTGTATTTGGATTGAGGACATAATATATAGGTATAACATAACCAAATATTACTAAAATCAAAGACATAATTTATTTTACCTGTCCGCTTTACGTGGAATGCTCCACATATAATACAATTATTATTGTTTTTGTCGAGTGCCACAAGAACGCGTTTTGGATCCTTTTTAGTAATTATATACCGGAGACTATTAATCAGCTGAAGACATTGTGTTAATGACAGCAAATAACCGGTTTATATGTTCATTTTCAAACTTTTCATTACGCTTAATAACTTTAGTGAGCTTAATCAATAACACAATAGTTTGGTGATCCTATTTAAACCTGGGGGTAATAATGATTATAACACACAAATAAATAAACATACAGGTTCGGTAAAAATTCCATCGGGTAAAGAAACTTTTCCAGACCTTAGAGAATTTAGCGCGAATTTAACAGATACCATTGTAACTTTTAAATTATTGATTATGCTAACAATAATTGAAATTAAAAAAAATAATTTGTTTGTACCAAATCAAATCATCCATTGTTACTAAGTGTTGGCTTTTATAAAAAAATATATTATGGAAAAATATCTAATGTGTGTAAATTGCTAGATAATGATAATTTTACATTAAGTATTAATACTTTAAACCGTGTGTGGTACTAGCAAATAAATAAAACCTTATCATGACAATTGGATTAAAAGCACAGTGAACTATACCGGTAACTATATCAGTGTGATCCAGGGCTAAAATATTATGCGTAATCTAATGGACAGCATGAGTTGGACAGACACATCTATCAACTATTCTACGAGTTGTTGCGATATCACACGCTTGTGTAAACAGTTACCTATTAAATGATAGTATTAGAATCATTTATCTCATTATCATGTTAAATAGAAAAAAAATACTAGTGAATCATTTTGTTAAGTTAGTCCTGCCTCTTTAAAGAAAGTTTTAATTTTAAGAAGTGAGTAATTTTAGTATGATCAAAAGCATTTTGTTTACAAATCTAAGGTGGCACATAATTATATGTTCGTCCTGAGAGCTGAGGGTTATCGTGACCAACGCAAAAAAGCAGATCTGCCAGCGTAAACAATAAAGCGAAGTGGTCCCCAACTTATAGTAAAGTATATCATTAAGGAGTTTTGGAAATTGTACTCACCGCTATGACAATACCAAAGGTAATTTGTCTGCGATCTCTCGTGAGATGGAAGTCATTTTCTATTCGGGCTATTCCAGGCTTGATTGTTACCAAGTTCAACATCTTTATTTGCCTTAATATTATCTAATGTCAATATTATACAATATTAATCAAAGTCAGTTGACTAGATGTCTAGATTTCCACATTGAAACAAGAACAATGAAATTCTGAACACCTGATTCCAAACAGTAGCTATTCTAATCCTTTAATAAATATTAGTTAATTATACTTTTTTAGTGATAAATTTATATTCACAGTTAATATAAATACGTCACTTTAACTATTGTTACACACAGTTTAATTTAGCACATGGTAATTACACCATAATATATAGTTTAAACAAATAACGAACTATTATTTATAGATAACATTTTAATATTTATAGAAACAGTAGGTAAGACGATAAAACATTCAAATTTCAAGATGGTCGACGAGGTTCCACTGGTGCTTGAAGAAATCTTGACTGAGAACCAGATCCATCATGTCTTGAAGCAGTCTATTGGAGAAGATGTGGTATCGGATTTAAAAAGTAGTGAAGTGAGGCCGGCTGTGGATGGAATAGCTGGCTTCCTCGGTGATCATATGAAGGCAGTCTTGAACGTGGATGTTGGAGGTGAAATAAAGAAAGTCCATTTATTTATCAAGCGCATTCCATCCTGGAATAAACCAAAGTCAGATTTTATTAATGAATTTAACTTTTATAGAAGAGAAAAGATGATGTTTAAAATATTGGCGGAAATTTATAAAGACGGTGAGTTTAATTTCGCACTAACATTAGTTTAGGAGCAAAATTGCAAAATTGAATGTAATAAAGTATTTGTTCTTCATTAATCACACATATTCTGCATAATTTCGTAATGAACCTAAACCGGTGTGATATATATTTTGACTATGTCGATGTTGGACAAAATCACAGCAGTTAAGACTGCTGTAATTTCGAGGCAAGAGACCGTTAGCATCAAATATTATACATATTTATTTAAACAGGACTCTTTTGAATCTCCACGAGGCATCACTTTCGCTTACATTTCATTACAATGCATTAGAATTATCACCATTTTGTAAATATACATTACATATGACATTAACTGCCTACAGATTCATTTGAAAAATTTTACGTCCTCAATTTACTTAACGCAAACGAGTAAATGGAATTTTATACAACGTCATCAATTCTAGACTTCACGTAAAAATGTACATTAGTACCATAAACAAAATAATAAAGTATAACATATATATTTATTTCAGAGCCAAATCCATGGTACGTAAAAGCTTATATTTACACCAATTCTATGCTCGTTATGCCAGACCTAACATTAGATGGGTATGCATCACGGCCTTTCCTTGATACTTTGGATTTAGAACATAGCCTTCTAGCAACAACATCGGTTGCACGCTTTCATGCAGCAGTCGTGAACTACGAGACGAAGAAAAGTATTGAACTAAAACGTCCATACAGTACTTTACAAGAGGTTGGCCATTTGTTAGCAGAATCAACGTTTTGTGACTCGCCATGGCTGAGAGCATGTCCTAAGTATTCGAAAAGTTTACTTAATACCTTTTCTACGAAATCCTACCGTAATCTCCCAGATATAGAGTCGAAATTAACTCAGCTGTATCTCGATGCATGTGATAGCTTGAAAGAATATGAAGATACAGTAAATGTTATACTCCACAAGGATCTATGGGTAAACAATATTATGTTTAAGTATAAAAATGAGTGTCCAATCAACGCTATATTGGTAGATTATCAGTGCTTACGTTACGGACCTCCTACTTTCGACCTGATGATGTTTTTATACGTGACTACAGATAGCCGCTTTCGTCAAGAAAGAGAGAAAGAAATTTGCGATCATTACTATTCTACATTTATTAAGAATTTGAGCAATGATGCCACGAAAAGGATAGAAGATTTAGGCTATGATAAAGAAAATTTCTTTAAGTGGTGTGAGAAAGCAAGAATGTTTGCAATGGTTGCAGCTATAGGTATATATCCTTTCATCCTCATGGATCCCAAGACTGCTCAAACAACGTTTGATGACCCTGAAACTTATGAGAAATACCTTTACGAGGACCGATCGGAGCCTGTTGTGGCCCAAGCTACTAGATGCGAAACGTATAAACGCAGGAATTTAGAAGTTTCCGAAGAGTTCGTCGAGGCTTATATGTTGAAGGAGCTGTGATATCATATTGTGATTATATGCTGTTTCAATTATTAAAGGATATTTCAATTTTTGATGTATTTATTCTAATATGTATATTTGAACATTAATTTTATTGCTGAACATAGATCACATTCGGTGACAGCCAATCGATGGTGAGTGGATTGCGTTCACACACCTCGTGTCATAGATCCTTCTAATAGCCATGGCATGCTCTCCAAGGTACAAGAAGAACTTTTTACTAAACTTCGTGCTGCTGTACGAGATAGTTGTAGTACTGCTTCGTGCTACTGCTGTAAGAGATTTTGCCGGTAATTTACTAAATATAATAATAAAAGGAGGAAGGAAATACAATAAATAGCTAGATAAGTTGGTTGATGAAGAACCTGGTACCTAGATAATATAAATGGAGAGAAAACGTTGGAGATGAAGAAATAGGTAACATAAATAGGAACAATATTGGCGAAATACGATGGTACTAAATTTTATAACCACCAAGCACGACCGCCCAGCCTAGTCACAGGATTCTACCCTTGTGTTAGATGACGTCATGGTAACCACTGTGAAGGAATATATTATGATGTTCCTCCCACTAGAAGTCGGGATAGATGTTGCGCGTGAATAATATTTATAGAGGATATTCTAAGCGATAACTTTAACTAAGTTAAATGCAGCAACGGTCCATTAATTAATTTGGTTTTTATGGCTTTATTATTGGCACGTACTAGATAAATTTATTCTTGAAAAGAATTATAATAATATAATAATAATAATAATAATAATAATAGGCTTTCTGAATGCCAAGGCCCTTCAAAACCGCGAGGTATGCAACCTCAGAGAATACTTTCTCCAGGCAGACGTGGGTATGCATCGGGATGTAGTTGCTGTAGACATCGGACTCACCCCGCTCAGTTTGGCTAAAGATAAACAAATTAAATATCTCGATTTGGCTCTCGAGGTTGTCGACATGTGGGATGTAGATTCGGCAATCATTGTACCGATAGTCATATCTGTCAATGGTCTAATAGCCAAGAGCCTCGATCACCATCTAAAGAGGCTCGCGTTGGGTGCTTGGATCAAGGGTTTGATGCAGAAGGCAGTGCTATTAGATACAGCACGCATTGTGAGGAGGTTCCTATCTCTGGAATCCTAACCACCGGCAGCTTGGACCCTGTTCCCCATGCCGGTGGGGTACCATATATTTTATATTTTTAAATGTATTTTTATAGGTATATGTATATTTAAAAATGAAAAGTATATTGATAATATGTGAATAAAGAGTATAATAATATTTATTTTCTCACCACAATATTACAGCAATTACAAAGAATGAAACAATATACCAATGGCAATCTTTACATATAATATAATATTCGTGTAATTGAAAATGCGATAAGCCGATTAGCGAGTAAGAATTATTAGTAATCAATTGAATTTCGTGTAACACGTGCCTACAATTTTGCGAGCATAAATATTGCAGGTAAACAACCTTGTATGTTAGATAGGTACTTATCTATCTATATCCTTTAATAAAATTATTAGAAGGCTGCATCTAGTTGTATTAGAAAATAATTTGGTTTCGTATGGATACCTATTTATTTGGAGTCATAAATACATATCTGTGTCTTCTTAGGCAAACTCAACATCTTGAACTTTAAAACTTTGTGTTGTGTTCAATTCTTTATTTATTATATTCATTTAGGTTTTGTTTAGAAAGTTTATTACATTTATGTTAGTTGCTGTCCCAAGAAAATATACACTCTGGAATCGCGATTAAAATATTATTTCAGAATTATAAAACTCATATTTACACGGTGTTACAGCTATGTCCATATATTACTTACGGACTATATAAATATTTTTTTATTTATAATAATTTGTATAATACATTTTATTTGTGTATTTTATCGTATCCGAAAATTTACTTCAGGATCAAAATCTATTTTATAAATAGTAATGTGTACTCAATACAAAGGTCTTTTTATTTTGATACTGTTTGTTTCGGTATCACGAACAACCACTGAACGGGATTTGATGCGGTTCATAATTCGGTAGGTTGAGATCCAGATTTAATACTAAGGCATTTTGCATCTAAGTAATTACATACAGTAGAAGATTATAGTATGCCCCACGGAACAGCCCCACGTATATAAATAATAGAGGTGAATTTTACTAGATTTTTTGTGTTTGAATGTTACCCATAAGTGTCACTTTAATATATTTTTTTAATGCTGGTAGTGGCCTACGACCATTGTAGATAGTGGTAAGCGGTTACAATCTCTCATGGACTTGGCTGCGTTGTCTTGGTATCCCAGAAGGACTCAAAGGTAACATAACTAGGTTGCTGTCTTCTGTGCACTACATAGGTTGCAAAGAAGCACTCAGATTTCTTTATAGTAAGCAGTTACCGTAGCCTATTCTCACCTGCGACATCAGCTATATCATTTGCACGCTACCATCTAAGATGAAAATATCAGATAAGGACACCTAGTGTGTGATTGGACCACTGAGAACCCATTGAACGAAACGCAATGCTACGGAAATTGCTAATTAATGACGAAATTCTTCGAAACCTTACTGGTTTCAGCATGAATGACTTTATATTATATATCGCTGGCTATCTTCTATTTAATAATGGCATGAGTCTCTTGGCATCTGTCGGACATATTTAGACTAAAGAAGAAAACCTACCTATACCTATATAAAAATAAAGAACTCATTGGTAACTGATCAATCTTACTTAAAATGGTGAAAAGTGCTGAGAACATAGCATACAATTAATATTTATTAAGCATGCTTACTACTTACTTATACCCTGTAGGCACTCATACACACTAATACATCTCTACAATATGATGCTGCTGTATTCATATTTGTATGACGATATTCTGACGTAAAACATCGTGCTAATATGCCTAACTCTTGTACCACATTTTATACAGATAAATTATTAATTACTTATATTGCTTAGTTAGCTCTTGTTCCAAGGGTTACTAGTAAAATCCAGTTCGATATAAAAACAACGATTTGACTGTTTACTTTATCAGTGTGAATGAAGTCGTATTAAATTGATAGCCGATATATAGAAGCTTCTAGATACTGCTTCTAATAGTTCTTGTACACAACGCAGTTAGCTGGTTACATGCGTGAGTCATAGGTTTTTACATGGAGCAAGTTCTGCCGAGAATTCGCATAAACTACGGCAAAACCATGATTACATACGAAGGAGCGCACTTTTACAACAAGATACCTCGGCCACAAAAAATGTTAACTCGTTTAATACATTTAAAAAGAGACTCTCTCATTTTATTGTAATAAATAAATCATTATTTGAATTCAATTAAGTATTGTGAATTAATTTTTGAACGGGTATCTTACAATATTGAACTTAAATAGATAATGCATTCACGCATTATCTATTTAAGTTCAATATTGTAATTGTATTATTATTTCTTGTATTTTATTGTTTTTTTTTATTCTCTCTCTGCCGTTACATAATAATATATAATATTCTATCACATACACACAGCACTATCTAGCCCAAACTAAGCAAAGCTTGTACTATGAGTACTAGCCAATGGATAAACATACATATGTATATGCCTTTTTTTGTAAATACATACATATTATACATAGAAACACCCACACCAAGACATACATCCATGTTCATGCACACAAATGTTTGACTTATGCGGGAATCGGCACCGCGATCTCAGGTGTTGCAGTCGGTTACACTAACCACTACGCCTCCGAGGCTGCCTGCGCAAGCTATGCTCGGGCCACAATCATGCGCATGTTGATTATATGGATGAAGTAGGTATTTGCCTGGATGACATAGCAGTAGTGAATACTATTACTATGCATAAGGTCACAAATTCCATTATGGATCGAGTAAAGTGAAAGAAAGTCAAACATTTATTAGTAGCAGAACACACAACAACACAGAGTCTAGAGTGTCTAGTAAATGTCAGCAGACGCGGTTTTTATTACTTGGGACCTAAATTTATAGCTGGCAAAATGTGAGTGTATTAGCCTTCTATCTATCTGTCCGAGGATTAAAGTGTAAGACTATGATGAATGATTAGGATAAGAATGTAAACAATATTACCGACTTAAACAAATTTATTCTAGCACACAATTAAAAACACAACAAACACTATACTTTACTTTGCCACTGTAACTGCTTCAAACTCTGTGGTATTTTCGCTTCCGTTCGCTTCGATGAATACCTGACCGATAACGATTGTGAACTGACTCGGCGAGCGCTGGCCTTGCCCTTTTATACGCGGTTAAAGCATTTCTGAAGATTTCTAGAAACGCCATACCTGGTATGTAAACAGTACAAAGATTCGAGAAAGTTCCAGCGCTATCTCTACCCTTCGCGTACCGACAAGCTGCGTAGTTCCGTAAGACGTTAATAGATGGCGCTGTAATAAACGATTACAAGGAACTGTCTAGTCTTCCCCACAGTGCCGATAGATGGCACTGGCTAACTGTAACAGTAGTTAGTAGTTTGTTTTTCTGAATTATAATATTACTAACGTCTCAACTTGAGCATTTTAATCGCGTAGTGTACAAAAGCCTTTATGACTCTGTATTAAGATCGTATCGATGCTTCAAAGCAATTCTTATTAAGCCGACCAGCTTCCAAAGGACGTGCAGACATTCATTTTAATAAGTTTATTAAAAAATAAATAATAAAGACGGTAGAGTTAGACAATGTTCAGTGCACCGAGTGTTGTGCGTCCGAATCCCGCACGGGTTAAATTTTTTGTGTGATTTAGAATTAGGTAGTTGTTCCGAGTCTGGGTGTATTTGATTTTTGTTCTTGTTTGTTTGATGGAGTGTTAGTTCCTCGTGACCGAAGAATTATATCAGGAAAGGACGTTCCTCTAAATAATTATTGTATCGATGTTTTAGTAGAGCCGAAAAATTTTGTTGTATATAATGTATAATATTTTTTTTAAATTAAGCCATATTTGGTGACCGCAGTGGCACGTTAATGGTAGGTAAATAAGTTCATTTGACAGATTTTATCTAATTCACTCGTGTAGGTAAAGATAACACTTCTATTGTTGGTTAGTAATAAATGCCTTTAAGTTCCATTTATTTTGATTCCGTGAGCGCTAACCATGATCTAGCGCTCTTTTAGAACTTGATGGACAATTTAAAAGTGCCTTTATTAGGTTCCATATTACCAAAAATTTCGGCTGGCGTAGTCGTTTAAGTGGTTGCCTTGAAACAGCTGCCGCGCCGAGTGTTGTGGGTTCGATTCCCAGACGGGATAAAAATTTGTGTGATCCTCAAATTGTTGTTTCGACTTTGGGTGTTCTTTGTGTCTGTTGTCTGAATGTTTAAGTCCCCCGTGACGTAGGAGTTATACATAGCACAGAAGTTTTCTTTATTAAAAAACAAAAGATAAATACAATCAACATGTAACACTATTTAATCAAAATTAGCGAGGAACTCTTTAATTCAGAATGTTTTGAAATACATTTATATAACATTTGATAATTAAGCCTGTATAGTAACGCAAATAGTAAGCTAATATTGTTCAAATTACAATATTAAAACAAACAAGACAAAAGAGCATTGTTCTATAAAGATAAAATTGAGCTATATATAAAGAGACGTTTATAAGACGACATAATACGGTTTCAAGATGGTGAGCGACCGGCAGTTGGTGCTTAAAGAGATTTTAAACGAAAAGCAGATCCAACATGTCTTGAAGCAGACCATTGAAGATGACCTACCATGTGAATTGAAATGGAGTGAAGTACGACCAGCTATTGACGGTATAGCTGGTTTTCTTGGTGATCATATTAGAGCGGTCTTGCATGTGGATGTTCAAGGTGAAGAAAAGGATGTTCACCTGTTTATAAAGCGTCTGCCAACCAGTAACAAACCTAAGGCAGAATATATTGATGAGCTTAACTTTAACAGAAGAGAAATGTTAATGTTTAAATTGATAGAAGAGATAGGCGTAGATGGTAAGTTTTCTTGCCATAAATTTGTTTTTTGATGATTATGTGTTTTAGAATGTATTTTAATTTCTTTTATTTGCGTAAGAGTTTATGATAGTACCTATTACATAATTTTGAATACTGTTACACTACTACTACTATTGTTTTTTACTAATTTATAAGCTTAATTTGACTCGTGACCATGGCTGCTGAAAAGCAACCGAACCGTCGGGGAAAGTGTAAACCTAAATATGAATAGTTAGTAGTAGTAGTAGTTTTAATAATTTTATTAGCTTAGAAATTAGTAAAATTGTTGTTTATTTAACAGTGTTAAATAAACAACGCGATAAAAACCGTATATAGTAGTTTAATTTCAATGAATAACATTCGCGTAAACAGAAGACAAAGTTTATGATAGTGTTTTTAAGCCTTTGTTATGTCTGTCTATCTTCCAGAGGTTAGATAACCTTTCAGTATCAAAATGCAAAGGAAATTTACTAAATTATGCCTTATAAAAAGACATTTGTTATTTTGCTATAATTGCGTTGAGCTTTAGTTTGGGTAAACAATGTTTCTTTTGTCACAATGTGACCAGGATAATCTTTCTATATGCAGAACATATGTCTGCGGAGAGTTCACGGGCTAGGCAGATATATAACACCGTATTTTGCGCACAGTGCACATTGTTAGATGCTGTATTCTTGTTGATAAATTCCTAACAGCAAATCCCAAAAACCTACATCACAATCAACGACGCAAATAGTGCCTTACCTACGCTGAATAAAATGTGTTTTTATTTCAGATCCGAATCCTTGGTACGTAAAATCCTACATTAATACAGAGTCCTTAATAGTGATGCCAGATCTGCAGTTAGAGGGATACGCAAGCCAGCATTTCCTCGACACCCTCGACTACGAACACATCTTCGTGACTACAACATCGATAGCACGCTTTCACGCAGCATTTGTTAATTACGAGACGAAGAAAAGCATCGATCTCAAACGTCCATACAATACTTTACAAGAGTTCGAAAAGATATTAGCAGAACCAACTTTTTGTGACTCTTCATTGATAAGATCAGCTGCTAAATTATCGGCGAATTTCCTTAAAGAGTTTTCCACGAAATCCTACCGTGAAATACCAGATTTAGAGTCGAAATTAGCTCGCCTGTATGTCGACGCATGTGACAGTTTGGTTGAACATAAAGAGACGTTGAATATTTTACTGCATAGAGATCTTTGGGTGAACAACATAATGTTTAAACATGACAATGGTGTTCCAGTCAATGCTGTTTTGGTAGACTATCAGTGCCTACGTTATGGACCTCCTGCTTTTGATCTGATTATGTTTTTGTACCTTACAACAGATAAACGGTTTCGACAAGAACGTGAAAAGGATATCTGCGATTACTATTATTCCGTCTTTGTAAAAAATTTAAACGACGATTCTAAAAAGAGACTGAATGGTATAGGATATAATAAAAAGAGTTTCATAGAATGGTGTGAAAAGGCGAGAATGTTTGGAATTCTTATAGCCATAGTAATTTTTCCCTTTATCCTAATGGACCCTAAGACAGCTCAAAAGACGTTTGATGATCCTGAGACGTATGAAAAGTTAATTAATGAGGATCGCTCGGAACCTGTTATAGCCTACGCCAATGAGTCTGAAAACTACAAACGCAGGATGTTGGCAGTCACTGAGGAGTTCATTGAAACTTTTATGTTGGAATAGCTGTGATATTATAACTACATTTTAATTTATTACAGTGTATTTACACATTATAATTATATTAATATGCAAATACCGAAAACTGGAGCATTATTTTTTTAATTTAAAAGAAGCAACAAATATTGGTTGCGGTGGTTTTTAATGTTTTTAGAATATTTCATAATTTACTACAATATTGATTGCAATATGCTGCCCGACAATAATAACCATGTTATAGAATACACGTAAATAATAACTACCAGAGAACTACGCACGTCAATAAAAATTTTATGTTTGGAATGAGCGATACATTCTACTTCTTTTAACTGTCTGCGATACTCGTAGTTTGAAATATTGCCGCCTATATATATTGCAGTAAAATGTGGCAGGTTCAGATTTTTATTTAAATATATCCCATACTAAAAATATTAAAGGAATATCAAAAAGTATCCTTACACAGTGTTGTCTATAGGTATCCCGCAGATTGAAAAGAAGTGTAGGCGTTAAAATTATGCAAAATTACAATATCACAATAAAATTATTTTGAATTTGATGGGTAGAATTGTATAGTAAATTCGCATGGTTCCAACAATACTGCTATTGAATACCTCTTAATATTACGGGATTGCTGTGCTGTGGTCTTGGGTTCGATACCCCGGTCTGGTATAAAAATATTAAAATAGAAGTAAATAATTGAATCCCTTTTATTAGAGAAAGAAAGAGAAAATAATAGATGGTGTTGTATGTATGTGATAGAATATTATTATTATAAAGTAAATCGAGCTTAAGGTCCTGGAATCGATTTCCAAAGCGGGTAAAGTAGTATACAATTCTCAGTAGCAACAAAGATACCAATACTGTCCAGTAGCCAACATTAAGCTGGCCTCCTATTACATGTGCCCTTAAAGCTTTGCTTTTAGTATTTCTGCTGAGGATTTCTTTATATAGAAACCTAAGAAAACTTTGAACCGATTAGGAAATTGCACCCATTGAAATTTCCTCCAATAATAAAATTTTACGTATGTGCATGAAGTGACTCTACATTGTAAACTAATTAACAAAGTTGTAGAAACAGCAGAAAAAGAAAAATTATTTGTTACATGGTTTTTTAGAATGTAATATCTGGGGTCAAATTTGCAATCGTCACATAACTTTTATCTAGGAAACACGTTTGAGTTTTTGATAGCTTTTGTATAGAAAATATATCACACCGCAATGCTTATTTCTACTCAGTCCTTGTCAACATATGTACCTACCTAATAACGGTTGGTATAACTTAACTTACGTTATGTTGTAAGACTTTTTACAAATAGCCCAATGGTTTGCTTAAAAATAGGCTAAGGTGAAGTCTATCAGCTCTGAAAAAAAAATCAAAAGTGACGTAAACCTCACTTTCAAACTAGCGAGTATGGGCACTTTATTTACATAGGACATAGGACACTTTCAATGTAAAAAAATCAGCTGCGTTACAATTCTTTCGGTCTGGCGGCTCTGAAATCTAGTAATATGACAATCACTACATTATAGTATGAAGTAGCATTTTTCATGTTCTGCACTGAAATGAAATGACTGCAACATATTTTTAAACAATTACTTATATACTATGTTACTCTGTGTATTTTTTATATTACACAAATACATAGGTAATATAATTTTTATTATTGTTGCTTTAGTGTAGCTGGTGGTCTGCAATGGTAATCGATGATAGTAAGAGGTAACTGACAATAATGGATAATAGTATTGAAGACACTACAATGCTACTAGTATTTTGGAATTGTTTAACCAAGGGAAAATAGCCAAGCCGCAACCTAACGTAAAATAAAGGCAGAACAGGAACGGTTATTCTGTCTTTTATCGGTTTGCAACTGAAATAACCGGGTCAAATGGCACTACCAAATCGTTTGGAACCAACGTTAAGTGGTCAATCCAAATTAGTATGTTATTCTGCCATCAGAAATATGGATGTGCAGCATCGATGGCTAGAGAAACCAGTGTCGCATCAGGTTACAATTAAGACAGACGACCCAATGCTTTGAAAACATAAATACTGACGGCCATATTCATAAAATTTACAAGAGGTTATATCATCGGTATAAGTAAAATCCTAAAAAAGTTTTGTTCACAATAATGCATAAGAATGCTTACTTTCTTAATAATTCTAGCACAATCCCGTCTCGCACCAAAAGATTCAGCAATTCTTTTTTATGCCATACCATACAACTTTGGAACAGTCTTCCGGCTCATGTGTTCCCTCCCTTCTATGACATTGGGTCCTTCAAACGTAGTGTGAAGAAGCATCTGGTCAGACCGGCTTGACACTGACGACGACTAGAAGACATCTATCTTCTCCTCGTCGTCACTGTCTCTGGACTGTAATTGGGCTTTCCATCAGGTTCGTTACAAACACTTTGCCGAGTCACGACAAAAAAAAAAAGAAAATCGATGCTGTATATACCTAATATAGGTTTACAGAAGATTAATTAATAAAGCATTTTTACAATGCATTTATTACATATACTAAGTATTGTAACTATCCGCCATATTAGGCCTTTAGTAAGATATATTTATACATAAGACCGTAACAATATAGGTAGAACATACAAATTCTGCTGTATCATTCTACATAACGTTAATTACGGTAATATATTTTTGTCATTAATTAGTATTATAATTGAATCTAATGTCAATATTGCACAATATTTATAAGCTGTCAGTTACTTGTTTATTTAAACTCGAACTTAAAGCGTGAACAATGAGTATGCAGCTATCCCGATCTTTTATCAAATAAGTACTAGTTATGGCAGACTATAAAGGCTTGTCTGTTAATATTGACACATGACTACGTATTAAACATACATACAAGGCAGTTTGTGTAATAGTAATAAATACAATAGTTGTTATTTATCTTATAGATAAAATTCTTATATAAGGAAATATCAATTCTATAAAGTGCAAATATCAAGATGGGAGATGCACGACGACTAGTACTCAAAGAAATTTTAACTGAAAAGCAGATCCACCATGTTTTGAAACAGACTATTGGAGAGAATATTATATGGAATTTGAAATGGAGTGAAGTGAGACAAGCAGCCGATGGTTTAGCCGGATTTCTTGGTGATCATTTGAAGGCTGTTCTGCATGTGGAGGTTGAAGGCGAAGAAAAACTAGTGTATTTGTTCTTGAAGCGTCTTCCAGTCGATAATGAACCGAAGACTGATTTTATTACTCAGAATAATTTCAACAAAAGAGAAAGGTTGATGTATCAATTACTGGAAGAGATTTCTATCGAAAGTAAGTTTAATTTTACATGCCTTAATATATTTGAAATTAGACAATTTGTCACTAATTTCAGATAACTGACACATCTGAGAGTTTGCTGTAATGTTCTCAGTCTTGTGTAGATTTATGACAAGCGCTTTGTCAGAGTTGTAAAAAATAGACATTTTGAGAGGCTGTGATGACCAAATTATGAACACAGGGCTTCATGTTAAATATGTATTTAAAATGCTGTAAGAGGATTAAAAAAGCATACGTGTGTTTGCAAAAATTTATGTATTGTTTTTATTTCTTAAAGATACAGTGGTATAGGTTCTATTTATACAATACTAAATATATAACAATAATAAGATAATGTTATACAGGGTGTCCGGTAATTAATGGATAACCTGGTAATGTCTTATAGTGGAAATGATGGCCGTTCAGAAAAAAATATGAAAAAAATTCCATCCTAATTACTACCTGAGATATGTGTTTTTTTTAAATTACCATGTATAACTTTCTTGTATACTACGACCATCTATTTTATTATATATCTATTTAATTTTTTCTGAACGGCCTTCAGTTGTACTATACGACATTTCAAGGTTATCCATTAATTACCGGACACCCTGTATAGTAAGACCCCAGTAAGCATTATCAAAAATAATACATTTATATGTTTATTTCACAGGATCGAATCCCAGTTGCGTAAAAGCCTACATTTACACAGACTCTATAGTCGTCATGCCAGATTTAGCGATAAAGGGATACTCTACCAAGCATTACCTCAAGACTTTAGACTTGGAACACATCTTTATTGCTACGTCAACCATTGCACGGTTCCATGCAGCAGTAGCTAACTACGAGACGAAGAAAAGCATCGATCTAAAGCGTCTTTATACCATTTCTCAAGAGTTTGGTGATATATTGACAGAACCGGTATATTTTAAAAACTCGCCTTTTCTAGGAGCGTGTCATAAAGTTTCAGTAAAGCTCCTGCAAGACTTGTCTACAGAATCCTATAGTATCTTGCCAGATATAGAGTCTAAATTAATGCAGCTGTATATCCAAGCATGCGACAGCTTGACTGAATATAAAGATACTGTGAATGTTATTATCCACAAGGATTTGTGGGTAAACAACATTATGTTTAAATATGAGAACAATGTCCCTATTAGCGCTGTATTGGTAGACTTCCAGTCTTTTCGCTATGCACCTCCTGCATTTGACCTCATGTCGTTTTTGTACCTCACGACAAGCAGGTGCCTTCGAGAAGAACGAGAGAATGATATCTGCAATCATTATTACTCCACCTTTATCAAGAGTTTGAACGATGATTCTAAGAGAAGAGTGAAAGGGCTAGGATATGATAAAGGTAACTTTTTAAAATGGTGCGAGAACGGAAGAATGTTTGGGATGCTTTTAGCAATATTCATTTCCATTCATCCTCATGGATCCAAAGACTGCCGAAAAGACGTTTGATGATCCTGAGACATGTAATAAGCATATACAAGAGGATCGTTCAGAGCCTGTGGCTGATTACGCAATCAGATGCGAAACCTACAGATTTAGAAATTTGGAAGTTACTGAGGAGTTCGTCAAGACGTATATGTTGGAGCGATAGTGATTAAATTAATTGTTTTTGCTTTATGTGGATAGCATTATGTGCTTGATTTCTTTTTATATATTTTGTGTCCGTTATTTTGGCTCTGTATAATATTGTATATATAATAAATTTCCAAGTGATACTGTTGTCGCCATGTAGGTACCTATCAATAAATTCAGTATTTATTTGGTAAACAAGGTGTTATATGATATATAAGAAACGTTTACTTATATTATATTTACTATATATCTAGTTGTATTAGGTAAATACTTATTGTATAACTTATTAAAGAAAACTAGTAATTTGTTGCATTAGTTTCTAATGTATTTGTAATTAGCTTTCATTTTATTTATTAATACATTTGTTTACCATTCATATTGTATTTGATCCTAAATTACTTGGAGATTACATGTATTATAAATTTTAAAATATTTAAAACTTTAAATTACTTATCATTGTTTATCTTTCTATGCAGAAAGAAGAAGAAAGAAAGAAAGAAGAGAAGGTGTATTTTTCTTAGCTAGCTCTTTCTATATATAATAATTACATAAATTGCGGTTTTTTTATTGCGTTCATCGGTGACAGACGAGCCAGCGGCCCACCTGATAGTAAGCGAGAACTGTGGCTCATACACATGGCTGTGTTTTCTTAGCATTACAGAAGCAATGTCAAAAAAACACAACCAAGTCGTTGCCTACCAGAAGGAAAAGGGGAATGGAGCAGGACGGGGTTTGGGAAGGGAAGGGCGAATTGGGCCTCTGGCACTCTCACTTACCGAACGAAACATAATATATACTGTTATTTTACGACGATTTTCCGTGAGAGGGTGGTACTTCCCCGGTCGAGCCAGCCCATTCATGCCCTACCACTCAAGGCAGTTTCACTTTCCCCGGGTCTTTACAAATGTTAAACTTCTATGATTACCACTTGAGAACCTGATTATACAATTGATACAATTGGATTACACCCAAATACAAAAAAATCTCTAATTTTCTAGCAAATTTGTTTGCTTTAACTACGATTTCACTCGCAATATCACTTTGTAAATCACATTATGCATAACTGCTTTGGTTTTATTGAATGAAATTAGATAAAATGTAGCTTAATATTTTAACTTTAACTACAAGCTGCGGAGTATTTGTATTGTACCAAATGCATCGAAATTAGATTAATAGTCTTTGCGTGATGTTAGAAGAAACGCACAGACAAACATGTATAATATGTATGTATTTACAAGAAAATAAAGGATATGTGTATGTTTATCCATTGTCTCGTACCCATAGTACAAGCTCTGCTAAGTTTGGGCTAGATAGTGTTGTGTGTATGTGGTAGAATATTATTATTACTTGAGAAGTTAGATGTAGTAGGTGTACGTGGGTTGCCCCTTCAACTTTTTAAAGATTTCTTAACAAATCGTAAACAAATGGTGAAGATAGGTGATCATGTCAGTAGTCCTCTTCCTGTTACTTGCGGTATTCCCCAGGGAAGTGTCCTAGGCCCGAGTCTCTTCCTGATTTATGTAAACGAACTCTCTAATTACATTCCTACAAATGGCAAAATATTTGCGTATGCAGACGATACAGCGCTTTTATTCCAGGGAGAGACTTGGGCCGAGGCACAGCATCACGCAGAGAAAGGTCTACAGGAGATTTCTCAGTGGTTGAATAAAAATCTTCTAACTCTTAATGTAAATAAATCTAAATACATAACTTTCACTATAAATAAATCTACACAGCCGGCTCGTGACGATATTAATCTCAAAGTTCATACAGGTAACAATATTTGTTCTGTACCATGCTCCTGTTTGCCACTAGAAAGAACAGATAACGTTAGATATCTGGGTGTCCAACTTGACCAAACTTTGTCATGGCATTTGCAACTCGATCTCTTAGCAGCAAGAACGAGAAAGCTAATATGGATCTTTAAAAAACTAAGAAACATCCTCAAACCTTCACAATTAAAGACTGTCTATTTTGCTTTGGCTAGGTCACTCTTAACTTATTGTGTACCGGCGTGGGGAGGGGCGTGCAAGACAAAAATAGTAGTTGTTGAGCGTGCACAACGATCTCTATTAAAGGTACTCTATAAAAAGCCTTATCGCTATCCCACCGCAGCTCTCTACAAAGACAGTGAAGTGCTTACAGTTAGACAATTATTTGTCTTGCACACCACACTCCGGAAACACAAAGCTCTAACATATGACCCAATTATGGCAGCACTTGGCCGAAGAAGAAATAGGATATGCGATCCCATAAGACACCATACTGTTTTCTTCAGACGACAACCTTGTTTTCTGGAAAATTATCTGTATAATAAACTCAACGCTTTGTTAAACATATATCCTAAAACTACACACGAATGTAAAAATGTTATTAGAAATTATTTACTGAATTTAAGCTACGACAACACAGAAGCCTTAATATCTATAGTGAAATAAATTAATTTTATTATAATTATATCAGGCTGTATGACACATACATACACACACATAAACTCATACAATATCACACACACACACACACACACACACACACACACACAAACCACTCACACACAAACGCACGCACACACACTGACACACGCTCGCACAGATATCATAAAACTTATGAAGTAGAACAGACACTCACAAAGCCACGGGTTAGTGTCCAGGAGACCTGAAATACAGGGTTTCCCTAGTTTAGGCTCCTGTCCACCCCTCATAATACGCTACTATACTTTGCTACCTAGTTGAAATGTCACATTGTGCGAAATTGTAAAATTATGTTTGGTGGAAAAAAAAAAAAAAAAAAAAACTTATTATTATTATTATTATTCTAAAATTCTTTTAAAGGTTCAGCCGCCTCTTCTCAAACAGAAAACTTCAATTAGTTTAAAAAAATATTTATTTCCGAACAAGCAAATCCGCGTGCAAAAGCTAATACAATATATAATACATAATACAATATATAATTATATTTAACAAATTCGTAAACTTTTGTGAACCAGGGTACTTGTTGATATTAATAAATATCTAAAAACGGATGTATATTTTTTCTAAATACTTCGTTTCTGTTTTTTTTTATATACTTTAATAGGCTTAACGTTTGACCGCGATCTCACCTGATGTTATGTGAAGATGCACTCGACGATGGAACACGCTTGCCTAGAAGGTACCTATTCACTCGTGACTTGAAGACACCCAGATTGTACTCATCGGGAAACACAGACTTAGGTAGTGAGTTCCACTCCTTTGTGGTACGCATTACGCTAATAGCGCAGATAATGATGCTTTCAATAATTAGGTACAACAAGAATTTCAATAATTAGCGCTCTTAGTTCGACTACCAGAAGCATTCATTGACAACTCGATGGCGTAGTGGTTATTGTAACCGACTGCCACGCCTGAGGTCGCGGGTTCGATTCCCGCACAAGTCAAACATTTGTGTGCATGAACATGGATGTTTGTCTTGATCTGGGTGTTTCTATGTATAATATGTATGTATTTAAAAGAAAAAAAAAAGTATGTTTGTATGTTTATCCATTGTCTAGTACCCATAGTACAAGCTCTGCTTAGTTTGGGCTAGATGGTGTTGTGTGTATGTGATAGAATATTATTATGTTTCTCTTATCACAGGTACTTTCTAACATATTATATTAGAAAATACCTGGCCCTTTGGGAGGCTTACACGGAGACATGGGTCCAACGTGAAGAGGCCCTTCGAGAGTTTTAATCAAAGGTGTTATGGAACACCTACAGCGGCACTAGCCGCAGCAGGTGTAGGACTATTGCTACGTATAGATTCTAATATATGGGCTATAGGCTATATTATTATTATTATTACGAGTATTATTATTCTGAATTCTTGCGCTAGTATCGGTCGTCTATTAATTAGTGATAAGTTAGTAATTAATAACAGAAAAATTTGTAATATTTAGTAATTCCCGGGACATAAGTAGTACTTATGTGAATAATTATAATATGTTATTGATGCCGATGTTTGATGATTATTATCGTGAATATAATCCTTAAACCCGTACTCTCGACTAAAGTTCAAACTCTTTTCGTGACTTTAACCATATTTTGTTGATTAGTTTATTTGCATTAAATGTGGTATAGATGCGTACCTACGGCTAAGGAGTAGGCAGAAGCAAGAGAGAATTCCTCTTCTCTCTTGCTTCTGTCTGTGCTGCCTGAAATGTACGACCTGAATAGTTACCTGTTATGCAAGCGTGCTTTATCGTCGACCACTTTATCCCTTAACATCTAGTGAGATTGTGGTCAAACGCAAACCTAAAAGAAAAAAGGCATATGATATTTGCTCAAATATAGCAAAGCTTAATACGTGAAGCAAAAACTTTGTACACCTTTTTACGAAAATCAAATCAATAAAATATGCAATATTAACCCCCTCTGTAGGTAAGAATGTAAAAGGATGGTCTATAAATTGTTACAAACGTCAAATTATGATGAAACCGAAAAATTATTGAGGATGTCTACTCTATAATAAAAATGCTCACACTGATCCAAACACATTTACACATAAACACACAACCAGTCTATACTTATATATCACACACACACACACACACACACACACACACACACACACACACACACACACACACACACACACACACACACACACACACATACACACACACACACACACACACACACACACACACACACATACATACACACAATATAAACATATTATATTATTATTATATATTTATCCATATGAGGCTGACCAAATTAGGGTTCTACATAAATATTGTTATTGTGTAATTATATCATGTATAAACGCTACTTATTAAATTAAATTAAATTTAGTAGTTACGTGGAAGGGCACTGGTACCCATAACACAAGTTAAATCTTACCATGGGTACCAGAGTTCAACATAACACTTACCTAAAAGTTATAAGTTTATAACTGAATAAAATTGTCTTTATTATTTAAGGATACAGTGTAATCAAAGTGTTGGTATTGTAAAACCTTTTTTGTGCAAATAAACACCATTATTATTATTATGTTTCTCTTACCACAGGTCCTTTCTAACATATTATATTACAAAATACCTGACCCTTTGGGAGGTTTACACGGAGACATGGGTCCAACGTGAAGAGGCCTTTCGAGAGTTTTAATCAAAGGTGGGATGGAACACCAACAGCGGCACTAGCCGCACTATTGCTACGTATGGATTCTAATATAAGGGCTATGGGTATGAGTGTTTGATGGACCGGTATATATTGCTAACTATGGATGAAAAACGGCGTCTGCCCTGAATACTCTAATACCATCATTGCAATGGGCAGACGGTGACTCGCCAACTCACTAGATGGGCCCCTGAATAGCCACTATAAGCATACAAGCCAGCAGCAGGGGCAACACCGGTGCGAGTGGCTAGGGGTGTCGAGCGGTGCGGCGCCGGTTTCACCATCACGGGTCTCGTGACAACGGAGACCCGGAGCGGGTTTCCCCGTAGTTATGCCCTTGAAAATGACACTTCCACCCCCAAGCATATAGCTCTAGCGGCCTCCCTCTGACCGGCCGACCAAGGCAAGCCAGAGTTGAGACTCCTATGGGCGCTCTTGAAGTTCCAACCTAGCCAACCAGTAATGGCAAGCCGGGGACGAGGTCCTAACCGACTCTCTGAGGCATTCAGAACTGCAGTGTCGCCACTCACATTCAGCTCGCCACAAGCTGCCCTGCGGTTTGTGCGATTTTATTTAACCTGGTGATACATTTTTTGTTTATATTACAAGGCTAAGGTGATAGTTTAAAAGCTAGTGTACTGTGCCCTCCGATATCGCGTTAGTCTCATGATATATTTTATTTTTATTTTTTTATTTTTTTTATTTTGCTCGTCAAAATGACCACACTCCGCCTGATGGTAAGCAGTCGTGTGGTCTAAGAGCAGTGGCCTCCACATCGTCCGACTGTCCCAGATGGGTTTATTATTATTTATATGTTATGCTTAGGAATTTTGGTCGAATTTTGATCACTAGGCGACCGCTAGTCTAATCAAAGTGTTATAAAATTTGAAGATACAATAGCGCATTGCCCGTATCTGAAAATCCCTTTCAAGAAAGGCTTGATAAATTCTCGTCAAAATGCCATATGACGTCATATATCGCGCGATATAGACAATAAGTAGTTTATACATCGTATGTTCATGTCAATACATTAACATACAGGCACAAGACAGAATGTTTTATAATAATAATATAATAGCAGCCCTGAATATAAACGTCTAACTGTTGGGCACGGGCCTCTTCTCAATTTGGGAAGGGTTAGTCCATAGTCCACCACGCTGGCCTTGTGTGGGTTGGCAGACTTCACATATCTTCGTGAGCACTTAGATATGCAGGTTTCAGGTTTCAACGGTCTCCCACTACGCTCGCTACTACCTGTGTTAAGTCTGGACGGAACTGGGAAAATAATTACAACTAAATTCTAAAACATTATATTAAAAATGTTTTTAAAATTTATTTGTTACATAACATGAATAAGGTGTATAATAAAAGGATAATAAGGAAATAACCCACACCTTAATGATATACATTGTTGAACGGTATATAACAATAAAAACCTCAATTGCTTGAAATGGTTCTTCCGGCAAAAATAACAACTCATAAACTCTTATCGTAAGAGACAAATAAAGCTTGATTTACACGACAGCAGATATGGTTCAATATTATCGATTAGTGTTGACTGCAAATCCGACAATCACGAAAATCTTCTTTAAGGTAATAATAATATTCTTCTTTTTCTCCCTAGCGTTTATTATTCCCAAGTCACTTAGAGTCGGCTTTTCTGGTTTAACCGGATTTGACTGGATATCAGTTTTTACACGGAGCGGCTGTCACCTGACCTCCGCAACTCGAAGGCTAACGATACCCTAAGGCTAGACTAGTGTCAGGATATTATAGGGTACTGACTTCCCAATAACGACTGCCATAGATGTTCATGGCAGCCGGGACCGACGGCTTAACGTGCTCTCCGAGGCACGGAGCAGGCGATAATTGTCAATCAATACGCATATAATTTCAAAAAGTCATATAACTTCCGAAAGTCAGTGGTGCGCGACGTGGGTTCGAACTCGAGATCCTCTGCATTGTAGTCTGTAGGTCTCCCCACTGAGCTATCGCTGTCGTAATAATAATATTCTATATAATAATAATATTCTACTACATACACCCAAACTAAACGGAGCTTGTACTATGTGTACTAGACAATGGATAAACATACATATATACTTCTTTTTGTAAATACATACATATTATACATAGAAACACCCAGACCAAGACAAACATCCATGTTCATGCACACAGATGTTTGACTTGTGCGGGAATCGAACCCGCGACCTCAGACGTGGCAGTCAGCTTCCGCACTTGGAATAATTTATGTGTCACGGGGGACTTTATGACTTTGTTATAGAAAGGACACTGCAAACATCCACACTCGCATCAACTATTTGTTCAACACTCAATTTTGTGTGTACCGTGTTGGAGTCACACCCATAACACTTGGCTCAGCGACAGTTATGAAATGACCACTTAAGCCACTACGTCATTCGTGCAGTCAAAATTGCTGAAATATTTCATTTATTTCACTGTGGGACCAAGGCTGCTTTTATACAAGTCGTAAATCTGTATTTAGATTACATAAACGTTTACCAACGTGAGCAGCAAAATAAAAAGTTATTGAGAAACCAATCTAAATGTTTTTGAAACCTGGATATATTTCCTACTAGAAAGCATGTTATTTGTTCTGAAAGAAAGGTAGAAATACGTAGCAGGTAATCAGATTAGTCATCCCACTACTAGTGAGGCCATTCAAATTGTTGACTATTTGCTAAAAGTATCTCCTTTTAGAGGTTCCAATAATTTAAACAGCAAATTTTGTTAGTTTTACATGCATGAGTTCAATAAACAGACTCAATATAATATCAGCCCTGTATTAAACTGATCAACTGCTGGGTACGGGCCTCTTCTTAGAGTGAGAAGGGTAAGGCCATCTACCACGCTGGGGCACTTTAGGTTGGCAGACTTCACATACCTTCGAGTACTTTATGGAGAGCTCACAGACATAAAAGTTGCCTCACAATGGCTAAAACGCACATAACTTCGAAAAGCCAGGGGCACGAAGTCGCGGGCTCTGCGTAGCAGTCCAACGGTCTCCCACTAGGTTATGGCTACTATAACAGAATCAATATAAAACACATTATATTTAACAAGCGACCCGACCCAGCTTCGCACGGGTAGTACAAAACCTCAACAAATTATACACCTAAACCTTCTTCATAAATCAATCTATCTATTGGTGAAAACCATATGAGAATCCGTTCAGTAGTTTTTGAGTTTATCATGATAGACGCGGCGGGAAACTTTGTTTTTAATACGAGTATGTAGTGATTTAAACTGTAGACTTGTAAGAAAACCTAGTGACGTAAAAACATCAGGACCACGAGTAAAGTGTTACAATCTTCTCCGTACGTGTGTACTAGGATGAAGGAGATACATACATATGTGTTTTAAAATAGATAGCATTGAAGGCACAGAGCCATTCACTAGAGTCTTAAATAAACTGCGATACCATTCGCTAGTGGGTCATGAACTGAGATAGGTAACATCCTGACCCAGTATCTTATTACAATAGTTTATGACAGTGACATATTTTGGCAGCGGACGTTACAGAAGTACGTTGTTTTGTTTTTTCTCTTGTTAATAAGAAATTAATATGTTTTCTTATTATAATGTTATTAATTTTCTGCATCATAAGCGCTATTTTTATCTATTGAGTGATCATAATCAACTTTATTTGCTGTATTTGGGTGTTTTTCAAACGTAGTTTGAAGACTGAATACTTTTATGAACACTTTAATTATTAATTCGATGTTCGGGCACTGGTGTGACAGACACTATGCTTTTTTCGTGTCATGGTTATATTAACTTCTGAGACACCGGACACTGTGCTGCCGACTTAAAAAACGAATAGTAAGTCGTCAGGTGTTGAGCAAAATGTAAAAACACTAACAGTCATTATTTAAAATTAAAAAATAATATTGTATGTTTTAAAATTGAGGATATTCCAACAAAATTCGAGATTGTAACAAGTAAAATTACACTACTTATAATAAAATAATACATTGACGGTTAGTTTGAAAGATGGTGGAAGAAAAACGAAGACTGGTGCTTGAAGAAATCTTAACTGAAAGCCAGATTCAGCATATTTTGAAGCAGTCCATGCGGCAGGACGTTCAGTGGAATCTGAAAAGGAGTGAAGTCAAGGCAATGGATAGTATGCTTGGGTTTCTAGGTGATCATATGAAGGCTGTCCTGTTTGTTGACGTTGAAGGTGCAGAAAAGAAAGTGCATCTGTTTTTAAAGTTAATGCCAGTCTGGAACAAGCCTAAAACTAAGTTTATAGACGAAAATAACTTTTTTAGACGAGAAATGCTGATGTTTAGAATATTGGAAAAGATTTGCGAATATGGTAAGTCTTTCTTTGCTTGATTAGATTTTGAAAATGTAGTGACTTTGATCTTAATTACCATTTTCTTTGAGGTTAGAAGTTAAAAGACTTGGTTGCTTGAAAGTATTCCGAAGCTATTGAGCACAACAGGAACATAAATGAATACGTGAATATAATATGAAACTTTACTTATCAAGAGGTTGATTTTGACGAATCTTCGTCGACGAAACGTCAAACTTGGAAACATACATTCTACATGTATTTATATAAATAAAGTCTTAGTCATAAAGGACTGCACAAATATTGACAATATCAGGCATGTTAAAGCAGATCTCCTTTTTGATTAATATAACATATAAAAATGTTTCTATACTAAGTTTTATGTACATGGCTAACATATACCAAAGATTTACGTTTATTTTTAATATTTCAGGTGCCATGGCCTGGTGTGTGAAAGCGTACATTTACACAGACTCCATATTGGTGATGCCAGATCTGACACTAGAGGGATACTCAACCAGGCCCCCTCTCCAAGTCTTAGACTCTGAACACATATTTCTTACTACGACAGCGGTTGCTCAATTCCATGCAGCATTTGCGAACTATGAGACAAAGAACGGCTTTAATTTAAAGCTTCCATACAGCAATTCTCGAGAATTTGATCATATATTAGCAGAAACTACTTTCTGTGACTCGCCATTTCTTAGATCATGCTCTAAGTTATCGTCAAATTTCCTAAAAACATTTTCTGCGAAACCTTATCGTAATATGGAAAATTTGGAGTCGAAATTAACGCAGCTATTTCTCGACGCGTGTGACAGCTTAACAGAATATAAGGACACTTTAAATGTCTTAATCCACAGAGATCTATGGGTGAATAACATAATGTTTAAGTATGAAAACGATGTTCCAATTAATTGTGTATTGGTAGACTACCAATGCATGCGGTATGGACCTCCTGCTTTTGATTTGATGATGTTTATGTACCTTACGACAGACAGACGTTATCGACAAGAACGAGAGAAAGATATTTTCGATCATTACTTTTCAATCTTTAATAAGAATTTAAACGGAGATTCTAAGAGAAGAGTGGCAGGTTTGGGTTGGGATAAAGAGAGTTTTCTAAATTGGTGTGAAAAGGCAAGAATGTTTGGAATGTTTGGAGCTATAGCTATTCAGCCCTTTACCTTCATGGATCCGGAGATTGCCGTTAAGACTTTTAATGACCCAGAAACCTATGAGAAATACCTTTATGAAGACCGCACGGAACCAGTTGTAGCTCATGCCAAAAGTTGTGAGGCTTACAAACACAGAAACTTGGAAGTCGCTGAAGAGTTCGTTGAGACCTATGTGTTGCAACAACTCTGATATAATTTGGTTGTCATTGGTTTAAACTGTTAAAATGCTAATACTATTATTATATGTTATATTTTATTCGTGCAGGGATTAAATTTTCATACACTTGTGACATGTTTCATTATGATACGTTTAGAATGTCTTGATATAAATTAAGCTCATTCATAGCTCAATGCAAGGTTACCACCCACCCCTTCTTAAAAGTGGTCGCAGTGCTGCTAGTACCAGCGGCAATGCTCACATTATCATTCGAATTACCGAAGTGCGATTATCGACTAACATTCGAATTTACGAATGTAAAATAGTTTCTCGTTATTTGGATGCAGTCACCGTCCATTTTTTTAACTTAAAATTGATCCGTACCTCTCCGCGGAAAAGGGGGATTTTAACATAATATTTAATTTAGGCAAATGGTTGAACTGTATCAATCCTAATAAGCAGAATATAATATAGATTAAATTAAAATATACCAAATAAAACAAAACGCCGATGAGTTTTCCAATATTATCACGGATGAGGAAATTGAAATGATGTTTGAGGAAATCTAAACTGATTGTCAGATCTACCATGTTCTGAAGCAACCCTTAAGGTTGCATACGGTGCGTAAAAAGAAGTGAAGTAAATACCATGTAAGGGATTTCTAGTTTTATGACAGATCATAAGAAGGTTGTGAACGTTTAAGGTGAACAAAAGAAAATACATCTGCCCAATATGTCCATCTGCCTTTTGGAAAAATACAGGTGTATGTTAATGCATGTATTTCCTGCATCGGCAAAATAAAATAAGCTGTGAATATTATTTCTCAAGTAAACCATGTGGAACAGTATATATATAGTTGCAAAGTGCAGTTGATTTACTTAAAGAATACATCGATGCTTAAAGTTTGCTATAATAATATGCACAAGGCTTAATAGATTATGTGAAATATGGTGGCATTAGATGCATAGAAATGTCTACAAACGAGATATCTAACGTAAATGTTATCATGTATAGGAACAGTGAACACTACTATTGCATTATCATGTTCAGTAATACAACATTTTAATTGCAGCTAATTTTAAGTTTTATTTATTACGTTTTGGTTTTCTTCTTCCAAATGGCACAGGAGCAGGTAAGACGCTATATATATATTTCTTTTTCTGTATTACATCATAGTCTTCGTCATCGCTTTAGTTCATCTTCTAATAGCTACATAGTAATCATTTTACCCATATATCGCCAAATGTGTAAGAATCAAGGTTCAGAGATTCAGACATCTTGATGCTATTGAGTAATTTCTAATAACAAACGCCAAGCAATACTTTGTTGTATCCAAAAATGAGCATTTAACTCATGATAAGTAGTAAAATAATATTAGGGGTTAAAGTATGAAATTGCCGATTAGTACTGAAAACCTAAAACCCGTTTTTTTTCTAAAATGTACCTTGATTATTTAATCGAAATATTTATCCTCATTATCTATACATTGCTGCCATCAAAACGGAACTCCGGTGTTCTAGATTCGACCAACTGTGTGTAAGCATTTTGTACAGCCTCCTGGGAAGAACATTTTTTATCACGTAGAAAATTGTCCAAATCACGAAAAAATGTCTGGCAAGTACAGAGGATGACGTATGGTTTGTAACTGCAGCTCCTGTAGAGTTACAACGGTTTCTCGTGCAGTGTGAGGTCTTACGTTATCATGGAGCAATAATGGTATAGATCGATTCACGAGTTGGGCCTGTTTCACTGCCAGTTTCACCATCATTGTTCGAAGATCGGCACAGTAAACATCTGCTCTTATTGCTTGACCAGATCTGAGAAAGCTATAGTGAATAACACCATGAAGAGACCAACAAACAGATACCATTACTTTTTTATTGGTAAGCTTTGCTTAAGGGCACTATTGTGGCGTTTAACTTGGGGTCAGTCATTGCATTTTTCGCTTACGGTTATTGTAAAGAATCCACTTTTTGTCACATGTCACAATTCAATCCAATATTCCTTCATTTCTGTACCAATTCAACACGCATTTCTTTCTGCAGATCAGTCAAATCATAAGGCAACCATTTTACAAATTTTTTATCTTATTGATTTGATGCATATGAGCCAATATGGTACGTAGAGTAACGTTAAAACATGCCACTAATTCCTGGGTAGTTTGACTCGGATCGGCTTCCACCATCTCCTTCAATTAAGCGTTATTCACTTGTGTGGGCGGTTTTCCACGTGGTTCGTTCTTCAAGTCGAAGTTTCCAATAAGAAAGCGTTTAAACCAAAAACATACGGTGCGTTCATTAGCAGTCTCTTCTCCAAACGCAGCGTTGATATTTCGAGCCGTTTCTGCCGAGTTAGTTACGCGTCGGAACGCGTATTAAAAAATGACTCGGATTTTCGAAATTCATATCTATCCCGACGAAGCTGAATAAAAAAAAATATGAACGTCGAATATCAAATATTGTACATTTTTCAATCTTATGGGTATCATGTGAAAAAAGTTTCACTCGAAAATCTCACACCATGAAGGTTTTATGTCAATTTAAAGTATCTATTACTATACAACGGCAACTTCATAATTTAACCCGTATTATTAGTGCAATCATATTATTTATTCAACTACTGTGACTAATAAAGCCGGTTTTATTAGCCACAGTAGTTGAATAAATTGGCAAAAAAAAGTCCTATTGATTCAGTACTATTACTACTAATAGTAACCTCTATATTTTTAAGTGTCATTTGAAGTGGTTAAGCGGAACAAACAACGACTGATTTTAAAAACGGGCGTTGTGATTACTTAACGAAAATTTGTATATAATATTAGTGGCGGTATACTATTAAAGTTAATTATTTTAATCAAATGACAAATTTTAGTTGATCTTATCTTATGTGTCAGTCCAGTCAGTACAGACAATTTTTTTTGTTGATTGTTATTATATATATATTTTCATTATGTAAGCCAATTATAACTCAAATAAATTTAAATTTTAAGATGGCTCGGCGAATGATGGTTCTTGAAGAAATCTTGACTGAAAAGCAGATTCATCATGTTTTGAAGCAGATCGTTGGGAATGTAACATGGCATTTGAAAGGAAGTGAAGTAAGACCGGCTGCCGATGGTATGGCCGGTTTCCTCGGTGATCATATGAGGGCACTTTTAGAAGTGGATGTCGATGGCGAGGAAAAGAAAGTGCACCTGTTTATGAAGCGTGTTTCTATCGACAACAAGCCAAAAGCTGACTATATTCATGAAAACAATTTTTACAAAAGGGAAATGTTGATGTATGAAATGCTAGAAGAGCTTTGCGAAGAAGGTATCTATTTTTTACTTAGATTTTATATATTTTATGTCAGTAAGCAGAAGTTATTTCTTCTTCAGTTTAAGAGCCATGCTCTTGTCGGTGGAGTCTCTTTCATAATGTCCTATCTTCCAGCGCTTTGACTTCTTGATACGACGTAACTTTTACCTTTTCTTTCACTTGATCTATGAACGTCCTCCTTGGCCTTCTTCTTCCCCTTCTGCCTTCTATTTTTCCTTCCAAGATATTTCTGATAAAAGTGTCATGTCGGGTCAAGTGGCCCAACATTTTCCCTCTTCTGTTCTCTATTGTTTTAAGAATATGTCTCTTTTCCTTTACCATATTTAGAACTTTCTGATTTGTTTTTCTTTCAGTCCAACTTATTCTTTCCATCCTACGCCAACACCACATTTCAAACGCTTCTAATCTCTCTCTGTCCCTTTGTGTCAATGTCCATGTCCCTGAGCCATACAGTGCTATACTCCAGATATATGTAGGTTTTAATTAATCGTTTCTTGGTCTTAGTTGAAATATTTTTGGTCGTAAGTTGCTAAGCTGTTTTGGAGTTAAATGCTCTTTTCGCCATTTCTATTCTTACCACTAAATCTGGGGTGCACCTGAAGTCACTGGTTATTAATGTTCCCAGATATCTGAACTTATTAACATTGTCTATTTGAAAGTTATTTAGTTTTATGGGTTCAATATTGATAGAAGGTAATTTAGATATGATCATTGTTTTGGTTTTAGAACTACTTATTTTTATCCAATTTGTAGGAAAACCTCGTCCATTCGGTTTAGTAAAATTTCTAGCTGTTCTCTACTTTATGCTAAAGCAGCTACGTATATAAAATGTATATTTTAACGCTTATAAAATGTATATTTTGCCCATTAATCTTTACTCCCCCTTGTTCTTCCTCTATAATTTCCTTTATTGCGCACTCTATGAAAATGTTAAAAATCATTGGGGACAGTGGACATCCCTGCCTAACGCCTTGTCTGATCTTTGCTCTTTCCCTTTCTTCTCCTACTGCTATTACAGCCTCATGATCCTAGTAAAGTTCAAAAATTATCTTCCTATCCCTGTAATCTAACCCAGCATTCTTCAAGATTTTCATCAATTTCTTCCAATTAACTTTATCAAAAGCCTTTTCTAGATCAACAAAGGCGATGTATGTGCTTAGGCCTAGTTCCAATCCTCTATTAGTAACTAATTTTAAGGTAAATATTGCCTCCTTTACCTTGCCTAAACCCATACTGATCTTCACCTATACATTCCTCTGAATTTTTCCTTATTCTCAGCTGTAACATTTTAAGTAAAATTTTTAATGTATGCTATGTATAAGAGAAATCGTTTTGTACTCTTCACATTTTATTGTATTTAATTCTTTCGGTAATATGACTATTTTATTGATTTGAAAGTCTTTGGGAACATATTTAATCCTAAAATAAAAAGACTATGTACAATATAGTGTTTTCAATGATTATCAACGCTCTGACGCCTGAAATTAATTTTAAGTTAGACGTCGTCGGCTACACTTTAGGTTCACAGTGTAGATCATAGATTATTCTACTGCAAATAAAACAAAAATCGACATCAAATGAATTAAGCAACTTTCATTCATGTTAAAATTAGTACTTCTTTTTTTGAAATACATTTTATGATACCAGATAAGAATCTTTGAAATAATATAATAAGTTCTAATTTCGTGTTTATCTTTATTTCAGATCAGCGTCCCTGGTGCGTAAAAGCCTATCTTTATACAGATTCTATAATTGTGATGCCAGATCTGACATTACAGGGGTACTCGTCTCGAAATTTCCTCGTTACCTTGGATTCAGAACATATATTTCTCACCACAACAACACTTGCACGATTCCATGCAGCATTTGTAAATTACGAGATTAAGAAAAGCATTGAGTTAAAACATCCTTACAGCATTTATCGAGAATTCGGTCATATATTGGCGGAATCACATTTTTGTGACTCTCCATGGTTAAGAGCCTGCCCTAAAGTGTCAGCAAAGATTTTGCAAAAGTTCTCTACAAAATCCTTCCGTAACCTACCAAACTTAGAGTTGAAATTAACACAACTTTTTCTAGACGCGTGTGATAGTTTGACAGAATATGACGACACAGTAAATGTTGTACTTCATAGAGATTTATGGGTGAACAACATAATGTTTCAATATGATAAAAATCTTCCAATCAACGCTGTATTGGTAGACTATCAGTGCTTGCGATATGGACCACCCGCTTTTGATCTGATGTTATTCTTGTATCTCACAACAGATAAAACTTTTCGCCACGAAAGAGAGAAGGATGTATTTAATCATTACTATTCTACGTTCATCATGAATTTAAACGCTGAATCCAGGGAGAAAATTATACATCTTGGCTACGACAAAGATAACTTTTTAAAATGGTGCGAAAAAGGAAGAATGTTTGGAATGGTTGAAGCCATTACTTTCTATCCTTACATTCTCATGGATCCAAAAACTGCGCAGAAAACTTTTGATGATCCTGAAACCTTCGAGAAGTATCTTAATGAAGACCGATCGGAGCCTGTTATTGCTCATGCTATGAAATGTGAAGCCTATAAACATAGGAACTTGGAAATTAATGAGGAGTTCATCGAGAAATATGTGTTGAAATAGATGTAATATATGTATTGTTATTTCATCATCATCATCTCAGCCAAAAGACGTACACTGCTGGTCATAGGCCTCCCCAAAGGTTTCCCACGCAGACCGGTCTTGGGCCACCCGCATCCAACCGCTTTCCGCGACACTTACCAGGTCGTCGGCCCATTTTGTGGGGGCCTACCCCTGCTGCGTGTTCCTATATTGTTATTTACTTATGCCATTAATATGTGGAGCGTGTTATTGATTTATTTATTTTTAAATGTAGCTGTAAGCATGGTTTAGTGGTGATGTAGGGCTTTGTTACTTTTTATTTATTAGTTTGAGAGAGGCTAATAACAATTAAAATATTGACGAATATAATTATATACATTTCAAAGTTACTAATGACAAGCCTCTACACATTTCTATCCATAGATTTTATCTATAGATGAAGAACGAAATTGTTTTTGGGGTTGTTTGCTATTTAATCGTAATCATCTATTATGAAACATGTTGAATTTTCAATATAAATTTGATAGTTAAAAATAATGCAGTTGTAATTGGTTGACCATTTATTAATTGTCAACTATTTTGTCCATATAATATTATATGATTTTCAAAGCTGCTGCGTGTGGACAAAATTTACGTAGAACTTTAGTACTTATTAATTAATAAGTACTAACTTACAAAGTAAGTAAGTACTTCATATTAAAGCTCGGATGAGATCACACTGAGTGTCCAATTTAAATTATTGAGCTCTCAAAGACTTGCTGTTTTCTTCGTATTTGGATTAAGTAAATCAATTAAAGTAACCCTGGTATTGATATTCAGTTATATAATTTTTAGGTGTAATGTACGTTCGAAGATATGAACATCTTTGAAGAGTTTGGCAAGAGTATATTGCAGCCACACTATGTTCTTATTTTTTAATAACTTTAATATGTATGTACATTATTATGAACGTAGGATTTTTAAAGACTATCAAATTTCAAGTAAGGTTTGATCTCCTTTTGCCCTTGTTTTCACTCACCAATCTTTATTACGCTGGTAATTTTCTTAAAATTAATTTTGATATATATTAATGTGATGTGTGTATATTACGTAATATAAATAGTCAAATATATACTTTTTATTTTAGATCTAGAATAACGTAACATTAATATAATAAACAAACTCTAATAATTAAAAGATTACAAATAAAACAATTATAAGTTATCTTAGTAAGCCGAACTAAATAATTAAATGATTAAGAAGACCAAATTACTTAATTTGTAAAAAGGAGAGTGGATATCTTTCATTCGATTTTGGGCCTAAATGTAAAAAGACCAAATTGGAATAATTGGATAGATAATATTTTATAATACCGTCCCTGAAAATTCTAAGGACTTTGGCAGTCTTAGACCTGAGCTATAAATTTTATATAAAAACATGCAAGTTCAGTAAAACATACAAGGTCGATCGTTAATAGCAAAACGGACGTGTACAACGAAAAAGTGTTCTTGCAAACGTTATTAAAGGAATATACAAGCATAGTCCTGATTTCCGTTGTAAAAACGAAAACTAACCAATGTTGACATATCCATTTCAAATTAACTGTCACATATGTTGCAAACATTGCATACACTTCAAAGCAAAATGAAAATTACAGTTTTCGTATTGTTTTCGTTTAAGACTGCACCGAGCGTAAGACGCGGTTGGACTGAATGACAGAGCTCGAAATTAAAATCGGCGCGCGGCCGCCATAGTAAAATTGTATGGAGGATTTGAAGAGCTTTTTTGATAAATATGTATCTTTATTGTCAACCAATAACTGAAATATTTGGGACGGACAAATTGTAATATAACAATGTATTTATGTTCCGTTTAAGCTGTAAAATAGGATAGATTTCTACTGTTATAATGTAAAAATCACTTAACACGAGCTTACGTTTTTACATGGAGTAATTGTAAACACATTCACTGTTATGGTAAATGTGTATTTTATATTTGTATTACATAAAAAGTGTTGATTTGATCAACTTAACTGTGACCGCCTGTTGTGGCACATTTTGCTCGGCGCAGTCTTAAGATCAGCACTGTCTAAAAGTTATTTTGTTAGACATGAAAATTCGACAGCTTTAAATAAATGCATGTTTTGAACTTTTATTCATTTAACTTTTTAAACATTCTAATTCTTTATAACTCAAAGTTTAAAGTAACTAAACCACAGACTACTCAGATGCTTACGCACGTCAGAACCTTATTTTGTCTAAAGTCCGAGTTTACACTATCCACTCAGATATAATAAATACATGTTATCGATTATACAGTTTTTTTCTTATTATTTATTTTTGTGCTTTCTATATTTTAATATATTAGGAATTAATTATTTTGTTTGATTTACCTATTAAGTGTTCATAATTTCCTGTATAATTTTTATACATTTTAATCGATTAAATTAATTGATAGTGTTTTCCTCAACTAGAAAGTAAGTATTTATAAGATATTTTATTTCCAAGACTGCGGTTTGAGCTGCATTTATGCGTATTTATTAAGAAAAAAATTTAATTTTATTTGAAGCTATAATTTATCTTATTTCATTTAGGCCCAAAATATCCACTCTGCTTTATGGAAATATTTCGTTACTGTAATATTTGTTATTTGCATCTGAGATATAAGAATATAAATACATCATATGTCAATTTGCATTGTATTTAGATTAGAACATGAAATATGAACAATGAATGAGTAGCGTAGTAGTTTTCAACAGTAGCGGTTATGATCTTTCTGCAAATATCATTTATTTGAGATAATTACGTATGGGTATTTTATTTTAGATGAATAATGCGAATTATTTAGGTATCCTAATAATAATTTAACTAAATATGATTGCAATATGCAGTGTGTCTAGACTAGCGATATTCTAAATACATAAATAACAACTATTTTAATACACAAATACACTCTACATTTGGATCCAATCCACTTCCCCGCTATGTCGCAGCCATTTAAATTTTTTGGTACCGACAAAGACCTTTTGTGATTGCGCATACGCTATGTTCAAACAACAATAAATGGTGTAAATTTAATGATGTAATGGAGCTTAGCTCAACATCTGTCAATCTAGTACAAATATGAAAAGACTTATGCGGTGTTTTTGCAGTCATTTACAATAATTTGGTGATTTACATAATTTTCTAATCGTTTTTATTGAGATTTATAATTTCAAAAATTTAGGTCGTGTCAACACATTGTTTTGTAATGTAGACAGTAGACAGTATTGATGCCCTCCGCATAAGCCATTTTTTATCCCTATAAGATTAAAACTTTCCGCGATATGATATTTTTTGTACATACAAATAGGGAATTTTCACCAAAAATCAAAACGGCTGCTACATAGTGGGGAAGTGGATTGGGCCAAGTGTAGAGTGTATTTGTGTATTAAAATAGTTGTTATATAAGTATTTAGAATATCGCTAGTCCATGACCGGACATACTGTATAATGAAAGACTAAATCAAGAAAACAAAAATTCCTGTATTGCTAGGTAGACACGATGACAGGTACTTGAAGAAACCTTGACTAAAGCTTAGAAGTCAGTCAACAGGAAACCTTGGGAACTAAAAGTAAAGTAAGATCGGTAGCGGATGGTGTAGCTGGATTTTTCGAAGATATATGAAGCCTGTATGCAAACATATAAAGCGATAAAATGTAATAATGCTTCATAGCTAAAATAAATGTTGCTAATAGATAGCTACTGTTTTATTACGTGTAATGTTGAACTATATCAATAATTTGATTTTCTATCTGTACAACTACTTTTATAATTATAAATATTATGCGTTGTGTGTTCAACAAGTTTAAACAAATAAATAAATCTTATGTTATCTTATTTTCCATAACAACATTGTAAGTATATTTAAACATAATTTATTTTCTGACTTAAGATACCTCTGATAGCATGTTGCAGCAAGTATGTACATCGTTGCCAACTATTTGGTAACTATACCAATGTGTTGGGAACCGCCTTTTTACAGGAAAAGCAATGTAAAACTTGTAATGGCATTACTGCGTTTTATCTAGTTAGTAAGACTGCCGGAGTCTCATACACCGAATTTGCCCATTCCTTTAACTGAACTTTCTACGAACAAGTAGTCTGGTATTATTGCTGTTTATAGTGCAATGCAGCCCTGTGATGCTTCTTAGAATTTCTCGACAGAAATAGCCAATAAGTCTTTGCTTGCATCAAACCCGCGATATCACGACGCTGCGATGGCACTCTCACTTGCCGAGAAAAACACTACACTACTTATATTTTTAGTTTATGTCAATGTACTTTTAATTGTGAGCAAAAACGAATAATTTGTTTGAATGCAGGTTGCCATTGCAAAAGCTAACTTTTAAATCTGATTAAATTTAATAGCATAATGTGTGTTTAGATGAACGCAGTGACGCACACTCTTTCGCCCGTCCCCTACCCGTTGGCTACGGTAAGCCCTTACCATCAAGCAGACTATAGGCTTGATTATTATTTATTTGGTTGAAGGCAGTGACTAGTTTAGGATTGCCTTTTAGATGCAAAAATATGCTGTGC
The DNA here is from genome assembly GCA_963675205.1 of Catocala nupta. Lineage (NCBI taxonomy): Eukaryota > Metazoa > Arthropoda > Insecta > Lepidoptera > Erebidae > Catocala > Catocala nupta. Next base: position 26,688,448 of record OY776082.1, read on the forward strand.
GGTGTTACTGCTGACTAACAGGTGGGCCATATTCGTCAGCCACCGAGCGCATAAAAAAGAAGACAATTTTTATAAGATCATTATGTGTATGATTTTGGTGGTTTATGAACTTATTAGATTTCGTCTGCAACTTCGCTCGCTTAAATGTAGATTATGTAATTTTCTATTCCTCAGAAACAGTAATTTTCCTGGATGAAAGCAGCCTTATGTTCCGTTCTGAACGGTCAAGTAGTTATAGCGTGGAAGCGTAACAAATAAACAAATAATTCAACTCACATTCGCATTTATAATAATATTATTATGTTTCTCTTATCACAGGTATTCTCTAACATATTATATTAGAAAATACCTGGCCTTTTGGGAGGCTTACACGGAGACATGGGTCCAACGTGAAGAGGCCTTTCGAGAGTTTTAATCAAAGGTGATGGAACACCTTCAGCGGCACTAGCGGCAGCAGGCGTAGGACTATTGCTACGTATGGATTCTAATATATGGGCTATAGGTATGGGTGATTGGTGTACCGGTATACTGCTAATTACGGATGAAAAACGGCGTCTGCCCTGAATACTCTAATAGCATCATTGCAATGGGCAGACGGTGACTCGCCAACTCACTAGATGCGCCTCCTGAATAGCCACAATAGGCATACAAGCCAATAGCAGAGGGCAACACCAGCATATATTATTATTATTAAGTTAGGATTCACTACCACGGTTCAACTTTTCTTTTATTTGATAGATTGTTACCAATCAACCTAATACATATTAGGAACGTGCTAATTAATTGAAAACTTTCCTAGCTACATCACCATTATTTACATCTGTGATATCTAACGTCAATATTATACAATATCTACGAAATGTATTGTTGTGAGTTTGCTTTGCATACAAATGCGAACTTGAAACATGTATAATCAACATCTGATCTCAAATAGAGATCTGCCAACAAATATTAGTTATTTGTGATAAACGTCTATTTATATAAATTAGAACTTTACGTTTTATCACAATTACATGAGGTTCTTCGTTGATCATATGACGATATCAAAACAAAGCACAAAAAGAACTACTGTATCAATAGATAATATTAGAATATATAATGAATAGTCAGGTCGACAGTACGTGTAAATATTAAAATGGTCGGGGAATCACAATGGCTGGTACTTGAGGAAATCTTGACTGAAAAACAGATCCATCATGTATTGAAGCAGTCCATTGGAGACGATGTTTCGTGCAAATTGGAAGGAAGTGAAGTAAGACCAGCAGCGGATGGTATAGCCGGCTTCCTCGGTGATCATATGAAGGCTACCCTGCATGTGGACGTTCAAGGCGAGAAAAAGAAAGTGCACATGTTCTTTAAGCGGATTCCAATATTTAACAACCCTAAGGCTGAATTCATCAATGATAATAACTATTTCAAAAGGGAAAAGCTCATGTTCAAAATATTGGACGAAATTTGCGATAGTGGTAAGTTTTACTTTATCCAGAACTTTTTTCTTTTTTTTCATCAAAAATAGAGCGAAACCTGTTTGACAATATTTTGTTACCATAAAACTCTCTACAATATTCGGAAGCTGTATAGTATTTTTAAACCGGAACTTGATCGTATATACTTTGATCATATTACAATGCCATAAGTTTTAGAGTAAATGTCCTATTTTCGTATACTTAAAAATTATTTTCATAAATTAACCAAAGTTGTATGCATTTCAAAACTATTAATTGGTTCAGGATAGTTTTATATACGAAATTTCATATTTTGAAACATTTCTACTCAGTATATGCCTCGTAAAAAGCCAATTTGTAATAAAGCTTACATGAGCCAAGATGTGGCTAGGATTTTACAATCTTCCTTGCGATTATCAATATATTTTTTTACGAATTTAAACGTGTGCGTTCCGTATAATATGTTAATGTGCATATTTGATAAATATGCTGTGCGTGTGATTACCAAATATAGCAAACTAATAATATAAATGAAATTGGTTTTTATTAACAATGACTTTTGCTTAATTAAAAATAATTTTATTCAGATCATAAAATAAATTATAATTTTGTATATTCAAATAATAAACAGAATAATAATAAATGGTAGACTAATTTATGTACATTTTTGAATTCCAGATCCAAATCCCTGGTGTGTAAAAGCCTACATTTACACAGATTCCATGGTTGTTATGCCAGACCTGTCAGTGGAGGGATACTTGCTCTGCCATTACCTCGAAACCCTGGACTCGGAACACGTATTTGTCACTACAACATCACTTGCACGCTTTCATGCAGCATATGTGAACTACGAAACACAGAAAACCATCGATCTACAACATCCATATAGGATTTCTCAAGAGTTCGATCATATATTGACAGAACCAACTTTCTGTGATTCAACGTGGATGAGAGCATGCTCAAAACTATCAACAAATCTTCTGAAAACCTTTTGTACAAAATTCTACCGTAACCTGCCAGATTTAGAATCGAAATTAGCACAGCTGTATATTGAAGCCTGCGATAGCTTAACCGAATATGAAGATACTATAAATGTTTTAATTCACAAGGATCTATGGGTCAACAACATAATGTTTAAGTACGAAAACGATGTTCCAATCAGTGCTGTATTGATAGATTATCAGTTATTGCGGTATGCACCGCCTGCGTTTGACCTGATGATATTTTTATACTATACAACAGACAGAAGCTTTCGACAAGAGCGAGAGAAAGATGTTTTTAATCATTACCATTCAATTTTTGTGAAGGATTTAAGTGATGATTCTAGAAAGAAACTGAGTAATTTGGGTTATGATAAAGAGGAGTTCTTAAAATGGTGTGAAAAAGCACGAATGTTTGGAATGCTTGAGTCTGTGGGTTGTTGTCCTTACATTCTGATGGATCCAAAGACTGCACAGAAGGCGTTTGATGATCCTGAAACTTATGAGAAGCACCTTAGCGAAGATCGTTCGGAGCCTGTTATTGCTCATGCTCGTAAGTGTGAAACATATAAAAATAGAAATTTAGAAGTGACTGAGGAGTTCGTTGAGACATATGTTTTGAAAAAACTGTGATATTATATTGTTTTTTGCTTTTATTTTTGTATTTTTCTTGATCAATCGGTGTATACGGCCGTCCATACGGCCGTTCCGAGTAAATATATTGTCGATTTTTTAAAGAAAACCACTAGTTCTCAAAGTTTTTATTCTGTGTCAGTTGATAAATTTGTTTTGGCAACCTTCTCAATAATGGCGGATACATCCAAGTGCGGTATTTGCAGAGAGCCCTTAACTGATGGTGCACGCTGCACGGCATGTAACCTTATCGTACACTTCCATTGTGGGGGTGTGAACGAATCCGGTTACCGGAGGCTGGGTGCAGAGCGAAAGACATCATGGCGCTGTTCTAAATGTAAGCAGACAGGAAACAACAAAGGGAATCCGGCAATCCAGGAATCCTCGCCGCGATCGCCGCTATCAGTACCGGATTCAACAATCCTGCAGGAATTGCGCACGCTATCTGCGAGACTTGCCTCACTGGAGAATATGAAGGAAGACATTGTGGCGCTAAGAAATGAATTCGCAGAGTTCAAAATCTCTATGACTAACCAACACAACGAGGTCATGAAGGAAATTACCGGCAAAATCAACGACATGGAATTACGTATCACACAGGTGGAAAAGCTTCAAACTCAAGTTGAACAGCTACAAACTCGCTTAGACCGTTTAGAAGAAGACCAGAACGATAAAGATCAATGGTCACGCTCCAACAACGTTGAAGTAAAGGGTGTACCGCAGTCAAGTAGTGAGAACTTATTTGAAATAATAGCAAAGATCGGTGCAAAAGTCAACTACCCCGTATCAAAGAATCAGATCAATTTCATTACTCGAGTGCCCACACGTGACAGAGAACATATAAAACCAATCATAGTAAGTTTTTGTCAACGATACGTAAAGGAGAACTTTATAGCTGCAGCCAGATATGAACTGAAAACCTCGACCCTAACACCAACTAAAATAGGATTGGATGGGAATCAGAAAATATTCATAAACGACCACCTAACCATCAAAAACAAGATATTATTGTCTAAGACCAAGAAAACTGCGACTGAAAAAGGATTCCGATATGTGTGGGTAAAAAACGCGAAAATACATACACGAAAAAACGATACGTCACCCATAGTGATGGTCAAGACGGAAAACAATTTGGAAAAAATTGTTTAAATTGTTCTATTTTGATAGATATAACATCCAACAATAATATGTCACACGCGTTAAAGTCACTTTTTCTAATATACAAGGCAAAACAGTTTGAGAATCATGGTCGAATGTGTGCTACTTGCGTATTCCTAATAGTATTGTGTCGCTACACTGTGCTCCCTAATTATTTTATTCCATATTATTTTTGCAATATTACTACTCTTCACGCAGATTTTGACCGTATGCTTTACAACATATGGTACATTTTCCTGCAACAAATGTCGGTACTTATGACTATTATCTTCGAGTTGTTTGTGTCTCAATACCGGTCGTGGCCTTTTGTTTCTATTCAAAACATTTGTTTCTATCTTGTAATTTATATTGAACACTGTGCATTGCTGTGTCTCTTTTTATCAACTACCTCACATGCATTTTGTGAAAGTCTCCAACGTAATGAACTTAAATATTCGTTTATAACATTAAATTTTAATTTATTTGTCGTATTACGGTGCATATGTTTTAATTATTTGATTATAGTAAAGTTTAGTTATAGATATGCTTAACATTTACTATCAAAATGTGCGTGGTCTGCGTACGAAAACGAACAGTGTCTTTCGAAGTATATGTGTATGCTCGTACGATATCATTATATTTACGGAAACATGGCTAGACGATAATTATTACAATAGTGAATTGTTTGATGGTCGATATGTGGTATGGAGACGCGATCGTGATTATTCCCGAACTGGTCAGAAACAGGGCGGTGGTGTTTTGATAGCTGTGAAAAAAGAACTCACAGTTGTCGAGCGGCAGGATTGGCGCAGTTCAGCTGAGGAAATCTGGCTGTCCATGAACCTTAAGAGATCAGAACCGCAGGTTAGTTGCAATTTACATATATGTGCACTTTATCTGTGTAGGGAACATTTAGGGAATTCCTATAGTACTCAATTAAGTAACTTTACTGACAATCTTAACCAATTAGTTATAGCACATCCACTTGATAAATTTATATTAATAGGCGATTTCAATTTCGGTAATGACGTTCAGTGGCGTCATAGCGATATGTTTAATAGTGAAATCCCTTTGCATATATCGTCGCAGCGTACCAATGAATTTTTTGACACAATCCAAACATTAAATATGTTGCAGTACAATGGTGAGCGGAATGTCAATGATAGATTACTGGATTTGGTATTTTGTAACGATATCGTAACCGTTGAGGAAAGTAAAGAGCCACTAGCACAGCCCGTTGACTTACAATAAAACCGTTAATAGTTCAGACTAAATTCGTTGACATTCGTCAACTTATCGATAAACCAAAGAAGCGTTTTATATTTTCGAAGGGCGATTATGTTTCTATTAGATCTGAACTTGATTCGATCGATTGGCCTCAATTACTGCTCTCAGTTAGTTTGGAGGAAGCTGTCACTGGTTTTTATAATACTTTATATAAGCTGAGGGATAAATACGTTCCATTTAAACACCGAGACAATCTTCTTACCCTCCCTGGTACCCGCCAGCGTTAATTAAAATATTAAAGGAAAAATATAAATACCATAAAAATATAAACAGTATAAAAATCTTTCAGATTATCATTCATTCTCCTTACTTCGCAATAGATTCATTAACTTTGAAAAGACCTGCTATGATAGATACATGGAAAATATTGAAGCTTCAATCGTTAAAAATCCTAAAACATTTTGGACATATGTGAAAAATAAGCGCATTGTTGGCACTTATCCCAACGTTATGTATTATCGTGAGACCATTGCAGATACAGGGGACGATATTAGTAACTTATTTGCTACCTACTTTAAGTCTACCTTTATAGAACCTGAACCGACACCGAGTCACGAATGCACCTCCAGAGATCCTTACAGTGGAACTGCATTGTCTGTTGGCACAGTTGACATAAATCACATACGCATATCAGAGCTGCTCAAATCACTGGATCTCACCAAATCTGGTGGCCCTGACCTAATTCCTCCTGTATTTATTGTTAATTGTGCTGATAGTCTTGTTGAACCTATTTCTATTCTGTTCAGGCGCTCTCTAACTGAGGGTTCAGTGCCTAAGATTTGGAAGTCTGCATTTGTTACCCCGATATTTAAAAAAGGAGATAAAGCAAATATCGAAAATTATCGTCCGATATCCAAGATATGCCTTTTTGCCAAAATTCTGGAAAGAATAGTTTACACTGACGTCTACGCGGCCTTAAAGTCAGGTCTTAGTGATGAGCAGCACGGGTTTGTGAGGAATCGATCAACTACGTCTAACCTGCTATTGTCACACGAATACATAACAAACGGGATGGACCAAGGACAAGTTGACGTGGTTTATACAGATTACAATAAATGCTTCGATCGTATTGATCATCAAGTGCTGCTTGAGAAGCTATTACTTGCTGGAATACACGGTGACTTGTACAGATGGTTTTCCTCTTATATTGAAAGTAGGACACAGGCTGTGGTTCTCCAGGGATATGTATCTGGCTGGATCTCTGTCCCATCAGGCGTGCCCCAAGGCTCCATTCTTGGTCCTCTGCTATTCATATTGTTTATTGCTGATATCAAACATTGTTTCCGACATTCGTATATTTTGCTGTACGCTGATGACATGAAGATCCATAAAGTCGTACAAAACATATCTGACGTACATCAGCTGCAGGATGATTTGTGTAGGTTTGAAGCCTACTGTCACCGAAACAAGCTCCAACTTAATATCTCTAAGTGCTTCCACGTTACGTTCTCACGCTGTAGATCGTTAATTAATTCCAGATACACCATAAACAATCAAATTATTAGTAGGGTAAACAGCGTTAGAGACCTGGGAATCATACAGGACAGTAAGTTACTATTTGACCAACATATAGATGGCATTGTGAAAAAAGCTTCCAAAGCTCTAGGATTTATAATGAGGACCACAGCCTGTTTTCGCTCCCTAAAACCACTAAAAATTTTGTACTGTTCATTCGTACGCAGCCATCTCGAATATGCATCGCAGGTTTGGAACCCTCAGTACGAGGTTTATAAGACACGTATAGAAGGTGTTCAAAAAAAATTTCTACGTTATCTCGATTATAGGGCGCAGCAGTGTTCAGTTGATCACAATCATAGATGCAAAAGGTACCACTTTTTACCACTAGAAACGAGACGTCACATTGGAGACTTAAGCGTGCTACTACATATAGCAAATGGTCGCATTGACTGCCCCGAGCTATTAGCCGCTATATCACTGCGTACCAACTTATTAGGTTTTCGTCACCGGCCCGTACTTAGTGTTGCCTTTGCGCCAAGTAACTACAGACGCAATGCTTTTGCTATAAGAAGTGCAGCTAGATTTAATGACCTACCACGGGACCTTAATATCGATTTATTCTGTACCAGTGTAGCGACAATGAGACGGCTTTTGGCTAATGCCTATTTTTAATAACGTGGAGCATTGAGTACAAATCTTAGTAAATTAAATTGTCTCCTTCTTTTAATTGTGTTAATTTGTTTCTTCTTTGTTATTTTTCTCATTTGTTATACTTACTGCATTTTGTTATTTTAATCTTAGTTTTGCTCTTTATAATTGTATAATGTTATTACTTTTTTTCTCACTTGTTATCGACAATTTTATACCCATTAGTGGGGGCTTGTAATTGGCTAACTGTTCATTTAATTTGTAACTTATCATACATGTATTAGTCGGTAAGCCCTCTTTAAAAAAAAAAAAAAAAAGAAAAAAAATAATTTTCAACTAATTCGAATTCTAAATCCTTACTTTCTTACTAATATTATAAACGCGAAAGTTTGTATGGATGTATAGATGTATGTATGTTTGTTACTCTTTCACGCAATAACTACTGGACCGATTGCGATGAAACTTGGTATGTAGATAACTGGAGGCTGTGAAAACATCAGTACGAATTCTGAAGGAATGAGGCTCTCCAAAGCTATCTCAGCTGTTAGAACACACCCATTAAGGATGGCAATGGGTAGCGAATAGGGTTTGGTAAGGAGACACTAGCAATGATGCTAAAGACACCCTTTAAAGACTGTAAGATAATATAAAAGGAGCAGGAAGGGTTCCTCCTGCTCCTTTTCTATTATCTTACAGGCTGATCGGGTGATCAGCCTGGTTGAACTAAGCTGTCGTACAACCAAAGCAGATTGGGACACTGCTAGGAAGGTAGTGGATGAAGGAAAGGTCGGCTAGGCTCTAAATGGTTTTCAACCATTCAAGTCACCTGGTCCAGACATGGTATATCCCATCATCTTACAACAGGGAGCTGCACTCTTGGTTCCGCATTTGTGCAGAATATACAGAGCCTGCATAGTTTTTGGATACATGCCAAAGATATGGAGGCGTGTTAAAGTCATCTACATACCGAAACCGGGCAAAGCGGACTACGAAGAAGCCAAGGCATACAAATCTATCAGTATTGAGTCGTTCTTCTTGAAAGCCCTGGAGAAGTTAGTAGATAGACATGTCAGGGAGGTAGCATTATGGAGATTCCCCCTCCACAGGTCACAATGTGTATCATATATGTACAAAGTAGATCGATTGTATGTATGCTCAGGGGTAGAATCATTAGGTCTGAGTTGTTAGGAGTTGAAATGTATGCAACGACAACCAAGGGCTGCCCGCGGGGTGGAGTACTCTCACCACTCTAATGGTGCTTGGTAGTCAATTCGCTCCTAGAACAACTCAATAAAGGTCCGTACTTAACGGTCGGATATGCGGATGACTTGGTGATACTCGTCAATGGAAAGTTCCCGAGTACGGTTTCTAGTCTCATGCAGGAAGCCCTGATTATGGTGGATAAATGGGGCAGTAGCAATTATTTTTCAATCAACCCAGGGAAAACTACTGTCTTGCCGTTTACTAGGAAGAGGGATCTGACAGGATTAGGAACTCTCTCCATGTATGGTATGCAGTTACAATGGTCCATGGAGGTGAAGTATCTAGGCATAACCTTAGATAGCAAACTAACGTGGAAACCTCATGTAGACAAAGCCACAGAGAAGGCCCAGCGGGTCTTCGGCATGATTCGTTTTACTTATGGGAAGACCTGGGGGCTAAAGCCCAAGGTCATCAAGTGGCTATACACGATGATAATAAGACCCATACTCACGTATGGAAGCATTGTCTGGTAGCCAAGAACAAAACTAACTACATCAGGAACGCGCTGTCCATGTTGCAGCGACTGGCCTGCATGGCTATAACAGGGGCGTTCCCGATTACGCCAACGGCAGCGTTAGAGGTCCTGCTGGATCTAACGCCGCTACACATTATTGTGGACTTAGAGGTGATAAAGGCGCTACATAGACTATCTGTGCATGGGCTGTGGAGCGTCAACTTAACTCGACACACAAAATTGGAGATTTCAAAGGATCCCAAAAGGATTATGAGTATGCAATCATTGCAGATATTCAAAAAGAATTTTAATATAAATCCCCACGAGGGACGAATCGAGACAAGGTCTACAATCCCCTGACAAAGGTTATCTCATCTGGTACACTGATGGTTCCAAAATGGAAACAGGATCAGGCGCTGGTATCTATGCCAACAACTGCAAGGTGAGCCAAAGCATGAACCAATATGCAACGTACAACAACAAATATGTCTTCCAAGCGGAAACTTATGCTATAATTGCCTGTGCTCAGGAAAATATCAACAATAATATCACTGGCAGGACTGTGTATATTCTCAGTGACAGTCAAGCTGCTCTTAAGGCTCTGGACTCGTGTAGGGTGGACTCCAGACTGGTCCTGAACTGTATTAAGGCCCTTAACAAACTTGGCAGGAAGAACACAGTCAGACTGGTGTGGGTTCCGGGGCATGCAGAGGTGAAGGATAATGAGGAGGCTGATGAATTAGCCAGAAAGAGCTCGGCGCAATTGTTTGTGGGCCCCGAGCTATTCGTGGGACTCTCTGAGAGCACCGTTAAGGCAGCTTTGATTGCACATGGCAATGATAAACACAGGCTAGAGTGGATGACGCTTAGAGGTCTGGAACACTCCAAGAAATTCATTGCAAAAAGGAGCCACAGGCTTCACCCGGAAGTTCTGCGGGTATAAAAAGAGCCAAATACGCCTGCTCATAGGAGCGTTCACTGGCCATTTTGGCACCAACGACTTCCTGTGCAGATTGAGATTGGCACACAATTCGGTCTGCAGAGCCTGTGGTGAACAGGACGAGTCCATATCGCACCTACTGTGTGAATGCGACGCGTTGGCTGGATTGAGGATGGGTCTGATGGGACTGGCATATCCAAACCCTGAATACTTCAGGCTTCTCCCTCTGAAGTGTACGCTGCGGCTGATGCAGTACATTTATAAGGAGATAGGTAAAGGATAAATCTTGGCCGACAAAAAAGATCCCACTGGGTCGAAAGTGTCGCCGGTAGGTACTGACTGGCCCCCACACACAACACAAGATGAGATAGCTCGAGATATGGATTTACACGTAGGCTACTTTTTATCCCGATATTCCCATGGGAACGGGACTTACGTGGGTGAAACCGTGGGGAAAATCTAATGATATTATAAAAGCGAATGTGTGGTTGATTGTTGCGCTTTCACGCTTTAGCTACATACTTGACCGATCATTATGAAAAGTCGCATACACGTTGTCAGGGGTAAATAAAATGTCTAAAGGCACCAAAAAAAAAAGGCCAAAAGGAAAGGGTTTCATCCAAAAAAAGAAGAATAGAAAATTTACATAACCTACATTTACGCAAGCAGAGCCGCGGCAAAATCTAGCAATAAATAATCTAAAATATTAATCAACTTGTTAAAATGCAACTCATATCGATGGCTTTTATTAGCCGTTTAAATCCAGACAGCAGCAGTTAACATGCCTTTGTTATCAAATTTGTATGTCAACCTGATTTGCTTAAACCGGTGGCAATAGTAGGGTTATTGTACATACAATAATAAAATATATTATAAATAATTGCTGAATGTTTCTATATAAGACGAATGATTACACTTTATATATAAGAAGACAGCGACACTTTATCTTAATTTTCGGTTTAATCCTGTCTCCCTCTCTCACCCAATGGGAGGGGCCAGTTGGGAGTCTGAAAAGATTCATCCATAGCAGGCCCCCCCGTGTGGGTATGGGCCGGGTCGAACGGACCCGACCACCTCTCGTCCCCGGGGGAGAGCAATTCACTGCTCTCCCGTTTCGACGTTAGAAGGCGCGCGGGAACACCGCGCGCGCCCTCTATAGGTTCTTAACTAACGGGTGGCAGGGTCCCCTGAGGCCTTGCCACCCAGAACCCTTAGGTGGGGGGCAGGAGAGCGATATAAGCGCGTCTCCTGCGCCCCCTCCTCCGGCGGCGGACGTCCGGGGCGTAAGGATCACGCCCCCGCTCCGCCGCCTCCTTCTGCGAGATGACAGCTCATTGTACCCCAGCACCTGTCGTCGTCGACCATCATGGATACGACGGTCGGCAACGAGAGGTCGGGGCCAATCACGGCGACCAGGGCACAGCGCTCCGCGGCCCACGCCGGACACTCCTCCAGCGTGTGCTGCGCCGTGTCCCGGTCGCACTCCTTGCAGTGGTGACACCTGGTTGTCGGCTCCCTACCGGCTATCTTGCACAGGTACTCTCCGATACAGCCGTGTCCGGAGAGCACCTGAGTAAGCCGGTAGGTAAGCGGTCCGCGCCGTCTGTCCGTCCACTACCTTAGCACCGGACGGACAGCCTCGAATGTCCTCACCCCGTAGCGGGGCTGGGCCAGCCTTTCCTCCCACTTGGCCTCGAGGACCAGTCGAGCCTGGGACCTTCGCGTCTCCACCACCCCTAAGTGGGTTCCTCACCATGGAGCCGGAGGTCCACGCGCCAGTGATACACCGACGCTTGGACCTCCACCTCCAAATCCCAGGGCGGCGATGCCGCACGCCGCCTCAAAGGAGACGGTGTGGTACGCCCGCGACACCCTGATCGCCATCGCCCTCTGAGGTCTCCTCAGGAGGGCGATGTTTCGGTGATCGAGGGCGCCGGCCCAAATGGGCGACCCGTAGAGGGCCATCGACCGCACCACCCCCAAATAGAGGCGGCGGCAGACGACACTCGGCCCCCCGATATTCGGCAGCAGAGAGCTAAGCGCTCCCGCCGCCGACATCAGCCGGGGAGCCAGGCGGCTAAAATGGACGCGGAAGTTCCAGCGGCCGTCGAGGTGGAGCCCCAAGTATTTCATACCCGGCTCCACCCCGATGCGGACCCCTGCAACTATGATGTGGGCATCTGGTGGTGGCGCCCGCCGAGGCCCATGCAATAACAGGGCCTCGGACTTTTCCAGCGCCACCTCCAGTAACTAGTTACGCCGACGCCCGGGGGCAGGGCGCCCCGCAGCACCCAGTCATAGCTGATGTTCCACAGGATCGGTCCAAGAACGGAACCCTGCGGAACACCGCACGACACCTCCCTCCGGAACGTCTCTCCGTTCCACCCCACACAGAATACACTTCTCTGGTGCAGGTAGTCCCCGACTATTCGGCGCAGGTAGGGAGGCACCCCATGAAATCGGAGCGCCTCCCTAATAGTCGCCCACGGCAGGGTGTTGGACGCGTTGGCGATGTCCAAGGACACCGCCAACACCACCCCGCGCGAGGCGACCGCCTCTTGGAATCCGAACTGATGTTCGGACAAGTCGGGGCCCACCCGCATCAGGTGCCTGGAGAGGCGGACAACCACTACACGCTCAAAGAGCTTGCCCACCTCATCCAACAGCACTATGGAGCGGTACGCGGAGGGAGAGTCCGCGGGGCGGCCCTCCTTTCTCAGAAGGACCAGCTTACCCGTCTTCCACATGGAAGGGAACCGTCCCGACTCCAAACTGAGGAGCCGGTCCCCTAGGGCGTCGTAGGCCAAAACCAAGACGCGGCCAGGAATTCCGTCCGGCCCCGGGGCGGTGTTTTTGCCCCGGAGCCGCATCATTGCCGCGCTGAGCTCCACCATTGTTAATATTGGCGCCCCGGCATCGGCACCGCCCTCCTCAACTTCGGGCGGCGCCATTACGGGAGGTGTGTGCCCCGCTCTCGAAGGAAAGAGAGCGGAGACCACCCCCTCCAATTGCCGGGGCTGGAGACTCTCGGTGACCGGTGGGGCCCAGGGGCGCAACTTGCCCCTGACCGCCTTGTACGGACGGCCCCATGGATCTGCCTCGAGAGTCCCCAGGAACTTTTCCTATCTTTGGATTTTGGCCTCACTGATGGCGGACTGCAGGGCGTACTTCCGCTGTGTGTATTCGCCCCGCAGCCGTGCCTTCACGGTCGGGTCACGGTACCGCCTGCGTCGGCGGTACCTAGTGTACTGGCGACGCGCCGCAATGCAAGCGGCGCGTTTCTGACGAATGTCGTCAGTCCACCAGTACACCTGACGCCTCGAAGGTTGAGCACTGGCCCGGGGCATCGACGCGTCGCAGATCTGCGTCATCGCGGCCCGGAACCACTCCGCCTCTAGCTCAACCTCCACAGACCCTTCGCTCATCGGGGTCTAGGCCTGGACGATGGAGGCTTCCACCAGCACGTCTACGTTGAGACGTTTCAACGCCCATCGTAGGGACGACGGGGTGTGCGCTCTCCTCGGGCGATCGTCCGGGATCACCGGCGAGGTGGAGATGTCGGACCGCACGTAACGGTGGTCCGACAGTGACTCCGCCTCGACCAGCACTTGCCAGTCCCGGACGCGGCGTGCTACGGCAGGGCTTGCGAACGAAATGTCCACAATGGACTCGCCCTGCCAGCGCACGCACGTGACGACCGATCCCCGGTTAAGAACCACGAGACCGGTCGCAAGCGCCCACTCCTCCAGCGCGTCACCGCGAGCGTCGGTGATAGGGGATCCCCAAGCCGTTGATTTGGCATTGAAGTCCCCCGCCACCACGACTGGACGCGATGGGTACCGGTTAATAACGGCCCCCACCGCGCCAAAAAATTGCTCAAACTCGGCGAGGCGCCGGTTCGGAGAAAAGTACACCCCAATCAGGACGGTTCCTTCCAAATCGACACATATATACCCCTCGCCCCTGTCTGTCATCACCAGGAGCGAGGGTCCGGACGAAACAATGGCCGCCGAGCCCCCGAGGTCCCCAAACCAGTTGTGTCGGCTGGGGACGCAGTAAGGCTCGGCGACCACGGCGATGTCTATTGACCACTCCGCCATGTGCTGCAGCAAAATATCCTGCGACCTGGCGGAGTGGTTAACATTCACCTGTAGGAGGCGATGGGCCATAATTAATTACGTGTCCATCGCCTCCGTACTGCTCCCTGCTCGGGACGGGGCCGGGGCGGCCGGAGTCCCGGTGACCGCCCCTCTGGCCCTACGTCGTTTCGGTGGGGAGCAAGATTTGCTCCCCATCCGGTGCTCCACCGGCTTTCCTGCAGCCAAACAGAGGCTGCAGGAAGGTTTTGCTGCGGAGCAGGCGGCGGCCTTGTGGGCGGGCTGACCGCAGCGATAACAAAAGTCGCTGCGATCAGTTTCAGCGGTGCGTTGCTGCCTCACGTGCCCCGGTTCGAGGCAGCGGTAGCACCGCCTAGGCCTCGGCGCCAGGAGATTCACCTGAGCCGAGACCATCCCGACCAGCAAACGGCCGGCCGCCACCTTCTTCGCCGCGGCGATGGGGCAGTGCACCACCACCGTGCACAGGCCACTCTCGCCGCGGCGCATCTCCCCCACCCTGACCTGCACCTGAGGGCAGGCTCCGGCTAGTGCCACCGCAGCGGCGACATCCTCAGAGGAGGCCGAGTCGTCCAGCCCGGTTATCCGCATTTCTGCGGACTTCACCGGGCGGGAGACCCTGACCTCCTCAGGCGTGAAGAGTGACCGAATTGTTTCGGTCACCCTGTCCGCCTTGTCGCTGGAGGTGAACCACCATATACCTTTTTTTTTTTTGTTTTTTTTTTGATACCCAGGAAAAATGCTTGATGCACTACCCGCCGGCTAGGGGACGGCACCGGCGGGGCGTGTGGGACTCACCAGCCGAGTGCTGGTATACCCACTAAAAAACCTGGGGTGTTCCCTCTCTCACCCAATAGGGGGGGGCCAGTTGGGAGTCTGAAAAGATTCATCCATAGCAGGCCCCCCCGTGTGGGTGCCGGCCGGGTCAATAGGACCCGACCTCCTCTCGTCGCCGGGGGAGAGCAATTCACTGCTCTCCCCTTTCGACGTTAGAAGGCGCGCGGGAACACCGTGCGCGCCCTCTATGGGCTCTTACTCACAGATGGCAGGGTCCCCTGAGGCCTTGCCATCCAGAACCCTTAGGTGGGGGGCAGGAGAGCGATATAAGCGCGTCTCCTGCGCTTAGCTGATGATGTTGTATTAATAAAATAATGTTTTCTATATCATAAAAATACCTGTGTGCAAAATTGCATAGCCCTTCTGTTTAACTTTTGCAACGTTAAGTTAGTCAATCGGTTAGTTTACTTTTTATTTCAGGCGTTATACCACTAACTGTTGATGGGATCTTACAATTTTTCGATTTTAATTTTCATACAAAAATTATTTAGTCGAGTTTATTGTAATTAAATAAATTAAAGAAAGTATAAGATAAATGTACACACCGCGGCACATCAACCTAGACTGTTCTTTGGACTGGACTTTGAACTATTAGAAGTTGAACGCTGCGAATCGTGCGAGAGAGTGCGTCATATTTTTGTTTTTTTGTCTCATTCACGCTAAACGGGACGCGACGCTCTATCCTTAACATTACATCGACACCACTATGCACTGTTCCTTTGCGACAATTCTCTATTTTGTATGTAGCATAGTTATGCGTATATAGGCTGTCTAACTTGATGTGTACCCGTGTGTACTTTCCTGAAGAGGGTGTTTCGGCCATCGCCTATTGTTTTTAAAGGCAATACATAGATTTAAATATATCAGGCGAAATTATCATAATAGTGACGGTGGTTGTAGAATTAATCTTTAATTAGCGGAACCATAGACGATTTGTCTACGTTTGCTTGGCTCAAATACGTCAAGGTGGAGGTGACATGATCGTTGGTGGGATGTGGAGAGGGGCGTGAAACCGACGGCGCACGAAAAGAGCCAGCGGGCTACACTTTTATTCGCATTCACAGATCCGACAGACGTTCAATATTGTTGGCTTGTTGCTCATAGTTAATCATTTTTAATCTACCTGCTATTTTTATTGTATTTCTGATTTTTATTTAAGTTCTTAGCCAAGATTGTAGTAAATTTAAGTTATGTTTTTATAATAAACAGCTGTGTTCACGTGTGGATAGTTTTTTTAAATAAATATTCGTTAGAACCTAAATCTATTATCTTATTATATACCTTCAAAATTTCTTATAGTACTAGAAACTTCTTGTAACTTTTCGTTATGGAAAATTACACAACTAAACCAAAATTTCATCGTTTTCTTAAAAAAGTACTTACCCTTGTGTCTCAATAGACATAATTTGGCGACCGTGACAGGACACGCAGAAAAGATAAATAAATCGTCTAACAAAGTATTTTTCGCGTGTTCGTCGGAACCACGTAAGGCCGAAAATCATCGTAACGGCTTTGAACGGCGACTTCAACACATCCTGAGCATTGATGCAGCTAAAGTATCAACCCAGGTGTGACGAAAACCAACAACAATTAAGCATTTTCGAGATTTGGACAACGAATCCGTCGGACCAGCATACTCATAAATTAAGTGCTCTTCCTTCCCACAATTATATTTTCACCAATTTACCCAATTATCAAGTATCCTACTTCCCGTCTATACCTATCAATTTGAATGTTTAAGAAGTTTGCCTTCCACTTGTGCTATACTCATAATAAAATTGCAGTAGGTATAGGTTATGATAATTTAAGTATCTGTTAAATTATTCATTATTTCTTAAAAATATACATTACCAAAGTATAATAATACTAACACTAATCACTAAACCATTAAATATTCAATTAGTGTGTAATATTTTACAATTTAATCATTTCATGTTGTACAATTAGCTTAAAAAGTAATATAAAGTTATAGGTACATGTAAAAGTATGTTACCGTTTTGTATCAGCTAGCTATCTATTTATTATTCTCTTGCAAACCTCTAGAAACAGTCAAGTAGATAAACCCAGCTGTTGATATAATTTACCGATATTTTCAGGTTATACGAGACATCACGCTAGCATAACTCTGGCACGAGCAGAGCTTCGGTGTCGTACTTTCTAGCGTGATTCATCCGACTTACTTCGCGGGTGCTACCATAGTGAGAGGCGTAAGGTAAATCTTTATTTACTTCATTAAATTGGTTAGGCTAACCCGTTCGGCTACTACGTCTATTATTTTTGTTGGTTTTATTGAACTTACATCAATAAAATAATGCAAAAACCGGACGCAAAGACGTTACGGAGGTTAATCATTCAGCGTATCTCAATTAAAGGCCAGGTTACTAAATTTAAAAATTATTAAGGTACGATTTCAACGAGTACTTTCACTAATGTAGAAATTGCTGAGTTAACCATAAGACTTGGCAAATTTGAGCAATTATCAGCTAAGTTTGATGAGTTGCAAACTAAGATTGAAGTAATAAATAGTGACAACTTGTCATCAGAGCTTAAGGAGCGGGACAAAATTGAACTTGACATGGTAAGTGCGCTTGCCTAGCAAAGGACTTAATAAGTTATCGTTGCAAGCAGTAGTGTAGTCATCATTCTAGCTCTGAACCGAATGATTCTGGTGTCAGATTGCCACACATAGAAATCTCAAAGTTTGACGGTGCTTACTTTAAGTGGTTCGAATTCAGAGACACTTTTTTAAGCTTAGTTGATGTTAATAAGCAAATTATTTCTGTACATAAATTTCACTATTTAATTTCATATCTCGAAGGAGAAGCAGCTCGAATAATATCCAACCTTGAGATATCTTCTGAAAACTATAAAGAAGCTTGGAAGTTATTGTGTGACCGTTACGATAATAAAAGATTACTAGTTAATTATCAAATGGTTAATGGTCGCGGGTTCGATTCCCGCACAAGACAAATATTTGTGTGCATGAACAATGAACAACAAACAATGGTCTGGGTGTTTCTATGTATAATATGTATGTATTTACAAAAAAAAAGTATATATATGTATGTTTATCCATTGTCTAGTACCCATAGTACAAGCTCTGCTTAGTTTGGGCTAGATGGTGTTGTGTGTATGTGGTAGAATATTATAATATTATCATTTAAATTCATTATTTAACATTCAGCAGTTTAGTAAAGAGTCGGAACGATCACTAAGATTTTTAGTTGAACATGTTACAAAAAATTTAAGAACTTTGTCAAGTCTGGGGCAACACGCTGAACATTGGAATACTCTAATATTTTTTAGAATAAATGATTGCCCTAGTTTTAAAAATAAAACATTGGAAAAAAGATGGTCAGATGTTACAAAATATAAGTTTTGCTGCAATTGTCTCAGGCAAGGACACACCCTCCTACTGCGTATGGAATTGGACCATGTCCTGAATGCAAGAAAAACATAATCGTCTGTTGCCTAAGCCGAATCCATTACTTACCAAGAATCAAGTACATTCAGACTCGATAAATGTTAATACATTAAAAGATCAACCCAACGACGTTCTGTTATCTACTGCCTTAATTATAATTCATAACCCTAATAATAAGCAATTATAACTGTACGACCATTGTTGGATAGTGGTAGTCAAGCCAGTTTTATCACAAAATCCTTAAATAGGTTATCGCTTAAATCAATACCAATAACAAGCATTAATGTTATAGGTATTGGAAACCATTCCACAGATACAGTAAAAGAGAGTTGCATTGCACAATTGCAATTTATATATAAGCAGTTTAATGTAACGCCTAATTTGCTTGTCATGAACGAATTAACCGGTTATATACCTTAAAGATCTGTTGATATTCAATTAAAATTACCTAAGCACATGAAATTAGCCGATCCAAATTTTTATAAGCCTTCTTAAGTAGATATTTTGATCAGATCAGACCTTTTCTGGGATATCCTAGGAAGTGAACAAATGTCATTAGGACCCAACAACATAAGGTTACGAAATTCCTAATTGGGCTGGTTGATAGCTGGTCCCATAAATGTAAATAAATTAAATGGTTTACATTGCAATAATAGTATAGTTACAAAAACTTGTAAAACTTTCAATGAGTCTCATATTGACAAATTACTTACAAAATTTTGGGAGATAGATGAGATCCCAAGCAAGCCAATTCTAAGCGACAAGGAAAAGGCCCGTGAAAAGCAATTTTACAAAATAATATTTGCTTAGATAACGGATGATTTAGTGTTAAATTACCTCTCAATCGTTCTTCGAATAATTTAGGCGAATCTTATAATACTGCAAAAAAAAAGATTACACGATTTAGAATTATATTTTAGAAAAATCCTATTCTAAAGCGACAATATGTTGAATTCATGCAAAAATATCAAAATTAAGGACACATGTCCGTAGCTTCCGAATAAACACCATTTCCTTCATATTTCTTGTGCCACCATGCCGTATTCAAGCACAGTAGTGAATCCACTAAGGTCCATGTCGTTTTTGATGGTTCCGTTCCCACATCCTCTGGGTTATCTGTCAACTGTCTGACATCCTTATGGTGGGCCCAAATATTCAGGATTCTCTTTTTTCCATATTGATAAGAGCTAGACAGTATAAATATTTATTAACCAGTGACGTAGAGAAAATGTATAGAATGGTCGCGGTAGACAATTCTTTTAGAAATTTACGAGACGATAAGCATTTGCCCATCGAATCTATGCAATTGAGTATTCTTACTTATGGTACCACAAGTGCGAGCTATTTAAGCACTCGCTGTCTTTGGCAGGTGGGCGAGGAGTGTGGGGACGAAACTATCAAAACAATTATACAGCATGATTTCTACGGGGATGACCTAATAACCGGATGCGATGACGCCCGGAAGTTACGTCACATTCAAAATTCCATATCTTTAGCTCAGCATGTTTTAATTTGCGCATATATAAAACTAGTTTAACAGATATTTTCCAAAATTCATCAATTAATACAACATATAATTTAACATTTAGTGAAGCATCAAGTACACTGGGACTAGACTGGGATCCAAATTCAGATAATTTACATTTTCCTGTACAAATAAATTGTAATCAAAATGAAATAACAAAAAGGTTGATACTGTCAAATGCATTTAAGATATTTGACCCCTTAGGTCTTTTAAGTCCTTGTATAATTCAGGCTAAAATGATGCTGCAATGTTTGTGGCAACAAAAAATAGATTGGAATCAAGCAATTCCACAAGAAATACAAAAAAATTGGTTAGAGTTTTCAAATAATTTAAATTGTTTAGCAACAATGCAAATACCTAGAAGAGTTTTATGTGATTCTCTAAAGATTATTGAAATTCATACATTTAGCGATGCGTCACAACGGGTTTATGGAGCATGTGTACATGAAAAGCAGTGTAAATGACACTGACTTCATGACGAGTTTACTATGTGCGAAGTTTAAGGTTGCAAGTATAACTCCTATGACCATACCTCGATTGGAGCTCTGTTCTGTGTTATTGGCTGCAAGACTATGTAATAGTGTTCTTGGTTCCATTCGATTTAAACCAACACGAATTATAGATTGGTGTGACTCAAGTGTCGTACTAGCTTGGCTTAGAAGTGATTCCACCAAATTTAAGACCTTTGTAGCTAATCGTGTGGTCGAAATTACAGAACTTACTGATTCCTTGTTTAGGCGGTATGTTCCCACAGATATGAATCCAACCGGCCTTATTTCTCGGGGTATAAATGCAAATAATTTGTTAAAAAATGGTCTATGGTGGTTTGGTCCAGATTATTTAATGAAATCTGAAAATTATTGGCCTGTATTGATTAAAATCAACTGATGCGAGCAACTTGCCTGAAATAAAAAAATCATCTAAAACTAATACTAAAGTGAAATACTTACCTAATGACAATATATCAACAGCACTAACCATAAGTTCATCAAATCAACTTGCCGAACAATCCGCATCTGAAATAAAAACACAGGAAATAAAACATTTATTATTTACAAATGACATAAATAATTCATTTCAAAATAAAATAAATACTTACCACTATGCAGATATACTTCAGCCTATAATAGATATAAAGAGTAGTAATAGTTGCTTAGATAAAAAGATTTTGTTTTAATGTTCGTAATCCTAATAACAAACAAGTGTCACCTTTGACCGCTAAAGGGCTAGATAATGCATTTCATTATCTTTGTCGAATTGCTCAGTATAAATATTATCCTATTGATTTCAACAAGTTATCTAACGACACACCATTAAGTAATAACCCTAAAATTCTTACTTTATAGCCCTTTTTAGATAAAAATAATAATTTAATCAGGGCTCCAACTGTGATTAAATTAATAAGTAGATTGAGTTCATCCAATTATAGTTTCGAAAAAAGGCACCGGGTACTATTAGATGCTTCCCATCATTTAACTTAACTTCTGTTTGAGAGGGTGCATTTACGTAATATGTATGCCGGTCCGCAATTGTTGTTATCTATTGTAAGAGAATCAGTCTGGCCGTTAAATGGCAGAAGGCTAGCTCGGCGCACTGTGCATTATTGCGTGCGATGTTGTCGTGTTCAGGGTAAAACTATTTGTCCTAAAATGGGAGATCTGCCTTCACAACGTGTGACGCCAGATTTTCCATTCAATTCACTAGGAGTCGATTTTGCGGGCCCCTTTTTTATAATAAATCTTAAAGGTAAAGGTGCCGGAGTAATCAAACGTTATCTTTGCCTATTCGTATGTTTACGATATAAATACGTGTACTCGGAGGTCGTCAGTGATCTTACCAACGTCGCATTTATTATGACTCTGCGTAGATTCATATCGCGTCGTGGGTAACCAAGAGAAATCTTCTGTGATAATGGGGATAATTTTGTGGCTGCTGCCAAGGATTTAGAGGCTTTTTAAGGCCAAACAATTTGGCTTTCACTGAGTTTAATAATAATAATATTTATTTATTGATAACAGTGTTAAAACATGAATACAGTCCATAAAATACTTAATATAGGTAATATAATATGGTTGCCTGTACTAGGGTAAACCTGCGCGTGCCACAGGCGTTAAGGGCACTTACAATATGCTACTAGGAACTAAATTATATACAATTAACCATACTTATTATATAAATATATGCAAAAATAGGCCAAGATTATAATTATTATCATGGAACTTGTTATTACTTATTTAACAACAATCACCAAATCTTCAGTATCCTCATAATTTAAAGTTTGTAAGTACTGACAGACTATCCGCTTAGATCTTATATAACTTAGGTCATATATAGCTGTATGTTTATTTATCTTGGTATAAAGAAAAGGCCCTAAGAATGTGAAAAATCTATTTGTGAAAACAAACTTTGATTCAGAAACTGTGGTACAGACAATATGTTTGTATGTTGTCTTTTAGTGTTAGTAAGTTTACTTAGAGTTTGCAACTCATGAGAACATTAAATTAATATTCTCACCCGCTCAGGGCCCTCATTTTGGCGGCATCTTCGAAGCCTAAATCAAGTTGGCAAAATACCACATATAACGAGTTATGGGAAATTTCCATCTCACATTTGAAGAGATTACAAGTCTTTTCGTACAAGTGGAGGCGGTCTTAAATAGTCGCCCTCTATGTCCATTGTCCTTATCTTCTGACGACTACCTTCCTTTGTCCCCAGGGCACTTTTTTATTGGAAGACTCTTGAAGGCATTGCCGTCACCTAATTTTGATAATGCCAAGGAAAGCCACCTGAAACGATATGAGAGCGATTGCAACAAATTTACCAGCACTTTTGGTCACGCTGGCAATGTGAATATATGTATACACGAGTTACAACAACGGATGAAGTGGAAGACGAGCACTAAATCAGTCAGCATTGGAGACCTGGTGCTAATACATGAAGATCATGTACCGCCATTATGTTGGCGCCTTGGATGTGTTTCACACTTGTTCCCTGGGCCTGATGTCATCACAAGAATAGCCGACGTGAAGACCACAAAAGGAATACTTCGTCGACCTCTCGTCAGACTGTGCCCTTTACCAACGGCTGAAGATTTACGGTGTTGAAAGACGAGCCTTTCAACGGAGGGGAAGATGTTTCAGCCATCGCCTATTGTTTTTTAAAGGCAATACATGGATTTAAATATATCAGGCTAAATTATCATAATAGTGACGGTGGTTGTAGAATTAATCTTTATTATATACCTTCAAAATTTCTTATAGTACTGGAAACTTCTTGTAACTTGTCGTTATGAAAACTTACGCATCCAAACCAAAACATCATCGTTTTCTTAAAAAAGTACTTACCCTTGTATCTCAATAGACAGAGGGTAGACCCTATGTTTGATTTTGTACATTGTCTTACACACAAGGGCAAATATTAACTACTAATAATATTTTTTCATTTGGATATTTAAGAAAATGAAGCCTAGTGGGGATATTTTGCTATTTCCTTTGGATAGCTGCATTTCAGTAGCGGTTACGACGGCTTACTCTTTGTCGTACCACCAACTCGTGCCACCAGTGGTACAAGAAGAAATTTCATTTCCTCTTCGTGCCACCGATTGAAATTTTAATGTGACGCCATGGTATATGCTCTGCTTATTAAAATAAATACCAAGATCTATTTATGATTATGACCCGTATTACAACGGTGGAATTATGTCCAACTAGTTGTCCCATGGGGATAGGTACCTAAAATAATAAGAAAGCAAATGTTTTATAGTCGTTCATTTGTTTTGTAGACACGTTCATTTGTTTTACACAATTTTTTCTTTCTTATTTTAGGTACCTATCCTGTGGTACAACTAGTTGGACATAATTCCACCGTTGTACTTATAAATAGCAGGTCATAATTATAAATAGTTATAACAGTTGAACCATGGGTAACTTTACTTAGGTTACCGCACGATCTCGTTCGAAGCTGCGTGCCTCCTCACTGAATCGATGCCATGGGGCCTGTAAGCAGCGCTCCTGGCGTCGCTCTATCGTTGGCGCCAGGAGGCGCTAGCTCGGGGCAAAGGACCTGCTCTTTTCACTGTTGAGGTGGCTCCGCCAGGTCCTAGTGGAGAAGTGGAAGGAGCGACTTGTGCACCCCAATGCCGGGCATGCCGCGATCGTGGCGGTAAGTCCCGTGTTTGAGGAGTGGCTGGAGAGGCGGCATGGCGCCCTCTTTTTCCAGCTGACACAGGTAATGACTGGCCACGGTTGTTTTAGCCAATTCCTGTGTCGCATACGCCGGCAAGAGACGGCCGGTTGTCACCACTGCGGCGACTGCCGCGTCGTTGTTGAGGACACGGCGCTGCACACTTTGGCGGGTTGCCCCGCAATTTTATGGTCCGGAGTGAGACGTCGTGGAACGCCGTCGCCTCCTTCTGTAAGGAAGTGATTTGCATCAAGGTGGCAGCGGAGCGGGAGAGGGAGTGCTTAAAACCTCTCCCCAACCGTAGAGCCGGGCGCCGGAGGGTGCCAAATGTCCTCCAGCCTCCCTGAGGTTTGACCTGGGGGTGGTGGGCTTCGTGGGCCTACCCGCCATCCGATTAACACCAGGTGCGACAGGCGGCGTGCGTGAACTCAGGCGCGCCTCTGTGTCGTATCCGTCTCACCTTTAGGAAGGAGATAGTAAGTGAATAGTGCCTATAGGGTAGGTCTTGTTGTGTAGTGGCCTGCCGTTTCATACGACGGGCCGAAACCTCGGCGGGGTCGCGACCGCATATGCAAGTGATTCGCGCGGTCCCGTCGACAGCGGTTTTGTCGAAATCACCGTGGTAGGTTTAGTCGGTATTCCGGGAGATCCATTATCATTTCATCATCTTTCTTTTACTCCGGTGAGTCCGACATAACCCCTCCGCCCGCCTCCGCGCAGAGGTATGCATCAATGCATTACACCAAGAAAAAAAAGAAATGTGTAACTTTACTTCCCCGTGGTACAACAAACTTCATCAAAATTCATCCACGTGATTTCGACGGGGACGCATTATACGGATAACGTATCACTTGTGCTTATACAGGACATGGTCTATCTGTTCGCCAAGTTTCATCCAAAACCTTTCAGCGGCTTACTTGTGGTACTTTTGTATATTTATTGTCAATAACTAATATATTGAAATTAAACACTTTATACGGATTCAATGTATAACATTCGCGTAAACATAAGACAATATTATGTGAATAACAAGTTGCTTACTTGTTATTCACATAATATTGTCTCTGTACTCCTATACAATCTTTCACGATTATAATATTCGAGCAATCCCTCGAGCACAATTCTTTTATTCTATATGTAACATACATACGTTATATCTTATTTCCTTTTTTGTTTTCTAACAATCTCATGCGAAATTTCATTATGATCAGTTAAGTAGTTAAGACTTGAAGGCATAATAAACAAACAATCTCCATTTCGCATTTATTATATTGGCTTTTATTTTGCCTGGTGGCAAGGTCAGCCTTTTTTGTTTTCTTTTTCCTTCACCCTATCATTTATTACTATATTATATAAAAATAATATTACTTGCAATTTAGTTTAAAAATTACACGTCACAAACCAGATTGCTTCTGTTACGTGTAGGTTCACATCGGTAGTGCAAACTATAAGGATTATTTTGTCATACAAACGCTGAATCTAAACTTGAAACCTATAAAGAGTATCAAGTGAATTTAAATGGAGAAGACTTGGCTAATCCTGTCGTGGATGACCTGAGGCTGTGTGGATGTGATGAGGCAAGCGGCGCCATATGGTCGCGGACATATGCCAACTGCCCGGTATGGTCACACCGGCCGGCTGGCTAGGGCTGGCGTTGCGACTACTTATACTCAAGAACACTTTTTAAGCCATACGCTTGACGCAATGTATTTTTAATTATGTCTGGTATTCTAAGACTTGACAGATTCTCCAACTCACCACTATATAATAATAATGTCCTCCAGACCGAATAACGGTCACGGCTGTCAATCTTAACGGAGACTGCCCATCAGCGCAGGAGATACATAGTGCACAAGTATGTGCGCAAACATAAGTGCACTCTTTGTTCCCTAACCGTCATGATCCGATGGGACGGACAATCCGACACGACCGGAGAGAGATCAGGCGCAGGACCAACGGCTTTATGTGCTTGCCGAGACACAGGGGTGCTTATCACCGCCAACTTCCTAATTCCGAAACTCGTATTGAGATTTCTTAACAGAAAAGCCCAATAACTTTTTTTTGGCCCGATCCGGCATTCGAACCCGAGACCTTATGCACAGCAATCGCATTCACTACCGCTGCGCCGCAGAGGCAGTTAACCGCTGCGCCATATAGGCGAGAATAGGAAGTCAGACGTGGAATTCACCCACATTTTATTTATAGGACAACTTCCACAATATGTTTAAAATCCTTTGTGACGGGGATCTTTACCAATATTCTAATAACGGACACAAAGAACACCCATATTAGGAATAACTATTTGTAAATCACACAAGTTTTTGTGTCGTTTGGATTGATTGGAATCGAACCCATAACACTAGGCGCAGTGGCAGAGGGAAGGCAACCACTTAAGCCACGACGCCATCCGGAAAGTCAATTTCAATATATTTTTGAATTTCGTTATTTAATATTATAATTATATTTATAAACGCACTAGCAGTTTAATAATCTAATGCGTGTGTAATTCAGATTGGACGAATTTATCTGTTCTTAAAGCAGTTCGCTGATGATGCCATTATCACACTTTCAGGGAGTCTGTTCCAAGCTGTAACTACTTGGGTTGGTAAGAATTGTGTCAAGGAGTTCCTTTTAGAATAATGACATTTATCAAACATCACATGATCGTGGACTATTTCAACAAGAAAATCCAATAACCCGTAGTCAAAAACTCGGCACTTCGTGATCGAAATTCACGAAATATGCAGTCTTGACCGAAACAGAAATAATGAGCGAGTGCACTCGAGGCCTAACATATTTCGTAAATATATTAAAAAAAGCTATTTTAATAGATATAGTCTAACGCCTAGATATATTCCTCAAGACTTAGGCAGAGGCCATCGTTTCAGGTATTAGGCAATAGAGGGCAAGCCTATTGCCGATTACCGGTCACTGTGCCAGACTCCACATTGCTATTTTCAATATCTCGACAAAAATCCTAATATCAATATTTTGGCCCCGAATTCAAATCCTTATCCACAACTCTCGTATTCACTATCACTGTGCTACCGAGCCAATAAATCAACCAATGCTTTATAAAAAAGCTCAGGCAACCCTGAATATGACACAGTTAGCACCAATACTATGGACTTGTCACGACGTTCGCCATATTGAGAGTGAAAAACATCGTATTTACTGCTAATGCAAGCCATTCCGTTCAATACTCGAAACTTATGTAACACGGTGTTCAAACTAATAGTGCACACAACATCTGTAGCTAATCTTGTCTGAGAACGTGACTAAATCTTGTAAGGAAAGTTAGAAAAGAACTTTGAGCAATGGGAACTATCGCTCGTATAAATTGTGGTTTGCTTCGGTACTTGTTCAAGCGTTACTCTTTACCTAAAACCTGAAATATTATGCCTTAGCGAAAGTGGTTTCACTAAGATATATTGATTGGTACAATGACATTCCCACTAGAAGGCTCTTAGAAATATATTGAGAGTAGAGTCTGGCCACGGCTTCATCCGCTTGATTTTTAAGGAAACTTACCTAGATAAAAGCTATGTGTTAATCTGTCATCCAAATCCATTTAAAGATTTGCACATGATTTTATTACAAACATCCAAAAATCTTTACAAGCTTTCACATTTATAATTTAGTAGGAATACATGCCGACGGTCTAATATGTAGAGCATCGAGAAAACCCATAGACCCATAGACCCTCAGACTACCTCACACGTAACAAAACCGTTGTTCGTATTGTCAAAGATGTGCCCGTACTTGTAAATACGCTTTATATACAATAGGGTAGTTGCCTCAAAGCAATCAAAAGAAATCGTTTTGTGCAGGCGGAATCAAAATTGGTTGCAAAACGAGGGCGTAATTAAATTAATTATTATTTTAAATTTGGATATAAGAAAAGTGGGTTTGTAGTGGGATATCTCGCCATCTCCCTCAGGTGCATTTAAATATCTAACGGTTAACATCCTTTTTTTGGCATTTTACAATTATTATCACTACTACCAGATTTGAAATGTATGTATCTTATTTATTAATATTTTAGTGTTTATGTAATATAACTATTTGACATAAATAATAACAAAGTTAGAGTCGCCTAAGCTATTGGAGGTTACAGGGACGTATTTTAACCTATTGAGTGGCAGCGGCACACTAGCGTCCACACACAATACGTTTACAATAATGTCTGGCATTACAAAAGTCTGGACAGGAGTCATAGTTATAAAAGTAGCTATAACTATTGTTATAGGTCTCGAGTTCGATTCCAAAGTGCTGGCTGTGACTTTTCGAAGTTATGTGCGTATGAAATAACTTCGAAAATTCAATAAATAGTTAATGATCGCCTTCTTTCTCGCTGAAGGAAAACTATCGTGAGGAAACCTACATGTCGGAGAGTTCTCCATCATGTTCTCAAAGATATGTGAAGTCTCCCAACCCGCACAAGGCTAGCGTGGTGGACTATGGCCTAAACCTTCTCATGCTGGGAAGATGCCCGTACCCAGCAGTGGGTTAGTTTAATACAGGGCAATTTATTATAATAACAATACAGCGATAATTATATTTGTTAATAATGTCCCCCAGACCGAATGTCGGTCATGGCAGCTAATCTAATCAGAGACTAGCCATATGCGCAGACGATATTATAGTGTACAAGTATGAGCGCAAACACAAATGCACTCTCTGTTCCCTAACTCTCACGATCTGATGTGACGACAAAACGATACGACCGGAGAGACATCAGGCGCAGAACAACGGCTTCACGCGCTTTACGGGGCACGGGAGTTCCTAACTTCGCCAACTCCCTGACTCCGAGCTGCTAACGAATTTTTTTAACAGA
The DNA here is from genome assembly GCA_963675205.1 of Catocala nupta. Lineage (NCBI taxonomy): Eukaryota > Metazoa > Arthropoda > Insecta > Lepidoptera > Erebidae > Catocala > Catocala nupta. Next base: position 26,717,613 of record OY776082.1, read on the forward strand.
AAAGGTTTTCTGTAACTTAATTAATAACTTATGTTGGCTCGACTCGGGATTCAAACCCTAGACCTCATGCACAGTAGTCGAATTCACTGCCGCTGCGCCACGAAGGCAGTTCAATTTGTTGATACCAAGCATTATTAATCCATAACCAAAATACTTAATTTAAATTAGTTTCAACAGTTTAGCACACAGTATTACTATATAAATCTTATACACCCTACCTATATCTTAGAACTGTTGTAGAAGTAGCATTTAAACAATGGGCGTATTGTTCGACATGCGCAAGCGCATCGTCAGCGGGTCACGGTGCCGCGCACGGCCGGTGCGAGATGACACCAGGTGCCCTTCAAAGAACCTGACTCTGATATAACAGGTGCACTGGTACACATCTTATAAACCTACTCCAAAATATAAAAACTCCTGCACAGAACAGCTGCTGAGCTGTTTGACCTTGGCTTATTTAAAGGTTATTAATAGTTGCCAAAGGCAATGGTATGTTCTATTATTAGCCATGTTTTTATTCAAGGCTGATTCTTCCCAATTAAACAGAGGTACATTTCCAGGTAATAAGGTGGGATAAGACGTTTCGTTTACTGAGTAACATTATATCTAGAAGATTCAGTTTCAAAGTACTTTCGGTGGATTAAACTATTTCTATCTCATAAGGTAACCGAAGCGAAGTAGGATTAAAGTGGCATACCAAAGCCAACAAAATGACAGTATCTCTAGGCGTGGCTAACTAAGCTATTTTATAAGAAATTCAAAAGAACTTTTTTCCACATATAATCGATTTTTAGATCTGTCTAAAATATTCGATCAATTCAATAAATCTATCGAGCATCAGTCAAATTTCGATAATTTGGGTTGTATTACGAAAAAGCATGGCTGGATCGAAGACAAGGTTAATCAAGAAAAATGTAAGTCGGCACGCACTGATTGATCAAAACGATCAAAAACGATCTTCGATTGGATGTTATCGTGTGTATCTATTTGGAAAAGCATGACACAAACGTGCTAACGGCTTAGTTAATTAGTGACCAATTAATGGTCAGTGTTTGTTAACTTGACTCTGTTTTCACCTTTTCATGCACTTTTTAATGTCACGTACACCGCGGCACTGGTTGGTACGTGACTAAATGGACTTCTGGTAATTACCTTGCATTCATATTGTCACTACAGAGCGCGGGCAACGTATCTATAGTTTATATATTATTGGTCGTCGACATAGGAATTATTCTTAGTTCGGGAATTGTGTTTTACAACAAAAAGGAACAACTAATATGACTGCGTTAACTCACTGAATATGTTGTAAGTTGTACTGTTAAATAAGTATGCTTATTAAAATTAATTTTCCAAATAAAATACCAATTTATACAGTTAATAAATACCTCTGATCGTACATAAAAAAGGTTTAATAGTTAATTATACAGAATGCAAGCGTGTAAGGTCAGTTGGTTCGGTGCTCGGTTGCATCAGATCGTAAATCTGTCTTCGTGATACCCATCGTGCCTTCATGTGGCGCTGTATGATTCAACTCTTTAGGGTTGAACATAATTTTCTTTATAATTCATCCATCCCTTATAATTCGTCCATTCCTTGGAACCTCGGAGGTATTTAAAGCGACTGCTGTGTATTATTAGGTCTTGTCTTCGATTACGGAAGGGTTTATAATGAGATAACACACATTAAAAGAATATAGTCTTATTGATAACCTCCTCCTTTTTTTGAAGTCGGTTAAAAATGAAATAACTCTGCATGACGCAAGGAGTTTTTGGATTTTTCTGACAAATTCTTAATATTTTGTCTCAGATGGCAATACCTTCCTATTACGTGGGGCCTGAGATCATAGCTGACCGCTTCTGTATGCGAAAAGAGTGAATATCGAAACGATCAGCAGAGATTACTACGCGAAGTGAGGAGGCAAACTACCGTAACGAGTACTATAGTGAAGTTTTTAGTCTCTTTTGTGCGTCTTTTGCTGTGTTAGCAGTAATTAATGCACATTTTAGTCGTATTAACTAACTACGTAACTAGCATTTTATACACGGATATAATATTGAAAGGATAGCGCAAAGATTTTGATGGTTGCTTAGCATCTGCAAGAATGCAAAGCGTTTAGGGTTTGATTCGAACAAAATGTCAGATCTACGAATTGCTTATTAGTCTGGTTGCTCTTTGTGTTCGATGTTACAATATTTGTAAAATATGACGTGACTTTGAATTAACACTTAGTGTGGCAGTTTCTAAAACAAAATTTGGTACAGGAATAGAGTACCTAGTTGACCCACATTTTTTATTATTTAAGTCAAAATAGTTACATTATTAAACTCTAAAGTACAAAAAAATTGTTAATTCTACTTAAATAAAATAAGAGGTAGAGGTAATTGTCAAATAACAGAAAAAAGATGCGCCATACAAATTGTGACGTAACCGCCATTTAATCGCAGCTGTGCGAAGAAGATAGCGAGACATCCCTACTACGACTAATTACTCCCTTATTTTGCAACCAATTTTGATATTTTTTTGCACACTAATATTTCTTATGTTTGTTATTTACTTTTAGTTATTTGATTTTTCAGTTAAGTAATCTCGGTAGCAGCCCGCAGTTAGGAAGTTGGCGGTGTTAGACACCTCCGTGCCTCGGAAAGCACGTAAAGCTGTTGGTTCTGCGCCTGATCTTTCTCCGGTCGCATCGGATTATCCGTCCCATATGATCATGAGAGTTAGGGAACAGAGAGTGCACTTGTGATTGCGCACACACTTGTGCACTATAATATTTCCTGCGTAGTTGGCCAGTCTCCGTTAAGACTGGCCGCCGTGGCCTGGAGGATATTACTTTTGTATGTAAAGTAATGTACCAGACCAAATTAAGGCAATTACGCTATTACTCCAAATACTCCAGTCCCCAAAACAAAAATTTGTTAATGCGTGCCAGCCCTGGCATTCACCCCCGTGTATAGGACAAGGGCGGCGTGTTGCCAGATACGGTGTCGTCAATGTCTGCCTCTCGATTTCATGTGCAAATATCTCATACGTACTATCATAATTATGCCTTATGGGACACTATAAACTGTTTGTTTTATTGTAACTGTCATGTTTCATGGATGTTTTTAATTCATAATGAATCAGTATATTTACAAAAAGTTACGACTAAGTGAGTTGAGGCGTATTAAACCCACATTTTGCTAAGTACAACTGCAATAACAATCACATACATAAATAAATGTTATTTAATATTTTGTTTCGTTTTCTTCCATATCTATTGTTATTGATATTAAATTAAATTACTTAATACACAATGTAAATGTATCAGTAATTTATTTTTTGTGTCATATATATTAATAGATTTTTCCCGCAGATTTATTCGTATAAATATAGGTTAGGTTTGTAACAGTACTTTTTTTTTGGATGAAAGGTATCCTATTACCAACTCTGTGACCCCGACAACGAGTATGCAAAATTTCATGTTGATCGGTCGAGTAGTTAAGGCGTGAAAGTGTAACAAACAAATAAACAGACAAGCAAACTCACTTTCGCATTTATAATATTAGTAAGGATCAGGATTATCCAATACAGAATGTCACATGAGTATATATAGTAGTAGTTAGCCTATAATTGGTAAATTAATTTTTTGTAGTAATTTAATTAATTCGTTAAAGTAATATACAGGGTGTCCGGTAATTAATGGATAACCTGGAAATGTCTTATAGTGGAACTGATAGCCGTTCAGAAAAAAATATGAAACAAAATCTATCCTAACTACTACCTGAGATATGTGTTTTTTTTTTAATTACATAATATATCTTTCTTGTATACTACGACCATAAATGAATGAAAACCATCGGTTTTTTGTTGTTTTATTATTAAACACTAATTATGCTAATAGATAGACAGTCGAAAGTATGCTATGCTATATAGCTTGCACTTTTTAATATATATCTTTTTTGTTTTATTTTTATTATTATTTTTTTCATTTTTCTAAATGGCCTTCAGTTCTACTATAAGACATTTCAAGGTTATCCATTAATTACCGGACATTCTGTATATGACTTATATTGTTTCAGTGTATTAAATATTGACTATTGGCAAACTAAATAAAAAAAATAGTATGTTTAGTGGACCGGTGCAATACGAGCCGAGTCTATTGCAGATTATACTATAAGTCATGACTGCGTTCAGCTACTGCAAATTTCCTGTCAGACAAAAATAATAACACTGCCTGGGATCTTACGGTCGTCAATCGGTCGCTTTAAGCGAAATCTTACGCCACGGGGACATAAGGCAAACAATTAATTCACAATAATTTACATCCATTCAGCCTGTGACTCTCAAAAGGCGCAAATACAAAAACCTAGTGTGAGATTTTGTTTTTGAGTCGTTTGGGTTGATACGCTAGTGTCATGGGGTCCTAGTGCTCGTGCTCTCTATAGAGAAATAGCAAAAAGGGTAATTGATGCTTCTCCTGACCAGGGGGCTGGTCTTTATTTCGTTGCAAGAATAAGCATTGCCATTTAACGTAGCAATGCTGCCAATCTTCTGGGCACACTACCAGTCGACTGTGATGCGGAGGAATTCTATGACGCCTATAAGAGGTTTTTTTTCTCTTTTTTATTTCCGTTATATAATATTAAAGGTATAAAAGTTAGTTTTAAAGAATTGTTAATCTATACTTAAGTTTTAAAGTTTTAGTTTTAAAGAATTGTTAAAGAATTTGTTTGTTTGATTGAACGCGTTAATCTCAGAATCTACTGGTTGGAATTGGAAAAATCTTTTAATTTTGTATAGCCTATTTATCGAGGAAGGCTATAGGTGATATAACATCACGCTACGACCTATAGGAGCCGAGCATCAATGAAATATTTTTAAAAAAGAAAGAAGGAAGACATTTACACAAATCTGACTTTAAATTCAGCGCCAATAATAAGTAATGCGGGTTTAATAGACTTCTGCCTATCCTTTCAGAGATATAGGATTTGGGACTATCTGTGCATGTACATATATTTTATACTAGCTAACCCGCGCAACTTCGTCTGCTTCATATAAGATAATATTCCCCGTTTTTGCAACTGTTTGTTTGTTGTAACTTTCATTGATGATGCTCCGCTACTATTGGTCATAGCGTAATGTTATATAGCCTAGCTTTTTCAATTCGAACCAGTAGTTCCTGAGATTAGAGCGTTCAACCAAACAAGCAAACTCTTCAGCTTTATAATATTAGTATAGATTAAACATGAACAACACGAAGAAGGAATTAATAACACATAATTTTATCATAACGTATGAATAATGACTGTTTTTCTGACCGCCAGCGCGGCGCTTGCGTACCATATGGGTCAATCTCAACTTCAATGGAACTATTTACAGGAAAACTGCGTTAGTAGAAATACATAATGATGTCACTAATGTCTGGGCCTTGTACTCATTTGTATAGGTTGCTAATTTATCAGTAAATACTATTTTTAGAAGAGGAAATTAAAATCCCATTCATACTGGCAATGGTATTAAATAGTTATGTTTACGCGAATGTTATACATTGAAATTAAACACTTTACACGGATTTTGTCGCATTGTTTATTTTACTTTAAAACACTTTTATTACATAATTTTGAATTATTTTTTCAACATCTGTACTAATATTATAAAGCTGAAGAGTTTGTTTGTTTATACCCTATACGCTTGCGAAACGTGGACCTTAAGACAGAGAGACCGTAATAGGTTGGAAGCTTTTGAGATCTGGCGCTGGCGTCGAATGGAGAAAGTGTCCTGAACAGAAAAAGTTACTAACACAAAAATATTTATTATTATTTTTTGAAACACATAGAGAACAGATGGAGTAAAATGATAGGACAACTAATTCGTCATGATAATTTTATCACAAATATAATGGAAGGGAAGATAGAGGCAAGAAGGAAGAGGGGAAGGCCAAGAAGAAGGTACACCGATCAACTGAAAGAAGTTGTGAAAGTTGAAGCTTATAAGGAATTGAAAGAGATGGCATTGGAAAGAGAAAGATGGAGATTGCTACACTGACAAGTGCAAATCACTTAAGTTTTGGATGGATGGATCACAATTTAACACAAAAGTACAATTTTGTCAATAAAAGGTATAATAATATAATAATATTCTATCACATACACACAACACCATCTAGCCCAATCTAAGCAGAGCTTGTACTATGGGTACTAGACAATGGATAAACATACATATATACTTTTTTTTTGTTTGTAATACATACATATTATATATAGAAACACCCAGACCAAGACAAACATCCATGTTTAAGCACACAAATGTTTGACTTGTGCGGGAATCGAACCCGCGACCTCAGGCGTGGCAGTCGGTTACACTAACCACTACGCCATCGAGGGGTATTGGGAGACTGGTTTCCAAGCTAGGTAAAAACCTGTGTTATGGATAACCAGGCTTCCATTTCACGGAATAGGAGCGGAGCAGTAATGAAAAATGTTGCAAAAACGGGGAAAATTCTTTTATCTTATATGAAGCATACGAAGTTGCGGGGATCAGCTAGTTATGTAATAAAAGTGTTTTAAAGTAAAATAAGCAACGCGTCAAAATCCGTATAAAGAAGTCTGCCCACTACACTGTCTCATACCATGACCGTGCTAGGAACGTATTAGACACGAAAAGCAACACGATACGCCCTGCTAGAGGAACTGCTGGTCGGTGACGGAACGGTCTAGTGGGCATAATCTTATACATTTCCTTACAAAGAATATTTTTTTGCCTGACACGTTCCTAGCACGGTCATGGTATGAGACGGGGTAGTGGGCAAACTCCTTAAAGTGTTTCAATGGTACTAAAGATGGAATTGTTGGGTTGAATTTGGCTTGTCGTACTGCCTCGGTATATCAGCCGTGAATGCGATAAACTGCACGGATGACGTCGTGGTTAAAGCGGTCGCCTCTCCACTGCTGCCTAGCCGAGTGTTGTGGGTTCAATCCCCACACGGGACAAAAATTTGTGTGATCCACAAATGGTTGTTCCGAGTCTGAATGTTCTTTGTGTCCGTTGTTTGAATGTTTGTAAAGTCCCCCGCGACATAGGAGTTATTACCAGTGCGGGAGTTGTCTTTTTAAAAAATAAAGCTGTGTTGTCCGGATTAGGTACTTTTCCTGTCAAGACATTTTCAATAATAGCACGGCTTTTGTAACTGTGTCTTGTCTGGACGGCAATAGGATCGCTCCTATTAACCCTGGTGGGTCTAAAACCGTAGTTGGTGAAATGTGGGTATGAATACATCTCTGCCTCGCCCTCGGGGGTGATACGTGTGACCATGCATGTACGTATGTAGCCTACATACGCAGGCCCATACAGAGTTTTATTATAAATATGGTGATGGCGATTCCGGTTGATTGTTTCAATGTTTATAATGTAAACTCATTATAAAAATCAGTGTGTAATCCTTACTAATATTATAAATGCGAATGTGAGTTTGTTTGTTTTTTACATTGTTACGCCTTAACTACTGGACCGATAATCAAGAAATTTCGCATATAACGTTTGCGTGAATTTTTTTGATTAGTCTTGTCAGGGTTACCGAGAAGGACATAGGGTACCTCTCATTCAGGAAAAAGTACTGTTACAAGCCTTTTTAGAGTTCGAAGAATCTCTTATACAACAGCTTTGTCCGTCCGTCTGTTTGTTATACAACTTTCAACTCAAGAACCGTAAGAGCTAGAGACTCGCGGTCAATGTCATTCGACTCAGCATAGTCGATATACCCCCGAAATTACTATGACCTTTGACCTCAGACCTCAAGGTCACGTGGTTTTATGTGCCCTTTGCATATTATTTGAACGATTTACGGCAATTCATTGTTGTTTCTCACTTGTTCTAAACTTAGATAATGCCTTAATGCATAACTCTCCGCGGCAAAGAGGAGCGGAGAGGTTATATCGGGCTCACCTGGGTAAATATGGAAAGTCCTGGGTACAACCGATTAAACCCACCACGGTGTGTCAACCCGCTGCCTTGGATGGTGGGTGAGTCACTGGAATTGAAATTACATCAGCGACCTGTTACTAAACTAACTTACATTTACCAGGGCGTAGTCGCGGGTAAAATCTACTGTATTATAATTAGCTTTTACAATTACGAAAATACTTAACAAGCACTCATAAACTTAATTCTTTATATTTCTCACAACATAACTCGTTTTACAATTTAACATTGGCCTCAATGAGTAATATGGCGGGCGAGGGGCGTTTGTATCTATACTCATATTATAAAGCTGAAGAGTTTGTTTGTTTGGTTGAACGCGCTAATCTCAGGAACTACTGGTTCGAATTGAAATTTCTTTTAGTGTTGGATAGCACATTTATCGACCAACCTTATGACCAATAGGAGCGCGCCGCTCCTATTGGTCAAGCAATGAAAAATGTTGCAGAAACGGAGAAATTCTCTTATCTTATATGAAGCAGTGTGCGGGTGAGCTAGTGAGTAATATGGCGAGCGAGGGGCGTCTGCGCTAAATAATATTTGAAATACTAAGAAATGCTCGTCTCACTTCGGTATTCAATCATTGCGGTTACGAGAAATATTTTAAACAAATAACAGTACCCATATTTGTATTTTATTCATGTCTATTTATAGTTGAATGATGTAAAAGTATCAAGTAAACCACTAATTAAACAGTAAATAAATAAATTGTCTTGTTGCTACTTTATTTTTAACGCTTGCTTAAAAGTAGGTTTGGTTAGGTTAGGTTTTATTGGTAACTTTAAAAAAGTATAGTCTATGTTACTTATTAGATAATAGTATGGCCTGCTAATAGTGAATTAATTTTCAAAATCGGTTAAGTGGTTTTTTAGTTCAATCCCTACAAACAAACAAAAAATCAAATCTTTCCTCTTTATAATATCGGTATAGATAAAAAAGAGGTGATGTATGTATAGAGCCTGCGAGGTGGTTATGACTCCTTCCAATACGAGAGGTATTATTCGCGCCTTGCCGTGTCTCGAAAAGAGGAATTTAAAGCAATTGGAAGGGTAGGTAAGTCGTACAAATTAGGCGAAAAACAATAATAGTGCTATCAATTTTATGTCAGTTTTTTGTAAGAATGTGTTACTTGCCGGGGCGAACGGAACAATTTTATATAGGTATATACTACCATCACCCAATAACTTACATTAATAACTAATAACCCTCACCCTATCTGGCAAGACGTGGTTGATGATAGACCATTGTTAAATGAATTGCAGCAATGGTCTATGACGGTTACGAAATGTAGTTTTAAAACTGCGATCGAAATACGAATTGACTTCACAGATGGCAACGGGCAAACAGTCGCCTCATCGTTTTCGCGATACTGAGTATTGCGGATTTAAATCCATAAGTGTTCAAAACCGAATGTGTGACCCACAAATGTTATTCTGAGACTAGGTGTACTCTGTGTCGTTCATTGTTAGTTTGTAAAGTCTTCCGCGACAGAGAGTATGTACTATCGCAGGTATCTAAAAAAAGAATGATCAACTCATAATCATTGAGTGGCGAGTACATTCATCTACCCCCGTGAGTAAGAGAAGGAGGGCAGATATTCTAACTTCCAGATCCCATATTACGTAAATATGTAACCATATGCCAGTTTACTTATAGTACAGTCATTTGATCTGAAATAAAGGTGTTACCTGGAAAGTTTCCCGGGAGTCTTGAATATTGGTAGATTCATACATTTCGATGTGCTCTTTCCGAATGCCAATTTTGCCACCTTTGCCGCTCGCGCCGCCATCTTGGAAAAATGGCGCCTAAAAGCAGTTTTATGACAATATATCCTTTTCAACTAATTTTACGGTAAAATCATCTTCTACAAAATTAAACTAGAGAAAAATACCTACAATTTATGTCGTAACATTATTTTTGTAATCGTAAAATCTATTGTTTTGGCGTAGGAGTGCCGTTAACTTTTATTCATCTACACCAACAGGTGTTTTCCATATATTTACGTAAAATAACTATACTATGCCCAGTGCCGCTAGATTGTGAGTTCAAATATTCAATGGTGAGTGCATAATAGTTGAAACTTCGAACAACATTGCTTCGGTGCATGAAGAGCAAAGTCCTAAACTTGATAATGTATCGATTAATCGCCGAAATTTAAGAATAAATAATATAAACAGTATTTTAGAAAAGCAAACACTATTTTTTTTTTGTCGTTCTGATAACATATTTTTGGAGCTTCTTGACCATTTAACAAATTATTATTATGTTTAAATAAAAATTATAAATATAATATTTTCTTAGGTTACATTATAGCTACCAATACCAGCGGTCATGCAAATAGTAGGTATTTTCTATATTTTGGTAGAACAGTAAAAAGTATTAAAGAGTGAAAAATGTATAATACTGTTTTCAACGGTAACCCGACCAGGGTACCCTAGGTAAGATATTGGTGCATGACAAGGTACCACACTATGCATTCAAAAGAAAAGTTGTTGTCCTGATCAGATTTCTTTTCATCTCATCTGCAATTTAATCTTTTTGTTAGAATCCATTTGTCTTTTAAATAAACTTTCACTTTCTTTTAAGATAATGTACTTAATCTATTAAATAAATTACTTTGTAAATGGGTCCATTAGTTAGCTCATTATTTTTGTGACAAAACTGGAACTTAATCCATTCATATCACGAATCGATATCATCAATTACTAAATGATAAAAATACATTAATTATGGTTCGACTGGATTTGGCTTACAAAAGTGTAGGCGATAATTTAAAATTAGGTATAGTTTCTATTATCCCTGTTGAGTATTGTTTGTTGCCTATCAAAATATATACATCACATTCTATTTTAGATACGTCATACACATCTCAGAAAACATAATGGAGAACTCTCAGGTGTGTTGTGGGTCAGTCAATTGATGATATATTTAATCAAGAGTGAAACAAGAACTTCTTCTTTTTATCTGAAATTAAGCATATTTTTTAAGGCTTAGGTTAGTAGTCTGCCATTGGTATTCATGTCGGGTATGATCGATGCCATGATGTATTATTAATACAGTCTAATAAAACTGAAGAAATGAGTAAAAGTCATGTCGTACCAAGAAGCCAAAGTACCTGATGGCAGAAAATAGAGAGACATGAAGGAGACTCCACTGACAAGAGCAAGGCTCTTTGACTCTGAATTGATTTGTTAAAAACTGTCATTAAAAGCTTTGTCACTCGCGTGGTATGTCATATATCTATATCATATCATATCAGCCCTGTATTAAACTGTCCCACTGCTGAGCACGGGCCTCTTCTCAGTGTGAGAAGGCTTAGGCCATAGTCCACCACGCTGGCCTAGTGCGGGTTGGCAGACTTTACATATCTTCAAAAACATTATGGAGAACTCTCAAACATGCAGGTTTCCTCACGATGTTTTCCTTCACCGTTTAAGCAAGCGATAATCATTATTTAATACGCATATAACTTCGAAAAGTCAGAGATGCGCGCCTTGGGTTCGAACCCGAGACCTCTGCGTGACAGTCCAACGGTTTCCTACTAGGCTACCGCTGCTCTTACTCTATAAGATATATACCTATAAGTTAAAAAAAAATTGAATCTGTTTATTAAACCGGTTCTAAAATTCTTCACGTCCATAGATTACGTCCTACGTACATACTCTTTATAATATTATATGCTGATCGCATCATCACAAAGGCTGATGATCAATGCGACATCATTTGTCAACTGATCGTGATCGACAAACGTGACGTTTTTTGTGAGATCGCTCGTCTCGATCACTTTCTCGTTATAATGTATAGATTTATAGACGAAAGTTTATCTTTTGAATAACCCAAACAAACTTAATATATGACTCCGTATCATATATAGGATGTGTTTCAATTGGTGGGTCGGGCAAAGCGCTATTGGACCAAAGGAAATTCCCGGTAGCAACATGACTTTAGTGCAATCTTATGCTACAAGAACAATTAGACATCCATAATAAATTAGAGAGACAGTGCATCACACAATTATTCTATCATGTGGGGTAGCCGAATCCACAGCACTCGGCATAGTGGCAAAGAAGAGGCGTCTGCATAAAGCACGACATTATTCGTGGAGTCAAAGATTGCGTTCCTGCGCTTTCCAGGCTCCTTGAAGAACTGGAACACTGTGTTACCTGATAGCACAGTGTTTCTTCGACTGACTTCAACTTTGTGTCTTCAGCTGAAAACACAGCAAGTCCTGCGAGTCCTATTTTTATGCGTCATCAACGCGTAAGTGGTTGGCCAGATTTGGACAACGTAGTTTGGTTGGTGTAACTCAACGATTACCCATATTTGTTTATCGCTACAGGTGTCTTTAACCCAAAGACCCAGTCAGAAGAGTTACACCTAAATTTTTTCAGTTATAGTTTGTAGTCCCACGTAATAGATAACAAGTCCAATGCCACCCAGGAACATTTCCAGACACCATCCTGCTACTAAAAATATATAGAAACATCCAATAGTATTGACTGACACGAAACACGAATCTGCGTCGTTACGACTGCCGTAAACCTTCGCTACATGATCATCGTAGCTGAATATAACAGTACCTATATGACATACTGCTAAGTAACTAATGTAGTGTATAAGACAGCAGCGATAGCTCAGTGGGGAGACCAACAGACTGCAATGCAGAGGGTCTCGGGTTCAAACCCACGTCGCGCACCTCTGACTTTCGGAAGTTATATGACTTTTCGAAATTATGTGCATATTGATTGACAATTATCGCCTGCTCCGTGCCTCGGAGAGCATGTTAAGCCTTCGGTCCCGGCTGCCATGAACATCTATGGCAGTCGTTATTGGGAAGTCAGTGCCCTATAATATCCTGATGCTGGACTAGCCTTACGGTATCGTTAGCCTTTGGGTTGCGGAGGTCAGGTGGCAGCCGCGCCGTGTAAAAACTGATATCCAGTCAAATCCCGTTAGACCAGAAAAGCCGACCCCAAGTGACTTGGGAATAATAAAGGCTAGGGAGAAGAAGAACTAATGTAGTGTATGATGACTTTAAAATATGATCATAAAGTTGCAGATGCATCAGAATCTATTCAATGTCCAATGCATGTGTCATACCTTTGTATCAAGGTGGTATTGTGTCATCGATTCGAATCTTGGCCACTAAATAGGGAAAAGATTGTTGCAATACCTACAGCTGTGGTTTAAATACAATATGTACCTATTATTTACATGCTGTACTGGTTTTTGCCCGCGGCTTCGCCCGCGTAAATGTAGATTAGATTAGTAATAGTACTTTTACTAGATTAGAGGTACGCTATGTCCATTTCAATTTGGTAGTATTTAACTGTTCCTCAATTTTTTGCCTTTGTTCCACCAAAAATACTAATTGCGCAGCAAAATATGCTTACGAAAAATATTAATTGCACAGCAAAATATATTTAAAGAGAGCAAACTAAGTCGACGGAGCCACGCTTCGCGGGGCTCCTATTTCTGGGTGAGTTTAAGAAGGAACCTAATATAATCTAATCCTTCCGAGACGGAATGCAGTGATTTGAGGCGTATAGGTGCTCGTTATGATATATTTTAGCAAGCATATTTTGCTGTGCAATTAGTATTTTTGATGGTCATTATATTTAATCCCATTTCAATTTAAAGAAAATTCATGATGATTTTTCGAGAAGATAAGTCATGAAATCGTAACAAACATAGAAACTTATATTCGCATTTATTATATTAGTTAAGATAGATGCGTGGATAACAGTTCGGTCGTTTCTTCGTTGATGCTGATAATTTCAATTCTACTGAAGGTCGTAAGATGGTAGGCTTAGATTTATAGTTGAGACCTAAGCTACTAAATTTGGAAACCGCATAAAATCCGTTTAGCAATTTTTGCGTGTAGCTCTTACAAACATAAACGAAAAAGGCTCAGTTTCGGATTGAGACATAATTAGTTGAGACTGATATTTTTTACGTGTATAATACAATGTGAATGTATGATTCAAGATTTACCTATTTGCAACCAAATGAAATAAAATAAAAACTAAATCTTAAGCCTTATTCACTTTAATACATATCTGGAAACTACATTCAATTTGGTTTTGTTATTATGGAGACTAGCATGCACAAACGCACAGATTAATACGTAGATGAAAAATCTGTTTAGGTTTTTTAGTACTTGCTGAACCCTGTGCTTTCGTCACTCCGTTTCTAAGACTTAAAGCGTAATGTTAGTTAGCCTTTAACCGTCCTGAATAAATAGGTTATAAAATGTTTAAATATAAAGAAAGAAAGATATTTATCCGCCAAGAATATGGTACATTAGATGGTGACATCAAGTAACAGCCCGACATATTGGCCTATAACAGGCATGCATATATTTGGTTAAGACTAGTAAACATATATTATATTACATTTTATAAAGTATTAACAATTTTCGGCTTGTATTTAATTGCTGTAGGTATGTTTACAGTTACTTGCTTTGCAATTTTATTGTTATTTCTGGCAATAAAAACATTGAAAACAAATATAATAATTATTCAAATAAAAGAGAAAAACAATTTGAAAATTTAAGAAACAATTTCGAAAAGTTCATTTAGCGTGTAAAAGCTCTTTTCAAGTAATGACTAACTGAATGACTGGTACTTTTAGAGATTAGTGCGTTCAAACAAACAATCTCTTCAGCTTTATAATATTAGTAAAGATGTATATCCTTTGCAAGGAGAACCGGTTGATATAAATAACCTGTTTTGTCGTAAGTAACTATCGCGTATACAATACCTGCGTCATCTCTCCCCGCGTTAGCAATTCATCGCCTTTCTTTATTGCTGTCTAATACATATATTTAAGTCATAATTCTATGTGAAATGTCCATTATAATGTCTATAGAACACGATTGTACGCTTTATTTCTTGTAGACATAAGAGGCAAAACTTAGTCTATAAGTTGATGAAGCTGATACTATTAAAATAATAAAGGTTTACATAAACACTTGAAACAAAAGCATGTCTTTTAACTATAATATTAAATAAAGGGTCATAATTGCATAAATAATTTATTAATGAAAAAATTATTAAGTTCTAAAATTATATATTTTAAGTATTTATTTGATATTTTACAGATTCAATTATTTGGTCCCAGATAATTGAATCAAATAGCGAATTAGAAAAAAGCGAATTGGTGGGAAATGCCAGTGATATAAGGTGATATACATAAAAAACAAAAACAATGATATGGATTGAGTTGAGAGACTACTCTAATTATGGCACTCGGTTGAAATATAGAGACTATGGCTAAAGTATAGGGTTTTAATCGCACGCCACAAAAAGATAAAGATGTTTTCTTTGTGCCAAGTCTGTGCTTACTTTATTACCACTGATTCAATGTTCATATAATCTCCCGTCATACAGAAATTACACATAGAAAACTAGCAGTATTTTTAAAAAGCAAGGTTCGTTCGATCTACCTAGTAATCTTCATCAATAAACTGATACACTATTATAAAAAACCAAATTCTAAAAGCAATAAAAGGTGTTTATCAAGATCCCACTATCGTATCGTAAGTCTTATTGATTATAGAAAGTGATTAATAGTGTCGCGTTAGAGGCTTTTATCGTTGTCTAAGTGAAGTTATTTATTTTAAGAAAAATACGCGACCATTTGTGTCACTAAGAAGTCCAACTAGTTTAAATGGTTATCAAAATTTTTAGTTAAAAGTTTTAAAGAATGAGCGTTTCCCTGTTTTTAATGAATATTTGTGAATTATTCTAAAATCTAAAATGTTTATTTGTCAATGTTTGTCGAATTGGTTATAGTGTAGCGATGCGCAATCGCCGCCGCTTTTATTTTAAACTAGGTTTTGCCTGCGGCTTCGCTCGCATAAATATAGATTAGTTTAGGTTATGTTAGTAACAGTACTTTTAAAAAATATTATTTACCCTAGTACAGGCACCCATATTATATTACCTGTATTAAGTACTTTATGGACTGTATTCAAGTATTACAAATACAATCAAAAAAAAAAATTATATATCTTACTAAACGTGAAAGAATTTTTAAAATCGGTTGTGTAGATTTTGAGTTAAATCCTTATAAACAAACAATAAATCATATCTTTCCTCTTTATAATATAGGTATAGATTTTTAGCCTTAAATTAATAATATTCTTGCTAACCATTCAAGCTAAATGCTTGGGTTACGATTAGGTTCATGTCAGTAGCCAAATGTCAATGGAGATTGAACTTATAACCTCTCATGTCTCGTCCAATGACTTATCTATTGGATTTCCGCACGCCGAATAAAAATTACCTATGGTTGAATGGTAGTCATAGATGGATATGTTTACAGTACATTGTCTTACAATTGGGCCATTATATGGACGTCGCATGGTAATAGTTCCACAGCTCTGTTATGAAAGCCAATAGGTGACTGTTGGTAATTTTTCATTGCTTCTGCATCTGCCAAGCCAATAGATTACTGGTAGTGCTGTTTTCATTACTCTAGAACAGTATTGAATGAATTTAAGTTAAATAGATTAGATGTATATGTATACTTCAATATATACAGGCTGTATCGTGTTCAGAGGCTGCTAAAAAAATGTGTGATTTGATAGCAATACTTTATTTGTAAACTTTCTTTATCAACATGTACCTTTAATGGTTTGTTATACTCAATAGCATTTATGTTAAAATTATATTACTAATGTTAAAAGATATGGGGTTAAGATATTCGGTTCAGACAAAAACCCCGGGAAAAAACTAGAACGTCCAGAAGCTTTAGGTGCCAGCTGTAGGACAATTAACAAACAATATCACCTGAACGGGTTTCATCTCAGTATAAGAGGACTTATAATATAATATAATATTCTGTCACATACACACAACACCATCTAGCCCAAACTAAGCAAGGCTTGTACTATGGGTACTAGACAATGGATAAACATACATATATACAATTTATTTTTTGTAAATTCATACATATTATACATAGAAACATCCAGACCAAGACAAACATCCATGTCCATGTACACAAATGTTTGACTTGTGCGGGAATCGAACCCGCGACCTCAGGCGTGGCAGTAGGTTACACTGACCACTACGCCATCGAGGCCAACACTGCTATACACTGCTATGCACTGACATATGCTGTAGTCTACCCAGCTAGCCTAAGGCGAGTTGAATGACGTGTATCTTCGAAAACGCTACGGGGTTCTCTTAGTGATACGCAGATTGCCTCACAATGTACTCTTAACCTATTGAGTCACATCGGCACACCGAGAGCCAGGCACAATTAGCTTTCAATTATGTCTGACATGGGATTGGCATATCCGAACCCTGAAGACTTCAGGCTTCTCCTTCTGAACTGTACGCTGCGACTGATGCAGTACATTTATAGGCAGATAGCTCAGGGATAGACTTCGGGGCCGACACAAAAGATCCCACTGGGTCGAAGTGTCGCCGGCCTACACTCAATGGCCCCCGAATAAGATAAGATATCTGGCATTCCAGCAATTGACAAGTTAAAGCGAGCGATTATTACCTATGCGCAAATAACTATGAAAAGCTAAAGGTGGTTGCCTTCAGATCAAACTGAGACTTCTGCTTGGCAGTTCATCAGTTTCTCAACCAGACAATCACTGCTTATCTATTTATTAATTACAACTTATTACTGGTAAAATAATGTAATTTCTGGACTCTGCGGTTGGTGTACCGTTACCGGCAGCGTGTTGTATCTGTTGCGACATATTGGGCGTCGCGTTGCGCCTTTGCTTACGACATGCTGTAAGTTATACTTTGTGCTTTTTAGGACACGGCTTAGTCACTCAACGGCACTCGTTGATTGGTTAATGCTTGAGTACTTTAAACAACATTTTGGATGGGTGACTAGATGGATTATTCCAGTCTACAACTTTCTTAATGGGGTAAACACTGGAATAGAAAGTTTGATTTCCCCCAATTTTATCTACGAGCAGGCAGTACGTACATGACTGCATAGTTGGCGAACTGGTTAAGTGATCTATTCGCCATTATCACTGCATTGAGTGTTGTCGATTTGATACCCACACGGGACAAAAATTTGTATGATACACAAACAGTCGTCCAGAATCTAGGCGCTGTTTGTGTCCATTGTTTGATTGTTCGTAAAGTCCTTTGCTACATAAGAATTATACTAAAGCGAAAACTATA
Source organism: Catocala nupta (assembly GCA_963675205.1). Classification (NCBI taxonomy): domain Eukaryota; kingdom Metazoa; phylum Arthropoda; class Insecta; order Lepidoptera; family Erebidae; genus Catocala; species Catocala nupta. The sequence goes on from OY776082.1 coordinate 26,735,735, forward strand.
TTTTAAACAAAAATAAGGAACAATTATTTCCTTTTTTCTCAGTTGTTTCTTTAACCTGTCAACCAATCCAGTTATCATAAATAAGAAAATACAAAAAAGTTAACAAAGGAAGACTATCATAACAAAATTTACAATTTCATTAACCTAGTATTGGTTAAGCCAACTCGACGCTTCTAGTTTTGGCTCAACCAACGCTAGGTTAGTGGGAAAAGCGGGAATAATAATATCGCCAGTCGGTGCCGTTACACAGGATTTCTCACGGATGTATTCTGAGTTTACGCCATACGGAAGCAGTGACAACAAGCCGTCTACGTCTCGTCAATCCGTCAAGATACAAGGCTGCGCCTACGCAGCGTTTGATTAATAGTTCCTACGAGATTAGTTTGTTTATGATGCGGCTGACACTTTACCTTATGCAGTGTTGCAAACTATATTAATTTATTTATTAAACTTACAAATATGTGTATGCGTCAAATGATTTATTGGCCAAATATGCATTTATTACAGATGCTATTACGAAGCACCAGCATGAAAATGTCCCCATCCCAGATTTGCGCGATTTGCGCGACTTATCACGTGGGACTTAAAAACATAACCATCGTGGCTAGAGTTATCTTACAACCATATTTTGCCATTTCGAAGTTCCTTGTAATTGAAGGTAATTCTACTGCCGTCTATCAAGCAAATTTCTTTATCTTTCTTCTAGTGAACAGACATCCCAATAATATACTGCCTTACTCGGGTATCAAACCTGGGAGCTTACGATAAACAGCAAACATAAACGCAATCTTACAGTACCAAGGAGGTAAGACTAGCGATATTACATATTCCGCAAGGTAAGGATAACCTTCAATATCCGTGTCATTATCAGCCCCATGACAAAACAATGGCTAAAAGAAATGGAGTACTTTCGTACACGGCTATCTGTTATGCGTGCGCGCATTGACACGCGCGCGTCGCGTGCGTGTGCGCATGCTCCTTGCTGCGCATGCGCGCTGCTGACGCCTACGCACGATGCGCTTTGTGTTTGTTTATAGAAGGATGACTATGGTAATTAAGTCATTTATTTTAATTATTACTTATTTTGAAACTTATATATATTTTCCAGATGCACATAATGATCGTCTTGTTGACCCAGGACCAGAAAGCACCTGATACCGCCATAGTGAAGGCCGCGGGCGGGAAACGGGGATCTCCCGTCCGCCAGCCATTGAGTCGGTGTGACGCCCTTTGACGTGCCGGAGCGTCACCCAGGAATCGTCCGCAGGAATTTCTTGCCTGCGTTGAGCACTTCTGGGTGGGTCGCTGATGTAGTCTGAGTTCCAGCGACCCACCCACCATTCAAGGCAGCGAGATGGCACACATTCCATCTTATCCCGGGTGAGCCCGACGTAACCTCTCCGCTCCCCTTTCCGCGGAGAGGTATGCGTCAATGCATTCCTCGATGTTAAAAAAAATAAATGACTAAATATATTTTAATACTTTCCGTTCTACAGCAGAATACTTAATTATTTCCCTACATAAGGTGAATACGGTGATTTCATTCATGTATTGATCACGCTAGCGGTGTGTAGGCGCAGGTGACGTCACCGCTGCGCACGCGCCCTTATATGGCTGCGGCACTCTCGCACAGCCTCGCGCTAAGTCGTAACATCAGTTAATGTGATTAGTATGTCAATATTGCTGTCGTTGAATAGCTAAGATTATTTCTTAAAATTATTTATTTAGTATAACTAAATAAATAACTAAATAAATAGCCGAAATTACAATAGACTATTGTAATTTCGGCTACTATCAATGTCGGTTCAGTCATAAGTAAGCTAAGTTGTGGCAATTATCTATTTCTAAAATGCCACACGAAATTGAGAAACAATTTGTTTTTGGCCGCCAGCGGGCCGCTGTAACTCAAACCTGAAATTGCTCTAAATCAGTTGAAAAAGAAATAGAGGAGGCTTTCGCCATTATGAAAAGTCATAAATATCACGAATGGTATTCTCTTAACTTTTTTTTTTTTTTTACACGGGGAAATGTGCAAGTCACATTCCCCATCGCCGGTTTTGGGGCGGGCGATAGGGATATGTCGGGATCCAGCCCCTAAGATGGATTTGGGCTGAACCGACTAAAACCACCGCGGTGTTCCTCACACCTTTATGGCGAGGCCACGCGGATCGCTCTCGCATTCGAATCGCGACCCTGCCAAAGGTTCGACCCACCGATGGACGTGGCGGGTCCCACACAACCATCACACATACAGGACAAATTCACAAATTAACACAGAATATAATACAGACAAAGCGGGGGACCTAGTCCCCCTTGCGACATCGAGAGGCGTGCGCAGAACACGAACGCCGCCTGCTCGGACCTGCGCTGATCGGGCGGTGGACAGCCCCAATAGGTCCACCACCCGCAGGCTTCTACTCAAGGTGGCTGGAGGTCGTCTCGCGCCCTTCTGCGCCCAGTTCTGCGGTTAGGGAGAGGGATTGACCGTTCCCTCTTCCTCTCCGCCGCCTCCTTCACTAACATCACCTCCTTACAAAAGGAGGCGACGGCATCCCAAGACCTCTCGCTCGAAACCATGGACAGAACCATAGCCTCGAGCGAGAGGACGACTCTACCGACTGCCGCGTGCATGACATGGCGTTGCGTGGCCCAAGCAGGGCAACCTACCAATGTGTGCAACGCCGTGTCTTCGACAACGACGTGGCAGTCACCGCAGTGATAGCAACCGGGCGTCTCCTGTTTGCCTATTCAACACAGGTACCGACTGAAATAACCGTGGTCGGTCAGCACCTGCGTCAGACGAAACGTGAGGGCGCCATGACGCCTCTCCAGCCGCTCTCTATGAACGGGTCTTACCACCATGATTGTGGTGTGCCCGATGGTATTCTCTTATCTCTAATAACGTATTTTAAGACGAGAATTGGCCTCTAGATTGTAGCTCCGTCAAAAAGCCTGACATAAAATTGCTTGAAAATATTTATTTAATGAAATAAAATTGAAAAATATAAGGGCTACGATGATAGTAAACCTAACTAATATTATAAATGCGAAAGTGAGGTTGTTTGTTTGTCTGTTACGCTTTCACGCCTTAACCACTTGACCGATCATTATAAAATATTGCATACACGTTGTCAGGGGTACAGAAAAGGACATTGGGTACCTTTCATCCAGATTTCCTGAGTTAATAAATTAATATATTGCTTGAGGAGTTACAGTTTTCGATGTATAGACAATTGCCGAATTTCTGCAGTGCTATAGAATTTTTATAACGGTGAAAAGTAGGTCAATGTATTAATTATTATTGTCTTTATGCCATACTAGCTCTGTAAACAAACCTCTAAGTGCGTAAGTTGTCAATTAGTGCAAATAAGATATTTACATGTAAATTTATTAACTGGTTGTTTGAATGGCGTTTCTTGTCAATATAGTCACTATTTAATTAAACCAGTTTTCTTATTTATCCATTCATATATGAATCATGAGAAAATTGTATTCAGAATTGTAGGCAAGACGGTTTAATTAAATAGTGACTATATAATGGTGGATATATATATATATACAAAAAATCCTAATTCTGACTGATATTATAAATGCGGATGTAAGATTTTTTGTTTCTTACGCTTTTACTTTATTTAAATAATTATTTGACCGATTATCATAAAATTTTGCGTACACGTTGTCAGGGGTACAGAAAATGATTTTATTACAGGGTTTCATTCAGAAGTACAAGTTGAGTACAGATTTGTAGTAGATATATTGAAGTACCAACTCCCATTAATCCTTCGCAAAATTATACTAGAGGATAGAACAGTGAGATCCTCGCACAAACTTGTAGTTACCTAATATGGGGAGTAACACTTTCTACAGTGTGACCGGTAATTAATGGATAACCTGGAAATTCTTATAGCGGAACTGATGGCCGTACAGAAAAAAATATGAAAAACAATCTATCCTAACTACTACCTCAGATATGTGTTTTTTTTTAATTACCATGTATAACTTTCTTGTATACTACGACCATAAATGAATGAAATCCATCGGTTTTTTGTTGTTTGTTTATTATTAAACACTAATTATGCTAATAGATAGACAGTCAAAAGTATGCTATGCTAATATAGCTTGCACTTTTTAATATATATATATTTTTTTAGTTTTTCCTATTTTTTATTTTCATTCTTCTGAAGGGCCATCAGTTCTACTATAAGACATTTCAAGGTTATTCATTAATTACCGGACACCCTGTATATCATGGCAGCCAAATACCCTTATGTAGAGCGATGAGGTGCCATAAGCGTTAGCCACATCATAATGTATCCTAATCCTAACTGATATTATAAATGCGAATGTGAGTTCCGCCACAAGGTTGTGAAGCCCCATAAGGTGGACCGACGACCTGGTAAGGGTCGCGGGAAGCGGTCGGATGCGGGTGGCCCAAGACCAGTCTGTGAGGAAAATCTTGCGGGAGGCCTATGTCCAGCAGTGGACATCTTTCGGCTGAGATGATGAATGCGAGTTTGTATGTTAAGTTTTCGCGCCTTAAATACTTGACCGATCATCATGTTATAACATTGTCTGGTTTGTACTGTTCACAAGGAATAGAAATTTACTGTCAAAATTTAGATTAACGCGGACGAAGCCTCGGGCATAGTCTAGTATTATTTTAAACTAGTATTTCGCGTGGTTGCGGGGGGAGAGGTGTACAACGAGGGGGGAAGGTCATATAATTTGATTTAATAATTTTATTTAGTTATAGAAGTAGTGTCCCCCGGTGACCTTGCAAATGACCTTCTTTGGAAAGAAATTGTCGACCTCTATGACATTTGTTCGAACACACCCCACCCCACCTATCTCTAACCGTTTCAGAGATATTAGAGATCAAAGATTGTATGGCGGCCATGTTTTTTTGTATGGAAGCCATATTTTTTTCGCTCCCTCTAAAAGTTCCCAGGGTTTTAGAAAGATTTTGTTCGAGAACGACTCCCGTAGATATCATCGTTTCCGGAATCCGATGGGGTACCACCACCAAGAGCTGACTTTTTGAAGGTCAGGCATTTTTTCCGGGCTTTCTGAACGATTCTCTATACGACACTATATTTATTTTTTTCCTAAGACTCCCCCTTGTATGACTTCTATTTCTCTAAGTCAGTGAGTGAGTGATAATTTAAGTTTATATAGTATGAATGATGAATAATGCTTCTTCATGGCGCAGTTAAATTACGCCTTTAGTAAAAGGACGGAGCAGTATTTTAGTAGAAGCGCTGTGCAGTATTCCATGCACTGCGATACAGTAGATCAGCTGTCTATTTTACTGTATTAATTTATAATCGCTGTATCAACCGCCCTTCTTTAGCTATGTGCTCTGTGATATCCGTCCGATCTTTTACGTCATTTATTAATCAATCTATACCTCATTTACAACATTGATTAGTATGTAATTATGTTTTTGCTTGTAACTCAACGCTTGATATAAACAAACAATTTAGTTGTTACCATCAATTTGAACATACATAGATCTTAGACATAGAGATATTACCGCTAATTGAGATGTAGTACCTCGCTGGTTACTCGGTATTACATAGTACGTATGTAGTATAAGTATATAAGGTATAGATGTTAATGGTTTCTGAGAATTTACATAACGTTCATGTAAATATACATACATATGTATATTATTGTAGTACTTAAGGATGAGTTTGGCTGGTCCAGTAGCATGGGTTTTAGTAATTTCTAGATTATCGCGTTGCATCTTCTAAATATTGAGTGACGAGAATAAAGGGCATCATGCCAAATATTAATGTGCCATTTTAGAACGCTTGACTTTTCAGCCAGGTCGCACTGGCATTGATTACAAACAGACTGTAGTACGTAATCGTTTTGTGCATTCCTGACCACCCCGCAAAAAGAACTTTAATTAGAAAATTCTCAATAAAGCATTATAGTGCTCGGTAGCTCGCTATTGCCTCAACCTCGGTTATAAGAGACTTATCAAAAAGGTGACAAATGTGACCATTTTACACTTCCACGCATCCCTTAGACGATTCACAGGTATTCAATTTCCATACTTAATAAATGCTTGTATATCTCTTTATGAGTAGGTAGGTATCATCTACAATGTCCCTGTTTGTGTAAATTAGACAGATATCACTTTTTCTATATTTGGCCTTAAGCTATTTAAACAAGAGTTCCCCATATGGCAAAGATTCTTGGTTTAAAAGATTTTTAGCTGGAGGGCTCGCCATTGCTAATTACTTGGTGACAGTACCAAAAGGACTTTTTCCCCGGGAAAGTACCACTCTCTTACAGATAACCGATGTATGAGAAATGGTTCTCTATTGTGTTACCTAACTTTTTCATCCATAATCTAAAGTGCCATAACTTTTTTGTCCTAAACATCATTTGTCCGAACGATAACTTGCTCGAACTTAATGTCACATAATATCACATGTCATAAAATTAAAATCTCTAAACACAACATGCCCTAAATTTATTTGTCATAAATATTACAATCAATAATATACAAAAGACTTAAAACCGTTTTCAATAAAAGTTTAAAGTCCTAAATTCTAATTATTTAATGTTTAGCTATTCTAATAATGATTTTAAAACTAATTTTTATTACAAAGCTAGGCTTTTGTCACGGCTCCGGCACTGTGGGCCTCCGGCGGTCTCACGCGTGCTAATCGTCGCAGACGGCTTTCGCTCACCACCGCAACTTCGGCTTGCTGGCCGGCTTTGCCGCCACGGTGGCTCGCTCGCAGCCTCCTGCTTCTCAGCCCGCGGGCCGCCTCGCCCCTACGCGCCAAGCGATTCTAAATTACACTCTAGGGGTAGGGCTGACAAGCCTGCGTGGAGTCGGATTCACAGAATTTTGTTTCTGTCACTACAACCTACTTTTTAGCAAATGTTTTAGGACTAACAGTTTTATTATAAAAGATAATACGGAATAATAGACATTATATAATAAATACAATACTTAGTATATATGACTTTATTTCATGCAAAATTAGGAGATTAAATTATTATAGTACCCAATACTATGACAGAATAGTTTTAGAAGTAAAAATAATTATGTAGAACAAAATTTCGAATTTTTTAAGATTATGATTACTGAAGTTTATATCAAACGTGCTTTGGGTAATGATTGTCGGGCAAACAATTTTAGGAGAATAAAGGAAGTACCATGAGAAATACCACTATAATTACTGCGTTTAGTCCGGTAAGTAAGAGATCCATAGTACATATCTCTCCCACATTTAATTCCTTTTTTTCTAGAGTCGGTAACGCATAAGAGAAATCTTTGTTAAGTTGATTATCATTGGTCGTGACCATGTAGCCAAGTAGCCGTAAGCGGTTACCGTAGTAACCGCTAACATCAGGCGGGCCGTTTCTTTGCCAACTTTATAATAAATTATATCGGCCCTGTATATAAACTGTACCACTGCTGGGCACGGACGTCTTCTCAGTGTAAGAAGGGTTAGGCAAAAATAGCACGGTGGCCCAGTGCAACTTGACGTCTTCACATGTCTTCGAGAACTTTATGTAAAACTCTTAGACATGCAGTTTTCGTCACGATGTTTTCCTTCGCCGTTAAACCGAACGATAATATTAGCTATTTAATGCGCACATAACTTGAAAAAGTCATAGATGCGCGCCTTGGTATCGTACTTAAGAACTTTTAACGTGGTAGTCCGACTGTCCCGGAATAGGCCATCTGCTATGCTACCTTTGTAATTTTAAAAAGAAGGATTATAACGTAGCCATATATCTATTTTTATCGCACACGTTTGAGTGTCATTGTTCTGGTCTGTATAAGGTGGTGTCGGCGTGTGGGCAACGTTTGTGCATATGATTAGTATCTGAACTTACTAATATGTAGGCGATATCGTCAATAAGTCTGCTGAGTTTCGGATTACAAAATGTTTTGGAGGTATGTATTAGTCTTTTGTATGTTCTTTGAAGGTTTAATTTTTTTGAAAAGAAAACTTCTTTAGGCGCGTTGAGCACTTTTTGGGTGAACAAAAATCGTAGGATTCGCGTCATCGTCACCGAACACTTTCCATAAGCTGTATGTATACTGTGTATATATGAATGTGTACTTTTTGGATGAACAAAAAGCGTGAAACTCGCGTCATCGTCACCGCACGCTAGTTACTTAGTTTTCACTTCTATCGGCAGTCTCCAAAGACTGCCCCGCATGTTTTTTTATATACAACTAAGGTGACAAACAAGCATACGGCCCACCTGATGGTAAGTGGGCACCGTAGCCTATGGACGCCTGCAACACCAGAGGCGAACTAAACTAAACTAGGCGAAACAACTTGCGCGTTGCCAACCCTTTAGGAACAGGAAGAAGAGAAAAAGGAAGTGGGAAGGAGAAGGAGCAGGAAAGTGGAAAGAGGGTGATTGGAGCTCCGGCACTCTCACTCACCAAACGAAACACAACAGTAGGAACACTGCTATTTCACGTCGATATTCTGTGAGAGGGTAGTCCTTTCCCGGTCGAGCCGCCCTATTCATGTTGAAATCAGCTAGACTCTACTACTCTATTTTATTATATTATATTTCTTTGTGTATTGGGATTGGGGAGTTATCGAGACTAAACGGACGGCGCAAGGGTTAAAAATTTGATGTATGAGCCATAAACATCAGAAGTAACAATATTTAATATTTGCTATTCAGCCTGACATTCCAATCGAAGGTCATGCTTTCCAAGAAAGTGAAAACTTTAGGTAACAAGGCTTGTTACAACATAAATTGTCCTGATAAATATTAAGATTGGTATTTAACAGATTAGCCATAGAAACATTTATTTCGCAAATTGTTAACATAACAGTTGTTACCTGTTTGTAAAAATTTGTTATTTGCTTAAAAAAGGACAACCTCTTCTGCATACCGGAGTATTCAAAAGAATTAAAAAAACTGACACAAAGAACATCCAGACTTGGGACAACCATTTCCGGATCGCACAAATTTTGTGCTGTGTGAAACAGTCAGTGCAATCTAGTCCCTTACCTTAGAAAGTATATCTCAATAGGCCAGTCTAACTCACACTTGACCAGTAGATTCCAAGTTTGTTAAACAGAATGGGTAGCAATAATAGCTTAAATTAAATTAAAAGGCCTCTAACTAACATAAAATTAAATTAAAATGACGCCATTCACCGATGCCAATAAAATACCACCAACGCAGAATCGGTAAACTTCACACTACTTATAACTTAGATAGTGACTTATAAGCATTAGAGCTATGATTTACGAAGAGTTTGATTTATTCCGACACTCTCGTTTCATATCTGCTGTGACTAATATCTGAGGCTTTTAAGTAATCTATATTTGGAATGAAATATTGTATTGTAAATAAACAAAATGTATATTTGAGATGCTAAGACCACCCAATAGTATCGGGTACATCGTTATTTAACGTAGATATTTTGACTCCAGTTTTTAGAATACTTGTATCTGCTAATCAAATAAATGTTTATACACCAAACGGTATGATAATATTTATTGTCAGATTATAATTAAGATTCTACATAATAAGTATATTTTCATACTACATATAACTGAGAATTTATAAACACTAATGATTTACTTGACGCGAGAATCAAATCCAAGACTCTATGAGTGGTTGTAAATATGAGCGCAAATTTGCGTCATGGGTACAACGAGGGAATCTACAGAACATAATTAAATAAAACACAAGTTTATATTTAAATAACATATCGTAGTATCTCGCCTGTAAATCTCCAAAAAATTAGATAGGTGTATCGCACCCACACTTCACTTACTATGCTTAGGTCTCACTTCGACGGAGAACTATTTATCCGTAACCTACAGTTCGCCCAAATCTACGTATTTTAGAAAGTCATATGGCGCCCTCGGCATTATTCCTCTATCGCGGGGACTCGCAAACATTCAACCAACGGACACAAAGAACATCCCAAGCTCGGAACAACTATTCATGGATAATAAAAATGTTTGTCCCGTGTAGGGATCGAACTCATAACACTTTGTGCAGTGTGCAAACAATCACTTAAATCAATGCGTCACCCGTGCAATCAAATTACTTTTACATAATATTATCAATCCCGGAATCCCGGAATGAGGTTCTAGTCTTGCTCCATAGATTGTTATTTTCCTTTGTTATAAACAAGTGTTATAAACGAATACACACAAAATATTATTTGTATAAATGAATCCTAACTTAATATTATAAATGTGAATGTGGGTTTGTTTATTTGTTACGTTTTCACGTCTGAGCTACATGACTAAAACCTTGAAATTTCGCATACACGTTGTCAGAGAAACATAAAAGGACATAGAGTTCCTCTCATCCAGAAAAAAGTACTGTTGTTCACCTAATCTACATTACAACGAGCGAAGCCGCTGCTAAAATCTAGTATATAATAAAATCTAACACTTGACACTTGCGCAATATTATTCCGCAGTTCCAAGCGATAATTTTCGTATCGTGCGTTTAATCGCACAGTTAATGTTGTCCTTTACACGGTACAGTTTTGGCTATCTTGGCTGACCATATTGGTAGGATGAAGTCATCGTCTCATTCTGCTCCAATTCCATAAATTTATTCCGCCATATTCGTATTGTCCAGTTATTTTGTGTTACCAGCTTGTTTTGATATTGTCAGTTGTGGTTTTAATTCAAAACAGTCGTATAACTTAACATTTTTTAATTTGTCACAAAGAGCAAGTATGTACTCCCTCATGCCTCGTATTGATGACTGCTAATAATATTACTACAGAAGCCTGTTGGTTTCATTTATTATATATTGTTTATTTTTTAAGATTTATAAATTCAGTTTTAATAGCAACACCTTGTACATGTATATGACTTATTCCTTAAGTCCGTTGCGCGTTGTTTAAAAAATTGCTTTTTTGAATAGAGCTTGCTAAGATAAGGATTTTTTTTTAAAATTGTCGTCTATTAATGGCGATGTAAAAGACCCGCCGTGAATTTCTTGCAGATATCTTCTCATAGGCTCCCTGGGCTGAGCAACTAACATAAATGTAAATGTTGTAACTTCAGTAAACTTACTAACTAACAAACTTTGTCGGCCATAGGTGTAACGTTGTGAACTAGACGAATAAATATTTTTTTATAGTTATAAAATTAATATCTGAAAGGTCGGTCGATATAATTTTTTATTTGCATGTCTACTATTATGATTAGCTGACTGAAATTAAGAACAGCCTATCAAATTACTAATGAGTTTACTAGCGATTTTTATACATCATTCATTGGCCTTTTAGAAACTGGGTGTAAATTGTTTAACCGACCGGTGCACAGACAGTGGACAAGCAGTAGTTTACCACCACTATTGCCGCGCTGAATGTTGTAAGTTTTTTTTGACTTGTATTTTCCAATATATTGGTACAAGAATATAAGTACGTTAATGGCTGCAATAGTATAACACCGTGACGCAGCCATAGCGCTCATATCCGAGAACATGGTGGAAATTAACAAAAAGAAAACAAAAATAACAGAAATGAAATTAATGATACAGGATACATAAAATATAAATAAAATAAAATTAAAAAAATAATAACAATAAAGAAAAAGTCATGCAATGTTATGGTGTTGAATGTATGTGTATGCTAGTGCGTGTATATGTGTAGGTGATCATGTGTGTGTGTGTGTAAAAGAGGCACGTACGTTTAAGTGGGTTGAAAATATATATATACTGTGAAAATATCAAGTTCAAATACCATACTGGATAATTATTTGTGTGATCTACAAATATTGTTCTGATCCGAGTTGATGTTTGATGGAGTAGTTAAGGCATGAAAGCGTAACAAACAAACACACATTTAGATTTATAATATTAGTTCGGATTGCATGCACTTAAAATCGAATTCAATACTTAAACGTTATTAGTATTCAAATCTAATTCTTTATATAAATAATTCTTCTGTACGTGTGTTGACAGTGAACTCCTCCTAAACGGCTGGACCGATTTGAATGAATGTTTTTGTGTGTGTTCAAGTGGATTCGAGGTTTAGAATTGGTTTTTTTTTTCGCCTTTATAGGACGACGTCTGTCGAGTCCGCTAGTTATTTATAGTTATTTGAGTGATTTTCTAAACAGTAGCCTAAACGTTGAATGTTTATAATACCGACACGATGAACGCGACTCTGTGTTTATCGCGTGTCAAAACAACGAGCTTGTAATGTCATCGCCTAGTATAAATACTACAACAATTTATTAATGCGAAACTCCGAGAAGTATGACAGTGCTAGGAATCATTTGTGTTTAAAAACAATTAAGCTAATAACTTAATGATAGAATAGAACTATATTCAATAAAAAAAACATTATTTAAGTCAAATTTTAAATTAGCCAAAGTTTAAAAAAAAGCAATTTCTGAAATCTACTCAAATATAAATAAGGTAAAAAAAAACGAGCATTTGAAAAAGGTAAATGTCAAATGACAGAGAAAGGGTGCACGATGTTGTCTTAAGTTTACGCCAATCTTTGTACGTAATTTTGAAATGCTTAAATTACATTAGTTTATGATACCATAAACTAATGTAATTTATATAATAATAATTTAAAAGTAAATATAATAATCGCTATAAAATCAGTATAAAGTAGTTTCATTTTAAGGGTGCACGATACAATTTGTGAGGTAACCGCTATTTAAATGCAGCTGTACGAAGGAGATAGCAGGATATCCCCAAAACAGGTATACTTTTTCTTAAATCCAAATTTAAAATATTAATTTGTCCCTTATTTTGACAACTTTCGCACTAGGATTCAATCCTATGTCGCAGGGAGATTTACAAACAGCGGACTAAAAGAACATCCAGACTCGTTACAACCATTTATGGAGCACAAAAAATTTTGTCAATCGTGGGATTCCAACCGGCAGCACTCAACGTAGTAGCAGTAGCGAGACGACCACTTATGCCACTATGGCATACGTGCGTCTAGGTTGTATTGACCTACACTAATTTACGTTTTATATATAAAACCAATAATGATTGCCAGTCACCTCACACCTTCATTGTTCTGTTATGGTGGTGGTAGTCTGGTGGACACAATGCGTGGTGCTGGTGCACGATTGTGATGCTAATGCGTGACGTCAGCCTGCGCCTGCGCACCGTGGGTGTAGCTGCCAATAGAGTGCAAGCTTTCGGTGCATAATTGTTTGAATACATTATGTTTTACAAAAAACTGCTTAGTACATCCCGTGGTGTAAAATTGCATATAGTTAATTATGAGGCCTTCGGTCTGATTCTAGAATCGGATAGGGTGTTATTTGATTTTTTGTTCGTTAAATTATAAGATGCATTTATAATATCAATTATTATATAATATCATATATAATAATATTAGCCCTATATTAAACTGTCCCACTGTGCCTCTTCTTAGTGTGAGAAGGGTTAGGCTATATCAAATATTAACTAAACAAAATATTTTTAATATAATTTATATAGTACCTTTATATCCAATGAGAAAACAAATTACAAATTTATAAAAAAGCTGTTTTCTATTTTAGTGTCAGTTGTCGGTGTGTGACAAAGAATCGTTGCATACAAGATGATTTTGCGTAAAGTTCGCGACACAGAGGTTGATATTTGTTATTTATTAATGTGACAAATTAAATATGTTTTACGGTTATATGTATTTTCGTTAGTCCGTGTTTTTAATATATTATTATAATATCAGCCCTCTATATAAACTGTCTCACTGCTGGGCATGGGCCTCTCCCCACTGTGAGAAGGGTTAGGCCATAGTCCACCACGCTAGCCTAGTGCGGGATGGCAGACTTCTCATATCTTCGAAATCATTATGGTGAATTCTTAGACATGCAAGTTTCCTCACGAGGTTTTCCCTCACCGTTAAAGCGAGCGATACGATTTCAGTAAACACATTTCATCTTACTTTTTATATTATATTACAAATTTTGATGAGTATGGAGTACAATACTCATAAAAAATTAAATAAGATATGTGCTATGATCAACGTAATCAAAAGCCTAACTCAAATCCGAATATAGTCCGGCCTAGTATTTTAATATAATAAAATAATTCAAAGTATATTCATAGCAATACCAATTATGGTGTTTACAAATTGATCTAATATACTTCAACTATAAATTTTCCCTTGTTGCTACTGCAATTATTGAAGTAAACATAATTGCACAACTAATGAAACTTGTTTACGTAATACATATAATTGCTTCAAGTACAAGCTTACTCCCAGACTTCCTTACACTTTTGTTAATAATCTTGATGAATATGATTATTCTATTACTATAAAAGTACTGATCTACTGCTGTGTCGCATACAAATTATTATGCCAATCATGGCAATATCGCCCTAGATGGCCAATATTGCATGTTTCAGCTATTTGATATTACGACGAAAATATTAAAGTTTTGGGTAAATGTAAATATTGCGATTTATAAATAAGGTTTCAGGTAATATGGTTGGCTTCTTCTTCATACTTAAGAGCTTGGCACTTATCGGCAGAGTATACGTCATCTTTCTCGACCATCAGCCAAGACCTGGTCTCCCTTATAAGACATGATTTTCTCCTGCTCTTTTATTTGTCGAGTGTTTGCTCTTCTTGGTCGGGCCTTTCAAATACGGTTTGCATGAAGGTTTATTGCCGTATAACAGTTACCAGTTCCTAATTACGAGACTTCGCTGCTATTGAAAATCTATTTCTTGTGGAAGATCCCAATAACACTTTTTTGGACACGGGAACCATGTTATTAAATAAAGTGTGTGTAAAATGATCACACTAATTTGGCAAATAATTAATAACTTTTAAATAGCTAAATATATTTTCATCAAGCAGGTTTATTAGCCTCGGTATTACAATAGGACCAGATGACTAGCAGACTTATTTGATAAAATATGTTGTAATCAATTTTGAAATCGGCCCTTTCTTTAGCCATCTATTCATAAAACGGCAAACATCATTAAAGTTCATTATAATTACGACCCCGAAGTATCTTTAAAAATCACTAACGTCAAAAACACACCACAGACACAGATGTAAACATAGACATGAACCTCTTATTCCAATAAACAAAATATCTAATGTACATATATATATTATATACATTAAAAAGGCAATTATACTCTGACGGCCATAAAATTAACAGGAAAACGATTAAATAATTCTATTGATCTAATTAGCTAATTAACTTATCTTATCTTATCTTGTGTGGGGACCATTCAGTACAGACCGGCGACACTTCGACCCAGTGGGACCTTTTGTGTCAACTTCCCCAATAACGACTGCCATAGATGTTCATGACAGCCGAGACCGACGGCTTAACGTGCTCTCCGAGGTACGGAGCAGGCGATAATTGTCAATCAATACGCACATAATTTCGAAAAGTCATATAACTTCCGAAAGTCGAAGGTGCGTGACGTGGGTTCGAACCCGAGACCCTCTGCCTTGTAGTCTGTTGGTCTCCCCACTGAGCTATCGCTGCTATTTTAATTAACTACTTAGTACGTACATAGCTAATAAGCTTACGGTTCTATTTATGCCTACAACTTAGTTCTATTGCTATCGTGACGCAGCAGTAGGTAGCCAATCTGACTGCTATGATTGTTGTAATCATTGGAATTTCTTGCAAAGAATCTCAATAGCAACGCGGAGTTAGGAAGTTGGCAGTATAAGACACGCCTGTGCTTCGATAAGCACGTAAAGCTGGTCCCGCGCCTGATCTTCCGATCGCCCGATCGAGCCGGATTAACGTTCCATTGAATTATACAGTTAGGGAATAGAGAGTGGACTTGTGTTCGGGCACACACTTGTGCAGTCTAGTCTCCGATAAAACGTAACATCGGAAATTAAATAGGTAATTTACATTATCTAATATTATATAAAATAATTGTTGTTTTATTTTTTTATTTGGATCGCCAACAAATGATACTCATTTTTAACATCTATCTATCTATCGGGTTAATGGCTAGGGTTAATGAATTAAAAGATCTGGGAGTAACCGTAGATTCTAAACTAAAATTTACCTGTCATGTGGATAACATTGTAAAAAAAGCAGCTCAAATATTGGGCTTTCTTAAACGGAATTTACAGGGATTTCAACATAAGCAGACACGAATTATTCTTTACAATAGCCTTGTACGCAGCAGACTGGAATTTGCATCTGTAGCATGGAACCCTGTGTACAGTTATTCTTCTCAAAGGATCGAGAGCATCCAACGTGCCTTCACGAGACACTTAGCATATATTTCCTCCGGCATATATCATAGGGTGCCATACAACATGCGATTGTCTTTCTTTGGCATGACCTCTCTCAAAAATCGTCGTACTTTGATAGACTTACTGTTTCTCCATAAAATCCTAAACCATAAGATCACATGCCCTGAATTCTTATCTTCTATTAACTTAAACGTACCCTGTCGCTACCCTAGACAGGCAATCACAAAAACCTTCATCCCGCCCAGTGCTCGTACTAATCTTGGTCTCCATTATCCCCTGGCTAGAATATGCACAACCTACAATAGTTTTAACGCGAAGTTTAACTTAGATATATTTAACACGTCAGAAAATAAATTTAGAAATGATTTGCTGAAACTGCTCGATTGTTGACTACTGTTACTATTGCTCACTTTTATTACTCTCACTTTTAATAAAATTTCTCTTTCATATTTTTATCTAGTTTAAGTTTACTCTTAATGTTGCCTATATAACGTGAATGCTGTGTATACTTTTAATAGGCAAACATATATACCCACGATTTTATCCACAGTGCTTATAATTGTAACATTTGTATGTATTGCTGTAAGTGTACCTTATAATAAATAAATAAATAAATAAATAAATAAATAAACATCTAAATAATAATTTACGGACATGCCTTGTGCTCATTCACTTACAGGCAAAAATTAAATAAAAAGCGTAAATATTAGACTTATTAGAAAGAAGAAATATAAACATTTGTTGACGATTAACTTCTTTAAAGTAAGTTGTGGCGAATAGGAGAAATCTATGTCCAGCAGTAGACTGCGATAGGCTGACTGAAGATATTTCCTTACCGCAATTATTTGATGACTAGCGATGCAGACGAGTAAGTATTTAAATAAGGTCAACCACAACGTTGTAGGTAACTATTTTATTGAGCTGTTTACATTCTGACATAGAACGAGAATTACTTATAATTACTGTAATGCATTAATTATCCGATACTCAAGATCAATCTATGTTAATGCCTTTATAGCGGCAGCGTCCAGACAACGCCGAATTACGTATCCTGTATATCGTTGGAATCATTTATACATGGCACTTTAAAATATTTACACAACGAAAAAAAGGACCACCAGACCGGGTACAACGAAGATTCTTCAGATTCTTAGTACGTGAATTTAGATATAACAGCAAATATTTGCTTGTTTTAATTAAAAGGATAACCGCAGCCAGTTATGATAGTTTGCCTTAACAACTTAAAATACATAGGTGTATCTCAGACACACGTACTTTCTATTATTTTAAAGAGTGAACTTATTCCTTTCTTTTTATTTAAAATAATAATCAAACAACATTGTTGTACAAATTACTAGAATTTGCACAACAATGTTGTTTTGTATATTACAAATGATATACAGAACCATAATATTATTTTAGTGCGTGCTAATACAATATTTCTTCTTTAATAAAGAATAGCTACGTAATGGGAAGAGTGTGAAGACCGGCTATTTAAAATTTTAAAGTCATTACGGCGGGAAAGATTATTTCAAAAACTGAGATTGGAGTATTTCCAGCCTTAGAAGCGTCGAGAAATTGCTGGCATGGCAAAACTACCCTGTATCCCACTTTCATTTGTTACTTTTCATTTAACGGAAAGGTAAGTCTCGTATCCAAATAAACCCTGTATCGAGGGACTTAAGCATACGTTGAAACAGCAGACCCACAGAAAACACATTTTTTAAAGCACAATTTGTCCGGCATAGAAAATAAACCCACAAAAATCAGTTCACTGGCGAGTCAACCACTTAATTGGTATGCTCCGAGTGCAATCTATTCTCATAACACTTCTGGAAGGTATATAATTCCTCCTCAGTTTAGTATGCGTATAATAGTTATGTTGATTAACTAGTTTAATCTCAATGAATATTAATTATTGGTCATTTCCGTTATATTTAAAACAGTGCGCTTCCATGCCAGTCATGTGCACTAATTAGTATTGCTCTGCCATGCGAGTTACTGCGAAGGTTGATGGCTGTTCTAAGGTGATCTGAATTACTTGTGGATACATAGACTTAATATTGTCTTCTGTTTACGCGAATGTTATTCATTGGAATTAAACTACTATATACGGATTTTATCGCGTTGTTTATTTAACACTTTATTACATAATTTAAAAAAACTGTTACACTAGTATACTACTATTAAACTTTACTAACCACAGCTAGACTTTATGGTACTTTGAGCTCATTCTGCGTAAATAGAAACACCAATGATTAAAATTATGTTCGGGTATTTTGAAATAATTACACTGGAACATTGAGACAACTATTTGTTCATTATGTGTATTTAGTTCGTTTATAAAATAACATACAGAGTGTCCGGCAATTAATGGATAACCTTGAAATGTCTTACAGCAGAACTGAAGGGCGTTCAGAAAAAAAAAAAATATATATTTTAAAAAGTGCAAGCTATATAAGCATAGCATACTTTTGACTGTATATCTATTAGCATAATTAGTGTTTAATAATAAAACAACAAAAACCGATGGATTTCATTCATTTATGGTCGTAGTATACAAGAAAGTTATACATGGTAATTAAAAAAAAACACATATCTCAGGTAGTAGTTAGGATAGATTTTATTTCATATTTTTTCTGAGCGGCCATCAGTTCCACTATAATACATTTCCAGGTTATCCATTAATTACCGGACACCCTGTATATTTAATATAAAAACATACACCTACGGTTTTATGTAGGTATATAAGTTACTAGATTTTGCACGCGCTTTCGCTCGCGTTAATCTAAATTTTGTCAATAAATCCCTGGGTTATACCTTTTTTATGGTGTACCAACCCTAATGTCCTTTTCTGTATCGCTGACAACCTGTATGCGAAATTTCAAGGCGTGAAAGTGTAACAAATGAACACGTTCACATTTATAATATTAAGTTAAGATGGTGGCTTCGCCACAAATACATAATTTAATCTAATCATTCTTCAAAACGACATACAATTATTGTTAAAAAATGCAGCTCTTTCTTTTCCAGCACACCACAGCTGGTTTTACTGTTGTTTTGTAGCCTTGTGCATATAAATATTACGTGATGCATAAATTCAATCCTTGCGGTAGATGAGTAGGCGGTCGCCAGAATCGAATGATGTCATAGTTTAAATGCTGCCTACTTTTGCAAGGCAAACATCGATTCAGTTGTACTGACCTCTATTTCTTCTGAAATGAATAACTTTTAAGTTACGTGGGATGAGCAGTCAGGTATGTTAGGCTTTACTCTTTCATTCATTCGTTTCTTAACACTAGTTATGTAAGCAATATGTTGTAAAGCTCGCCGTACCTCCATCAATTCTGACTTAACCAGAAATAATTATAATTATAATATCAGACCTGCAAGAACAGAAAGGAATAAGTAAAGATCTTGATAAAGATAATTTACATGGCATTTTTTCTGGCACAAATGTAGAGCTTTTCGAAATCTTGATCATGATTCAGTGTTACCCAAAGGAGATCACAATTAGTTCTGGTTATCCGATTCCAAACTAAAATGCATGTTAGGTAGCAATTAAGCTAAGTGCGTCTGAGAAATTCGGTGCGCTCGTTCCTTTCGATATCTCATGGTTTTCCATTGGCGCATTGAGGTTAACTACCAAGGGGGTTGAAATTTTAGATAACTTAATCTTCACTCAGTAACTCAACAGACAGATGGTTTAAGAATGACTACTTATTCGAGATGACTCTCGGTACTACGCTGCGACAAGTTCAGTGATCAAAATTTGTGTGATTCGCGAATCGTTCTTACCGAGATCGGGTGTCTCTGTCTACGTTGTTTCATAATTTGTAAAGTGCCAGTATTCACGAAATAAGAAACGTAACTATGTCTAAAACGCATTACTTTTATATACTAACTAGCTGACCCGCGCTACTTCGTCTGCTTCACATAAGAGAATTTTACTCGTTTTTGCAACATTTTTCATTTATGCTCTGCTCCTATTAGTTGTAGCGTGATGTTATATAGCCTAAAACCTTACTCGTTAGATGCGCTATCGAATAATGAATAATTTTACAATTCGAACTAGTAGTTCCTGAGAACGTTCAACTTAAGAAACAAACAAATAAACACACAAACTCTTCAGCTTTATAATATTAGTATAGATTAATTAATTGCGCAGAGAGGTACCCACCACATATCTTCGGAATACCCATCACAACTATTGCAAAAGTAAAAGTTGACAATACTAAAGTCATGATGATAGATATATAGCTGCGGAAATCCTGAAATCTGGGCATAGTCTAACTGCAGTATTCCGCTTCAAACACAAAATATACGTCGACACGTCTTTCCCTTTTGTGCGAGGCATCTGCAGGAAAGATTAGCAGCTAATTAATTTCATTACAATTAATAAATATTCAATAGCAGCGCGGAGTCTTTTTTTTTTTTAATCTGCGTTTATTTCGGGGCTTTTAGTCACAAATAAGACCATGTCAGCCCCATTGAGCGCGGAGTCTAGTAATTTGCTCGGTAAATGACAATAAGCTTGCCCTTGGACCTAAATGATAGTTGACGAATGTAGGTGTTACACATGCCTGACTATTCTATTGAAAATAGGGACTGTGGACTGTGGTATGTATCATAATTAATATTTTAAATGCTAATGTGCGTATGTTTATTTATTTCTGACGCTTTCAGGCCTTAATTACTAGACCGATTATCATGAAACTTCGCACACATACTTTCAGGAGTACATAAAAGACATAGGTATAGAGAAAATAGTACTATTACCAAGCGAAGCTGCTGGTAAAAGCTAGTGTATGTATATTTTGATTCTGTTTACTTCGCTAATGCACCGCCCAGTTCCACCGAAGTGATCTAGGTCGTCGAGCTATAAGGCAAGCATTCCTCAAATTCAATCTGTCTCGTATGGCAGTGGTCAGGTGAGCACAGGCCATAATGTTGGCATTTTTATGGTCCCAATCGAGGCCGTGCGACTGCACTCTAATTATGTAACATATACTACAACAAACAGAACCTGATATATGCCTAATTACATAGATTCACACATGTAAATAATCATTTTCCTCAAGAGAGAGCGGTGTTTTATTTCCATATTTTGTCACTTGTGTTTTTGCCGGTCTAGTGCAAAGTTACATAATTAGGTTCACGAGTATGTTCCCAAAAAAATTGGTTCTGGAATTGTAGTGGCTTTTGTATATAAGTTGGCGACATTGCCGCGGCCTGCCAGGCATGATACACATACAGGCACCTGGTCGGCGATCCCTTTCTTCGAATTGTAGGGACATAATACCATGATCCTCAACAGGACTTACATCCACATTTTGCCAGTTTTTCGACACAAGTTAAAGGACACGTGTCTAATGCCGCCTACTGGGCACGGTGCTATTGTAAATTTCTTGACAGAAAACCCAATACCACTGTGTCCTACCTGGCAATAGAAACCTCTCGGTCGGCCTCGATGGCGTAATGGTTAGTGTAACCGACTGCCACGCCTGATGTCGCGGGTTCGATTCATGCACAAGTCAAACATTTGTGTACATGGACATGGATGTTTGTCTTGGTCTGGGTGTTTCTATGTATAATATGTATGCATTTACAAAAAAAAATGTGTATATGTATGTTTATCCATTGTCTAGTACCCATAGTACAAGCCTTGCTTAGTTTGGGCTAGACGGTGTTGTGTGTTTGTGGTAGAATATAGAATATTAGAATAGAATATTATTAACAGCATTTAGCAAAACTGCTCATTTTCATCATAACAGAATGCCTTAACTTTATTTTGCCTGAACCCAGAATTGAAAAACGGAGATAAATAACTTGTGTACAGAAAAGCATAGCAAACTTTGTATAAAGCTTTTGAATGAACAGAAATATAATGTACTCTAATTAACAGTTACATTCATGATAAATACATTCCTTAATAATTCAAACAAAATCACTTAACATACATACATATGTATGTACACAGTACAAATATACCGTTTTACAATTTAGCAGGAGATTATTCTCGACCCACACTCAGCAAAAATAATTAGTTTAGTTTAGAACCATCTAGAATCGTCTTGAATAGATATTGAGGCAATTATATTTCGACATTTGCAAAGCTGACCAGATAATTCTTATTTTTTTGACAACTCCCGCACTAGTAATAATTCCTGTGTAGTTGGAGTTTACAAACATTCAATCAACGGGCGCAAAGAATACCCAGACTTGGAACAACCATTTGTGGATCACACAAAGTTTTGTCCCGTGTGGGATTCGAACCCACAACACTCGACGCAGTGGCAGCAGCGAGGCGACTGCGACGGCACTTAAACCAGTACACCATACGTGCATTCAAATAATGGTAAATAATAATAAATATAAACAACAATAAATTAAATTTTACAATAATTAACTTTATTTCTGACCTAAATGTCGTCGTCGTATCGTTTCAAATTTAAGTAACAATTTTAGATCAACTTATAGTGCTATAATATAAAAAATTTATAATCCGTCTTGTTTATTTAAAGTATAATATTGTTTATGGTAAGCTAAGTCTAATTATTTATTCTCTATATTCATTAATACCTTTATGTATGGTTTATTATTTATGACTTATAAACTACTTTATGCAAATTGGTTGTAAAGAAAATCAAAAGGCGATTTATGAATTAAATAAATGCTCACAAAAATTATAAATGTGAATAATATGTGTCATGGATGTTTACTACCGTGTATATGATTTGCATGTATTAGTACACAAAAAGGGCATGTCCTGGACTAATATAATTATATAAAGTTTCATTTCTATATACGTCCTAATGGGATTCATATAGTTAAAGATGCAAACAACAATTTGTCAAATATAAACAAGCTAGATTTTTCTCGCGGCTTTGCTCGCATAAATGTAGGTTAGTTTAGTTACAGTACTTACTTTTTGGGATGAAAGGTACACTGTCTTTTTTTTGTTTCCCTGAAAAAGTGTATGCAAAATTTTATGATGATCGGTCGACTAGTTAAGGCGTGAAAGCGTAACAAACAAACAAACTCATATTCGCATTTATAATATTAGTAAGAAAATAAATAATATATATACAATACACTACAACGCTCGTAAAATAAATGTTAAAAAGCCAGCGGTCACTATTATAAAAGATAGCAAGAAAAATTATGATAGATGGAAAATATGAATGAATGGAGAAAGTTTATTGATCATATGCATATAATATGAATCAACTTATACATATAAACACAACAGAACTGACTAAGGCATTATGATAGAAATGCCTGGGACCGTAATACGTATAAGTTCCGCACTACAAACACTTCCAACAATTTCAGATTATTTGATTGTTCGATAGTGGATTTAATTGGATTAAAAGATGCCATTACATTCATTCATAGACTAAAAGATACACACATACTTCCATTATATATCTTAGATTCACCAAACATTTACTTTTAAAATCTCATTGCAATAGACTATTGTTAGAACTACACACAGCAGCGCACATAGGAAAAAAATTATTCGTTTTGTAATAAACATTTGGCGATCGAAACGAGTGGCCATGAGTTTCTTGTCTGCTTCTTCTAATGAAAGCTCTACTCCTCGAACAGGCTTTTTTTCAATGCAATATTTCTGTTTCCTTTTTATTATTCAATTTTTATTTATATTTTTTATATAGTCAATTAACGTGTCCAGGAATTGTTTGCACATTTTTATGGCAATAAAGATTTTAACTTTGACTTTGAACAATTACTTTAATTAAGTTTAAGTAAATATTAAAATCAGTTTTTTGTGCATTATATATTTTTGGTTTATTCACTTGATTGTAAGCTGTTATCTAAGTCTAGCACACATGCTTTGCCAATGCTGCCAGAAGATAAATTGCTATAATGCTATGCCAACGCTAGAAACATGGGTTATTAGATCCCATACTAATAACACAGCGACGGTTGTGTATTAAAGAAGCTCCTTTTATACTTTACACCTATAAACCCATTTTCTGCAATCACCAGTTTACAACAAGTTGGCAGATATGTGTCATATGTGATTGCCAAATTATAGAAACCTTAATTTCAGTTTTAAGATGCCCAAATAATCTGTTTCTAAATATTTACTCATAGTTTATTTCTGTAACTTTAACAACTTACATAAATAAGACGCTTTCTAAATCTTCTTATTTTGTAAACATACAAATATTTTAACTAGATTTAATTTTATAAACACCCAAGAATTTTCGATTTTGATCCTTATTTGCAGTTATTAAATCATTATCCCTAAATAGAACCAATTGTTTAATGTTTTCCTTGTTTACATTAAGTATGCACACCTTAGTTTTATGATCCTCTATTAACCTCCTAAAAGGCACAACAACGATAAATTTCGTTGCTACTCAAGAACCGAAATGAACGACGCTTCAGAACATGTAATATAAAACCCGTTATTTCGCAAAGGCTTGACCTCGAGTCATTATTTACTGATAAGACCCTGTCACAATTAGTTCTTTTGCGATAAATTAATAAAATTTGCATTCAGAGTAAATAAATTGGAAGTGAATACTTTCAGTTGTGTTTGCAATAGTTGTTAGTTAAGCGAGTTCGTTCGGTTTCGGTTCAGAACAATAGCCTGGAGCGTCATTGTCCGATATCTGCCCATATCGTCGCCACCGATCTCGGTGTAATCAACATCACTTCCCGATACATTATTGTCTGCCAGATTATCTTCTCGAACATTTATCTTTACCAAAAGATCATCAGCATTATGAATTACTACTTTCGTCGTTGATTTATCATTGCCAAGATTGTTTTCTTGCTTTATAAGATGATTTTCTTATCGTCTTCCAATACGAACCGAATCAGTACCACCAAGAATTTCGGCGGTACAGTTAAAGTCAGCGTATAGTAAAATGGTAAGATAGAAGCACACAGTTTTGATTCAACTAACCCATAAACGTTGTCAGTAGAACGAGCTTTTATCGCATCAGAATAAATAACACACTTAGACTAATTAGAGTTGTGTGTATATTGTAACGTCGCTTTCTCGGAACGCGGTTCGTTACGTGTTTTATCTTTTAGGGCACGAAAGCCTGCGGGAGAGGGTTGAGGGAGGAGTAGGAGGCGAGCGCATCCCGCGACCGGCCTGGCAGGGCGCAGCGCTGGACACTGCGCGCGCGCACAGCCAGTGATCGCTCGGACGCCGACCGCGCCGCACGCCACGTTAACACACGCCCCTCGCCCGCAAGCCGCACCACGCGAAAAAACACAATAAAACCAATCGACCCCGAGTGACCCCAAAAGTGCATACCGAGCGGCCGACACGAACGAAACGACTTCGCGAAGACACTCAGAATAATACAGACTAACACTAACGCTTAGCATAACACGTGAGCTTCATTAACTGTTAATATTAAGTTATAATTAACATAAAGGTGGAAATTAAACTGTGCACTGGAAGATATCTAAGTTCTGAGCGAATTGTTTTAAATTTAAATGGTAACGGGCGAGTTGTAGCAGCCGCGGCGGTGCTTCACACAGGTAAGTTTCAATTCATTTCGTTCTCACATTATCAAGTGTGTTTCGCTCAGCTGAGCGCTTTAGCCCGAGTTTTTGACAGTTGTATTTTTTTAAACGTGTCCACGCATAAATTAGGCGTACGACCCATTCACATTCTGCCACAGAGGTTGATTGTTTTGTATTTTAGATGTACCTATTTATAAGTTAAATAAGATGTTTGGTGAGTTGTACAGTGCTGGTATGACTAATATCGATGTTATCGTTGAATGTTTAGGTGTTCGCTCGTTGTTTGCTTACGCCGGTATTTGTCTCGTTAGCGGAATGCGCCGGCTTTGTCCCGTCTGATCATAACAAATATCTTCGCGTCTAGGTGTGCGGTATGGCTGCTCGGATGTTCTTGTTTGCACACCTGTTCGCTGGATTCTTATGCTTCTGCTATAACCTTTGACGTTTCTTTGCCACAGTGGTGTCCATTTTATCTTGACAAAATTCCTTGACATTATTTCCTTAATTTTGTTCTACGGCTACCGGACATCGTTTATGTTTAAACAAACCATTGTTTAACGCCAATTATGGTGGTCAAACAATGCTCGTGTTATTCAAATGTTATTCTGACTCATTAAGATGCTTTAAGTTTAGCTGATACTGTTTGAAATTTTTTGTTTGGTCTCCATATTCCTTAACAGACAAGGATAAATGACGCTAGACTTTTGCGTTAGTCACAGTTTGCTTTTATGCCTGTTCTACCCACATAATAAGGCTTATAGGCAATACATCTCCATCTTCAGAATTAGATTCGGTAATCTTTTATTTTACGAAGATTTTAAACAAGGTGGGTAGATAGACAAGACAAGAACTAAATTGCCTTTCTACGGATAATTTACACAATTATTTTAAACAATTAGACATAATTCTATTATAAAGATATAATTTAATGTTTCTTGATAATTAATATAAAGTATAGCGGCCACATTTGTTAGTGTATTCTGCGTAAAAAGTTAAACAAGTTAATAGGTTTCACGACCCTATATCATATAAAATTTGATATTCAACTAGAGTAAAACACCCCCTTTATTTAACTGTAGTTTAAAAGTTTATTACTATGTATAAAACCACTTGATCTTAACGAAAACATCATTTATTTAATTTTCGAATAAAATCAACAAAAATACAATAATTACACATAGTCTTATTAAAAATCAACAATATGTCATTTTTTTCCACAAGTCACCCTTATCTTACCCAATATTCAGCCTCCTAATTACTATACTCGTAACTGCATGTTTGACATATAAAACTTTTATTACGGGCGTCCTGTCTGCACACTCAGGATTTCGTCTCAAGAAAGGAATTAGGAAAGGATTAGTCCTGTTTTCTTCGGCAATAATGTTGTGGCCGGTATTAAGGAGACCATCAGATTTCATAGAAAATCCACATTTAGCTGACGCTATGCACCAGTCTTTGAGAGCCGACTTTTCTTCTTTTGTAACTACTAAGGCTGGACCCATTTTACGTGGCATTTCTGAAACCCTCAAATGCAATCGATCTTGTATGGTTCCTCGCTGTACTCTAAAAACTCGACTCACTTCTCTTATCTTCATGCCATTCCTAATCGCCGTCATCGCCTGTATTAATTGTTCCTTTTTGTATTACTTAATGAATTGGTCTTTTCGACATGATGGACTACTAAGATAATAAAAAATATAAGTTTTACAATGGAAACTACATAAAACTATACTATTACAGAACTTTTGGCTGATTACTGGATTTTTGTTCCAATGGTCAGCCATTGCGACATTGGATATTTAAATACGGCCGACTACTGCTTAAATGACAATTTTGTACTATAAGACTGACGTTCAATGTGTTAACTTATACGTGAATTATACAATATATAAATTTTAACCATATATATATTTACCATACTGCTGCTTTAGAGGCTACCATCAATTTTTATCAAATGCTTGCGTATGTTGAGTAGTTCATGGAGAAATGGTTGCAGCACCTTAGTTATGATTTGTAAACGAAATATTATTGTACACTTGGCGATCAAAAAGAGTGGCTATGAGTTTCTTGCCCGTTCTTCTCATGAGCCCTACACACCCTTGCTTTGCTGAACGTGGCAGTAAATGTATATTCACAGAAAAAAAAAATTTACGTGTAACTTTGACATTCATAAGTGTTACCTTGTAACCTAATTTGAATAAATTTATTTTGATTTGATTTGATTTGGAAAAACACCAAAACCAGTAGTCAGCCACTGATGGCCGACTATTGGGTTTGACAAAATTGAAATCCAATACTCAGCCCCCAAATGTATGTGTAATATTCAAATAAAACCGGTTTTGAGCTATTATTATAACTAAACATTTTATACTTACAATACGAAATAATATTCAATTATTCTATTAAATCAAAAGAAATACTTATCAATCTCTCAGACACGTAGGCTTACATAAAAAATAACAATTGGTACTCATACGGACATACTCGTACCTAAGCGTTGACGGCAGTGCAAATGAACGAGTATAGCTCTGTGATGCTATCAGTTCGTAAAGTTACGTATTAAACAGAGGCTACGGATTTTAACGAATATTAAAGTTAGCGTATAAACAAATAATTACACTATTTAAATGGTATTTATATCTGTAAAGGCCGAGTACTGGAGCGGGGCTGACTTCCGGGTACCCTACCTAGTAACGATGGTGTAAATTATAATTTTAGGCGCCATAGTGCTCCGTCGGGTTTAAATAATTGTTTTATTATAATTTCGAATTACAATAAATGAATCATTTCGATTGAAACCCGTTGGTCGAGCCTCTTACGTTGTTCCGTGCTGTAAGAATGAGAATATGCGCAGCATTCCTGATTTGGTTGTTGTTGAGGTTTGCATCAGGAAAATTCTCAGTAGTGTCACGAAGCTGATGACAATACACACATACAACTCTAACGTTCTTTGTCGACGTCAATAGGTTTCACAGCTTATCTACATAGATAGTCTCACACCTAAATCCCTGAAATGGCAGCCTGAGGGGTAAACTCACATTTTGGGCAGTTACATTTTTAGATCACACGTAATAAGGTGCCTGCCTAATACTATCTAACAGATTAGGTAGGTGCTTAGTGCTACTCAGAATTACGAGGGAACAGATGAACATACATACATACTGCTCAAAATCATAACGTTCGTTTTTGTTTCTTCATAGTCGGGTAAAAATTAACAATACTTTGTGTGATTCAGTCTCGAATCTGTGATCTCAGCACAGCATTCACTACCGCTGGGCCAGGCTAGTGGCAGTCGTAATAGCTTACAAAACATTAATAATAACTCTGAATCAAGCACCATTTATTTGCAATGACTCGAAGAACAGTTAGCAATAATTTATATTTACTACCACTGTACAGCCATGGAGGCAGTCGTAACAGCTTACAGAACATCAATGATACCTAGATCAAGCATCATGCATTTTCAATGACTCGGAACAAAAGTTAGCAATAATTCATAACACCAATGACTCGTTCGCTTTTCTAATAAACATCACGATCGATTATCACAAACAAGGCTACTCATCATTTTATTGCTCACTTGATCACCTCACGTTCACATCATTATATTTAGTCATCATCAGACTTTACTTTTGAATAATTTCATTTGCAAGAAATTTGATGATTGATGTCTAATTCTTTGCATATTTTTATATTTATCATCGATATTTTTTCTATTTTTCGTTTAATGCATTACTCATTGATGTCTGTCGATAATGCTAAATACATATTATTGACGGATTAATGATTAAATAACTCCTGTCAAAATAAAAATAGTAATTAAATTAATATTTAATGTTGACTGCGACTTTACTCGCTTAATAAAATATGTTGGTCGCGATGTCCTTTCCTGGTTTTAAGGTAGGTGCATACAAAATTATAGTTATATAATTGACTTACCTTTGTTTAAAAATGATAATACCCACAGCTATGATAATATAAAAAAAGCAGATTGACACCAAAAATTAAACAGTGGCCTGGAAAAGTTACCCTACCATCGTACCACTCGATACTGCAGCAGGGTTTATTGTTACCTGGAACGTTTCCATCCAGGTGTAGTGTTCATCACTCATTTATCACACGTACGTGTAGGTAATGACATGAATTACCAGCCGCGATGTTTCCCGAAAAAAGACTTGTCCATCTTCAAACTTACGAGGCTTAAAGAGTACTGGTCCAGTGGACTGTGGCTCAGCTGTGTAGGGTCCTGATATTCCTGATTTCCATGAACGGTGGCTTCTGCTTACCAACAGAAATGCTGCTGGCTCGTTTGCCACTAGAAGCAATAAAAAAATCCCTCATCTGGAACGGTTGTTTAGCTATGTTCAGCAGAAGTAACAGCCGTGAGGTCCGGAGTTAAACAGTTCTGGGATAGGCGTAAGTCTCTTTATATGCATGGTAAATAATTAAATAAATGACACCATATTTTTTATTAATATTTACATCTTATGTGACTTTTTTATATACTTCATAAGACTTGATCCGCATTAGGAATAATTCTTGTATCGCGGGTGACTTAACAAATATCCAAACAACGGACAAAAAACATCCAGATTAGGAAGAACTATTTGTAGATCACACAAGTTATCCCGTATGGGAATTGTAATTGTAATTGGACTCCCTTTTCCGCATTTGAACTCCAGGTTGGTCCATTATGCGTGAGAGTCGGCCGGTTATAGAGATAGCCAGCCCAACTCCGTCCAGAAGCACAGAAGTTTCCTGGGATCTTCGCAGGCTTTGCGGAGTGACCTCGGGTTGTTGAGGATTTCCTTACGTTGTGCTGTTACTCCCACACATTCTAGGACGTGGTCCTGGAATGTGTGGGTATCCGTGGGCAGCAGATTCTTCTTCGGTTAGACATCCTCTACAGAGTGGGCTGTCTGTCGCTCCGATGTTGTACAGATGTTTGTTTAGGGAGCAATGTCCTGTTACAAAAAGAAAGATTGGACCTTCGGACCATCGTGGGGACCCTCCACGATGGTCCGAAGGTCCAATCTTTGTAGGTTGAGCAGGCAGTGTGTCAGACGTGGTGAGATGGCCGGCAGGGCTTCTCTCGACTGTCTGCAGTTCGTTGTCCGTGCCCATGTTCTTAGTTGTGAGATTGGTAAAGGGAGGAAAGGGGGTGGACCTTCCCTGGTGCTTCCCGATCCTCTTCTAGCCAACTCATCTGCAGCATCTTTGCCCAGTGATTCACTGTGCCCCTTTATTCATTGTAAAATCACAATGTTTTCCCTCGAAATTCTTTCAAGGTCCCGTATGGCAATCAAACCTATAAAACTCGACGCAATGTCAGTGGTCATCCATGCAGTATAAATCACGGAGTCATCATTGTTCTTAAAAATGTCATCGCTATAATATAATAATATAACTAAAAAGCCGCATTAAGCTATTCTTGGAACATAATCTTATGCTTCTTACATACATAACGAGATGTCCGTGTAGCTATAGTAGGTATAGATCGGAACTTGCATGGCAGGTCGTGCGATCCAGTCCGGGTGGTTTCTTGAAATAATCTTACGCGATGTTAAATAACACTGTTCTCACGCATTTACTAAACTAGTTATTAATAAAACTATTTATTCTATATTAGTATTTCCGTATTATGCAAGTGAATAATACTTTATGTTGTTTGGATTTTTGATTACTAAAGTCTATATAGTGGGTACCATTATTCTTTTATGCCTGTTTTGGTTACTCTCGTGAGTGAGCTGGCTTTTTCGTATTATCAATAGTAGGCTCTGTACAACTATACATTATAATACGTAATAATATCCGCGATGTATTTAAGTTTTGTGAGAAGGATAGTCCACCACGCCGGCCCTGTGCGAGTTAGCAGACTTCACATATCTTTGAGATCATTATGGTGAAATTTTAGACATGCGGGTTTCCTCATGATATTTTCCTTCACCTATAAATCGAGCGATAATTTACTCTATATAAAACGAAAATAACTTCGAAAAGTCAGAGGTGCCTTGGGATCGAACTCGAGATTTCTGCATGACTACGATCCACGTTAAAATATTATAAAATGTAAGTTCTCTCTCTTCTAAAGATTTGAATCAAATACTATGAAGTTTTCTTTTTAAACAAAGATGAATTCACCAATTATATGCAAATAGATATAATTAATACAAAAAATAATCATCAATTAAATAAGAAGCGCCCTCAACATCTATAAAAAGATTCAGAAGGCTTTATCGCTTTAACAGCCCACGCTCTAAAAACAAAAATGCACACACAAATGAATAAAAACCAGTAATTATAATAATTGTAGTGTACGATGCGCAATATACCAAAAATGATGACGTCATGCGGCATGCGCCTCTTCATGCCTTTGTAAACTTACGTGCCAATGTTTGGAAGAACCCTCGACTACACCGTCTCCTTCTAACTCCTTATATTAATTCGGATCTCTCATTCAAATCTGTGGATTTGTTAACAGGTTCGTATTTATTTTGAATGTCTTTAGAGCATTCACTCAGATGGAACCAATTGGTTTTCGTGTATGTTTTTGTTTAACCTCGAAGGATGACTAATTATGTGTATTTCTAAAGAAATGTTCACCTTACTTAGACCTGCCATACCAGTTTAGCACGAACAGCTAGCCTAGATTGGAGTATAGAACTTTATTTTCTAACCTAATTTTGGTCGGCATATCTTCTAGACCTATAATGGTATGGCTGACTTTGCCAATGAGGCTACCATAAGACCACGTCAAATTAAAAGAAGATCTTTAAGCACAAGTCCAGATTTTTAATATTGCACCTTCTATCTTTAAGTGAAGTTTTTCGTAGATGTCCTTGATTCTTTGTTTTGTTTTAGTCTACTATGAGTCTAACAGAACTTGATGCACTTTCACACGTATGATAATTAGATTTACAAAAGGAGTTCAATTTCGATTTCAATTTCAAGGCTTTATGGCTCTTCATATGTACCTATTACATGTTTTTACAAAGAATAAAAGACCAAATATGGAGCCTGTCGGGCACGGCAAAATAGATAGAAGAAAAGAAAGGAGGAAGCCACGGGTATAATTTTTATAATATTGCAACAATTATCAATTATACGCAAATAAGCAATCATAATATTGTCTTCATGAAGGAACTCAGAGTACTTCCATACGGATTCTAGCGCGGGTAATTTTAATTAAAACTAAAGTAATATACTTTAAAAAAATATTTATATTCATACTTCTCTAATGTTTCAACTGCTTTTCGGCAGCCATGTTCACGGAAAGACTAAAATGGTTTTGGCACAATGTAGAAGAATGAAATTAATTTATAGCATCCGTACATTGTTTCTTCAACTATAGTTAGTACTTCAATATCGACGAATTCATCTGAAAATATCAAAGGGCTATGATGACCTACCGCAGATTAATATTTGACATATCTATTATAGAAGTTCTGTCAAGTTATTAAAGAAATAAGCGCGCTCGTATAACTTAGTTTTACGTTAGTATTTGCAATATCAAAATCGTATGCATAATGACGTCATAATATTGAATCATAATATCGTGTAGGTCATGCAAATAATCACAAATATTACTTGTTCGTGTTTGTTTGTTGAGGCGTTTATTGGCTGGCTACACGTCGCCGGCCGTGACATATTCATTACATTACCGATTCAATAGGACAGGTTGGTTCTATAAATATGGAAATGACAATTTCTTTTATTAACACGTCTCACGGTAATACGACCGGATTTAAAATTTAATCATATTATACACTTCTTTAGAAAAGCAAGACAGCATGATAATATTAAAAATAATAATATAAAAAAATACCAATCATTAATTCAATTGTATTGGTAATACGCCTGTTAAGATAGAAGGATATACTACCCGCATTTTGGCAAATATTTTGAGATCCCATATATCTTAGTGGCCTATTGTTCTTCAGGCACAGTTCCAGAGCTTACTACCGTCCCCTATTAAATTAGACCTTCAATTTAGCTAGCCAGAAATCGAATTACAATACTAGTTTAGGTGATTACCTTTACGTAAACGCTAGATTTTGCCCGACGCTGCGCTCGCGTTAATTTAGGTTTTTGTTAATTTATTTCGATCCCTCGGGATCAGTATTCTATTTTGGATAAGAGAGGTACCTTATGTCCTTTTTTGTACTCTTGACAACGTGTATGCGAATAATATATTTTATAAGTTAGTATGTGTTAGAAGCCACTGCTCTTCCATAGCCAATTTAAATTCCTTTGAAGAGGAAAGGCTTGAGATAGACGTATCAACATAAAAATAATTTTACAGCAGCTAAAATATCGTTTTCAATTTTGCACAATACTTGTATGACCTTTAAAATACAATTATATTAGAACTATCACTGCAGATGATAATGTTGTGTCGCAAGTGCACGTGTCTAAACACTATGTGTCTATCGGGCACGTGTCTATCAGCTGATGCAGCGATGTTGACACACACGTCGGAGACGTTGCTGACTTATTCTATGATTTTCCAAATCCATATATTTAGTTCGGATGGTAGTTATTAATTTATGTATATCTACCTATAAAATAGGGAATTAGTGAAGGAGAAGGGATGATAACCGATGCTGTGGTTTAGGAGGTCGCTTCCACTCTCAATGTGCTTGAGATTCGATTCCCACGCAGGATAAAAATTGGATGGTCCACAAATAGTTCTCCCAGTTAAGTTGTTCTTGGTATCTGTTATTTCAATGTTTGTAAAATGCACCGTGACATAGGCCCGCTACAATTTGCCCGGGTCACTTTATTATTAGGTGTTTCTCTTGAGAAATTGGCAGTAGCAGCACAGAATCTGGACCTGTGAATACTGCGAAGGGCTCGCCCCATATTCCGTGGCATCTAAAACCATAGATAGCGAAAATTGGTTGCAATACGCTTCTGCTTACCCTTTTATACATATAGGCGCGAGACTAAGTATGTAAAAAGAAAATAAAAACCGTTAGTATTTAAATTATATCTGGCATTATAGCAATTTACAGATTTATTAGCACAATATCGTTGTTTTAAATAAAGACAACTCCCCGCACTAGGAAAAAATCCTGTATTGCAGAGGGCTTCAGTAACATTCAAACAACGAATACGAAGGACATCCTGACTCGGAACAACTTTTTGTCCCGTGTGGGATTCTAACCCACAAAACTCACCAGTAGTGGCCGTGACAACCACTAAGACCCAGTCCCTATATAAAAAAACGAGGCGTTTTACCTACGGACAGTTAATTTTTGACACAGATTGTCTGAAATATACCTATGTCAAAAATCGATTGCCCGTAACTAAAACGACTTGCTTCTTGATATAGGGACCGGGCTAAACCACTAGTCACTACGCCGTCTATGTATACAATCAATAAATTAATTAGCATTATTTCTTATTCGGTGTATGACATGTTTGACTAAGTTCTGAATCAACAAAGATAAACTGCTATTAGTTTAAGTTGTGTGGGTGGTTCACTTATTGATATAGTATTGAACGTGACTTATTTAGTCATTTGTATTTATGAGTACCTAACATGCGAATGGCGTCTTTATGAAGCATATGTGTTGAATAGATGTTTCTTTTATAATAAATTTACGCTTTTATTTGTGAAAGGGGTAGGTAGCAGCAAATTTGATTTTTATTAAAAGGGCCGACCTGTCCTTGTGCTGCGTACTGTCGTGAGGCCTTCGGCCGGGAAATGGCTTGACTATTAGAAGTTAGACAAATTTGCGCTGTACCGACCAGGACTTCCTTGGCCGGGCAAACTGTTTTTGAGATTTTCTGCAAAAAATGACAGTAGACTAAGGCTTTTAATTGGTAAATGTTTTAGAAATTCTATTCTCTCAGTATATTATACATATATTTACTGTTGGCAAACCAAATAAAATAGGCTCATCTGTCACATAAAACTTAAATAGTTGGCCTATTGTGGATGTAATAATACACCTCTACTGAGCCTTTTTGAGGTATATATAGGCATGATTATTGAAAGAAAATGTTTGTTTTGGTTTTGCAATAAATATTTACTAAAATATTTAATGTATGTATAAATAATCTATAATACGTGAAGCAAAAACTTTGTACCCCTTTTTACGAAAATTGCGCGGATGGAGGAGTATGAAATTTGGCACAGTTAAAGTTTATATGGAGAAGGAGGGGCGAATCCTAATATTTTTATAAAATATGCATCAGAAATATATTAAATTAATGAAAAAACACTACACGCACACAACCATGCATTTGACACACGCAGTCGAGTCGCATTCGTGGTAGTTCGACATTGTTCGTCTGACATCGTACAATTCTTTGTAACTATGGTTACCTATACCTTATTTATATGTAATAGAGAAAAACAGAAAACAAAGTAGCAAGCTTAGGAATTTTGGTCGAAATTTGACCACTAGGCGACCGCTAGTATATATAATGAAATAAATGGACGCCAGCCTGTTTGAACGACGATGATACTATAAATTACTTGATAGATACTAGATTACTACCTAATAATGATTTTCTCGATCAAGAAAGACTACCTATATATATTTAAAATTTCCTGGCCCAAATTGAAATTGCCCCAATCTGGACATCGAACTCGGAACCTCGCGATAGGCAGTCACACATCTCCGCACACCACCATAAAGCCTCTATATTAATCAACATTTGAAGACAACATTTTTTAAATGTTCTCTTTTTACTGTTTCTTTACAAACACATTAATAAAATTAAATTAACCGTTAACTTGCGTTAT
The DNA here is from genome assembly GCA_963675205.1 of Catocala nupta. Lineage (NCBI taxonomy): Eukaryota > Metazoa > Arthropoda > Insecta > Lepidoptera > Erebidae > Catocala > Catocala nupta. The sequence goes on from OY776082.1 coordinate 26,772,211, forward strand.
TACGTTGCTATGTGGTAATGAACTTCAAGTGATATTAATGTAACTTCATCTCTCTCTTACAAACACTATAAGAAAGGAATGGATTACTTGAATAACTGAATAGTACATATATTAACTAACATAATATATGTGAATGTGAATTTGTTTGTTTGTTACGGTTTCACGCCTCAACTATTTGAGCAATCATCATTATATTTTGCATACACAGGAAAGGACACACGCGACCCATTCAGAAAAAGTGCTATTCCCAAGAAATTGAAATTTATTGACAAAAGCCGTTTGCTTAATCTAGCGTGTTTATAATACAAAATTAAGTGGATTCTATCTTAGTGCCTCTTCATTCTTTAATTTTATGTCGTGAATAAAAACCTTGGTAAGGCAAACTACGCTTTTGGGCTAACAAGCAGATCAGACAAGACAATTATTTTTCTTTATACTTAAGAGCTTTGCTCTTATCGGTGGAGTATACGCCATCTTTCTCGATTTTCGGCTAATACCTTGACTCCTTATAAGACATGACCTTCGCCTTTTCTTTGAATTGATCTGTGAATGCTCTTCTGAGTCTGCCCCTTCCTCTCTTTCCTACCACTATTCCTGTTCCACAAGACAATTACCAAAAAATAATTAGATACCATCAACATTCTTCAAAACCTTCATCCAAAAAACGAAAGAACATATTAATTAGTATACAAACAGATGCAACGAGTGCGCAATGATTGAATCAATCATGGTAACTAGCGGGTAATTACGTCACGGCTCGCCTGCGGTCCCATGCGCCTGCGCCGACGGTTAATGGGACCGAGCCAGTTTAATGGTGGCCAGTCGAACGACCCATGCTATGTCGAATACCTTAGGGTCTACGGGTAATGATAAGAATATCTTTATATTTATTGTTTTATACGTGTGTACATATGTCACTGAACTCCTCCTAAACGGCTTGATCGATTTTGATGACATTTTTGTGTGTCTCCAAGTGGATGTTTTCATTCCTAATTGTACCCGGTAGGTGGTAGCGATCGGTTCGTTCGATCAGAACAACGTTTGTCGTTGTCAGCTAGTCTTAATATACATATATTTTTCTGTATGTATACCTGTCCCTGAACTCTCTCTTAATAGCTGGACCGATTTAAATAAATATTTTTTTATGTACAATTGTAGTCCTTGGATGATTCAGATTTACAATTGGACCCGAATACGTCTGTTGGGGCCGTGTAATTTTCTTATAAAATACTTGAAAATATAAAGATCAGTTATTGTAATGGACAAAACATTTGTTTATACGATCATATTGCATAATTTATGTCAGTTATGTTCCAAGGGATATACCTATATCACGGCTTTAACTACGACATATACCTATATTATTTACGACACGACCAGTTACATGTAATATTTTTACTTGTAAATATTCTTATACATATTTTACAACGCGAAGTATATACAACAATCCATCTTCTCATGCATGATATAATAAAATAACGGTTACCTATTTTAATCGATATTATAAACTAGAATTTGGCCGTGGTATCGCTCGCGTTAATCTAGATTTTATCAAAAATATTATATCCCTCGGAAACAATTCTGTTCGAATTACCTCGAGATGATAGAAATATTGATATAAAGAATTAATAGTTTATTACTGCAATAACACTATATTATGATAATTATTGATTACAAAATTGTTTGATTTTAATACTAATGATTGATAATGAATATGCGTCTACTGTGAATTGAGTGAATTCGTGAACTTATTTAAGCATACATTGTATTGACGCGCACTTGTGAACGACCTACAAAATATTGATAAGTGTGTAAGATGTACGGTTGCACCGTATAAGTTCCTTTTATATGGGTAAAAGGTTGTCCTTTGTCCCTTTCTATAGAAAGGGTAAGTACCTTAAGAAAAATTAGGGCAAAATTTCGCATACACATTATCAGGGGTGAATACATATTATGATAATGTGTATGCGAAAATGCATGATGATCTGTCGATTAGTTAAGACTTAAAACGTAACAAACAAACCACATTCGCATTTATTATAAGTTAAGATGGGAAAACCGATAAGCTTAAAACACAATTCATATGGGCGAGCTTGCGTGTAAAGTCAGGCAGTGTGAATGCAGACACGCGCACAACATGACATTCATTAGACGTAACATGAAGCGCACATGGACATTATACAACGACGCAGCGAAGTACTGGCATTGCTTTTAAATTATATACATTTTATATGGATTTTATACACATGATGGCAGATGGATGCGAACGAAGAATGAAGTCTTTTTTACTTGTGTATATATAAGTATTTAGTTGGTACCTACTAATTACTTTGCCGGTAGTTTTGTCATGAATCAAGATAAATATCTCTTGTGTATATATGTATATTTAGTACTAACGTTTGCCCGTGGTTTTGTCATTAACTTAGATCAATATCTTCGATCAGACAATGTAATGTAACGTAACTTTCTTTTCAAAAAGGTTTCTAATAAGTTGGGTTAAAAATGATAAATTTCTTTTAAAAATACAACTCCCGCGGTCGTCACAAATCCTGTGTTGCGGGTGACTTTGCAAACATTCAAACAACGGACACAAAGTACATCCAGACTTGGAACAATAATTTGTGAATCACACAAAGTTTTGTCCCGTGTGGGAATCGAACCTACACTCGGCGTGGCGCCAGGGGACATATCATCATATGACATCACATCCGTTCAGTCTAAAATTAAAATAAATTGTATTCTTTTTAATTCCTCTAGATGAGCTATGCTTAAGGTAGTAGAGGTTTGACGTCGGTATTGCAATGTATGGGGTTCGAGCCCGCAACCTTTCAATCGCAAGTCCGTTCCGCAATCCATTAAGTCTCTATACCAAAAATGAAGACAAACCAATGTATAACGACTGACCATCAACCAAATCTACCTATAAGATTAATTATAATACTAGATAAGACTACGAGACAAAGCTATACAGACACACACAAAAGCAATGACTTAGAGGACCCAAGGGTTACCCAATCCGCACTAGACCTTATCTCGCCTACGCCGACCCTCCGCAGTTTACGTCGTTCATTGCCGACTGTAATAGCAAGCTATCTCGTATAATCTGTGCTAGACGAGCAATCAATCATACGTGTAATGATTGCCTCGTTACTCGCTATTACCCGGTAGACACTGACATTAAATTCCGCCCACACTCCCACCGGTGCATCTTATGTAATAAGACCGTGTCAGGTACAAAGGATTTAAGTCTTGAAGATTCTACAGAAATAGGTACCAACCTGTTTGTTACTGTTATGTATGTGATAGTATAAATATACTAAATCCTTACTTCCTTAATATTATAAATGTGAAAGTTTGTGTGGATGTATGGATGTTTGTTAGTCTTTCACGCAAAAACTACTGGACCGATTGCGATGAAACTTGGTATGTAGGTAGCTGGAGACCTGGATTCACTCATAATAATAATAAATAAAGTTTATTTAAAAAAAAAATCATAGGCTTTTATCCCGATATTCCCACGGGAACGGGACTTACGCAGGGGAAACCGCGGGGTAAAACTAGTTATAGATATACAAATGTAAATCTATATATATTTCTATACTATTATTATAAAGAGGATAGATTTGAAAAACAACGATTTTAAAAATTCTTACATCATTATTAAGCTGTATTATTATTATACTAGCTTTTGCCCGCTGTTTCACCCGCGTAAGGCCCGTTCCCGTGGGAATATCGTGATAAAAAGTAGCTGTGAATCCAGGTCTCCAGCTATCTACATACTATCACCAAGTAACATAGGCAAAATTTTATTTAAAAAAATATTTTTTTTTATCTGGAGTAATGCATTGACGCATACCCCTCCGCGGGGGCGGGCGCAGGGGTTATGTCATACTCACCGGGGTAATAGAGAAAGAAGAAAAATATGATAGTACCTAATGGACCTCCTGGAATACTGACTAAACCTACCACGATGTTCCTCGACAAAACCGCTATTGATGGGGCCGTGCGAATCACTTGCACATGCGGTCGCGACCCCGCCGAGGTTTCAGCCTGACGTATAAAATGGCAGGCCACTATACGAAGAGACTAACCCTACAGGCACTCACTCACTTTAAACCCTACTGTCCCCCCCTGGAGAGGCGCGCTTGGGAACACGCATGCCGCCTCTCGGACCTGGTGCTGATCGGATGGCGGGCAGGCCCACGAAGCCCATACCGCCACAATCGTGGCGAGCCCGTACTTATTTTTTATCGTGGGTAAATGCTTTGATGCATACCTCTCCGCAGGGCGACGAAGAGGTTATGTCTCGGGCTCACCGGGGGCAAGATACCTCGGTAATACCGACTAAACCTACCACAGTGTTCCTCGACATAACCATAGACAGCGGGGCCGCGCGAAACGCTTTCGCATGCAATCCCGATCCCGCCGAGGTTTACTGAGGATTTTTGACAGTAAAACCAAACAATACTTTGACTAAAATTCTAATTCGAGACCTTATGCCCAGCAGTTGCATTTAATACCGCTGTTCCAGTCTACATTATTCCCAAAGATTCTGAGATGTCTTTATAATATATTACTAGATTTTGCCCGCGGTGTCGCTTGCGTAAAAGGTAGGTTAAGGTAGTAACAGTACTTTTTCTGGATGAAGATACCCTATGTTTTTTTCTATTCCCCTGATTTTTGCATTCACGTTGTATGCGAAATTTTATCATGATCAGTCGAGTAGTTACGTGTGAAAGCGTAACAAATAAACGAACAAGATATTAGTTAGGCTTTCCAGCGATCTTGTAGCCCATACCAGTAGTTTAAACTCACATTGGTAGATATAATAATAATGTTTCTTCTTTTCTGGTCCCTATCGATTAAAGTATTTCTTATAAAAATTAAATTAGACGGTGATTTACAATACATCTGAAACGTAACCTCTTACCATACCAAAATTATTTACTTGACCACACCGACTCTCGTGATGCGCAAGAGTTTGGCCGGACACAGTTACTATCGACGATGACGTCATCTGCGCAAGCGATGATTTTGTCGTGATCAGGTGCAACTGTAGGCTGGTACGTATCAAGCGTTTGTTTTACATTAAAATTATATAAAGTACTAGTTTTGCCCGCGGCTTTGTTCGAGTAAAAGTACGTTAGGTTATGTTAGTAACAGTATTCGTTGATAAAAATTTAGTACATGTATGTTATGCGGTGATAACATAACGTTCTATTGGCAAAAAAAAATTTAAGATCGTTGAGTATTTTTGAGCTAAATCCTTACAAAGAAACAAAAAATCAAATCTTTTATAATATTAGTAAAGATAACATCGAGTTACGTGTTAAGCAGGTCTTACAATTACGTATTTTCAAAGGTGAGCATTTTCAAAGGGTTGGGCACAATTTCTTCGGATTATAGTGTCACCTGTAGGCCAGGCCTATCATAAAACAAAAGTACCCAAGTTTCGGACGGAATGTTTGTACCGTGTAACGCGTTTATTGCGAAAATCGTCTCCAACTTTGGTCACTCGATCACTTTTATGAAGTGGTCCGAACGAACACCTGAATCAAATCACTTTAAAAGAAACATCCGAATAAATTTCATGGCAAGTTTATTTGTTCAGCTCAAAGTTTCGAATAGACATTTTCATGGCAGGTCTATTGCTCCTGCGTTTATTTTGTCGTGATTACGCGCCTTTTAAGTCACGTCACTGAGAGTTTTACATTATTTTAAATACAAATGATTATTCTCCTTAGTAAAACAGAACTCATATCAGCTGTTTTGTTTAACAAATGCTGTAACAACATATTATTTTTATCTATGCAAATTAAATTGACAGAAAGTAGTATTTAAATTAAACTTTATTAGACTAATTGTTAGATGGCAATGCCCTCATTTATTACGCTGTTTTGGTATGAACATTTACGAGCATGACGTACTTTTGACTTTTTTTAGCAATTACTTAACGTCAACTCTTGTATTCTCGAGGAAATAAGCCAAGGTGTATGATATTCACAAAACGTATGTTTAAGTCGTGTATATTATTAAAGCAAATATGAGTATGTTTGCTTTTCTTGTTGTAAAACTGTTGTCGGATACCGAGATACCTAATAAAAAAAAAGAAATACATTTTAGCTATAGAAGTAGTGAAATGAATACGTTTGATGAAGCAACGGATCGGTACGTCAAATAGTATGATTCTAGACTTGCTTCATACCTACATAGAGTCACGCCTGGTGTCATCCCAAAGTGCTAGGCAGAAATGTCTTACATTCAGAATTAACCAAATTTGTTTAAGTGCCATAGCATGTGGGCGAATCTATTACTATTTATCGCCAGACTCCTTGGTACTACTGAAAATATCTTAACAGAAGAACACTATGCGCAATCCAGCAATTGAACTCGAGACCACACAGTCAACTGCAAACACAAACGAAAACTTATACCACCAACAGGACAGTTTGAATACAGAAGTATTGTTTGTAAACTGCTAGATAATAAAATGGCAGTAGCTTGTGTGATTACATCACAATTGTATATGTTTGTATAATGGCAAGTACTTACCACGTATTATTTACAACCACAAATGACGCCAGCCTTTTCTATTCGCATGTAGACCGCAGTTATTGGGACACTTCAATGTGGACTCTTCTGATTACTGATACTGGACATTAATCAGAAGTATTAAGTTGAGAAGAGATAATCAGCTGGCTTTTGTCGAATATAAGTATGATAGGTAACTATTAAAAAAACTGGCTAATGCATATATAGTCTCACATCTAGGGGTTCAAAATGGGTTGATAGATATAGTTTTAGGTCCTTCGTAACTACAAAAGAGTGAGCTTAATGCTGTTCACAGCACAGTTCTAAACTCGGAGACACATTTATTGAGGGCCTGCGCCCAGGAAAATATTAACAATAATGTCACTGATAAGACTTTTTATATTCTCAGTGACAGTCAAGCTGCGCTCAAGGCTCTGGGCTCCTACAGGGTGGACTCCGGACTGGTCCTGAACTGTGTTAAGGCCCTCAATAAACTTGCATAACTCTGTGCTATTTCTGAAAATTCGGAGACACGTTTGCAGACTCAGAACTGCTACTGAGAACGTCTCAATAGACAAACCCAATAAAATTTTCTTAACTCGTGATTTTTACCTGGGTACTCACGACCGCAGAGCTAATCGTATTTTTATGCCAAAGTGCAATTCATTTGCGGTTTATTGCATTAGGCATAAGCAACCTTTGCTACTGTTCTTAAAAAAGAACGAATATTTCTCTTTTCATGTCTAGATGTAGGTATGTATCATACAGAATTTTATAAACCTGATAATGGGAAAAGGGTACAAAGTATTCGAACATGCACTGTAGATAATAATACTGGTTTTAAACCTCTTGTCTCTTAGACGCAAATGTTAATAAAATACATCGATTCTGTAGCATCTACACCAATACTAAAAAGAGAAAAACAAAAAAATGGTTTAAAATTAAAACTCAAAACATCTGAAGTCTGAACCTATTTTAATCATTCCTTCATCATTAGAAAGGTACATTAGCCAGAAGTGACATAGGCTATATATCATCACGCTATCAGACACGAGAGCGGATCAGTACTCATAAACGTGGGTGAAGCCGCGGCAGACAGCTAGTTGAGTATATCTTACAATGTTCACACTTACACTAAATGAGTACGCGTATATCTATAGTTTACTTATATATACCATAAGCACGGCACTATCAAGACAAGACTGTTATAGAACTGCTGATTAGGAAATATCCTAACCAATATTATACATGCGAATGTGAGTTTTTTACGCTTTCAAACATTAACTACTCGATCGATCATCATGAAATTTCGCATACACATTGTCAGGAGAACAGAAAAGTTCATAGAGTACTTTTCATCCAGGAAAAAGTTCTGTTACTAACCTAATCTATGTATATTTAATAAAAATATTGGTTAAGTTAAGTTAGTAACAGCACCTATATTTAAAATTATAATAGATCCTCATATAAACACTTCAGCTAATCGTTCAATTTATTTTCCATAGTTAAAATTACTCAATCAAATGCATATGCGACAAATTACTACGTATTAATTTATTGCGTTGTAACATCGTGTGATTTATGATGCTTCTTTGTGACTGCATAACACTTAAATATACCTAAAGCAATATATTCATAGTCTATACTAATATTATAAAGAGGATATATTTGTTTCTTTTGTTTGTTTCTAAGGATTTTGGTTAAAAACTACTCAACCGATTTAAAAATTCTTTTACCATTAGAATACTATATTATTACCTACCAAGTAACATAGGCTATATTTTATTTAAAGAAAACACGCTTTATTAAAAAAGTGGAAAATAATTTATAAATCTAATGTAAAAAAGTGTGGGGTTATCAAAATATCTTAGAAAGCACCGTGGTGTTTTACATTAAAATTATTTAATTGTTTTTACTTTTTATAATTAAGCGTGTTTTTTAGTTATTTTCAACAATTATTAATTTTTATTTTATCTAACTATTTTTTGTTCTATATTATTGTATTATCATCGGTCCTCGATAAGTGTGCAAAGTTTCAAATCAATCCGTCGGTTTGAAAGGGGTGAAAATCACGTTCAAAGATTTTGTACATAGAGTCATAGATAGATACATATCAAGCTAATAAAAGCGTGTTAAAAAAAATACTGCTACTATCATATCCTCACCTAACCTAATCTACTATTACGCGAGCAAAGCCGCAGGGCAAAGCTAGTTAATTAAATAATTTAAAAAAAAAACACAGTTTACTATTACATGTTCTTATGTCTGGTGTTTTTGCGTGGATTTTGGATAAAGCTAGACTGCGTTGAATTCCCTTGTTCAAAATAGTAGTCGTAGGAGTAACTAGATATTACTTTAATACACGTGTTTTGATTTTTTGGAATGTGTATTAATATTATTTAAGGATTAAGGGTTTAGGGGAAGATACTGTTGCAATCGACACATCACGAAATCGATTACCGATTAACTTTCCAATCACACTGTAATCGTGGGTTTAAAATCGAAACAGAAAAACAAAAAAGGAGTCCATCCAAGTTTGACATAATGAAAAAATTGTTACATCAAAGATAATATAACGTGTTTACTTGTAAAAGAAATCTCGGCTTATCCTTGATTAATTCCTAGTATAACATACTTACTTTATATTTAGTATAAGAGTGAAATAAACGTGGTATAACAGATTTTGATTGACTACTGGCTACTCTTTCTATCCAATATCACATCGTCAAATCCATATTTTGATAAAGAAAATATATTAAGGGTTTGCGGAATGGGATTTAAGGAACGTTGCAACGTTATAATAATTAATACCAAATATAAATTTACAAAAATATTTCAGACAATAGTTTTTACCTCAAATTAGTTCGATTTTACCCGATTCATATTGTCGCGTCACTAAGACTGAAAGTAAAAAAAATGCCCTAGTGCGTAACCATAGTATTGTTGTATAATGTTATTATATTTAGCTACGAGCTCGTACGCCTCTTGACTTTTGCCCCTTTCGTTAAGTCGACGGAGCCCCGCTTGGCGGGGCTCCTATTTTTGGGTGGATTTAAGAAGAAACCTAACAAACAACTACTAGGGGGCAAACCTTGAGGGGCGAACGGACTCGGAACTTTTTATTTTGATGTTTTAATTATTTAAGATAAATTATTTATAGTAATTACTAGTTAATTATGTTCGTGAAAGAATTATATAATGTTTTGTATAGATTCTAATTATTTTTAATAAGTTTTTAGTACCGTTACCATTATATAAGTAATCATTGTTTATTTTAGCAATGTATATGAAATGTCCAGAGTTACGTGCTATGAAGTGTCAAAAGGGACTTCGTAATTGAAACAGTTTATAATTAGAGTCGTAGCTATGAAAAATTTATATAGCTACAGAATAGTTCTGCCCTAATCGACTAGTAGATTATTTGTGCGGCGTGTCTTACCGTTTGTTAAGCCTAAATGACTCAAACGCTTAGCCCAATCGTTTAAAAATTATAGCAGTTCTCTCTAAGCGTGCTGCAACATACATATATAGGTACTAAGTGGTTTACTTGCCCACAAACCTACTGCAAACCAGACTTATATCAAATTTTATCTTGACTGCAGAGATAGCGAAGTGATATAAGTAGTCGAATCGCCATTGCCATTGCGGCAAGTGTTGTGAGTTCGATCCCCACACGTTACAAATGAAATGTGTCATACACAAGTAGTACACTGTTTGTAAAGTCCCCCATGACTCAGGATTTAACTTAGTGAGGGATGGGTAATGTATTTTAAAAATTATGACACTCTTTCATATAAAAATCTTAAGCAGTCAATCCACACACTCCAACATGTCTCAAACAATTACATAATTAACTAAAAATTTGCAAAAATAAATAAAAAAACCGCGTCATCTGCCCGCGGACTATGTGTAGGCGCAGATCGGTACAGATCGAGCGATTGTTTCATCCACCGGCCCCCGCGCCGCCGCCAATCGACTCAGGCGCACTTGCGCGCGCGACAGTCACTCGACCGATTGTGCACAGCCTTAGCGGATCCTGAATACTCCTGAATATCCTGTTATAGTTTTGTGTGGAGAAGGATCTACTTGTGTGTTGGAAGCGGTGGTGAGTGATAACGGATTTATTACTTTGAAAACAAGTTGTGTACCATATTCAGTGTCTATATCGGTTATAGTGTTTCTGAAATTACTTAAATTAGAGCCTTTAACCGTAGTTTTTCTTTCCTTTCTTTTAGGCAAAATAATAAAAATATATTTCAAGTTAATAATACATATAAGTTAACATAAATAAAGATAGATAGCACGTTTTTCTTTTTGTTTTCTTTTTCATGTGCTTTTTATGTCAATAACCAATATCAATAGTAAAAGAGAGTGAATAAAAATTAAATTTAAAAGAAATGAGCTTCAACATTGTTGACCAGTGACATACAATAAAAAAGTAGAATCAATAGCCAATGTCAAAGCAAATAATTAATTTAAAAAAGTACCAACGGGTCGTAGAAGGATGCTGTCTACAAATACCTTAATAAAAAAGTGTTCTTGTCCGCGAGTGTGGGTTTACTGTAGGTTTTAATATATGTCGTGTCACCTTCAAATCATTAATATTCCAATACTTGTTTAATCCTTAACTGTCTTTCGTATGTCGCCCAAAATCTACCAGACGATTCCATCAGATTTGTTTTTGGAAAATATATAATTGGTGATGGCATTTCTGATCTTATTTAAAAAACAAGTATCTCTCTTTCTAATAGTGAATATGTAACAAGGATGCGAGATGCTGAGGTCTTTAATTAACGCAATAACTTAGAGAGATAATATCATTGATTTTTCGATGTCTGGACTACAACTGGTGACCAAGGTCACATTTGGTGCATTTTGACAATTTTAAAGTGAATAAACTAGTTTCTGCTAAATAAACTATCGAAAATCCTTAAATTGACGATTTGGAATTAGACCACATTCATTATCACGAGAATACACTTCCCTAAACTGCAGTTTACTAAAGGGTCTAGAAAATAGATCTGTCCCCGTGTATCGATAAATATATACTTGCCAAATTACCTAAACATCATGGCCCTACTCTTGTAATTATTTACAACAAAATATTGGCAGGCAGTATTTTCAAATATCTTTCAGATTAGTCTATGCATAAGATCATTAAACGGCAGAAAGGATTTGACGTTCTCAATTCTGTAGGCTTTACCTACTGAAAGTCATTTTCTTCCTCTTTTATTCTTTATCTAGATATTCTTATAAGTAACTACATAAATAGGTAGGTATAAATATGTTCTTAAAAATATCCATAAAAAATAAGCCATATTAAATTTGAGTCAAAATTTTTAAAACATTATCTTAATTTTTATAACAAAGTTTCAGTTACGCATTTAAACTTATTGAGGCTAATTCAAACCAACCCAATTTGAAACTAGTTATTACAATTATTTATGATTAAACGTTACCTGAGGTTTTAGCAAGCATAGTAATGAGCACCGACTGACATGACTGTATAACATGACAATAATATCAGCCCTGTATTAAACTGTCCTACTGCTGGGCACTTCTCAGCGTGAGAAGGATTAGGCCATAGTCCACCACGCTGGTCCAGTGCGGGTTAGCAGACTTAAAATATCTTTGAGAATATTACGGCGAACTCTCAGATATGTAGGATTCCTCACGATGCACAACGTTAAAGCGAGCGACAATTAACTATTTAATAGCACATAACTTCGAAAGGTCAGAGATGCGCGCCTTGGGATCGAACTCGAGACCTCTGCATGGCAATCCAACGGTCTCTAAACTATCGCTGCTTTAACATAACATAGTTTTATCAAAATCAACCGCGATAAAATCCGTTTAAACTAGTAGATATTTGTATCGATGTATAACATTCGCGTATACATAAGACAATAATACAGTCATATTACTTTATTAAATTTAAAGTGAGGCATCTTATAAGTAAAGTCGTTGTTGGTGAAACAGATAATTTCAATGTCAATAAATTGTTTGAACAATCGGTCTTATACTTACCAGTGATATCACCTTCAAGAGTCCATACAAATCTAGAAATCGAATAAATATTAATGACATCACGTCACCAATTTTTCAGAGAAACCCGTGACTCATATCTATCGATCATTTCACGGGGTAAAGTAATGATGCTACGGTGACAAATTTTGATGGGTGACCATTCCAGAATTCTAAATGGACAGTCTTCTATGCGTTAAAAAGCAAGCACGTAATTCCATCGGTCCTGACGATCATAAACTATGATACATCTTGTGATAAACTTTCTGTAAACTGGTCTCGCGCTGCGAAATATTTAAGATTAAATTTAAATATGGGTTACATAAAACATGATAATTGAACGAAAAACCGTAATATAAGGCAGCGGAACGTTGCGAATAAAGATATGGAATCGTATGGAATAAACAATTTCTGTGTACTTTTCATTAAATAGACATTATTATTATTTTATTCTTTATTTTTTTAAGAGACCTCTCGCGCTATATATAATTCCTGCGTCGCGCGGGACTTTACAAACATTCAAACAACGGACACAAAGAACACCCAGACTCGGAACAACCATTTTTGGATCACACAAATTTTTATCCTGTGTGGGAATCGAACCCACAACACTCGGCGCGGTGGCAGTGGCGAGGGGGTTACTTCAACCACCAAGCCATCTGTGGCTATTATTTAGACTAAGACTATAGTCTGGTACTGACTTTACTTCGGCAAGTTTATGTTTTGTAATCGAGCCAGGTCTAAAGTCTGGTCTAAAACAAAATATTACTTCGTTTAGTTTCTGATTATCATTTGAATAAATGTTAGGTTATTTTATTGTTTATTATCTCGGGTAACTGCGTCTGTGGCGCAGCGGTAGTGAATGCGGCTGCTGTGCATGAGGTCTCGGGTTGGAATCCCGGGTCGGGCCAACATAAAGGTATTGGGTTTCTATTAAGAAATCTCAATACGAGCCCGGAGTGAGGAAGTTGGCGGTGTTAGACACCCCCGTGCCTCGGAAAGCACGTAAAGCCGTTGGTCCTGCGCCTGATCTCTCTCCGGTCGTGTCGGATTATCCGTCCCATCGGATCATGAGAGTTAGGGAACAGAGAGTGCAATTGTGTTTGCGCACACACTTGTGCACTATAATATCTCCTGCGCCGATGGCCAGTCTCCGTTAAGATTGGCCGCCGTGTCTAACATCTGTTTTAGGGAAGGTAGGCAGAGACCACAAGTTTCCACTTGCTGCGTTCCTGTCATTTCTCTTTTGCTTCATTTACCATTAAATACATTCTTCATGCAGATTCGTCAAAGGTACTTCTTAACGTGGCGATATTAAGAAAGGAGCAATGCAAATCGAATCCTTTATCAGTACTAAGTAAGCAGCGATAGCCCAGAGACCGTAGGACTGCTACGCAGAGATCTCGAGTTCAATCCCATCTGTGGCTTTTAGAAGTTATGTGTGTATTAATTAGTGAATAATTGCTTGCGTTCATGGTGAAGGAAAACATCGTGAGAAAACCTGCATGTCGCTCTCAGACTTTATCTCGATGTTTTCCGTTTCTGCATAATATTTTAGGGTCATAATGTCTATCTGATAAAAACGTATAAAAAAAATTATGATAATTCCAAACATTTTATTCATTTATAATTATATTTGTAATGGAAATATCATAACAAACGCCTTGCGTCAATAATTGGCACCGGGTAATTTTTGGGTTCAAGTTTAAGTATGAACTAGAATGTATATTATAGATAAATCAAAAAAATGAAATGCTATATCTTATTTAAAATTATGTATTCGGATTAATTTGCCGAAGTTTTTTATAGTACAGGGGCTATGTTATGTCACATTAAATAAATAAATATGGCCGTACCTTTTTGTTACACGCTGTATACTTGACACATTCAAATACTCTTTCCTGCCTCATAATTTGTCTATAACATGAGTAATAACTTAACATATACTTCGCCTTCAATGGCGCCACTTTCAATCACACAGCAGGTTTACGTGATCAAACATAATGATTAGATATTCTGACTAATACTCTCTGTGAATATATTAATGACTTTACCGATCGCGATCCAGTCCTAAGAAAAGCTCAACTGTATTTTTCTAAATGCTGTCGCTCGCTTTATTGTATAACTAGATGCGTCCGTGGTATCACCCGCCTTTATAGTTGCTGCGCCGCTACCGTGGGTCGTAGCGTGATGTTGTATAGCCTATAACCTTCCCCGATAAATAGGCTATCCAACACTAAAAGAATTTTTCAATTCGAACCAGTAGTTCCTGAGATTAGCGCGTTCAACTAAACAAACAAACTCTTCAGCTTTATAATATTAGTATAGATCTCTATTTTGTGGAGAACTTTAGAATCATTCAAACAACAGACACGAAGGACACCTAGACACGGAACAACTATTGGTGGAGCCCACAAATATTTGATTGAACTTATTTTACGCAATAGCTGTATCGAGGCGAATATTACGCCATCCGTGCAGCCAGCGTAAAAGCTACAATAAGCTTAGTATTACGTTACGTTTACGCGAATGTTACGTATTGAAAGTAAAGTCACGGGGAGATTCTTTGTTTCACCGTGACCGTAGCTCAAGAACATACATAAAGTCATGAAGTCTTGAATATTACATAATATGTTTAGATTCATGGTCACATGGATATTCTACATCTCACTGTGACCATGGCTCATGAAGGTATCATAAAATCTTGTTCTATTTTGCTTCGTGCTGATGATTTGAGCTCATTCTGTGTAAATAGTCAAAGCAATAACTGAATAATGTTACGATGCTTTGAAATCACTACAGTCGCTATAGGTTTCGATTTCTTAGGTCGAAACCAACACTAACTTATTAACCCCGTCCAAATGGCTACTAAAATAAATTATAAAAGAAGTATCTTATTTCAGATATTTTTTTGTATATTATTAACATAATAAAATGTAAAACGCAGAAACTAATATGTAATTAAATTTGTAAAATTAGTAGGTACTATTCTAATGTGTAACTTTCTCCTAAAATACTAAACCACCAAGTATTTTGTATTTTACACGAATGTTAAAGTTACTTACAGTATTATTTTAATTTCATTTACTCTCAGCTTATTTACTCTTGCCGCGGTGGCGCACTTATAGTAAAGGCGACTGCCGTGCATTCACATCTTGCATTGGATTCTCTAGTCGGGCAAAGTGTTACTGAAATATTCTATCAAGAAATTGACTGTAGCAACACGGTGCCTGCCTGTATAAACTGTGCTTGGTAGATAGCAATAAGCTGGCAAATTGCGAAATATAACATCTGAGGATACTGTTTTAGCATACACGATATCGACACATCAAACTACTCTAGGTATATAACCTTATACCGATAATGCCACACACATTTTAATCCATTTACCTACTAGACTAGTTACTATCGACAAACCGCTACATCGCACAACATGTTTTCCTTATTTATAGTTTATCATTAAGATCTAATGTCACAGTGGCTCACTGTCCGTCCAGCATGGGGCCTTTTATTCGCAAATACGAATGACTTCATCGCTCCTTCAATGTCATGCATTTTCTAAAGCAATAAAGATCATCACCTTTAATTTACCAGTTATTTGCTTTAGAGGTAATGCTCGGGAATAGATCGCTATGTCATTGCCAGTGGGAGGAATAAGGGACTTATTAATGATTAAATTGCAGTGATTACTGCTTATCTGGTGGTTCATCAAGACCATTTGTTTATATAATCGTTAGGGAGATTGTCTGTTTGTAATAAAGGAGTTTAGCATAATGATGCTAGTATAGTATGCTAGTAGCTGGCGTACATACGCAAGTTACTAACGTGGGTTACATGCGGTAGGAACTTGCGTGGTCTACTTGCGTAGACTATTCATACACGTTACTTATGTGACTTGCGTCGGTCAATTCGTACAATCTTTTCATGCTTATTTGTGTTCCTTAAGGGATATGCGTAATACTATTTCGATGGCTTAGAGTGAAAACGTCGTAACTGCGAAATACGTAACTTTTCAGGAGGCACAAAAAACTGCTCCCTGTAATAATGATGTAGAAAATATTTATATAAAAAGTATTAGGCAAAAGTTAACAATCTAACAAAACATAAAACAGTCTTTTCAGTTAATAGGAAAGTCACAAAAACACTTATTTCTCTTGCTTTTGAATTTTCTACAAGTTTTGTCGCGCCGTCGGGATTTATCACACCAAACTGACTCGAGCGAGTAGTTACGAGGTATGCATTCAAGATCATAAATAGCGCTACAAGTATCGATTCAAATTTTGTGTAAAACAAGATTGTGCGTTAAGAGCTTTTCTTTCCAGAAATATAATAAAATAAATTAATCTAAAATTGCATACCCGAGGTTTTCACTCTAAGCCATCGATTTGTAAAACATTAGTCGCGCGGCATGCCTCAGCGTAAGTTCACAACTATTAATCGTAGAGTCTCCAAGTATTATTATGGTTTTCCTATAGATAAAGTAATTATCGTTAGCAACAGAGACTACATCTGTCAAGGGTATATAGGACATGTGCTATAGGACACCCAAATACGTGGCATTTAGCCATATTAGCTAGGTAGGAAGAGGTATTTGGATTGAAAATATTAGTATGGATTGGTTTTATATATATTTTATTACTACTCTTGCATTACGAATGATTTATGTGTCGTGGGATCCGGAGCAACTATTTGTGGAACATACAAAATTAAGTCCCGTGTGGATGAAACCCACAACAGTCGGCAGAGGCAGTGACAGACCGTGCAGTCATATTAAATTATGTTTTGATACATTACAATTGACTACATATTTATCATCATTATATTCGAAACAGAAGTCTTCATTATATATTTTATCAAAACTCCAACAATTTACCTCATTGAGGTAAACATCGGTTCATAACCTATGACGAGGTGGACACTGGTAGTTATTCTTCGTAAATAATGGCTCATGACCCGGTTTTATTTATACATAAGTCATTGATGTCATTACAGTTAATTTGAATTGATCATGGCCTGTTTTGATTCTGACGTAGGTATGCAAGTTAAAGCAGGCTTGGAATCACTTCTTTGAAATTGTGGTATCATCTGTAGCTTCTAAATAGTCGCTGTTCGTGTCTGACTGTTTGTCTGTCCGCGTAGTTCTTCAATAATAAGCCACAGATTTAGATGTGCTTTTCACTATCATTTAGAGATTTTCTTCTGCATGTCAAGTACAAAAAATCCTATAATTATACAAGATATATGTTTTCTTTGATTTTTAATTTAGGAATCTTATAGAGAGTTGGGCTAATACGTATGGGGCCAAAAAAGTTAGAACTACCATGCTATTATCGCAAAGACAGTTATTGCAATAATGTCCTTGTGGTGACAGCGTGGAGCCAATATAACGCAAAACTAAAAATAAACTACAATGCTGTTCATAATATTATCATACAAAAAGGTTTATACCTTTTGGTATAACATGACGTGTTATTTGGGCTTCGTTTTGTATTCTGTTATGACGGTATCTGGCGCGAAAAACTTTGGTCGCCTCCTGCAAAGACTGTACCATCTTTTACGCGGATAAGGCTAGGAACACATTAAATCGTTGTATCTACAGTGTAGTCCACTTTGCAAACTAGGTAAATTATTCTCTACCCACCCCTCCAACCTGTACAACCTTTTGTAAATGTCGTCATTTGGCACATAAAGCCTTAATCCTTGACACCAAACATCTGGAACCAGTCCTCATGACTAATACATTTACACCAACATTCATAATGTTTGCGTCTGTGTGCGTCGGTGTACGTAAACGATGCATATGTGTGTGTGTGTGCTCCGGCGCATTGTACAAACATACGACATTTTGTTAAAGAAATGTATGTTAAAAAGCCATATGTGTGATGTTTTAAGATATTATTACGTGTGTTGAGTGTAATTTCATAATAATAATTTGACTGAATATTGTTATAAGTGAGAATAATAAAACAAAAGTGAAGTGTAATTTAATTCTATAGGTGTTTTGATAACTTATGTAATGAGATACGTGAGTTTTCAGTTATTTTCTTAGTCATAAGGAAGTATTTCTTGTTATGATTTTTCTGGTGGTTATGTCATATTTTAAACAAGTTAAGTGGCAAATCAGTATAACAACCTTTATTGATCGTACACGGTAACTTATGCGCGTTTGCGACAACAATGGTATCACTGCTACTTTAAAAAACATTAGCACGGCATAATATTCATTGATATATCTGTTAAATAATTAAGCATCTGGAAACCCTATTCACGCAAAGCTTTTTGACTGCGAACGTTTGTAAGGACCTTGGATCGTACCACCATTTCTTAAAGCATTGTTACTTAATGTATAGATTTGTCTTCTTCTAACGTGTGATAACAATGCTTTAGCCTGACTGAGATAGTTTTACGTCTTACTAGTTCTTGCCTAGTGCTTTAAAATTTACTAGAGAATTAGTAGTGGTCTCTAATAAAATTGTTTAATATACAATTATTAGTGGTTTGATTAATCTTTTTGCTCATTCTGTTATGTTCCACTTACAAACGTGATGTAATTCATAAAGGTAATGATGAATGTGACATTGCTAGGTCACTTTGGCGGAATTCGTAGACAGGTTTTATAACATAGATGTTGAACAAAAATTATTAGTAAATCTACACCAATAAAGTGAGAATCTACATCAACAAATAGGGAAGTGTATTTGTTTGTTTATGCTTCTTTCATGCAGTAACGTTACGTTAAACTGCTGCTCCCAGTTTAACGTAATTTTACGCGTAGAGATAGGTTTACTGCCAGATAGAGACACTCTTTTAACTTGCATGAATATGTATTACACAGCTATGTAGCTGACTGTATGATAGATCTCTAAAATCAAACAAGCTTATGAATACGAAAGTAACTATTAGTTTAAAATGTATCTGCAGCCAAATAGCTAAGTTGATAAAAGTTGGTAGGGAAGGGAACGGTGGAACTTAGTCTTCTCTAGGCTTCCACGTATATTTTTGGCTTAACATAAACCAAAAGAAATCGCTTGCTTCTGAGAAGACTTCTTCTCCAAAATTTCATTGTACAGTTGGCGTATTGGTTAAAGTCGTCGCATCGCAACGGCCACCGAATGTTGTGGGTTCGAATTCCACACGGGACAAAAATTTATGTGATCCACAAATGGTTGTACCGAGTCTGGATGTTCTTTGTGTCCGTTATTTGAATGTTTGTAAAGTCGCCTGCGATACAGGATTTATTCTAAGAGCAGAAATTGTTCCTTTTTAAAATTTTAAATTTAAAAGGCTGATTATGGCGGTTATAGTATTCCAATACAGGGAAGAAAACTTCGTGTATCTTCGTGTGTTTTCGGGACGGGTTCCAACTTCAAACACCGCGTGTCCTACTTATGCACTTGCTCAGAGCACAATGCGAGTGGCAGAGCGTACAGACCGGCTCCCGCGCAGGCCGCGTGAAGGCTACCTCTGTACCGTGGGCTCATCTATACACATGCTATATGTAATACGTAACGAGTTAGAAATGGTTTTGAAGAAAAGAATAAGTAGTTTTTGCTTCACGTATTATAGATTATTTATACATACATTAAATATTTTAGTACATATTTATTCCCAATCGCATGGAGCTTAGCAATGTGTTGGTCAAAATATATATCAATACACTCGCCATCATTACATAAGGCTTAGGTCCTAAAATAATAAATGGTTAAATGATGGTATAATTCACCTCTCTTTATTCCTTCAAAGGTAAATTACATGCATAAGTCTGTATATAAGTGTATATAGTACTATTAACGTAAGTCAGAGTAGTTTAGTACCATTTTCTAATAAGGAGCGTCTTGGTTCTACGTACAAAACAGCCCTTGCCAACCTGAGAGCAACAACTTCTTGTGGTCCTTGACATACAAGTAAATGTACATCTCACAGAGTAATTGTGCTAATTGCTGGTATGCTAGTTGTGTTGTTGAGTGAGAAACAATGAGTTTTAGAGTACACTAACACCTTACACTTGCTCCTTCATAATCCCTCGAACAGATGATCAATAAGGCATGTATTTGCGCTGATCTTAACAGCAAATCTTGATAACCCATGTTCAGTTGCCGCGGTCCATATTACTAGCAAAACGCCCAATAAGGCTTTACTGAATTTTTTTAATATGAGCCTTTATTCTTAACTAGATTCTGCCCGCAGCTTCGCTCGCAAATATAGGTTAGGTTAGGTTAGTAACAGTAATTTTTCTGGAAAAACAAACAAACCCACATTCGCATTTATAATATTAGTTAGGATATTCATGACATATAAATTTGATATGTGGTATAACATAAATACTATAAATACTGCTTACTCCTTCAGATACATAAAGGGGTGAGGGTTTGAAGATGGTTAGTCAAAATCTCAATAAAAGTTTAACCAAAATGAAAATTCGACGCCAAAATATGATACAACTAAAATAGTAAGCGTAAGCGCAAATAACGCCAATAAAACAAAAAAGCGGTAACATTTATTTTCTTCGATTAAATGACGTACCAAGGGCTTGTATCAAATATTTGATTAGTCTCCTCCAACTTTAACTCATTCAGAACTCGATCGTTAGAGCATCCTAGCACCTACTCCTATTTTATACGTAGGTAGGTAGGTATTTTATACAGAGCTAAATCCTGTGCAGAACTGGTTTAACCACTCGTGGGATGCGGCCAATCGCAGCTGTTTGCGCTTATATTTATACCTAACGCCAATCTTGGACCAAATCATCAGTAGAGTATGTATGACAAACATTTGATCAATATTTATAATGTCCAATAGAATTCTCTTTATAGAAGGTTGGGTACAATACGCCAATAATTGGATAGGTTGCATCTAATGGAATGGAAGTCCATTGTCCTATGTGTGTAGATAGCTATTGTGGCGATCCTTAAAATCTTCACCCACATTACTCGGATTCCATTCTCGAGCACAACATACTGGATACGAATGGTAAATTCCTAAACAGAACCAAGACTTTCGGTTTAGGAAATAATCTTTTCTTGGTTGCACCGTAGACGAGTAAAATTAAAAGACGCCAATCGACCTTAAGCTTCTCAATGACAAATATTGGGACAAGTTAAACAATATAACCACATAGATACAATCAAAATCATACCTTCAACAAACACTACTAATATTTCTCTCCCAAATCAAGTTTCCAAAATGGGCAAACATACTAAAAGGATAAGCGGATGATATCCCATTCAATATTAAACCTTACTGTTCCAATTTAGAGTCTAAATTTCAGTGATATTAGTTACCGAAAGTAGCTAAGTTCTTCGGTGGTCGTATACAAGAATTTATTCTTTTGTATCTCCTTGTAAGGTTGGCTAAATACCTTAAAAGAATCCCACCTACGTACATTTAAAGTTATGAGTTAATTTACCTACAAAGTCACACTTCTGGTCTGTTTGATAACTTTGATACCCAAAGATTATGACTAAACCATAATTGATACAAAATCTTTTAAAATGAGAGGAATTTAGGCATATGTCATCTTATCATAACGGCATGATGTTAGCAGACTTTACAGTATACTTACGATCTTTTTAAGAGTAACTTAAATGAGTTTTTTAAATGGAAATACGTTTCGTGGACAAGAAATATAATGGCCTCACCAATTTTCTTTGCATAGATTCCATCTTAACATGGACTAAGGAATTATGTGATCTACAAAGTGGTTATTAAAACATTACAGATAAAAATTTTTACTGTTTCAATATTTGCAACATCTCGCGATTCTCGGATTATTCCTAGAATGCACAAAAATATGTTCGTATTGCTTCCACGGATCCACCTGAGTTGTACACCGAAAATGTCTTAAAAATTAGAAACACTATCAATGAGGTGTCGCTATATAAACGAATTTCCCTGATTTCCTATTCTGACATAGATCTTATCCAAAATTAGCATTCGTAACTTAACTGTTGCCATCGTTAGAGTAAGCAGTTACCTTGCTATCTTTTATGACTTAGGTAAGGACAAACGTACATATATACAAATCTTACCATAAGCATCAAATGATTTGCTCCAACAAACCCGTGGGAAGGCTACACGTATTCGATCTGTAACAGGCGCGCGTTGATTCCACGAACCGAGTAGATGCCATGTTTTGGCGACGGTAACGCGACACCAACACTTCTCAAAACATCGCTCGACATCTCACACGAGCACGCTTTTTAGTGACAAATTACGACATTTAATGGATTTGCTTTATTCATTCAATCGGAAAATTTTATGAAAAAGATTATTGCTTAGGTAATTTAGATTCGAAAGGGATTTGTATGCCTTTTTTGGGGTCAAAAGAATGTAGTGAAAATTGTTACTTGGATAAATATTCATATATTAAAAATCATAAGATTAATAATGGTAATCCTGTGTTATCTAGTGGTTGAAAGAATATTGTATCAGAGAACAGCACTAATCCAAACTGAAAATTCCATTAAACATGATACAATTCAGTAATTTGGCGTTCTCAATAATTTTCAAATTTTTTGCAAAAGAGTTTTAAATTCGTTGTAACTTAAACAATTTCTATTATAACATGCATTTACTACGTTTTACCTTTGTCCCGATAAGTAAAATCTGCAATTATTCAAAATTATTTTTTATTTTAATCTTCGTTATTTGTTTTTATATAGTTCTAGATACTTCATTCGATCACACGTAACAGTTGTCGAATAATATCGTCACCTTGTCTCAGTTTATCAATTACAATAATTATGACCGATCGATTACCGCTACAAGCGGCAGTGGGCGGGTGACTCAAACTGTGTTTGTTCCTTACAATGCCATTGGCGAGGTCACCAGGCTACAGAATCTATGGATTACGTGATCTGTGGTTTTCGCACTTTCCTAGCAAGCCCACATATTACATAGAATATTTAGTAACATTCTTAGTATAGCAGCAGGATTATACGTGGGTAACGGCTATCAATATGTTATCAGTCGGTATTGGCGAGATGTTCTGAACGTTTTCCAAAGGGATATCTTCGAACAAAGTGATTTGGAAGTGCAAGAGAGAGGCTTTTGCCCACACACAGCATTTTGTTATGTCCCACTTTGCCCCAGTGGGACATAACAAAATGCTGGTAAAGTAATAAAATTGGTATCTACTCATCTTCTTAGCCATAGACGTCGTAGCGCTATCCAAAAACTGCTTTTCATAATGTGACAAACGTTCCTATATTTTCTTATTATATATAATTTTTCTGTACATATGTATGTCACTGAACTGGTCTTAAACGGCTAGACATATTCTGATCAAATATTATTAATATTTCTATGTGTTTTAGTGGGTGGGTAACATTGACAATTAGATCCATAATAGGGTGCGTTGCAATCGGGATGCAAGCCAATATTCAGGCAAGACAACATCTGCCGAGCCCGCTAGTTATTTATATGTCAAACATTCCTTATTTATTACATAGATAATATTATAGATGCATAGTCGGCCTCCTACAGTCTTTAAATTTAAACTATTATGATAGTTTAGTAGTGACATCTCGAGAATACTAATCATCGATCATGTCGAATTTTATAGTCTGTTTCAAATACGAAGTCCCTTTTGACACTTCATAGCACGTAACTCTGGACATTTCATATAAATTGCTAAAATAAACAATGATCTATACAAAACATGATGTAATTGCTTCACAAACATAATCAACTAAGAATTTCTATTGATAAACATAAAATAAAATAACATTTTACTACAATACCATGGTTCCGCACTAGGGTATTTCTTTACTTTCAGTCATAGTGACGCGACAATATGAATCGTATAAAATCGAACTAATTCGAAGTAAAAACAATTGTCCGTAATACTTTTGTAAATTTGTATTTGGTATTCATTATTATTACGTTGCAACGAACCTTAAATCCTATTATGCAGACCCTTAATATATTGTCTTTATCAAAAAATGGATTTGAAGATGCGATATTGGACGTATGGTTTAAATATCTCATATTTTTTAAAGAGTAGTCGTCTAGAAAATCAAAATATGTCATACCACATTTATTTCACCCTTATACTAAGTATGAAGGAAGTATGTGATACTAGGAAGTCGAGATTTTTTTTACAATTAAACCCTATATATGTAACTATGACTTTTCTATTCTTTTGATATGTCAAACTTAGATGGACTCCTTTTTTGTTTTTCTGTTTCTATCATTTTTGTTTCGATTCTGAACCCACGATTACAGTTTGTTTGGAAAGTTAATCGGTAATCGATTTCGTGATGTGTCGATTGAAACAGTCTCTTCACTATCGCTGTTCAACGATCATCTGTCAAATGGGACTTCGTATTTGAAACGCACTATAATAGAATTTATTCTAAATTTAAGAGCGAAACATGTTGCATATAGCTATATGTGTTCATGTCCTTTTTGTCCACCGAACACAAGTCTAGGTGTGTTTTAAGTTCGAAAGTACACACAACAAACACAATTTTCGAAGTAACTCTGACAATAGTTTAAAGCTTATTTCTCTCTGTCCTTGTTTGCAAAGATAGTCTGTTCGATAATTTCCCTTGTTGCCATTTCCAACTTACACGAAATTCACTTTGGAATAAAATTTGTAGCGAGGCTGTCGCTACTTATTTTGTTCCAAAGTGAATTTCGTTCAATTTGTAACATTTTCTTCCATAACCATCTACTCTAACAACTTTAAAAAACTTGGACAAATTATTGAACAAACAAAAAAACTTAAACATAAAAAATAAACAGTTGACAAGGAAACGGAAACGATTTGAACGCTAAGTTTGCACAGATAAAGCTAAAACATGTGAGATCATGTCTATATTGTCTATGTCATTATGACGTAAGCAGCAGGAAGTTTTTGACTATTTCATTGCATTTTATTGTTGTGCTAACATTGTGTGGAGTGGGATGTGACCAAATTGAACTGTTTAAGGAGATTTTAGCGTGATTACTAAAACGGTGGTCTTAGCTACCTTTAAAATCGTCTTTATCTATATATAGATTAATTCGTATCCAGTGGGGACACCCACGCAAGACGGGGATTAGAAATAATATCAGAAGAATTGACAGTAGCAATCAGTACAATGAAAGCCTTCCTGCATAGTGCAGATTAACCTGGGAAGAGGTACGGCTTTGGCCTTGATATCTGTTGCACTTGATTGTAATAGTCACGAAATAATCTTGTCTTACGTTTACGCTAATGCTAAATTGAAATTGAAAACTGATTTATACGGATTTTATCGCCTTGTTTATTTCAAAACCTTGTCCTGTTGCTGCAAAGCAGCCAAAACGTTGGGGCAAATGTAAAACTAAATCGAAATAGTTTCATAATTAAAATAGAAGTAGTTCAATAGTTTCAAAATTATATTTCTAATAATACTTAGTGTTTTTAAAAGAAACCACGATCATAAGTTGCTAAATATCAATATAGTCACGTAATTTTTAATTGCTGATGGTGCTATAGAATCTTTTACCACGGCTTTTTGCGCAGATGACTTAACAGAGTAGCCGTTGCTTTACGACTGTAAACAATAAAACAAATTTAAATGAATGGCTTTAAAATGTATTTATTGTAAAGACGAAATCCTTACTAATATTATAAATTCGAAAATAACTGTGTCTGTCTGTCTGTTACCTCTTCACGGCTAAACCACTTAACCGATTGAAGGAAATTTGGTACAGACATAGTTTAAAACCTGGGGAAGGACAAAGGCAAAATTTTATTGATGTGGGTACCACGTGGGTGGAGCCGCGCGTAGAAGCTATTCTACTATTCTGTATATATACCAGCGGCCCCGATAGACGTTGTCCTGTATACAAGACAAAAATAAATATGAGAAATACCAAATCTTAACCATTCTCGAATCTACTTGAAACACAAAAAAATTCATCAAAATCGGTCCAGCCATTTAGGAGGAGTTTAATTACAAACACACGCTCAAAAGATTTATATATATTCAGATAATAGTTTCCCCGCGGTTTCACCCGCGTGAGTCCCGTTTCCGTGGGAATATCGGGATAAAAAGTAGCCTACGTGTGAATCCAGGTCTCCAACTATCTACAAACTAAATTTCATCGGTCCAGTAGTTTTTGCGGGAAAGAGTAACAAACACCCATACATCATCGAAATTGTTAGAGTTTTCTCATTTGATGAAGATCATAATTTCATGTTCCTTTAAGGGTGATTCTAGGCACATTAGGGATTTATCACCAGGACTATACAAGCATATATCAGAAAGTGGACTTTCCCATTGAGTACTCCTCGAATGGCATAGTGGTTTAGGTATTGTAGGTTCGAGCCTCACACGGGACAAAAATTTGTGTGATCTACAAATGGTTGTTCCGAGTCTGAATGTTCTTTGTGACCGTTGTTTGAATGTTTGTAAAGTCCCCGCGACACAAGAATTACTCATAGTGCGGGAGCTGCCCTTTTAAAACAAGCAGAAAAATGAACTTTTCCTCACAACTTCTTACAAATACTCCACTCTCGATCATTCTCGAGTTTGATGGTAAATGCAGTATGTGTTGTGTACATTTTTATATAAACGAGTGCATTTAATCTTTTGTTATATTTGTATTACAACATTTACTACGGTCGTGATAGTTAATAGTGACAGTTAATTTTATTGTATCAACTAAGAATCCAGCAATTTGGCACTGAAGCTACAGTTTTTGTTTGACATTAATTTGGTGCATCGCAGACATTTCTAATTTGAAGCAAAATGCTATTAATGACTGTGTTGAGACGTCTATTTATTGTGATGGCTATGGGCGAGCCATTAAGATTTTTGATGCTATTGTTTTCAATACTTTTTGTAGAAAGTATTGTTACTTGTCTTTATATTTAGAAGTGGTTAACATTACTACTTAGGATTTAATTATGTTTATATAAGTTCAGTTCTGTTCATCATAATAATCTTCTGGGCACGTTACCAGTTGACAGCGATGCTGAAGAATTCTACGATGCCTAAACCATTTTTGTAAATATTTAGTATTATAATTATTTGTGTTTTTGTAATTATGTTATCTTTTTTTAATACGTTTGTAAATATAAATAGTACTAGAATAAGCTTCACACAATGTACTACATAATAATTATATTACATATCTTGTTGATCTGTCAAGACAAAGAATTTTCTTTTTAAAAATACAACTTCCGCACTAGGAGTCATTTCTGTATCGCGGGAGACTTTACAAACATATAAACAGCGCCTAATAGAATACCCAGACTCGGAACAACCATTTGTCGATCACACAGTTTTATATCCCGTGTGGGATTCGAACCCACAACATTCGGCAAGGTGACCACTTAAATCACTTCGCCAACTTTACAGAGATAATTAAAAATCGGTTGTGCCGCTAAGTCCCTATTTAAACATAGAGGCACACCGGTGGCCACTGGTGTGCCGCTATGTTTAAATAGGGACTTCATCTCACAGGTTTTACTGTAATAATTATCTCAGATAGAGGTAAGGACAACAAGCTGTCAAAGATGCCTTGTTCTAAAACGATCGCTAATATACTGCACATAAAAATTACCTTTCAGAATACTAGTACTTACAGTCGTTTTCTTCACTTTCAATGCTTCACGAGTACAATAGAAGCAATTTTATTTCTCATTGACAATACCCAAACATTGAAAAGAATTCATAATAATAACAAGCATTTACGACTGCATGAAAAGTGCAGTGAGTTCATGTGATCACTAGATTTGGCTCACGGCTTCGCTCGCTGTATGTTACGTCAGGATAGTAAAAGTACTTTTTTAGAGTTCGAAAAATCTCTTATACAACAACAGCTTTGTCCGTCTGTCTGTTATACAACTTTCAACTTAAGAACCGTAAGAGCTAGAGACTCGCGGTCAACGTCATTCGACTCAGCATAGTCGATATACCCCGAAATGACTATGACCTTTGACCTCTGACCTCAAGGTCATGTGATACCATTTCTTCGAATTTTAAGATTTACGGCAATTCATTGCCGTTTCTCACTTGTTCTCTTTATGTCCTTTTCTATTCACTTGACAGCGTATATGTGAAATTTCATGACGATCGGTCGAGTAGTTGAGGCATGAAAATTTAACAAACTCACATTCGCATTTATAATATAAGTTGGGATTGCCAGCACATTTAGTATTACATGTTCCATCTCTTCACGTGACTGATTTGTGTTCGAAGTCTTTTGCAAAATGAAAATGAACGCGCTAATTTCAGGAGCTACTGGTTCGAATTGAAAAATTATTTTATTGTTGGGTTAGCTTATTTATCGAGGAAGGTTATAACATCATGCTGCGACCCACGGGGCTGGCGCAGTAATCATAAACGCGGGTGAAACCGCGGGCACATCTAGTTACTTTATATGCTAGATTAAGAGCCAACTGTAAATATTAAGAACAAATAAATAAATTTATTAATTTATTAATACCCACCACCAGGTCGTTTGACACCAAATAAGATAGCAGTTTCATTATTTAGCCCTTGTTATATATCTTCTTGAATTAATATCGAAATAAGATTCAGTTATTTTTCTACTATCTCTTTCTTTCGATTTATTTCTAATAGATTGTTATTTGATGAAGTTGCGACGTCCCTATATAAAAGTGTATCAGAATTAGAGTTTAGAGTCGTTTATAATATCATCATCATTACCATCTCAGCAGAAAGTCGCCTAGTGCTGGACAAAGGCCTGCCCGAAGCGTTCCCACAAAGATAGATATTAGGCTACCCGCATTACTTCTAAAAACCTACATATTTTCTAACCAATATCTAGGTCTCACTATGTATTTCTCTAGTGCCATTTACAAATGTAAGTAAATGCTATAAATCTAAGTTCACTAATAGACTAATGTCGCCTTCTTGTTTAATTCGGGGTGACGTCACCGCCGCCGGCGCATCCGCTGCATCAACAACTTGTTGTACAAGGTCGAGGTCCATTCTGTTCATAAATCTGACAATTTATATTAAATCTGATTTGTCTCGTACCATAATTTACACTTGTTGTATGTCTATTGTTGATTTTTGTCCTTTTCCGCTTCAGCAATGTCAATGTCATCATATCATAATAAAAGTATTTATAAGCAACAAATTGCTAAATTAGTTCATCTCATAAAGAAATTAAAAGAATTGTGATGTAATGAATAATAAACACTACATATTATAAGACAAAGTCTCTTGACGCATCTTTCTGTCTGTTCGCGATAAACTCAAAAACTACTAAACGGATTTTTATGCAGTTTTCACCAATAGGCAGAGTGATTCATGAGGAAGGTTTAGGTGTATAATTTATTAAGGTTTTGTACTAACCGTGCGAAGCTGGGGCGGGTCGCTTGTAATAAAATAAAATAATATGATTTAGATCTTCTCATAAATTTTAGATGAGGTTACATGAGGCTAGTTTTATCACGTAAAACTAATTAGGTAGGTATATGATTAAAATTTTTAAATACCTTCCTCCTTACTTCAGATTCGAGAATCACGTTTTAAGAGCGTTTTCGTTTTGTGGCTTGTTCCGATCAGCAACGTCGCAAATAACTGTCATATTTTGAGGTTTCTAAATGTAGTTAATTTATTTCGGCCTTTTTTTAAATGTTTGTATTACTCTCCATAGACTATGGTAAAAGTGTATCATAGAGGGATTATAATAATATTTGTAGTCCTTTTACTATGCAGATCACGAATAAAATTTTCGATACGATATGTAAACGTTCTTAATTTAATAATAATAATGCTCAAATCTCTTTTGAGAACCCTCCTGGGAAACCTTTGGTCTTTGTACCTTGTATATCCTTTTCTTACGAAATAGGAAGTCGCGATAGCCTATGTATTGTAAATGTATACAGGCTAAGGAATCCGCAATATTTAATTTACTAGATGAGTATTTTACTTAGGTAAACCATATTCTTTTCTTTTAAAAGACTACTCCCGCACTAGGAATATGTCTTGTGCAGCGGGAGACTTTACAAATACTCAAACAACGGACACAGAACATCCAAACTTGGAAGAATTATTTGTGGATCACACCATTTGTGTCTCATGTGGGGAATCGAATCCACAACAATCCGCACGGCGGCAGTGGCGAGGTGACCACTGTGATTCAAGTGCAACGTCAATCGTGCAATCAAAATCATTGTAGCAAAGCTAAAACGTAATTTAGAAGTCAATTAAATTACATTTTTTGCTTCACTATTTATAATTTCCTGCGATTGATATTTAAAACTATTGATTAAGTATTGTTGATCTTTACATACGTCGCTAAATACTAGTATGTAGGAAATAGATAAGTGTTTAATGCCAGTCTGAATCCGCCTCACCTTGAACTTATAGCTCACTTACGTAACCTGCATGCTAAGTAACGCTCACATTTCACTTTCTTAAGTTTTGCATGTTGTTTGTTTTTTACTTAGAAGTTCGTTTTTGTGCCAGTTTGCAAGTATATTTAAGATAACTGCACGGACGGCTAGATTAAATGATCGCCTCGCTTTTGTGGAGCCGGCTGTTGTGGGTTGGATCCCCACACGGGACGGATTAAATTTTGTGTAATCCACAAATATTTGTTCCGAGTCCTTTGTGACCGTTGTTTTTGACACAGGAAATATTGCTAGTATATTTCCGTATTTTCCAAAGATTTAGAATAAACATATCGTCGTACTTAGGTCGCGAAAAAGTGTCCACATTAGAAAAAACTATAAAGTACAATTTTAATCCTAGGTAGGTACTCAATACGGGTAATATTTTTTGCTGAATACTGTGGTTATTGCTAACGCAACGGCAGGTATGATAGTCAGCGGGGAGACAGAGAGGGTTATAAAAAATAAGACTAAGTTTTTATTTTTCTAACAGGATGTTATATTAATCTATTGAATCGCAGCGGCACACCAGCAGCCAGACATAATTAAAAACCTATTGACCTTTTAATTATGTCTGGTATATCAAGGTTTGACAGGTTTATAAAGTCAATAACATTTCTAAGGCGCAATCTAATGCCTTTCCATGACGTATCGTCTTTGATCTGAAGGATTACTTGTCCAAATATATAATAAAGATTACTAGATTAAAAATATAATTAATAAAATTACTGGCTGGTTTTAATCCTAGTTCTTAATTAAGGTAATCAAACTATAATCAGGTTAGAGAGATTAAGATCCACATACGCTAGAATGCTGTCAAAAAGTTGATGACAAGTTGACAGTGTTTTTTACGGCTGTCACTGTTAGTGTTTTTACGAATGAAAGCTCGGTCTGGTCTTGTTTATATCCCAAGTACTAAGACTGTGTTGTAAGACTAATTATTAGCTCGGGCTCCATTAGGTTTGTTGACTATCGTTTTTTTATTATTTAAGTCAGTTACATTACCTAAACTCTAAATTACAAATATTTTTTGTAATCTACTGATAAAGAAATAAGATGCAAGTGTTTGAAACTGCTAGTAGGGGTAATTGGCAAGTGATAGAAAAAGATGCACGATATAAACTGTGACGTAACCGCTATTGAAATGCAACTGCCCGAGGGAGATAGGGAGAAAGCTCCACTACACCAGCATTTTTCTTAAAATTAATTACTTTCTTTGGGTTTAAATATTAATTACGTTCTTATTATGCAACCAATTTTGAGACAATTTTAACAAAATGATTTCTTTTGATTGCTATTTGCCCTTGCGTATAAAATAATGATCATAACTATAAATTAAAAATTTAAAAAGCCCCCGATACAACATTTATTTGACACCCAAAAAGCAGAAGCTATGAAAAAAGAAATGTATTCCGCCTTTTTGTGGTGGCGGCCATCTTGGATTTGAAATTTATCATAGTGTATAGTATTCTACTAGTCAAGCCCTTTTATTTAATACTCATATTGAGGGAGTTGTGAAAAAATATGTAATCCGCCATTTTGTGGCGGCGGCCATCTTGGCCCAATTTTCATCAAACATAACTAAGAACAATCCCGACTAATTCACCTTCCTAACAAAAAAACAAAATTAAAATCGGTTCATCCGTTCGGGAGCTACGTTGCCACAGACAGACACACACACATACATACACACACAGACACGTCAAACTTATAACACCCCGTCGTTTTTGCGTCGGGTGTTAAAAATCTAAACATAAGCAGTTGTTTAGGTTAGATTTGAATAGATCAGTTGGCCTATTCTATTTCAGACCAACTAAATAAGTACGTACTTATTATGTTCTTTTGTCTAGAAATTCTAAGTAGTATACTATATTTGTATGTCTAGTGGTTTTAAATAATTGTGCTCCTAACAACACGTACATAAAGCTGTTCATGATACGTCAGATCTCTTTCCGATCCTGTCGGTTTGCCATCCCATCGGACTCTAAGAGTTGAGGGTTCGACAGTGCTCTTGTGTTTTCACGGACACTATTCCAATGGCCATCTATGTAAATAAATGGTTTATCTCTTTTGAAATAACGTTGTAACAGCAACTCAATCTTGCAGTCATTATTATAATTGATATACATATAGCATGTATTAAAAAAAGACCTGGTACCGTCTAGTAATGGGTCATGCAATACCGTGCATAATAAAATACTTCTTATTATTATGCATAGTATTACATGGTATTTGTAGAGACAAAACACAGTCACTTGAATACGCGGTATTACAAAGACTACAATTAAGCCAACCGGGGCATCGAACATAGCACCACCATCAGCAGTCACACTTACCCCACTGTCCCTCTATTTCAAACTTCAACTTTCTTCCCAATATTACCATACATATACTTTACAAACAGTATCGGAGTTAACCGATCTCATTGCTTTCACTCTCAGCACTTAGCCATTCAAATCAGGCATGACTTAGTATTCAGGCTGCGAGCCGGTGTGTATTCTACACGTGTCATGTTTTGAGCTACAATCCTGACGGTACCGGCGCCGGATGTTAGCGTGAATCTGGTCTCGTTCTCACGAAAACTTCCGTTTATTTATGTTTTTGGAAAAGGAATTTGGTTTTGTGTTTTTCGGGTTTACAATGTGTTTTATTATTGGGTTTTTCTGTAAAGAAATATCAATAACAGTTCGGGATAGTCAGCCTCCGGTAAGATTAGCCGCCATGACCGAGATTTGGTCTGGGTGACATTTTTATTATAGGTTTTTAAAATGGTGTTGAACAAGTATACGGTTTCCCTGCGATGAGCGGTTACAGCAAGCATGGCTCGATGTTGTCGACCCTTAAAAAAAGCAATCGCTGAGCTACAAGCAGAAAGGGCAAGCTAGATTAAAACATGAATGAACTGTACATATGGCCTAGTCGTTCAAGTGTCCGCCTCATTGTCGCGGGTTCGAATCCCACCCAATGCACTACCAACCTGATCCCACTTTTAAAACAAGCATTCTAACATGGCTTGAGGGATCAACAAGAACTAGTAATTTAAAACCTAAATTACTAATTATTTGTTAATTGTTTACAATTTACAATGAATTAGATATTTCGTTTTATACATTCAAAGCTACTTGGTGTCACGTATTACTTAAAGTTTAAAAAAAATACAATTAACATCACATTTAATCTGTTTACAAATGCAAAAAACTTATGCAAAAACATAGTCCTCTTGTAGTAAACATAATAAAATATGAATAATTCGATACGGTTAATAATAACTTTGAAACCAGTCAAATATTTTAATGAACTTATTAATATTCGTGTGTCGTGTCAATGTTATGTCCTTACTTATAAAATGAATCGTATTAATACAGGGTGTCCGGTAATTAATGGATAACCTTGAAATGTCTTATAGTAGAACTGAAGGACGTTCCGAAAAATGAAAAATATAGATATATATATATATTAAAAAGTGCAAGCTTATAATAGCTTACTTTTACATAGCATACTTTTGTCTGTCTATCTATTAGCATAATTAGTGTTTAATAATAAAACAACAAAAAACCGATGGATTTCATTCATTTATGGTATACAAGAAAGTTATAGGTACATGGTAATTAAAAAAAACACATATCTCAGGTAGTAGTTAGGATAGATTTTTATCATATTTTTTTCTGAACGGTCATCAGTTCCACTGTAAGACATTTCCAGGTTATCCATTAATTACCGGACACCCTGTATAATGCCTGTACTTCTTTGAATGGCTTGGTAGAAACATACATAGTGCAATAGGGTAAGCAGAGATGTATTACTCCTATTACGTCACAGATGGCGTAATGGTTTAACTGGTCGCCTCTCAACTGGCATCGCGCCGAATGTTGTGGGTTCGAATCCCACTCGGAACAAAAATTTAAGTGTTCCACAAATTATTGATCCGAGTCTAGACGTTCTTTGTGTCCGTTAGTTGAAAGTTTGTAAAGTTTCCCGCGATGCAGGAATTATTCCTATAGCGGGATATGTGTTTTTTTAAACTAAAATTGTATTCACTTTTACTATGGTTTAAAGTCCCAAGTAATAGCGACATGACACAAAAAATATTCCTAGTTGCCTTTTTAAAACAAAAATACAAAATAAAAATATGTGTAATTAAAATAATGAAGGTCATTCACGCTAACATGCGAATTAAGATAACCATGATAAAAACGTGTTGCACATTCGATTTTAGATTGAATCGGATTGATTGGTGTTATCAAAGACTCCTTCAGTTGGATTAGCATCGCGACTATACACTATAAAGTGCTAAGCAGGATTACACAAACATTTCATCAGATATTTAAAAATGTTATAAGTAATGACTATGAACATCTACCGGGCACTGTTTACGAGTTCAGACGATACTTACAATCGGTTTCTAAAATACATATCGATATGTAAAGATCAAACTCATGTCAAGTAATTTGACTGACTGGAATGCATTAATCTCGGTAGTGGATGAGATACGAATCCAAAAAATCTCAATTACAATGCCTCATAAATAGGCCTTTAAACCGTTGCAAAACAGTCAACTTAGGACGATTATCCGTAAATCACAAAAGACGCTATGTAGGATTCGAATCCACACTGTTGTGAGTGGTGACTTCTAATATTACTGCACCATCTGTACTGATCACAAAACTGAATCTACTTGGCGGTTTGTCACCCGCAGGCGTTTCGTCAGTGTACAGGTATGTACTCGGGCGCGCGTGAATCATAGGCAGGTTGTATCGGCGCAGGCACAGGCTGACGGCTTACCTGAGTCCTGTGACCTTTCCCCGCGGCAATATGCTCTTATAGGGCTTATTTTATTTATATTTATAAATATATTTTAGTTAGCCTTTCGGAGAGTTTATCTTTAAGATTTTATAAGTATTGTTATTGGCATAAATTATATAATTTATTAATATCAACCCTGTATATAAACTGTCCCACTGCTGGGCACAGACCTCTTCTCAAGGTGAGAACGTTTACAGGCCAGTACGCTAGCCTAGTGCAGGTTGGCAGACTTCACATATTATATATTCACCGTTAAAGCGAGCGATAATTAACTATTTAATACGAGTTTTTTAAATAACTTCATATACTCGATACCTCTGCATGGCAGTCCAACGGTCTCCCACTAGACTATCATTAGGCTTTCATATTTTTAAACATACATACTTAACTTCACGCCGGTAAATCCTCAAAGTGTAAAGTAGAGATGTATACATACAGATATTACTAGCTGCTTATAGCTTGAACACAATACAGGGAGAACCTATTGCCAACGACTGCACAATGAAGTCGAGACGACATGAAGAGCAGACGCATTCACCACAGCAGCGTCATCGAGGCAGTCGGACAGTATGATTTGTAAGACTGCATCGATAGCGTAATGATTGGTTGCCTTGCCGAGTCTTTTTGGGTTCGAATCAGACACAAGACAAAAATGTGTGAGATCCAAGAATAGCTTTCGAGTTCTCTGGGTGACTTTTGTGTACGTTGTTTAAATGTTTCTAAAGTCTACAGTGACACAAGAATAATTGAAATGTGGTAGTTGTCTTTTAAGAGCATAAAACTTGTCGCTGGCTGAATGTTGCGTATATGAATACAGCATACAAATGATGAATCAGCTAGATAGGCACTTGGGATACATTGCATTCCTGCAACACGATATTGAGCTGGCGTTGACGATTAGGAAATTATAAATTACTAACAGCACCTGCCGTTCCCAAAACATAATTGTCTTTAACTTGCGTCACCCGAACTGTTATTTACAAATACTCGCAATACTAGTTACGTGACGCGCCTTCCCTCGTTTATCAGCTCCATTAGCTCATCTAGTTGTCGCCAGTAAAGTAGATAGTAATCATCGGTGACAGACGGACAGACGGCCATTAGGTGACATCATACTAGTTTGTTTACTAACTCTATACGTTAAGAAAGGTTGAGGATGTTTTGTTTCACCGTTTATTGTTTTGGTAATCGATTCAACTTGTATTGTTTGTAATATTTTAGCGATAGCTAATGGTTCAAAGATCATGTCTTGGTTTATATTAGAGTTTGATAGATTTAATGTGGGCCCTGTGTCGTTCCTTGAGGTAGCCCGCCCATGTCTAGGAGGAAGACTGCACGAAGGGTTCGCTACGATGCGACTAATAATGTATTGAATGTTGCAAATTTGATCAAGGATTAAACTCAAACCATGCACATGGCTAAAACTAGCTAATACCGGTGACTATGTACAAAATTTTTAATATTTGTATGCTAAACACGTTACCCTAATTTGATTCAAATTATTTGAGCATGTACCTCGTATGTAAAAAACAATACTAACTTTCGCAATTATAATTTCAGTGAGGATTCAAAGATAAATACACCCAAAAAAAATTGTAAAGGCTCACGTCATTCAGAAAATGTCACTCATACGTAATTTTTCTTTTAAAAATAATGCTTGCAATGCCCGTTTACCATCAAGTTATCCGGTATAATATAGGACTCAAAATATAACCCTAAGGCATTCCAACATGAACCAAGATTTTTTTAATGCAACTGATGCTATTTTTGACTTTTGCTATGTGCTTAACAGTACGAAAGTAGAATTAATATTACATAAGCAAATATATTTAAAAAAAATAATTGTAATCGCGACCTCCGTAACTAGGGCACGTCAAATAATTCCAGTATGTTTTTCTCCGATAAAAGTAATGCCTCCATATATGTTTTAAAGAGGGACAAGGGCACCTTGGTGAGCTTATATGGACACAACCTTCTTACTCTGGCGATTGGCCATATGGCGCAAGGGTGACAGATGCCTGCTTTAAGACCATAGACGTTTTAGGTATGGTCTAGTACCAATATAATGATAATTATATTTATATGATAATTAATGGAATATCTTTGGTTGATAAAAATGCTATAATGATGTGGATTACATGTAAGTTATGTAGTTTCGATCTCGGTTATTTATTTCAATAATAAAAGTGTAAGACATATATATATATATATATATATAAATAAATACATGAGTAGAATCACACCTGTCTGTCATATCGCTGAAGGGTAGGCTTTTTACCCAAATTACGCCAACATGTTTTATATCCCACGTTACAATGGGCCACTTACCGGGCTCATGTTTAGACTCCGTGATGCTCATAAAAACCTCTTAACAGAGAAACTCAAAAACACTGCGAGAAAGGATAAATATGATCAATATTTATGACTATAGCAAACTCTACGTAATTTCTGAAATGCACAATAACAAAAACCAGGGCCTCCCTTTTCATAGCAATGTTTAGACACTGTAATTTAAAAAAATAAAGCTTTATACGCCGAACTGTCACTTAAGATTTTTGTATTGATAACCTTATAACCTTTACGTGATTGCAGACCACATTAAATTCAGATGAACAGATTTATTTACAAGGTTACATGAAATAATACAAATGCATTACAAACCGTGCAAGTATTGCTCATAAATCTGGCAATGATGTTCAGTATGACAGTGGACAACGACTAATTGTTCCAAGGCCTCACGCACTCGCAGCTAACGAGACACGACGTGAATGAGAGCATGATGAATGAATCAATGCTGATGTGTTAATTAATGATATAGTCATCGTTGTGACAAGTGTGACACTGCAAGATGGTACATTTAAATGGACCATTAAATTTAATAGAATCCGAAGTGTCATTTTAAATAATGTCAGTATTGATTTCAACTTCTATTGTACATACCCGGACAGAAATAAAATTAGCTTGTAGATATAGGTATGTATGTTTCCAAACCATGAATGTCATGTGTATTTTACTTTGCCTGCTTGTTACGTATGGCTTAATTGCTAAGTCAAATACAGTTTAAAGCTAGTTTGAACTCTGGAGTAGCATATAGGCTAGGAAACACGAATGAAGACGTAGATAATGACCAATTATATATAAAACACCTTATCCGTTAAAAATCGTACCCTAAGACCTACATGTCATATCGCAGTCTATTCAGTCCGACAGGGTCTGATAAAATGGAAAAAAGAGAATGAATGCAAAAAAGTTAACGCAAGATGATGGGATACGGGTCAGAAATATGAGAAGATAAATTCATTCGCGGGATGACTGATGACTCTTATTGATAGCCCTGAATTAAATCCAGGTATATAGAAAGAAGAAATATTCAAGCGAGTGTGCCAGTGACTAAATTCAGTTCGTAGCGCCGCGCCGCACCAATCACCCGACCGCGATTGTTTAATTAGGTGTCATTCACTCAGACATATTTGGAGATAGGAGCTGTCAATGTTTATTAAACGATCGATACTGTATGCTTAACATATCTGTAAACTAAAAGACGTTCTATATTACAATGTAACAAAGAGACGCACGCTATATTTTAAAATGTATTCAATAGTTTTAAGGATTATAAGCAAGAGACGTTTGTTGTGTCCTTCGTTGAATCTGTAGTAGTGAATGTAGTGTCTGGTAGTGTGGTTAGAGAAGTAAGTTTACTAAGTACAGAAGATAACAGTTCACGTGATTTGGTTTCAAGACTTCTAAAACAGTACTGTAAGTACTAGAACATCTGTCATGGGATCAGCAATGCCGTGATCGCCCTAATCTGGATTTCTTTAAATGGGCATAAAAGAAGACAACGCGTAAATGATACCTTTAATGTTGCAGAAAATCATATACTACCATCAGTTAAGCTGTATGCTAATTGAATTAAAACATTTTTTTTTAAATAAATATAATTAAATAAACAATAAAGAACTTAGGTTAAATGGTAGAAAGTACATAGGAAACTCATGACTTATGCCTATATAGAAAAAGTTAATTGTAATTTGCATAAAAATACATAGACTTTTGTTGAAAGAAAATACTTATATAGCATTACACTAGCATAACCTCTCCTCCTCCTCAGATCATTACGTAGGTAAGCTATTTTAAATAGCATTTACATACGTCTTTAGTTTTAAATGCAGTAGCGAAGTGAAATGGATACGTTGGTCATTTATCTATCGGAATTCAACTTGTCAATCACTCTAGTATAACCGTTTGTTTATTTGTTATGACGATAGCATACAGTGTCTAATGATTTGTGTATATTTACAGAATGTCTGAGGGCGACGTGTCGTTGATCCACGACGAGGACTTACTGCGCCGCATGGTGAGAATATTTTATTTATATCTACGCTATTACTAGTTGTTTTTTAATTTTTAATATTCTATTCTATTCTATTCTACCACATACACACAACATCATCTAGCCCAAACTAAGCAGAGCTTGTACTATGGGTACTAGACAATGGATAAACATACATATATACCTTTTCTTTTTGTAAATACATACATATTATACATGGAAACAACCAGACCAAGACAAACATCCATGTTCATGCACACAATTATTTGACTTGTGCGGGAATCGAACCCGCGATCTGAGGCGTGGCAGTAACTTGACTACAGGGCCACCTATTAATTTTAAGCATGACAATCAACTATTGTTTCTTCGAAATGATTATACTTTCGAAATAAATTTATATTTTCGTAAAATAAATTACTAAATTTTTGCTGTTACGAAATTCTAAAATTAATATTAAAATTCAAAGAAATTCAACGTTTGCACGAGTGACGTAGTAGTTCAAGTTGTCACCTAATGGGTTCGAATCTTTTACGAGAAAATAGTGCGTACCGCAAAGTATTGTGCCATGACTGTATCCTTCAGACCTAATTTCGATCACGGCAGCCAGTCTTAACGGAAACTGGCCATCGGCGCAGGAGATATTATAGTACTCAAGCGCACTCTCTGTAGCCTAACTCTCATGATCCGATGGGACGGTAATCCGACATGACCGAAGAGAAATCAGGTGCAGGAACTCCGAGCTGCTTTGAAGATTTCTTAACTGAAAAACCTAATTACTTTTTGTTGGCCCTACCCGGGATTCGAACTCGAGACCTCATGCACAGCAGTCGCATTCACTACCCCTGCGCCACGGAGGCAGTCATTTCCTAAATACGTGTCTGGTGATCAACAATAGATTGTCCTTTTATTACAAGGGACCAAAAAACAAAACTGAAATAAAAAAAAAATAATGTATAATAAGACTAATAAGGCTTCGCCTCCCTTTTTGGTGATATA
This sequence comes from Catocala nupta, assembly GCA_963675205.1. Taxonomy (NCBI): domain Eukaryota; kingdom Metazoa; phylum Arthropoda; class Insecta; order Lepidoptera; family Erebidae; genus Catocala; species Catocala nupta. The sequence continues at coordinate 26,813,244 of OY776082.1, forward strand.
CTGACCTAAGTGCGTATCTCAGATGAGAAAGGAAATGTAATAGGCCACAAGTTCAAATACCTACGTAAAAAGGAAACGAGAACAGTTCTGAACCATCGTCTATTTCTTTTCGAAAAACGATTAAGGTTATTAATAAAAATCAATATCTGCAATATCTAAGCCATGTGTATGAATGTAAAGAAATCAGTTTTCTTTATGAATGCGCCTGATAAAAAAATACATGCAATAACACTACAGCGTAGCGCAAGTCCAATAATTTATTTAACAAGGCGTTTTGCTATAAAATGGTTAATTAGTATTCAGCTTACTTATTGGTATTCTAACCAAAGGACAATGTATAGATGAATATTTAACTAATTGTTTTATCCTCAATAGAATTAATGTATTCCATCTTATCTATGCAGTTTACTTAACAAATACTTACACTTTAGACTTAAAATTAATATTATAATTTACTATGTACTTCTTCACTTCACAATCACACACAATTATTTTATTTATTTATTTTATCTTTGTGTTAGCAGCACAAGGATTAAATAAATTAAAACAAGCTTCCAATAAATAGTTTTTTATGAATAACCTGCGCCATTTTAATATTTATTTGACTGTACCTACTAATATACTTATTTCTTCTGATCAACGATCATTACCATTTTCAGTGGCAGCAGACGGAAGACTTCTCCCGCAAGAAAGAGATCCGCGCGCACATGTACCGACTGCGAGAGGAGCGCCTGCGCAACCTGTACTCACCCGAGCCCACTCGCGATGGGAAAGGTAACCCGACCCTTTAACTTGTACATTTCTACAGGTACATACATAATCAAACAAAAGTTTTACACTTGTCTGATTTTGTACCTGTATTCTGCCGTAGGGTACAAAATCAGTCATAAAACTGAAGGAGAACAGATAAATACAGTTTAAAAGAAGTAGCAGATAGATAGTCATAATTATTTCTTACTATAGTTACCCTTCTGCAACTACTACCTAGAGCCTTACGATCATCTCATACAGAATTGCATGCGCTTGAATGAAACAAAGCTATACAGCGTGTAATGCGCTGCCTCATTTTTGCGCCTGCCATTAAAACACATGGAGACATAGTGATAAGTTCCGAGTTGGCAGTTGTTCTGTAGCAATGACATTCAGCCGTATCAGGTGAGAATCTACAGTCAAACCTATTAAGATTATATTAATAAGGCTTTGAAGAAGAACTTAAAGAAAGTAGTTTATATAAACTCTAGGTACCTATATGACAAAATTTATTGCATATTATACCTACTGATGCGCTATGTGCTGAAGATTTAAAGCCGTATGCACGTCGTATGTAAGCTGTGACCACAAATAGTTGTTCCATATATGAATTAATATGTATCAATGACTGCTATGTCTGTAAAACAACAAGACGATATAGAGATAAAATCTTACTTAATAGAGCGGCAGTTGTATTACTATACATACATAAGTTACAAAGAAGAAAGTATATTATATACAATATAAAATGACATTATATATGGAGCATGATTTTTTGATGCGCTCAGTCACAATACCTATGATTCGGTCAAACAATCACCGTATAATCGTTGGTTATGACACGCTCTAGCTTATAGAGAAGTAATCAATGAAGTCGTGTGCCCTGTACATTTACGATAACGAAAATTTATTCCACTATTCATTGCCTAATGTCCCCATATTACTTTCCACATGGCATTTGATGCATTACACAAGAACTTCTAGTTAGCGTAGTTGTGCCCGACTCAACAGGTAGTGAGTTCACGGCGGCGCAGGACCACGTGAAGTCCTTCGCAGACCAGAGCTTCCAGTCCATGAAGAGCAAGGAGGTCCGCGACGCGGGTTCCCCGCCCAAGGAGTTCACGTACCGCGGCCAAGGTGCACAGCCTGCACGATACACAAAACTACCCTAACAGAACTAACGCTTATTAACCGGTAACGGTAAAATGACACCACTATCAGATGCTAATGTTCGTCTCTTTACAGATTTGAAGGCGCTCTCTAATGCTGGCTGGAATGTGGAGCAAGAGAATAAGACGACCGATGACGGGCACACCCACGTTAAGTCTGTTAACGCCAACATTGAAGGCAGATATGACGTCGACGGCGGCAAAGGTCAGTTTGCCGCTGTTGATCATCATAAAGAAGCTGTTACTGAATACCATGATGATAACAGCAGCCTCAAACGTAACGAGACGTCATCCAACACCGCTGCTCGCGAACATGTCGTGCGCAAGACTGACGATGGTACCCAAATCTCGTCTACCACCAGCTCTTCTACTTCCACTTCCAAGTTCCAGCAGATGTCTTCAAAAAGACAGGAATCAGTGCCATACATAACCAACGACGACTATGACCTACGAAGCTATGATACTAACCGCAACGAGGACGCTTCCTCTGTAACAAGGAGACAAATCATAAAAACTAATGACTACGAAAAAAATCTGAGAAGTAATGATTACGAGCAGAGTTTGAGAAGGAACGATTATGAACAAACTGTGAGGAGGAATGATATCGAGACTGGCGAGCTCGTGTCGAGGAAGATAGACTATCCTGATGATAATACTCGAGTGATCGTCGAGACACGTTGTTTGCCAGACGGTACTCGAGTTACTAGCACTAAACGGGAGTTCCGTGCACCGGTGCAGAGTACGCGGTCTGAACAATCTTACCAAACACGAAGTGAAAATAAATCCTATTCAACCCAACAACGATCAGACATAAGGGATTCGTCTAGAATTATTCGACACGTGATCGACAAACGCGACAATCGCTCCACTGATATCGTCGATTCCCAAAGAAACGTTGATGACTATGATTTTAGGAGACAAATAGATGATTATACGAAGGATACTGATGATTATTCTAATGTAAAACATTACGACACGAAAGTTAATAAGAAAGTGATTGACCATTCAAAATTTGACGATGATTATTCAAATGTGCAGCGTGTAACTAAAATTAACAGAACTGTAGTCGATCATGCTAAAAGCGATGATGATTATACTAACGTTGAACGCTTTAATACAACAATCAACAAAAAAGTAACTGACAATACTAAAATTGACGATGATTATTCTAAAGTGCAGCGCCAGGAAACTAAAGTCAACCAACGAGTGACTGATAAAACCGATGACGATTATAATCAGACAACTCGTTATGTGACCAGAACTCACAAAGTTATTGAATCAGCGGACAATGATGAGTACATAAAAACTCACCGTGATACAAATCAGCGTCGCTATGAAACTAATGACGATCGACGTGAAATACTAATCACTCGTGATGTCCATTCTACTGAACCAAGGGATTATAAAGATGTCCCTATTACTAGGGAAGCTGAGCCTGAGGAAACTCAACCTCGAGACGGCCAACAAAGGGGCAGCCAACCTAGGGACAATCTACCAAGGGACGGCCAACCCAGGGCTAGCCAACCCAGGGACGACCAACCCAGGGCTAGTCAACCCAGGGACAGCCAACCCAGGGACAGCCTACCTAGGGACAGCCAACCCAGAGATAGCCAACCCAAAAATAGCCAACCCAGAGATACCGAACCCAGGGGTTATCAGCCTAGAGATGTCCATCCCAGAGATAACGAACCCAGAAGTGCCCAACCCGGAGAAACTCAGCCCAAAGGTTCCAAACCAAGAGAAACCCAACCAAGGGATGCTCAGCCCGAAGATACCCAACCGAGGGACCCTCAACCCAAATACATCCAACCCAGAGATACAGAACCCAGAATCACCGACGAAAGAATTCACAAAATCACAAGGGACAGAAAGGTGGATGAGATTGTCGAAAAGAACACGAACATAGAACAGTACCAAACTACTTATAACACAGATTACTCTCAAAAGAAAATCAGTAATGACTGGAGTCCTTCACATACTGCTTGGGCCAGCACGCTCCGTGCTGATACACCGTCTACTCCTCGACCATCAACTCGAGCATCATCACCAGGTAGCAGAACTTTTAAGTCTAGCACCTCTTCTTTAAGAAGTAGCGTTAGCCCTGATAAAACTCACCGGAAGCCATCAAGCCGTGGAGGTAGCCCCAATAAAATTGACAGATCTTCTCCCACTCGCACTATCTCTGACAAACACTCCACTACGCATTCTACTCATTCTGTAACCGATGTAAAGTCTCATAAATATAGCACTCTTGATGATCGTAGACCTCCATCTGGCCGTTCCCCGACCAGGCCTGGCTACAGCCCTGAGAGAAAGCCCCAGGATCACCGCCAAAGGCCGAGTGCTAGTCCTGAGAAGAGACCTCATGATTTACCTCTTAGACCCAGTGCTAGTCCCGACAGGAAGCCTACGCAGAAAACTCCAACTGACAGTTATCCTAAAGTAGGATCTCCAACTCGTCCCTTGGATCGTCGTGATTCACCTTCTAGACCACGAGAGAGTCCAGAAAGAAAGGTAACTCAACCTGTTCCTTCTGTTCCTGGATATCCTTCATCACCTAACAGAGTAAGAGAAAGCCCTGAAAAAAGCCCTGCTAGTCGTCAACCTAAAGACTCTTCTGTAAAGTCTAGCCAAAGTCCTGACAGAAAGCCAGGTTATCAAAAGCCAGGGGATGGACGTCCTGATCCAAGCTCTGACCTCCCTCGGACTACATCTCCCACGCGGCCTTATCAATCTACAGGCAGTTCTAAAAAACCTGGTACAAGTCCTGACCGCAAACCTGGTTATCCGAACAGCCCAACTACTGATAAACCTTCAGACAAACAACCAAAAGACTCAGCTCCAAACAGGGGCAGCGTTAGTCCTGATAGGAAACCGGGTTACATGAGGCCTACGGCTACAAGCCAGCCCTCTGATGATCTTATAACTTCTGTAAAGCCTTCACCTACAAAACACGTACCTTCACCAAGTCCCACGCGTAAGCCTCAAGACCACACTACAACCATCAGTAAAATTCAAGAAGATCATTATAAATTTATTGATGAGGAAACAAAAATGTATACTCGTGGCGATAAAACTCACACTGATTTTAATAGGGATACGCTAACTGGCCCAAGATATCCTACTCAGAGGGATAAGAGCCCTTCACCTTTAAGAAAGGCTCCCAATAAAGAGACTGATGATGTCAGCGACGTAACTAGAAGGAGGTCACCGTCACCTAAGCAGCATGTCACCATCACCGATCGAATAGATACTACTGTTAAAACGACTGATGTTACTGATAACGTGACAACCTCCTATCGTACTCCAAACGACAAGGATGTTCCCAGTGATAAGACAACTCCAAGAGAACAATCACCTTCTAAATTTGGAACGTATGATAAGAAAAAGCCTTACACAGAGGATACAACGGAGGTGTCCTTTACATCTACTACAGATACAAAAGATGCTAAGTACGACTCATTGACAAGCCATGAAAAGTCTCCAAGGAAAACGCCTAAACAACCAGCATCGCCTACAAAGAAAGCATCTGAAAGAGCAGAATCTCCTGTCAAGAGAACACCAGAACAACCAGGATCTCCAACCAAGAAAACTATTGAGCAACCACTGTCTCCTACTAAGAAGGCTCCAGAGCAACCACTATCTCCTACCAAGAAAGTGCCTGACCAACCAGAATCGCCCATCAAAAAAACACCAGAAGAAATAGGCTCTCCCAATAAGAAAGCACCTGAGCAGCCAGCATCTTTTATCAAAAAGATGCCTGAACAACCAGGTTCTCCCACCAAGAGGACTCCTGAGCAACAAGGTTCTCCCGCCGAGAAAACCCCAGAGCAACCAGGTTCTCCCACCAAGAAAACACCTGAGCAACCAGGTTCTCCTACCAAGAGAACACCTGAGCAACCAACATCTCCTATTAAGAAAGCGTCTGAGCATCCAATGTCCCCCACTAAGAAGGCACCCCGTGATAGCGTCTCTCCTATAAAAGACACTAAGTACAAACATACTACTGACTTCTTAACTACTGAGAGAACTACCGAAAACTTTAATAAAAAGACTACAAAAGAGCATCCTCGACAGCTTATTACGCCGTCCTCTAGCCCTAGCAGGAAGCCTAAAAAGCCTACTGATACTGAACCTTCAACTGGTCAAAGCTCTCCTACAACTTCTGTGAGTGGCTTTGTCTACTTTAGCAGTCCTCGTACCGAGAAAACAGTAGTCACAGATTTGGATGACCAAGAACTTTATACTGAACACTCTGAAACGCACTCCATCGATGATACTACAACTCACAAGAGACCTGAAAATCTTGATGTTAGAAGGTCTCCATCTCCATCTAAAATTCCATGTAGGTCACCATCACCTGAAAAACGTACATCTCCTTCAAATAGCTTGCCAAGAAAAAGCTCTTTGAAGAAACCGTCAACAGATATAACTCAAGCATCGCCAGTAGAAAAACCACCATCAAGTTTTCGAGTTTCACCTACAGAGGAACCAAAGGAATTTCCTGAGCACAAAGTAGTAAAGAAAGATCATCCTGGAGAACCAGACGTGAAGGCTCCTATTAAGGCTAAACCACCTTTAGAACGTCGTGAAACTTATGAAGACCGCTGTCGTAAGATATTGGGTATGACTGAAGATACCACTGAAACTGTTAAAAAACAAACTTCATTTTTAAAGGAACCAGAAGCTAATCTTAGCTCACCTAGCATCTCCCCATGCCGCAGTCCAATACCGAGAGACACTCCATTCGAATATCCAACATCAAAGAAAGTTACCGACACTAAAGTTCATGTCACTGACTTCATCACTCGTGAACAAGAAAATATTATAAAGACAACTACCACTCTTCGAGATGATAAACAGGCGGATAAGAAACCTAAATTGCCACGAGATAGTTCTCCTACCAAACTTCAAGATATCATCACAAAAGAGAAAATTCTTATTGAGCGCGATGTGCCTACTGGTGATGTCGAAGAAACTGATGTCAAGAAAAGGACAACGATTAAATATCCTTCACCCAGACAAAGTCCTGAACGGAAACCGTCTTATGAACCATCGGCTGATTCTCCCAAGAGAACTTCTAAGGACCAGCCAAAATCACATGAGAGCCCTGAACGTCCCGGTCAACAAAAGCCCAAAGATGTAGAATCACCTCGGTCTGCATCTCCTAGTAAACCTCACTCGGGTAGTTCTCCGCGATCTAATTTAAGCCCTGAAAGAAAACCAAGATATGAACCAACGGATAAAATACAATCGAAAGTACCGAAGGATGAAACTACTAGCTACACGGAGACAACCACAACAGTTTCTCGTAGCTATGACGAAGCTAAAGATACTGAGGAGATTACAGTAACAACAAAGGCAAAGGACAGAAAACCATCACGATCAACGGAATCTCCGACGCGAAAGATACCGGACACGAAAATATCTAGGCCATCTCATCCTTCTGATAAAAGCCCACAACGCAAGCCTCAAGAACCTAAAAAATCTGGTGATAAGTACCCAAGGGAAGATTCTCCAACTAGGCCAGTCTATTTAGAAAGTACAACTTCTATGGTAGCTGAATATGGTTCTATTGAAGATTTGCAAGAAACAATATCTGAAACTATTAAAACGCGACACCCTACTTCTAGACCTGGTGCATCACCTACACGTAAACCCTCTAAGCCAACAGAGGAATCGCCAACTAAACCTAGCCATCCATCTAAAAGTCCAATTCGCAAATCAAGCTACGAGCAGCCATCTAAAGTTGGTTCAAAAAAACCGAGCGATAAGCCTAGAGATTCATCACCAACCAAACCAGGTTATATGAAAACCACAGTATCATCTAAGCATGACACTACTGAAGATCTTCAACAAACTTCTATTTCTGAGTTGATTAGAACCAGGACCACTCATTCTCGTCAATCTGAATCACCTACTCGTAAGACGCCGAAAAAACCTGATGATTCTCTACCGAAACGTGATGTTCCGTCAAATAAGAGCCCAGACCGTAGAACTGTTCATGAGCAACATCCAACATCAAAAGAAACACATCTTGACAAAAAGCCTGGTGACAAGCATCCTAAAGATTCTTCACCCACTCGTACTAAACCTGAAAAGATACCAGGATATATGAAAACTACGGAATCCGTATCATCGAAATATGATACCACTTCTGAAGATATTGAAGAAATAACTGCTGTGACGACTACTGAACGTCATCATCCTTCACGCCTATCGGAATCACCAACACGCAAGACATCGAAACCAGATGAATATCCTCAATATCCTCGTGGTGATACGAGCCCTCATCATAAACCTTCCGTCGGGTCTGTCTCTACCAAAGAATCGCCGGAAAAGCAAATAACTGGTAAATATTCGCAAAAAACATCACCTAGTCATCCTCACATAGAGAAAGTTCCTCATTACATGGAACCGATTTCTATTCATCACCACTTCCACGAATCTGAAACCACAATAGAAGACGAATATGAAATCGGTACATCTACTGTTAAATATTCATCACCGATGCAATCCCATTCACCTACTCACCAACCCCAAACAGATGACATGCCGCATTACATGAGACCGATTTCGCCGCATCGACATATGCATGAAACTACTTCGACAGTTAAACATGATCAAGACATCCATACTCATGATTCACTTACCCGTAAACCAGACACGGGTAAAATTCCCCACTATATGACGCCTATTTCGTCTCATCTGCATAAACATGAAACCGTGACTACTGAAGGCGAATTCGAAAGTTATACATCCACCGTCATAGAAGAGAAGTATCCATCTTCTCAGCATGTTGATTCGTCTACTCGTAAACCATCGAAGCCTACTGATAAATTATTGGAATCTGACCACCCTCGTACAGTTTCACACAGGCCCCATCCAGAAAGTAGTCCATCAAGGCAGAGCCCTGAGCGTAAACCCGGATACCAACAACCATCAGAACCAATCAGAAAACCCACTGACAAGCCTTCAAAAGAACCATCTCCGTCCAGACAAACTAAAACTCCATATACTCCCGGTTACGTGAAAACTACATCTTCTAAACATGACACTACTGAGGGTCATGACGAAAGCACTTACACTAAGGCAGTACAGACGAAGCAACCATCTTCGCGTCCTTCAGATTCACCAACGCGTAAAATGCCTAAACGTGATGACTCTCCAAGGAAACTTGCCCAGAAAGACCATAGTCCAGACCGCAAAATAAGACACGAGGGATCACCTAAATCTAGTCCGGAAAGAAGGCCCAGTGATAGATATCCCAAAGATGTATCCCCAACAAGGCAGACAACGGGCTACATGAAGACCTCTACATCAGTAACCTCCAAACATGACACCCATACAGAAGATATGGTAGAGGACATAACATCATTGACAATTGAAAGCCACCGTCCATCTTCTCGTCCAATGGATACTTCGCCAACACGAAAAGTGCCTAAACATGCCCTGGAAAATCCGACAACAGATTCACCAACTAAACCTCGTTTTGATAGTCCTAACAAATTGTCTTCTACGCCGAAGGATAGCTCCATAAAGAAGCCTGGGGATAAACATCCAGAGGAACCAACTCTCACTAGACCTAGTTCCAGCCCTGATAGAAAACAAGGTTATATGAGACCAACGGCTTCAATCACGTCAAAACACGACACTACCACCGAAGACGTCGAGATTATTGAGTCTGTAGAGAGGTACCCGTCTCCAAGGCCTTCAGTATCACCCTCTCGTCAATCACCAGATGAACCTCACAAAACAAAACCTGGCTACCTGACAGAACCAGAAGAACCAAGGCAACTTCGAACTCCCTCACCAACTAAAAAAACAATGAAAGTCCCTGAAGTCAGCACAGATTTCCTTATTTCAGAAAGAGAACAAGAAGTCTTAGATCGGGTACAAAAATCTCTAAGAAAGTTATCACCCGAGCGTAAAGAGAAGTCGCCGAGTCGTGAAAGAAGTCCAAGTAAAACAACAACCAGCTTGCAAGACATTGATATCACTACACACACAGCAAACACTGACGAAATGATAAGTGAAGAAATAACAGAATTTACAAGAAAACACTTCCCTAAAACTGATATCACACGGCCGGGCAAGCCAAAAGATGAAAAGCCCAAAGACCAAAAAACGCCTAGCAAGCCGTCTTCTAGAACTGTTTCCCCAACAAAGAAGCCGTCAGGAATTGTTAGTCCCGCTAAAATCGATAAAAACACTGACTCACCGACTAAACCAAGAAGTATTTCACCGAAAAAACCTGTGTCTCCTACAGAACGCCCTCAATCTCCACAAGTACCAAAAGCGAGTGGCATCAAACCTAAGGAGCAGATACATTCTCACTTAACCCGCAAACCAACACCTACAACTCTAACTATGACGAAGATGGAAAAAAGTGTAACTGACTTAAAAAAGACTACTGGTATTACTTCTACTGCAAAACAAAATACTGTCTCGAGGATGACTACTTCCAAGATTACTGGCAAGGTGATTCAATCGCCAATTGGCAAGCCAAGTGAGCCACGAGCACCAACACCAAAGGGAATCAGAGAGAGTGGAATTCCTAAAAAAGAAACTGATACAAAAGTAACCCGCACTGTTAGCGATATAACTATGAAGTCAAAGAAGACATCACCCACTTCTCCTCAAAGAATGAAATCCAAGCCTGAAATACAAGTTAGTGATATGTCAACCACAAGACCCACAAGTAAAACTCAGAAGTCTTCTTTAAGGGAGCCTCAGTCGAAGTTACCTGGTAAGCCTAAGTCTGCTACTACATTAAACACTCCTAGTGATGAAGACGATATTATCATTGATGTTCAACAATCTAAGTCATCAAGAGAAAACTCACCAGATCGTATCTGTCCCACTCCCGTTAATTTCGGCGATGACGTCGGTACTCCTCGTTATCCTGATGAAGTAAAGGAACCAGATGATGAGTTCCGCAGGCGCACTTACCATACGATCCATGAAACTGAATCTATTGTTGATGATATTGTTGAAATTTGTGAAGATGATGAGCTATTTGTTAAGAGACCTGACATAGAATATTTGACTGAAGAAGACGAAAGCTTACTAAGTGTAACTGATAAAGTTACTAGGTTTACGAAGGGCATCGATACGAAAAAACCTAAAGATACCACGACTATGTTCAAAGAAACTGAAAAGAGAGTTCATTCAGATTTCGTTGAAGAGAACCTAAAATCTGATGAATGTTTATTATCAGTGTCTGAAAAAGTCAATAAGTTTGCCAAAGGGCCAAAAGATACGAAAGATAAGAGTCCCGCTCGCAGAGTTGTCGATGAGTATGACAAGAACACAGTATACACGGATGATTATACAAAACTTAGTGTACATGACAAAGCCCACATGTTCGTCGAGACAGCAGAAAATGTGAAAGCGCCTAAGATCAAACCTGCTCCACAGAAAGTAGAACGTCCTGACTTGACAAATGTCGACGAAGAGTTGAAGAGTGATGACTGCTTGCTCAGCGTTTCCGACAAAGTACACAAATTTGTTAAAACAGCTGAGCAGTTCTTAACAGAGAACCAAGAAGTTGAAGAGAAAGAGAAAAAGATTAAAGAAGAACACGACAAAATAATGAAAAGAATTGTCGATGATGTTGATGACGATACGTATGACATCGATAGAACCACTGTAAGTGAGGATATAGAAGTCGTTAGTAGAAAAACACCAGATCGCCGTAATGTCAAGCCTTCATTTACTAAGGAAACATCATCTTCTCATCCAAAGGTAAGGGAACATAGTAGCCCCAGCTTAAAACCATCAGAGAGGGCACCTACAGTAAAAATAACAACTCTGCGAAGTAGTGAGGCTGTAAAGAAGGCCAAAGCTCTATTCGAAAACATCGCATCAACAACACAAAAGACAAAAGAAACTACTCCTTCAAAGACCGCTACGAAGTTGACAGACATCGGTGTGATGAAAAAGACACCTAAAACCGAATCCACTACAGTCTTACATCCATCTGTAGAAGAAGGATCACCTAATGTGACAGATTTAGACAGCGAAGTGGATGCTGCTCCTCATCATCCTACAGAACGTAGTCAGAAACCAGCTACGGTACCTTCACAAGTGTATCAACGTCCTGATGACAAGCCACGAGCAAGCCCTTCCCGTCTCTCTATTCAAACATCCGAAGGACGGAGATCCAAATCACCAATGCGGCAAACGGTAGAAACTACAACAACTTCTAAGACTGTTCTGACGAGACATCCGGCAACGCATAGAGCTGAGTCCCCAAAACAACGTCCCGAAGGTGACAAGCCTGATAGAGTACCAGGATATTTACGCCCTACAAAGACCAGTCAAATTAAAGAAGAGGTGAAGGCGATAGAAGAAACTGAAGTGAGCAGTCGCAGAGGCAGTGGCAAATTTGGAGTGGAGCTCCGTAGAACCAGTGTGGAGAGATCGACGGTGAGCAGCGAGCGCCGGCGCAGTGTCGAACACCCCTGCATCGAAGACATCTTCGACCTGGACCTCCTGGAACAAATGGTCAGTAACCACAAAATTTGCATGCTTGCACTTATCATTTCAATTTCTATGATTTATTTAAACTTTTACTGACTATATGCTAATTTTCAGTTGGAAAAGGTCGTTGGTTACGAGCAGAGGCGACGCATCAGAGCTCAAATACGAATCGCTCGCAAAAAATCGGAATCCGATCATGAATCTACTACTCACACAAGAACTAGACAAACCGTGACTTCTACTACTCAGAAATCCCGGTCTCCTGAGCGTCATCAGACTAAATCTCCGGATCGCACTCCAAAATCGACTTCTCATAAAACTGCATCACCTGACCGTCATGAAAAGACTCCCCAGAGAACAGTGCATGAACGAAGTCATCCTAGAGAGCACGTACAACCTATGCTTAACGGTCACACTAAGGAACCAGCTAAACTAATAAGCGATAAGCGTCAGAGGCCTCAGAGTCCCGAGAAGCCAGCCCCAAAGTCCGTTCTCAAGACAAAGAGTCCAGTGCGTCAAGCTAGTCCAGACAAGAAGACACGGACACAGTCTCCAAATAAGGTCGCCACTCCAAAACCCAAGGGTAGCCGTTTTAATGAGTATGCGTCAGCTTACATGAAGAAAGTGGGCTTGAGTGAGGCTGATAAACTCAAATTCGCTGAGTCAAAAAAGAAAACTACTGAAGAAAAGCGTAAGACAATACAACACGTGGAAGAACATCAAATTCAAGAACAATACTCAACAGCTAAACATTTTACTGAGAGGACCTCTTCGAAAGACGTTATTGAAGTCGTACAAATGAACGGCAGTAAAAGATCTCCATCACCAGAAAAGAAGGAAAGTCCTGACCGTAAAGCGCAAAGCCCCGATCGTAAGGCACATAGCCCTGACCGCAGAGTCTATAGTCCTGATCGTAAGGCCCATAGTCCGGAGCGAATTTATGAGCGCACACCAAGCCCGATGCAGAAACAGCCTGTCTACCACACGAGATCTGAACCTACTAAAAAGGAAACCATTATAAAGACAGTATACGATATTGAGAAGAAGATACCTCAGAAACAAGCTCAGGAAGATAAGCCTTCATGGGTGACCAACAGGAACTTAAAAAAGATTTCTTCTGAGACCAGGTCCTTTAGTAGTAAAAAGATTGAGGAGAAGCCAAAATACAGGGCTCCTAGTCCCTCCAAGGTGATAACGAAGCCTATTGATGTGATCACATCGAGCTATGGACCGGGACCTTTGGACGCTGATGGTAAACCGCTCTTCGGCATTAAGGCTCTAAGGAACGGCGCTAGTAACTATCAAGGTGAGATCTAATATTTTGTTTGTACTCCCTAGTTATGACCACCTTGTTAAACCCGTAGAATAAGCTGGCGCTTATGTTTCAATGCTATCGTGGAGTGTCAAGTCGTCCATTCTTAAGTTTTTCTGTTACTTATATACAACAATAGCATGGGTTGCCTGGCAAAGGTTTCGGATTCCATTCCAAAACACCTCTTCAAATTTCCTATGTTATGTGCGTATTAAATAGTTAGTATCATCGCTATATATCGTGAGGAAACTCGATGTCTTAGAGTTCTACGTAATGTTTAGGAACATATTAAAAGTCTGCCAATCCGCACGGTCGCAGCGTAATTGACTATGACCTAACCCTTTTCACACTAAGAAAGGCTCAGGCCTATCAATAAGTCAGTTTAATAAACGGGGCTAATGTTATTAATATAATATATATTCTAAATTGCACCTTTAGATTAGAACCAAGCCCTCGGTTAACTAATAGATACAGTATTGAGTAGAGCATTGACATTAGATATAGCTACCCAAATGTGAGTGTTACTTCTGTTTAAAGCTAAAATACATTACAATTACAATAATTAAAATTCATAGATTACAATATTTATTACAAGTTTGTATCGCAGACAGTGAGTGGGTTCATATCTCATATGATTCATGTACGTGTTTCATTGAACAAATATTGTCTCAGCTGAAGTAGAGACTAATTCTGGCGGCCGTGCAGTTGTTGTCACCATGTTAAGTAGTCGCGACTAGTGTTAAGTGATACCTATCAGCGCGCTGAAGGTCTTTAACATTAATAGGTATGTTATTATTAATATTACTACATATTATAAAACAAAGTCCCCCGCCGCGTCTGTCTGTCTGTTCGCGATAAACTCAAAAACTACTGTACAGATTTTCATGCGGTTTTCACTAATTGATACATGGGGAAGGTTTAAGTGTATAATTTATTAAGGTTGTATTATCCGTGCGAAGCTAGGGCGGGTCGCTAGTGATTCTGTAAATGTGACTATTAGTATCGATTTAAAACAGATTTCGCATACATTTGAATAGTTTTCGAACGTGGTGTCTACTCTGCATTGTGGGACACGCGATTCGAATATAACTTAATTGTATACACATAGACATTTAAACAAATAATCACAGTAAAGATGACAAGGATTTTTTAATAAGCTTGTGTAAATAAATTAAAGTTGCATTTTTAAGGTCCCTATAGGCCACTAACATAGCTTAGAACCAAATTTAAAATTTTGTAAGTTGTTACGTATGCATTGTGAGATAAATATTTATTAAAAGTGATATAATGTTTAACGTAAACTGATTATGTACTTTTTTATATGATAGTTGGTGTCTAAGCTAAGCTACTTATTTACATAGACAAAAAAAACTTTGAGACCCTGAACTGTGGTTATGCAATATATAAAAATATGCAGGCTACTTAATATAGTTATGTTACAATTAAATAGATACCTAGGTACTATTGTATGTCTGTAATAAAATATATTTCATTACCAAAGTCTCCATACCAAACTGTATCAAAATAAGAACAGCGGTTCAGCCGCCAACACTTAAAACAGAGTTTGCTAATATTATAAATGCAAATGTGAGTTTGTTTGTGTCTTACGCTTTCACGCCGAACTACTCGATCAGACATCGTGAATTTTTGCATACACATTGTCAGGGGAATCGAAAAGGATACAGGGTATCTTTCATCCAGAAAAAGGAATATTACTAACCTAACTGAACCTACAATTACGTGAGCAAAACCGCTGCCAAATCTATCTATGTTTGGAAAACTAACATGGCCGTTATCTTCCAGTGAAAGGTACAGTGATCCGTCAAGAGTATCACTCACGTAACGGCGGCGAGCCTGAGGGAACAGTCTCCGTGACCGCTTACTCCACGGAGCCTGAAGAACTGGAGCGACTGCTGCAGCGTCAGGGTGAACAACCCTCCAGGATCCACGGCCTGGCTGCCATCACTACCACCAAGAAGTTCGGAGGCGACACTGGCACTACGCTTAAGGAGATCCATGGGGTATGTGTCAGTTAAAGTTTGTCTAGGTAACCTAGACAAACTTAAACTTTCTTAGTTTCTTTTCTTTTGTTCAATCTTATATTTTGTAGCTATGTAAGAGAAACAATAAACTATTTTTATTATAATTGGTATCGTGGGCTATCTTATCTTATCTTATCTTGTGTGGGGGCCAGTCAGTACAGACCGACGTTACTTCGACCCAGTGGGATCTTTTGTGTCGACTTCCCTAATAACGACTGTCATAGATGTTCATGGCAGTCGGGACCGACGGCTTAACGTGCTCTCCGAGGCACGGAGCAGGCGATAATTGTCAATCAATACGCACATAATTTCGAAAAGTCATATAACTTCCGAAAGTCAGAGGTGCGTGACGTGGGTTCGAATCCGAGATCCTCTGCATTGCAGTCTGTTGGTCTCCCCACTGAGCTATCGCTGCTCTCTCAATGGGCTATCTTTCTCATGTGTGACATTTTATGTAGAAGGCTGGTAAAGTTCCTCTAATATAAAAATAAATCTCAATACCAGCACAGAATCTAGTATGTAATGTAATCAATACGTTCACTTATTTCTATTCACCACCATATATTTTATGCCATTTCTTTTTATTATGTTCTACTTATATGTAGATAGGTTTAGTAATATTAGTTAAGTTGTATGTATTTAATTATTGTTGCTTTTGTATACGTAAATAAAAGGGCGAAATAAAAATAAAGAAAGTGATTAGTATGATAATAGTATCTCTTTATTATTTGGTACATGACAACTTTGTTGACCACTTAAAGGACATCATTGTACATGCGTAAGTCCATACTCTGACAAAAATGTTTATACTACACGAGTTAACAATTTTACAAATTACTTTCTGTTTGTAATAAAAAGGGTCCTTTACTCTATTTAAAACCTTTTTACGGCCTAAGAAATATCTAGATTATATATATAACAGGCTCAAGGAAATTCAAAGCTACAATATCTATAAAAAAAATATTCAGATGACCTCTTCCTTATTTGTTACGTATTTAGATTCTGAGCGCCTGCCAGATTTTTAATAGCAATATGTAATATTGTGTATTGATATCTGTTTTATTCAGATTCGTTTTTTTTACACAAAGCCATATACCTACATACATTACAAACAGTACGTTAAATTCATATAAACAAATTTAAATAACCATAATTACGTTCTCGCAGAAAGAAGAACAGGCCGCAATAGAACATTTTACGCATAGCGACCGCCGCGTCAGTGACACCAGAATCGAAGACATCTCCGAGAGCTTCACCAGCAGGCAGGAGATCCTCGGAGAGTCTAGACGCGTAGACACCAGGAGAGAAGAGATCGTAGGAGATATCATCAGAGACAAAAAGGACAACAAAACTGAGAGGATGCAGAGACCTGTGGAGAAAGTCGAGAAGATAGAGAAGAAAGGAGAGCGCGTGGGGAAGAAAGAAAGGCCCGATGATAAGAAGACTGTCAGGCAGAGCTCCGTAAAGTCACTTACTGAGAAATACATCAAGAGTGCGAGTGAGTATTTCTTTTAATTAATTAGCATATGACCACTTTTTATACGCGTGAACTGTGTACGCTTCTCCCGAATCGACTCGTGATAACATCTGCGAGGATGTAATGCATTCTATGCATCGTATCTCCAGTTCTTATAACTGGAATCAGATTAGCCATGGCTTAAATTTAAAGTAAACTACAATATAATAAACTATGATCGTCAACAAATGGGCAAACAAACATTTTGGCAGCCATTATTAAGTTCAGACACATATAAATGGTCGATCTCAACTATTCAGTACGTCCCTCAGCGTTCGAACGCCGCCATCTAGATACAATGCTTTTATCTATACGTTTCGAAATGACTAGGCTAACAAGTAAAAAAAACGTACTTAATATTAATAAATTTCATTCTGAAAACTAAACAGACTACGACATGGAGGTACGAACGCATTTAAGTACCTATTACCGCATAATATTCACCATAAACTGCCTGTCTACTACAGGCAGTTTACGATGAATATACTACTGGATGTAGAGTCTTTTGGAGAACAAAAAGCTGCCTGAGAAAAAGCACTTAAACATGACTAAAGGCATAACCTTACTAATATTATAAACGCGAAAATTTGTATGGATGTATGGATGTTTGTTACTCTTTCACGCAAAAACTACTAGACCGATTGCGATGAAACTTGGTATGTAGATAGCTGGAGACCAGGATTCACACATAGGCTATTTATCCTGATATTCCAACGGGAACGGGACTTACGCGGGTGGAACCGCCGGGAAAACTAGTTCCGTATATGCGAAGATATATTGGGCAAAGTGTGTTAAGCGGTCACCTTACCACAATCATTGCGCCGAGTATTGTGAGTCCCACACGGGACAAAAAATTGTGTGATTTACTAATAGTTGTACCGAGTCTGGGTGTTCTTTGTGTCTGTTGTTCAATGTTAGTTAAATCCCCTGCGACACAGGATTGCTGCAATTAGAGAGAGCTGTCTATTCAAAAAAATTAAGTTAAAAAACTAAAACACGCTTTATTAAAAAAAGTAGAAAATAATTTAATAATTTTACTGTAAAAAGGCGTGGCGTGGGTTATCAAAATATCTTACAAAGCACCCCACGCTTTATTACAATAAAATTATTAAATTAATTTCTACTGTTTTTAATAGTCTTTAATTTTTTGAAACAATTTTTTTTAAACTATTATTTTTGAACTTTTTGTAATTTAAGTATTTTCGTCGGTCCTCGATAAGTGTGCAAAATTTCAAATCAATCCGTCGGTTTGAATGGGGTGAAAATCACGTTCAAAGATTCCATTTCATAGATTCATAGATAAATACCAAGCTAATAAAAGCGTGTTAACAAACTCAATTCCTTATTTGAATTATGGTTAAATCCCCTGCGTCGCAGGATTTACTTCTATAAGAAGTTTTGTCTATTCAAAAAACAATATCCAGCTGGCTGTACTGCCTCTATAATTATTGGCAACAGCTCTTTCAAATAATTACCTCATTTACAATATTATGAAGTAAGGATACAATAGAAATCGTCAGGGCTTGTAACGTTTAACAAATTACAAAACAGTTGCCACACGATTGACGCGATGACGACGGCGTAAACACCACGTTTTTTTTCTACAATAAATAAACACTCAATAGAAAGTGAAACCTATTGAATTGAAGTACAAAGACTGTTACAACTCGACCTTACCATAATAAGGTACAAAAGTACAATAGGTACAAAATAATAATATGCACTACTAGATTTAGCTCGCGACTTTGCTTGCGTAAAT
This sequence comes from Catocala nupta, assembly GCA_963675205.1. Taxonomy (NCBI): domain Eukaryota; kingdom Metazoa; phylum Arthropoda; class Insecta; order Lepidoptera; family Erebidae; genus Catocala; species Catocala nupta. Next base: position 26,832,277 of record OY776082.1, read on the forward strand.
GTAGGTTACGTTAGTTTGCCCGAGTGAGCCCTTCATAACCTCTTCGCTCCCCTTTTCCCGGAGAGGTGAACGTCTAAACCACGTTAAAAGAGGCCCTCCGTTCAGTAGGATGCCCTGCTTCGATCACCTGGGGGATTTATTTGGATCCCACTATCCATTAGAAATATTATTTTGATTTTATCGACACCGATTGCTTTATCGAAAACAAACAAATAAAGGACTGTTTCTTCAAATAAAATAAATAACGCTTTATTCAAACCAAAAGCATAAGTAGACGACACATAAATCAGTTGACGATTAAGTTATGAAATTTAGTACTGCACGGATAACGCTGTGGTTTAAAAGGTCGTCTTGCCCCTACTAAAGTGCTGTGTCGTTCGAGGACACAGGACTAAATTTGTGTGAGCCACAAATGTTTGTTCCGAGTTTGGCTTTGTTAATTGCTTTATATTACTACTGTCTCGGTAGCGCATCAATTGTGAATGCGATTGCCGTGCCTCATGCACGGTCTCGGTTTCAATTACCGGATCAGGCTATTGCAATGGTGATTTCCTATCAAGATAATTTCAATAGTAAAGTTTGGACTGTGCTCAGTAGATATAGGCAATAGGCTCGCTCCCTATTATGTATGACCAAAATATACGTATGACCCAAAGCCTTAACTAGGGTATTGCGATTGTAATACAACTTTGGAATATAGGCGTCAGTAATTTCTCTGTCCCATGATGGACACAATAGCAATTGTTTTGTCTTGTATCATATATGATTCATTGGACAAGGAAACTTTTAAAATGGTATCACAAAAGCAAAAACGGTATATAAATAGAAAGAAAGAAAGAAAAGTAATTTATCAGACACACCAATAAAACACAACATATTTACAAGGTAACAGTACAAGTGTTTACTATTTCTAATAATTACTATAATTAAAACAAAAAAAAACCAAACAATAAGAAAATCAAAAAAAAAATAAAGAAAATGTTGTACAGTGTGTCCAAAAGGTTCCAGCCCTGGAAAAAAAGCCGAAACCCAAGGCCTAGTTCCAGAACTGGAACAAAAGCCGAAACTCAAGGCCTAGTCACGGACGATTATTCGGCATACAGTTTATTAACATACTTAATAGTTAGAGTAAACATAATATAATGTACAATAGACAGGCAATTATATATATGTGTAGAATGGAGATCATATTAAAAACATGGATAAAATATATAAGTATATAGATATCTGTATAATAAACATAAATATATCTAGAAACGCAATATAAACAATTAAGTGCTGGATTTTTGTTCAGATAAATATAATTTCTTTAGCTGAAACCTGAAACTATTTACTTTATCTAGTTGCCGCATAAAAAATCATTTATTATATAAACTAGCTTCTACCCATGGCTTTTTTAGCTCGGGAACTGTATCTTTTTTCTGGATGAAATGTAGGCTACGTCCTACTCTGTGCCCCTGACAACGTGTATTCGAAATTACACGACGATCGGCCATGTAGTTAAGGCGTGAAAATATTACAAATAAAGTCACATTTGCATAATACCTATATATTCTCGCGATAATACAGATTTTGTTAATAATTTCTATCCCTCGAGAATTGGAATATTTTCTGAATGTAAGGTACCATTAACAGCGTGTATGCGCAGAGTATGTATGTACAGTATAAGTCGCATCAAACGCACTGGTCGCAAGCCACAATACGTTTTTATTATGTCTGGTATTCTAAGATTTGACAGATTAAGACAAGAAAATGACTAACTAAAATACTTACATTCGCATTTATAATATTAATTAGGATATAGAGTTTACATATGTAGACGTCACGGACTAAGCTGTGTAGATAATCAGCTTAGTTCGTCACACCACTCGTGCCTACTTAATATGACATTAACGGTATCATGTGTGATGCCTCACGATTTAGTAGGTTACATTGTACCACGCCTAATATCCCTAATAGGGTAAGCAAAGGTCCATTAAAGCACAATTTCACCAAGTACGGTCCATGTGAACCTATTGCCGACTCCTGGTGCCTCTACGAACCAATCAATTTAAATTTCTTTCATCCAGCAGCGATAGTTTAGTGGGAGACCGTCAGACTGCCACATATAGGTCTCGAGTTCGATCATAAGTTTCGAAGTTATGTGCATTAATTGTCGCTTGATTTAACGGCGTAGGAAAACATCGTGACGAAACCTACATGTTTCAGAGTTCTCTATACTGCGAAGATATGTGAAATCTGCCGACCCTCACTGGGCCAGCGTGGTGGACTATGGCCTGACCCTTTTTACACTGAGATGATGCCTATGCCCATCATTAGGACAGTTCAATACTGCTGATATTATTATATTTATATCAATTTAGGTCACAAAATAACTCTTATGAACATCATAGTTTACCTTATGCCATGTACATATATAAAAGCAAGGGCATAGAGAAAAACGGGCAAGACACTCACGGCTACTCTTTTCAATCGTCAATTTTACAATACTATTTATATTGCATAAGGTACTTGTAACCATGACACCATTTACCTAATACTAAACTCACATAAGCATTCAAAACACTTACCAAATTATTTTTCTAAAGTCTTTTTTGCTTATTTATGTCATTATTGTATGTAATGCTAGCGAAGAACGGAGTTCCCACACAAGCATTAACTGCATAAAAGTAGACTCTAAACACTTAACTAATGTATGTATTTGAGCCAAAATAATTTAGACGTCACGGTGGCTTTTACAAACATTCAAATAACTACACAAAGAACGACCAGACTCGGAACAGCAATTTGTCGATCACACAAATGTTTGTAGCGTGTAGCGATCAAACCCCCTTCATTTGGCGCAATGGTAGCGGCGAGGCAACCACTTAGATCACTAAGCCATTCGTGAAGTTATATTAAATTACGTTGTAGGTATAGGAATAGAGTATATAAAAAGGTTGCAAAAGCGTAGTTACGCGTTTACAAGCATAATCTATGGTAACTGATGACCATAAAGTTTTCTACATCATTTTCCAACTAAACCATGGAAATCAGTTTCGTGCAACACATATTGATAACGTAACGTAAACGCACGCGAGCGCGTTAGCGTAAGCCTTCTTACGTAATAACTTTCATACTTTCATATTGCACCGAACGCGTTTGCGTTTTCAGTCGACAACAGACACTCGGACTAGCCCGACGAGGTTGTGTGTTCAAGTGATATTATTTTTGTTTATAAAATAAAAACGGACTTTATTTTATTAAAAATGGATCGGAATAATAATTGTGGTTATAATTTTAAGTTGTTATTAAGTATTTATCAAAAGTTGGGTAAGTAAAATTTATTAAAAACATTTGTTTATTTTTTTTTAATTATGTTTGACTTTGAGGTAAAGCGTAAGTTATGACTAAGTACCTACAGGTATTTTGCACGTACACACGTATGTAGAGCTTAGTATATAGTTAAACAGATGTAGTAAGACTCCCAAGCCGGTAAAGGGTTCGATTCCCGAATCGGGAAACGTGCTACAAGATTTTTCTGGCAGAATTTCTCACGAATCAGTGTCTCGACTGTTTCGAATTGAAGGGTATATGTCGTGGTGAAATGTGAATGTGACTTTGAAGGTAGGCAATCGTGATTCTGTTATGCGGTTAAGCAACTTCGCTGCGGTCTGAATCGCGATCGGTGTCAGTTGTCATAGTTTCGATGATGAATGAACAGTATATTTACTAATATTAATGCGACATACGATTGTGTGTGCTTCTCACAATAAGATAATATTACATTGTTAATAGATTTGTTCATAGATAAGGAATGTAGATTTTTATTACCTATCGTATCGTTCATATCGATAGTTAGTTTATTCTTTTTAAGAATACCATTTTAAAGTTAGTAAAGCATAGTAGACTAATTCGCCACTTCACGATTGTTTTTGCATTGGGTCAAGTCGGTTCGATTTTCACACTATATAAAAAAATGTGATTTACTAATATTTATTCCAACTCTTTTTTACTATTCCTAATTATTGGAAAATGGCTACCAAACAAATTAATCCTTAGTGCATGAATGGTACAAATTAATTAATAATAAATAAGTACATTCTTGAATTGTACATAATATTATTTTCATTATATACAGCAATATAAGAAGTTAAACATAAAAATACGTGATGGATTATATCAATTAATATCCAAATTATTTTATTGCAGTTTTAACTGTGATTAAATTATTTTTTTTAAACTATTATCTACTGTTATACAAACTAACATATGTCATAATTTTGAAAGATAGAGGCATTCGAAATCTCGCAAGTGTAAATTAGAATTCGAATTTATTTATTTGCCAAAAAGTGTAGGTACTGTCTTAAAATTAGGATACATATCTAAAACACTTGTCATTATAGTGAGATGAAAATAATAAAGAAAATAATTTAAAATCTGTGTATCGAGTATCGTTGCTAACTGAACCTTTCGGGATTCAGGCCACGGGATGTTAACAAAATCAATAAACACAAAAAGTAGCTCAAATATGTGTTACTACTCATATTGAACTTAAGTGAAGGTGTTAGTTTAGAAAGGATTTTCAGAAACAACCAATAAACTGGAACTTTAGATATAGCTCACTTCTAGAGACGCCCGACCAACAAATTCTTGCCTTCCTAACTAATATTATAAATGCGAATGAGATTCTGTTTGTTTGTTACGCTTGCACGCCTTACCTACTCGACCGACCATCATGAAATTTCGCATACACGTTTTCAAGAGAACAGGAAAGGAAATAGGGTACCTTTTATCCAGAAAAAGGAATTCTACTAAGCTAAACTAACTTATATTTACACGATCGAAACCGCGGGCAGAATCTCGTAAGTTATAAAAATGTTTGGATGTTTTTCCCTCAGTCAAGCATAAATTACTGAAATGATTTGCATGAAATTTGGCATACAGATAGAGCATAACCTGGATTAACACATTTTTTCTCAGTATGCGTTCCCGTGGGATTCACACGGGCGAAGCAACGAGGTCTAATATATCAGTTGACAAATGAATACAAACCTATATAATTTGATACAGCGATTGTAGTTGATTTTTACGCATCGATGCATATCAAAGTAACGCGTAATAGTCGGCATTTCATTGTTGAGTGTTTAACCTTGTGATTATGTATGTCAGTAATACGAGGCGGGAGTTGACATGATTATATAGGATAGAAGTCGCCTAGTGGCAGACATACTAAAAAAGGGAATATTTAATTTTATTAACAACTAGCATTTACTTTAAGTAATAAGTTATGTCAGTAGCACTTCTTTTTCTGGATGAAAGGTACCCTTTGTCCTTTTCTGTTCCCGTAACAACGTGTATGCGAAATTACATAATGAGACAAACAAAAAAAAAAAAAATTTTTTATTTTTAAAAAGGCAACTCCTGCGCCTGGTATAAATTCTGTGTCGCGGGAGACTTTACAAACATTCAAACAACGGACACAAAGAACATCCAGACTCGGAACAACCATTTGTGGATCACACAAAGTTTTGTCCCGTGTGGGATTCGAACCCACAATACTCGGCGTAGTGGCCATCTGTGAAATCAAAATTCAAATAATATAGAAACATAAACAAACTCTCATTCTCAGGACTAATTTGCCCTCGACTTCGAATGCAAGGAATTTGGAAATATAACCTTTAAGTATGCCAAATCTCACCCTTAAGGGTAAAAGTTTTATCTTTACGTATTCTTATATTACATTATATATTCCACTAGCTGACCCACGCAACTTCTTCTTCACATGAGCATTTTCCTTTTTGTAACATTTTTCATTAATGTGCCGCTCCTATTGGTCATAGTGTGATGTTATATAGCCTATAGCCTTCCTCGATAAATGGGCTATCCAACACTAAAAGAATTTTTCAATTCGAGCCAGTAGTTCCTGAGATTAGCGCGTTCAACCAAACAAACAAACTCTTCAGCTTTTTAATATTAGTATAGATTCAATTTTATTTCTACAGTAACAACGGGACTTAAAAAACATTAAAATAACTAGACGAATAACTGTCGCCACTATAACTGTATGTGTATCACTATAATTATGCCTTGTCCGGATATCGAACTCGCTATACTTAGCGTATTAATATTTAGTTGACTCATACATAAATGCTCTCACGCTAATAGACCCAAACGAATAGGCCTTTGCCTAGGTGTATTACACCAATATTATTCCTATCTCTTTTGGTACCTCGTAATAGCGATGGCGTATGGGATGTCTATTGCCATCTACCAAGCACATCTTCCGACTCTAAACTGCTATAAATAATGATTGTATAGAAAAATCGAATTAATTTTCCCTAGTCGGGCATTGTACCCAAGATCTCGTGCACAGCGGTCGCATACATTACCGCTGCACCACCGAAGATATCCATACTAATATTATAACGCTCAGAGGAAAGATTTGATTTTTAATTTGTTTGTTTGTAAGGACTTAACTCAAAAACTACTCGACCGATTTAAAAAAATCTTTCACCATTAGAAAGCTATAATCACCGAGTAACATAGGCTATATTGTTTTTACGGTACTGTTACTAAACTAACCAACTTCTACGCAAGCATAGCCGTGGGCTAAAGATATATAAAATCCAACCTAATATTGTAAATGCGAATGTGAACTTGTTTGTTTATTTGTTACGCTTCCACGCTTTAACTACTCGACAGATCATAATGAATTTTTGTATTCAAGTTGGTAGGGGTACAGAAAAGGACATAGAGTACCTACCTTTTATCCAGAAAAAGAAACTGTACCCCAGGGACCTAAAGAATTTCAGACAGAAAAACGCAGGCGAAGCCAAGGGCAGAATCTAGTACAGAATAGGTAACAAATAATATAAATATGATGCATTGAAATGAAAATGAAATATCATCAATTAATTTGTTGTCATTATTATTATAATAAGCATAGATAACCTAGTTAGTCTAAGTCCGTGGACTGTCGAGTCAAAGGTCTCGAGTTCGAATCCACACCTTTGACATTGGATAATCACGTGTATAAATAGAAACAAAATTATCCGATACCTTGTTAGTACCGCACCGTGACGTAAGATTGCATCCTTATAGCTGATCGCTGGAGGCCAGGTTTGATTCTCAGCCTTTGATTGATTTAAGGATTGTAGTTTTAGCGATTGCAAACAAAAAACATATGATTTCTTGTTATAATAATAGGGATTTTAATACGAAATTGCCGCTTTGTATGAAGATAATCACTAACGTTGTGGTTTTGATACTAACTATTTCATATTGTTGAGTGAATTTGTTTCAATAAAGTTATTTTTATTTATTTAATCGTTTCCCTTAATTCTATGTTCAACTATCATGTAATTACGGCGAATTAAAACAAACAATATGGGGTGACACTAAACGATATAACCTTAAAGAGTCTGTCCATTACACCGTCTCATACCATGACCGTGCTGGGAACGTATCAGACACGAAAAGCAACACGATACGCCCTGCTATAGGAACTGCTGGTCGGTGACGAAACAGTCTAGTGGGCATAGTCTTATACATTTCCTTACAAAGAATATTTTATTGCCTGACTTTTCCTAGCACGGTCATGGTATGAGACGGGGTAGTGGGCAGACTCCTTTAAATACAAATTAAAGGTTATTGATATATATGTATTTTTAATAATACATGTCGTGACAACATTTACCTATTCTCGAAATATTAGTGAATTTTTAAAATAACCATTACATACATACGGCAATTTTGTAATTAAAGATCTATTTTATTAATATAGATATAAAACTGACATTGTGTCATTTTTATCAGCAAAATTCAGATGAAAGACGATAAATACAATATGTATCTCGGAAGCTGTTTCTCCGTATCATGCTTACATGTTTTTAAGAGTATATCTTTAGTCAGTTATCAGATCACTTATCTTAATAAGTCTTATCTAAGCGATTCAGATGGAAGGTATTTGATGATACCGTGAAGTATTTGATATAAGAAGGTCATGAGTTGGAATTATAATATATATTATGATCGGAATGCAAATATATTATTTAAAAGAATCTTCTTCTGCCTAGCCCTTATTATCCCAAATCACTTGGGTCGGCTTTTCTGATCTAACCGCATTTGACTGGATATTAGTTCTTACACGGAGCGGCTGCTACCTGACCTCTGCAACCCGAAGGGTAACGATACCCTAAGGCTAGACCAGTGTCAGGATATTATAGGACACTGACTTCCCAGTAAAGACCTCCATAGATGTTCATGGCATCCGGGACCGACGGCTTATCGTGCTCTCCGAGGCACGGAGCAGGCGATAATTGTCAATCAATACGCACATCATTTCGAAAAGTCATATAACTTCCGAAAGTCTGAGGCGCGACGTGGGTTCGAACCCGAGATCCACTGCATTGCAGTATGTTGGTCTCCCCACTGAGCTATATGACGAGCTAACTATATCTAGGCCGCATTTCCCAGATGTGAGGTTCGAACCTACCATACTCGTCGCATTAGCACTAACAAGTTGCCATTTAAACCACTGCGCCATACAAGTCAAGTAACATAAACATGCATTTCTAATGACACATCACCTTCCGTCATCTTGTTAATGAGTATTTGAGGTCATTCACCTCACCTGACTCATCTTTTATAAAGTATACAACTCGCGATACTTGTTTCCTCTGAAAACAACCATCCAAATAAAAGACAGGTTGGCTATACGGCCGTCATAAGGAAAAAAGACGGCTCCAACATTTTATTGCGAAATTTATAGTTTTCTATTTTTTTTATACAACCTAATGTGGCAAACAACCGTACGTCCCACCTGATGGTAAGTGGTCACCGTAGCCTATGGACGTCTGTAACATCAGAGGCATCACTTGCGCGATGCTAACCCTCTAGAAAAGAAAGTGTAAAGGAGAACGAAACACAACTACTGTTGTGTTTCGTTCAGTAAGTGAGAGCGCCCGCTCCTTCTCCTTCACACTTTCTTACTGAATATTGCTATTTCATGTCGATATTTTGTGAGAGGGTAGTCCTTCTCCAGTCGAGCCGGTCCATTCATGCCGAAATCAGCGAGGCTCTACTATTCAAATTATTAGGAATCAGTACAAAAAGAAGCATCTGCCAGAATATTAATTTAAACAAAATCTGATACCTCTTTTCTCTTATGACGGCAGTATGGCACATGATGTATCGAGAATCCAAGAGATTTTTTTAAATGATTACTTGGTATTCGGGCTTTAACAGTAATAGGATTCTAGTTAAGGAGTCTGCCCACTACCCCGTCTCATACCATGACCGTGCTAGGAACGTGTCAGGCAAAAAAATATTCTTTGTAAGGAAATGTATAAGATTATGCCCACTAGACCGTTCCGTCACCGACCAGCAGTTCCTATAGTATATGCGTATCGTGTTGCTTTTAGTGTCTGTTACGTTCCTCTAGCACGGTCATGGTATGAGACGGTGTAGTGGGCAGACTTCTGTAAGACATACATAATATGGGAGGCAGAATAGAATTACGTCCGCATTTCGTCAGAAGCGATAGCCTAGTGGGAGACCGTTGGACTGCCAGGCAAAGATCTCGAGTTCGATCCCAAGGTGGCGCATCTCTGACTTTGCCAAGTTATATGCGTATTAAATAATTAATTATCGCTCGCTTTAAAGGTGAAGGATACCTCTTACATATTTGCGATTTCTCCATAATGTTCTCGAAGATATGTGAAGTCTGCCAAGACGCACTGGGCCAGCGTGGTGGACTATGGTCTGACTCCTTCTCACCATGAGAAGAGGCCCGTGCCCAACAGTGGGTCAGTTTAATAGGGTTGATATTATATTCGCTAGACGCGAAAAATAAAACAATTTAAAGGTGCACCTCATAGTGTGTGGGTCTATTGTCGTCTTCCAGATACAGTGCCAGACTCCGTGTTGCTACTGATAATTAATTTCTTGAAAAAAAACCCGATAATACTTAGCCCGAGAATCGAATCCGAGACCTCATGCACAGCAATTGCATTCACGACCGTTGCGTTACCAACTTAGTCTACCTACAACCAAAAAAAAATTACCTATTTATAATTTTGGTATAGATTCTTCTCATCTTATTATATATTAAGCCTGAAGTCGTCCTAACCGACCATGCGATGTTTTTCATTTTTATTTATGCGGTTATTCTCTCAGCAGACGAGAGCTCCAAGGCTGAACGCACGACGTATCCCAAGGCTGGTCTGATCCTTCGCACCGCTACCATGAAGGACAGCGTCTCCAGTGACTCCTCGGCACATGCTGGTTAGTATATACCCTAAGTTAACCAATCAATTGTTGGAATGTCAGCCATAATTGAAAACCTATTGTATACTGGCCGTCGGGGTGCCGCGATTACTCAATAGGTTAAGTGTACCTGCAGCATATTTACTTTGTAATAGTAGAAAACCCGGAACAGAAGAGAGTGCCGTACAGTTCTAAATGGTAAGATCACAACATGTCCTCCTTCAAATGAGGTTTAAAGAGAGTACTACTATCATGGTAAGCAACGGCATAGATGTGTAGACTCCTGATATTACTGAAATCTAAGAGCGGTGGTTAACAATATAACTAGTAGGACCACTACATAGTCTGCCATTAAAAGTAATAAAATGTTAAAAAAGAAGCGCTAATATTATTAAGTAACAAATAAATTATAATATAGACAAATATATATTGCTAAATGTTTAAAAAATATATAGTAACTAAGAATAAATACATACAATAAATTTAAAATTTAAAAAACCCCCGACACAATATTCATTTGTTACCTATATTGAACAATTATAATTTGTGGAAATATGTAATATTCTGGTGGCGGCCATCTTGGATTTGAAATTTATCATAGTGTATAGTATTCTACTAGTCAAGCCCTTTCATTTGATACCCATATTGAGGGAGTTGTGAAAAAATATGTAATTCACCATTTTGTGGTGGCGGCCATCTTGGACCGATTTTTATCAAACGTAGCTAAGAACACTCTCGACTAATTCACCTTTCAAACAAAAAAAACAAAATTAAAATCGGTTCATCCGTTCGGGAGGTACGATGCCACAGACACACACACACACACACACACACACACACACACACACACACACACACACACACACACACACACACACACACAGACACGTCAAACTTATAACACCCCGTCGTTTTTGCGTCGGGGGTTAAAAATAAGTAAGGCAAGCCCAGCCTTCTGATGACGCAAAGTGACAAATAGCCGTTATGAAAATTCTCTGAAATAAGCCTGTATAATTTATGGATTGATTTTTGATCTCGTATTTTGTTCATACTGGAAATAAACCAGTAGAAAAATTGCTGGCATAGGAATCTTGATGAAATAGTTAAGAAAGAGACAACGTTTTATTTAGCCTTGCTGCCTAATACTTAATTATACTTGCTGGTATAGAAGCTTAAGTTTGGGATTTATTGTAAGGAAATTCAGAATGACAACAAAAAACATAGCTTCCTTCCATATATTGGGCACATCAAATATGTTTTCTGATCTAAACTACTTTGAAGTCTTTACTTACATTAAGTTACTGTTTCGTAGGTTTAACACGCACCGACAGTGAACACAGCCTAGGTTCAGCAGAAGACACGGTGGTGACCACGGAGCGGTGCGAGGGCGGCGTGAGGACGGTCACCACCACCAGAACACACGGCCACGTCACGCACGGACACACCGGGTCCAAGGCCGAGAGGGTCCAGAGGGAAGAGCGGTCCTTCCTCGACAGCAACACTAAAGTGACTGGCGTGCAGGACATACTGACCAGGATGAAGAATGCTGACATAGGTAAGTGTGAGATGACTTTTCTTTTCCCCGATAGATAACAATTATTATCTATTCACTTTTTATTACATGAATAAAGCAGTGCTGATCTTGGGTTATTCGAATCTAATAACTTTTGTCTGGCATTTACGGTTGAATGTAACCTTATCCTGCTCATATTATAAAAGTCTGCAAAAATGTTTATAGTGTTGTTAGTCAATCAAGAGTAAACCATTGCGCGTTCACCGAATTTGGATAAAACTTAATTCACTGATGTATCATATCCTAAATTAGCTCAGAGATTGTTTTTATCCCGGTATGCGATCCAGTGGGTTTAATGCAACTGAAGTTACAATCTAGTAATGAAAGATGTTTCTTGGTTTGATATGTTTATTAGATCAACATGCTTTTTTTAAATGACGTAGTGAATGAATGAAATGAATTTAGGAAACTTATTTTTAAGTAGAACCACGTGAGCGAATACCACGGGAAAATCTAGTTGACTATACTTGTAACTTAAAATACTTATAGTCTAATCATTTAGAAAATCTATTACTTTAATAAGTGAATAAGCAAACGAAAGGAAATCATTTAGATGAGATAGAAAATGCACCCATAGGCTGCGGCTCCCTTGCTATCAAGCTAATAATAGTTTTTAATTTTTACAACATTAGTTGTTTATAAGAAATATACATGTATTAACAGTATCTACATTTGTTTTATATGTCTTTGCTACTAACTAGGCCATGATAGATGTCTTGTCTCCATTCTGATCGTGGTTGCTTGTCCCTCAGTGATTCAAGAAGGCGACACCTCTGAGGACACGGAGGCGCGTGCACTGCTGAACAAGTTCCTCGGAGCCACCGTGCTGATGGCCGGCATGCAATCCTACGTCACGGAGAAACCCACCGGGAAGGTCGTGGTCAAACAGGTCAGTCTTAGCTATAAAAATCATTTGCAATTTATAATATCATGTGTATGTCACGGCTTGCAAAATACAACAACAAACTATGACATGAATTTCGATATAAAAATTGTCTTACGCGAATCATATACATTAATATAATATAATTAATAAACTATGGATTTTATTGTGTTGTTAATTTAAAAACACTATGTAAAATTGAAAGTGTAATCCTAAATCTAAATAGCTTGAATAGTAATAAAGTTAAACAGTAGTAGTTTAATAGTTACAAAATTTTGTAATAATAATGCTTTAGATAAATTTCAATTTCAATGAACTTTGAAGTAGTGATGGCTGGCACATGAATTACATGTGCTAAAACAAAACGAAGGAGTATTTACTTGCCATGCGCGTGACACAAATATGGTAATGTAAGCACCTATATAAACAACGGATTATGTGCAAATATATAGATGACTATCAGGACCTAAATAGAGTTTATATAATTATTTTATGTGTAGCAACTCGGTGTTTAGAATTAGCTGTCCAAGATATACAAGCGCCAGTCATGTTTCGTCAGCGTATTTAAAATTAATATAATTAAATATTTATACTGTCAACGTCGGTCGGTACCCTTGTATGACGAATTCATGTGCCTTAAATATCATCTTTCAAATAATATGTATAATAAGCATCATAAGCTAATGGAAAGAAGTCCTACTATATAGCAATATTTTAAAATACCTTGTGTAATAGATACAGGGCGACGCGCATAAAAAATATAAACATCTGGGTAGTACAAAGAACCACAGAGTCTATAGCGGTCAAACCGCGAGGTAAACCAACAGAAATTTCTCCTCTGGTTCTGAATCTATCCCGTAGATTAGATCTTTAGATTCTATTCCGTTACGAAACAATCTGAGTTCTTTGTTGTTTTAATGTTTATAAACTCGTCTATGACAGGCATTATTCCACAAGCAGAGTACTTCTTACTTTCCATTGTCAATTATTCTTATACAACACCTATTCCCAATAATGTTTACGACTTAACAAGTAATATATGAATGTCTCACGTATAACGGTAGTCAGTACAAACAGGCTGCATAAATAAAAGTTTTCGCAGAAGCACGTGAATAATAGAATATTGCGACACGTGCTTCTGAGCTCATAGATAGCTGTTTGAAAATGATTGACAGCTGGTGTATAGAGGCATTCAATCACCGCTAGGTTCCAAGACTTAGTACAAAGGTATAACGTACCTTCACGAACGTGTTGGCTGTTATGACATGACTCATGTGTTATGGTCTAACTTAAGGAATGGAGAGTACGCATATCGAAAGGGTAGGCAGTTGAGTATTGTATCCAAATTTCTTTAGGTATGGTTTTAAGTGCCTCGTAATACGGGCGAGTATATTGCCTACCCAGCACAATTCCAGACTCCGTAGAGCTACTGAGAATTGTATGACAGAGTCAATTAGGTACTCTGTGCTCCAACCCAGCATCGAAACTGTAACCTCATGCGCAGCTGTTGTATTCACTACCGCGTGGTTTAGGATGACCAGCAAGTAAATTAAAGAGGCATTTTACAATAAACAATTTCGTTGACCCTCTAGGTTAGATGAAGTGTAACTGCTGATTGCAAGGTCTTAGGTTTAATATTTAAAAGGGCAATTCTTGTTTCGTTTATCTGTCAGCAAATTATAATATAGAAATGGGGAATATGCAAGACACCTTTTAAACATTTAAAAGGTGTCTCGCATATTATTTCTGCTAGTTCTATTAGCGGAATACTGTTATGGCTACCAGACCTTTTTTATACCGTAGCAAAACGAATTAATTTAGGCGTACCTACTTTTACCACGGGAAAAGGGGAGCGAATAGGTTATATCAGGCTCACACGGAGAAAGATGGAAGGTCCGGAGTACTACCGACTAAACCTTACCACGGTATGCAACTCGCTGCCTTGAATGGTAGGTGGGCCGCTGGAACTGAAACTACATACAACAGAGACCATCGCTACCAGACCTGCCGTGGTGTTGGCAGCATGATTATATGATAATGTGGTTATAATATAATTACTTTAGTTACTAACTTGCCAGCGAAAACTTTCATCAAAGTAATTTTATTTCACTTTATAGTTACTGCTCACGTTAAATTAGTTTTTACAATATAATTATTATCGTGGTTAAAATCTGTTTACATCTTTTCACTTAATCTTAAATTACGATTAGTTTTCAGCATCCATGGCCACGGGGAAAACTTAGACGTTAACTTTCTTAACTTCTTGTAACATTTTTATTTACACTTTGTTAATATTTCTTTATTTGCGCTCAATGTACACTTCCATAACTTCTTACCCATTGAAAATATATTTCTTAATTTCTTTATCCAAATGTAGTGAGCATAATTTACAAATTTGATTGATTAGTCATATTCGAATCTTATAAAGACACGGGCTAATTTATTTTTATACATTGGCTAATGAGCGTACACGGCTGCCCAATTTCAAATCCCGGTTCGAGCAAAACAAAATAGTTATTAGATTTTTCGTCAGTAATACTCAGTACCAGCCCGGAATGACCAAATTTTGTGATGATGTTAGATCCCCCATGCTATGCCTCGGAAAGTACGTAATGCTGGTGTTCCTACACCTGATATCTCTGTTCCAGTAAGGTCGTATTGGATACCGTCTCATCGGACTATGAGAACAAAGGAGAGTGCCAAAAACATGTGCGCTGCTCCACATATAGTTGATCAGAGTCCGTTGTTTCAATGTATGCAGTCCCCCGCGACACTAGAATTATTACAAGAATAGGAATTAAAAAAATATATATCTTTATATTATCATGTTGAAGAACTTGAGTGCACATGGTGTAATCTTACAACGTACATTAGTAGTGTCATGTGAGGTGATGTACAGCTGCGGTTGGCACGAGACGTAAAGCGTATGATTCACGCGCATATGCGCCTAAACGATTGTGCTATTTACTTTTGTATCTACCTTGTAAATGGTGTGTTGGTTGTAGCGTATAGAATTATGCCTGTTTTCCCGTAGACAGAGACTAAGGATTTCTATTTGATTATCATCCAGCCTTATCTGTGTTGATATACCTATGTAGTTTAAGTGGTCGTCTTGTCAATACCATTGTGCTAAGTTCGGTTCAATCTCCACACGGGACAAAAAATTGTGTGATGTAGAAGTATATTATTTTAAGTCCCTTGCTTGAATGTTTGTAAGTCTGCCGCGACAAGCAGAAATTATTCCTAATCCAGGATGAGTCTTTAAAAAAGAATTGTGATAAAGCAGTGTTTTAAATGCTTATAAATAAATATTCTACCACATACACACAACACCATCTAGCCCAATCTAAGCAGAGCTTGTACTATGAGTACTAGACAATGGATAAACATACATATATACATTTTTTTGTAAATACATACATATTATACATAGAAACACCCAGACCAAGACAAACATCCATGTTCATGCACATAAATGATTGACTTGTGCGGGAATCGAACCCGCGACCTCATGCACAGCAGTCGCATTCACTACCACTGCGCCACGGAGGCAGTTATATATCTATTTAGTATTAGGTAAATGGTGTAATGGTTGCAACCTTTACAAGTACACCTCTTTTACGCTCAATAGGGTAGCTAGAGACTACGGATTTCTACGTGCTATTATCCAGTCATATCTGCTTGGCTTTATACATACTAACTACATAACATGTGGTTAGAGAGAGACCACGGCTTTCTACTATAAGCCAGGCATATCTCTTTTGCTATATTCAATGTCATTACCTTCTTAATATGCACACTCAAGTGTTTAGCATTATCGTAACCTTGCATATTTTAGCATGTCTCTGAGCTGGTCGAAAATTGTTCCCATATCTTCCTCGAATTACCCTTTCATATTTGCCTTATATTATTATGTACTTTCGTGATACGTTAGTTGTAAATCCTACCACATATATGTGTATATATGTGGAAAGGGCTATGACTATATATTCTTCCACCTATATCCCCAAAGAGGAAAGCATATTTGTATTAAACTTACGATTCGCCAACTATATTTGTAGGTTCCACGTAATAGAGGGCGACCTTAAAGGAATGATACCGAGAATTTCTAGCCAAGAACCCCAATAACACTTTACCTAACCCTGGAATCGAAACTTAAACGTCATGCACAGCAGTCACACTATCAGTAAGCCACTGAGACATTTAAATAGAAACTTGTTTATTAACATATTAGCTGTCTCCCGCGGTTTTATTCACATTTATGAATACTGCTCCGCTTCTATGATTTATAGCGTGATATTATATATCCTATGTCACTTCTGAATAAATAACCTTCCTAATAGTAAAATAACGATTAAAATTGGTCTAGTAGTTTTAGAATTTTACTTACAAACAAAAATATAAATATTTTCTCTTTATAATATTTATGTAGATAAAAGCTCTCGCCAACCCTGACTCTGTTTGCAATCTATAAATACATCAAAGCTCCATATAGGGTCATCAGCTGTTCTGATCGCAACAACATACTGTCCAAGTGTTGTGGCGAATGAAACGATGATGTATTTGCGCACAAGCACACACTACACGCGCAAATTCGCGCGCGTGGAGTGCGCACGCGCATCGAACTGTTTATTTATCATTTACGCGTTAGCCAGCAATGTAGGGCAATGTTAAAAGTTTTAGAATGTTTCTAAACATGTTAAGTATAGTGTTTATATTTCTGCGTGCACGCAAGTTTTTTTGTAATTGTAAGTATTTGCACGATTTGCGCAATGATTTAGCGGTAACATAGTTTTAGGGTCAGATAGACGCAGAGCTCCCAAGTTCGAACCTAAGGCGCACATCTCTGACTTTTCGAAATTATGTGGTTTTAAATAGTTACTTATCGCCCGCTTTAAGGAAAAAGAAATACATCGTGAGGAAACCTGCATGTCTGCGAGTTCTCCATAATGTTGTCGAAGATATTATGTAAAGTCTGAAAACCAGCATTAGGCCAGCGTGGTGGACTATGGCCTAACCACTCTCACGTCTCTCACACTGAGAATGGGGTCGTACCCAGCAGTGAGACAGACTAATACAGGGCTGATATTATTATAGTCACTGCTAATGCGTAATGCCGGTATAGAACAAATTTTGTATGGTTTTTTGGATAACTCTAGTTGTTACGAGTGTGGGGTATCGATGAATATATGTCTATTATTTTTGCATTAGTCAAGTCCCATGCTTTACAATATACCTACATATATTTTCCATGCAGCCGCTTACGATAAACATTTTAATTTTACTAGCTTTTGCCCGCGGCTTAGCTCGCATAAAAGTAGGTGAAGTTAGCCAAGAAGGGCTCGGAGTAACGATTTGTGGGCCCCGAGCCATTCGTAGGTCTCTCTGAGAGTACCGTCAAGGCAGCTTTGAATGCACATGGCAATGACAAACACAGGCTAGAGTGAATGGCCCCTAGGGGTCTGGTACACTCCAAGAAATTCATTGCAAACAGAGCCACGGGCTTCACCCGGAAGTTCTGCGGGTACAACAAGGGCCAAATACGCCTGCTCACAGGAGCGTTTACTGTTAATTTTGGCACCAACGACTTTCTTTGCAGATTGAGATTGTCAAACAATTCGATCTGCAGAGCCTGTGGTGAACAAGACGAGTCCATATCACACCTACTGTGTAAATGTGACGCGTTGGCCGAACTAAGGATGGGTCTGATGGGATTGGCATATCCGAACCCTGAAGACTTCAGGCTTCTCCCTCTGAAGTGTACGCTGCGACTGATGCAGTACATTCATAGGGAGATAGCTCAGGGATAAACCTCGGGGCCGACACAAAAGATCCCACTGGGTCGAACTGTCGCCGGTCTACACTGACTGGCCCCCGAATAAGATAAGATAAGATAAGGTGAAGTTAGGTTGGGCGTAACAGTATTTTTAAATTAAAATACAGCCTATACTACTCGGTGATAATATAGCTTTCAAATGGTGAATCAAATCTTTTCTCTTTATTATATTAGTACCTATAGACTAATATCTATATATTAATACGTGAAGCAAAAACTTTGTACCCCTTTTTGCGAAAATTGCGCGGTCGGAGGAGTATGAAATTTGGCACAGTTAAAGTTTATATGGAGAAGGAGGGGCGAATCCTAATATTTTTATATAATATGCATTATAAATACATTAAATTAATGAAAAACACTACACGCACACAACCATGCATTTGACACACGCAGTCTAATCGCGTTCGTAGTATTTCGACATTGTTCGTCGTGCAATTCTTTGTAACTATGGTTACCTATACCTTATTGACATGTAAAGAGAAAAACAGAAAACAAAGTAGCAAGCTTAGGAATTTTGGTTGAATTTTGACCACTAGGCGACCGCTAGTAGATAATGAATAATTATGCTTCGATTCCCATACGGGTTAAAAAATGTATGGCCTACTAACTCTGAATTAGGAAATCTATATTTATAAATTTTTCTTATAACTCGTACTTTTGTAATATTTCTGTGTCCAAGAGACTGTACCAACATTGCACTATACATCACTAGATTATGCCCGCGGCTTCGTTTGCGTAACTGTAGGTTGAGATAAGATAGTAACAGTCCTTTTTAACACGCATTTATTAGCTTGGTATGAATCTATGAATCTATGTAACGGATTCTTTGAACGTGATTTTCACCCCTTTCAAACTGACTGATTGATTTGAAACTTTGCACACTTATCGAGGACCGATGACAATACAATAATTTAGAAGAAAAATAATAGTTTAAAATAATAAAAATAAATAATAGTTTAAAAACTATAAAGAAAAACTGAAAGGCACCCAATGTATTTTGTACCCCTAACAACGTGTATGTGAAATGTTATGATGATCGGTCGAGTACCTAGTTAAAGCGGAGGTCAAGCGTAACGAACAAACAAACTCACATTATAATATTAGTTAGGATTTTAAACAACAAACACAAAATTGTTCTAATGTATTATAACAATCTCATTATATATGTACATAATTTCTATTAATACTAGTCTAAAAAGCGTTTCACAATCATCTTCATTCCATAACTATGCTTACTTTGTTATAAACATACAAAGATATGTTAAAACAATTCCCGCCATCCAAGCATTTGAGGAGAATAAATAAATCCGTTTGTTTGCCGATTCTGTGCCAACACATATTAGCAACAATCATTATTGTCCGAGTCACTTAAATTTGCCGAATTTATCGTGAATTTAGTAGGTAATTAATCAGAACATTTCTATAACACATGCCGCTTTTTTTCTTACCAAAGTGGTTTTCGACTGCTAAAACGGCGCAATGGATTAAGCGGTCACCTCCCTTCTAGCAGTTGGGATATTCCAAAGAGGCAGGCAGAGGTGTAATATACCGCCATATTGCTGCTATGTTTTTATATCCGACATAATAGAGGGCAAAGTTCAAGACATAGTCCTACTACTAAAATTCCTAAGACACATTGGAATTGAACACAGAATGACGCCGACCACGCAAACTTAAATATGCTACGAAAACAGATCTTTAAACTTTCTCTTTTTATAGCAAATTTGGGCAGTATTATTATTATTATTTTGTTTGCCGATGGAACGAATCAAAACTATATATTTTGTGCAACGCTGCCTCGTTCCGTCGTTAGGTAATATTACAATAATACTGCTATAATAGCTCCAAGCATAACAACATGGTTTCAATATAATATCCTCTTTTTCTAACAAATATTTCACAACAGTTTCCCGCCACGCATAACTTAATTCACCATTGAATTCGATCAACAAAATAGTAAAGGAAAACCACCGAACAAAAATGCGTAAAGCTTCTCTCGAAACCGTATCTATATTTTATAGTTGATACAATTTTACGCGGTACGCTGATGGTACATAAATATCGATTATCGAATGTAGATGCTAAAAATATATTTATTTACGTATTATTTCAAATTTAAAACAGAATATAGCCATATAAGGAGATATGAAACTACTGAACATGAATCTTCATGTTTATTTAAAATACTGAAAATCCATGTACTATTTTATCGATTTAAACGCGAAGTTGTCGCCGATATAAGGCTCTCACCTGCGGCCGCGTTAGTCGGGTAGCCTACAAAGCATTACTACGAACTAGTAAACAAAGCTACGAGAGGCATACGAATATTGCCGTTTTAAGCCACGCGTTGTAGCGCGGAAAGCGACGAAAATCCTATGCAAAAATAACACGCCCGGACCGACATTTCACTAAACACTATATAAAAAAGTCACAAAGCACAAAATATAGCACGCAATAATCATCGTTATAGTATTTTAAATGGGAGGGGTTATACGCCAGATTCGCCTGTAAGGCTTACAGGACTATATTTGGCTTCGTGACGTCAGAACGAGCCGCGCGCGCAGTCTGTCCCCGACTCCCGCGCAACCGGCACGCTGCCGAACGCCATGAAATTGAACATATTATGCTAAAATGAACCATAATATTATGGTAAAATAAAATTATTTAGTGCAGTAATACCGAGTAAAGCCCGGTGTAGACTAGTGATTGGATTAAGGATTTTATGAAAAATATTCTTCTCTACTTTTTGTGGTGAGTTTACACTTGACAATTTTTTATTTTTTTAATATATATTGCATACTTTTGTACATGATTATATTTTTTATGTTTGTGTTTTTTAATTTATTTTTCTGCCTTATTTTATTAATTTTTATATTAATATTTTATTAATTTTATATTAATAAAAATAAGATTAAAATTAACCAATAATTATAATAAGATTGTGCTTTAGTAAAATTGTGCTTTGGTTAAATCCGCGCGTGACGTCACAATGCCCGGACTTTGAACTTAAACTCTAGAATAGAACATACTGGTACCTACTATTTCTACACAAAAAAAAACTAACAAGAACTGTTTTTGGCCGTCTCTAAACTTATTCCGCCACTTTAACTTTTTGCTGAAAATGTCTATGGTATTATAAATCAAGCATGTTATTCGACCCTGCTTCTAAAGCGTGCTTTTTGTCGATGACATACTCTATCCATCGGTCTAATATTAACTGACCTTATACTAGACAAATATTTAATTAATAAGCTTAACTAATACATAAGAAGCCTGTGTAATAGAAAAATATTAACTAATCGTTTAAAACCTTTTTTAAATATCTAAAACCCAACTACGCACAACATACTCCAAGTATCCGATATAGGTTAGTAATAATAAATAGGTTATTGGCCCGCGGCCTACAAATACCGCTATTCCTCATTTCTAAATATTCTCAGCTTACAATGTTTGGATGCTGAAACAGACTGCACTGATACTTCAAACTACATAACAATAATACCATTAGAATGTATTTATATTCATACTTAAAGTTTATAAATAAGAATGATGCGCAAGACTACTGAAATTACAAGGCATACTCATGTTAATAAAGAAGATGATTGGGATGTAACTCGAGCCTAAAACCTCGTAATTAATTTAATCAAGAATCATTTATAATGGACCACCCAGCCAAACACAGCTGGACTGAAGATACATTAAGTTTACTCTGCGTAAATATTGAGTCTAATAGTAAAACCTTGAGAGGCAATCTGCGAAAACCCACTTACCATAAAACCTTAGTTGCATCATCACTAAATGCTGGGATAAGAGTAGATAGCAAAGGTAAATAAGACGCGATAAAACTCGTAAAAGTTCTTTAAGTTCAACTATCGTAACATCGCCAATGTTAGTTTAAGTACCTTAGTCAAAAGTTTCGTATACCGTATACAAAATACGCGAGAAAATATCTTGCTAATACTGTTATACAGTTGGATATCAGTGTCTAAAAAATAGCATACTTATGTTACTTGAGGGTAATGTAGCGTGCTGCTTTCTTTTCCGAAAATAATTCTTAGATTGGTTGAACAGTTCAAAAAGTTAGCACTTATATTCAAACAATCAAGCTAATGTTGCCACTTTATAATAAAAGTAAGTATTAGAAATAGACCCAATAATAATAATTAATTCCAACTCTCGGATTTAATGAGAATTTTTACAAAAACACACGACTCAACATAATTATTCTATGTAGTAATCGACCTACACTCAGGTGGGCTGTCAAATATGACATTGTGTCTGTCAAACGCACGTCAACTGGAGGTCAACGTTGCGCCACTTCGTCGCCACAGTTATGCAACTGAAGTTTAAAAACAAATAATACTAAGCCTATAAATAATTTTGCCTTTCTTTTTGTGTAATGCTGTCGGGTTTTACAAATATACTGGTGACAAAATAGACGAAAAACTAGTCTTGATTTAAAAAACGTTGTGAGAATTTAAGAGTCAAGCAAAATGAATAAGGATTGCTATTTAATATAATTCTACATTTATGGTCAACGCTTAAAACAACTTGAATAGTAAAAAATAAAACGAAAAATGGTGTATGGACACACATTAACATCGGCTATTAAACCACTTATACCATAATTAATAGTAATCATTTTCATTATCAATTGACACAAATTTTCTTCGTAATTTCAAGTAATAACGCGAACCAAACTAACGTTTATCGCAAAACTTAAATACTACATTTCTTTTTCCACATAAAAAATAACATTCCACCACCACAAATGTACAATAACGGTTTCACTGGCAAACAACTCGACGAAATAACTTCATCATTAAACATTTTCTCCGCAAATTACCGGTGCCAATCTTGTCCGTAACAAGCTACAAGAACTCACAATAAGCTGTCAGAGTCCACCATTACAGTCGGTAGAAAACAGCTCAAAACAAATGATATACTTGCTATTTATTTAACTACATAATTCGCGATGATTGACGTTAAGGGTTTGTTCAGACAGGACAACCTATGAAAGACTGCTTAGTCGGTTACGTTATTTGCTAACTGTTTCTTGCCAATTATATAAATTTCTTAGTTTATGAAGATGTTTGGCTGTATTTCGCATAAACTGTTAAACAAATGTGGATGAGAGTAACTATATTCTAGGTTACCACAGATAATACTGTTTAACAGATATAGGAATGCTGAAGGATTCACGCTGCCACGGATAGAACCTAGTTTAAAATAAAACATTTATCCACTTAGTCAACGATTGCTTAAAAGATACTTAAAACGCACGCTTGTAAATCTCTAAAGAATTGGGCAGATGTGTATCGAACTTGCAAGGAAGTCTTTCTTTTTATACAGTACTGTAATTTTCTTACGAGTTCTAATTGAAACATTCTTGTTTAATTGATATTATTAGATATGAATACGTGCTATTTCAAATTCAAAAGCTGTACGCTTTCAGAATCAGCAACTAAATGATACAAAATTGTATCCAGGTCTGCACAAAACGTGACAACCGTAGACGGCAGCGGTTATATTAAATTATATTATTTTCTTAATACTATGGTATTATTACGTTTCTCTACTTAACCGTAAATCAACGGTAGTAGATACAAATTTAACGACAGGAACGGTTTAATTTTGAATGTCAATGTGCTAGTAATGGCTAAACTGGTATTCTTCACACAAACAGCACTAAAACAATAAAGAAACAGAGAGGAGACTGCGAATAAACATTAAAAAATATGCAAATAAAAATGCAGTATCGGCAATCCCTTCCTTTTTTCATCTTTTTAGCAATCTGACTGGGAATGTTATAGATTATCTAGTTTTTATTTCAGCCCTTGTAGTATTATTGCGTGGTAGGACTTCCAAAGCTTAAAGCGTGCTATGTCAGAAGTAGACTCTGTAAAGCAGAGTCTACTAAGTTAGTGATACTGATATTGCAAACATCCACAAGCTACTATAGCCATACATCGCCAAACATTCCGAATGTTTTTTCTCTTAATAGTAAAGTAAAGCATTTAAGTATTTGTTTCATCCTATCCATTCGTTGGCCATATTCTGCCAGCAAAAATCGCGTATAAAAGACATCCTTCGATGCAAGCCTGCGAACTAAATATTCTTTTAAAGATTACTTTTAATTCGGATAACGAATTACTAGTTTCCCTGTTTCCCCTCCAGCTAAGGTTGAAAGCTTTTTTTAGAAGTGAGTTTATGTCGATAGTGCAACGGCCGGGATTTGAAAACGAGCAAATCCAATGCTTATGAGTTTATTTAATTATTACCATATCATCTTAAGAACATATATGATTACTTTCATTTAACTTTCGCATAATCCAACATCATTTAATTACATTATTGTTCAAACATTACATAAACCTACCAATAAACTGTTAAGTAAACATGACTACTTAAAAAGCCTGCTCAGACTGGTCTTGAAGCGATGATAAGCACATTTGTACATCAAAAGACGTAATTCTGAGAGAGTGTTTCACCTTTCTTAAGTCACGTAATATTGTCACTTCTATAGATTTAATGTTTGTTTGAAGCTTACTAAAGAATATCTAATTAACGTCTTTGAATGGTTGAAAGAGATTGATGACACTTGTATGAGCTTATAAATCGTAGTACCAGCATTGAGAAGTATATTATGTATATGGCTTCGCTTGCATTCGCTTCAACTTCACTTACCTACTCGTATTATATGCATAACTTCAGTTTTAGTTAACGGAATTATATGTATCTGACTTGTAGTTCCAGAAGATTAGATGTCCGAATTTATTTTTTATTTGAAGTATATGTGTTTTGTTGCGTCGTTTCTTCTGCCTTCGTTATGTTTGGCGGTGACTGTTAACTATGTAACGCAGTAATTAATAATAGCATTAAATTTTCTCTTGCTACAGTCGTAGTTTCAAGAACGAGGATAGCCGTATGTATCATTTCAGTTTATATGCATGTATTTAAATTAACTTGCTTATTAATTGTCACATTTTTATGCGTTTATCCTAGCGAAATATACGTAATTAAGACTGTGTTCTACAGTTTGACCAAGCCCGGAAGCCTTCGAAAACAATAATTAGAGACATGCGCATTTCTTCAAGACATTTTCTCACACCATTAATCTGCCAGCTAATCATACCGTATAAATCATAAATATTGTGTCTGGACGCCGGCGTCCTTACACCGACGAACGTATTAAAGCGAAGAAATTCACGAATGTCTGAGTTTTGAGTTTCAACTGACGCGGACGGCTTAATTTGTAATTAATCATCATACATAGGTACAGAGGCTTACGCCTATATTTGCGAAATACCCATATTTTGGCGGCTAACGTTCTCAAGATCTACGTAATAGACGGCCAGTCTTACCTAGCTACTTACCGGGCACCGATGCTGGTTAATACTAAGATTATTCTACAGTACAACCCAATAGCACTGTGCCGAACCCAAAACCTTATCGCAAAGACTAACGCTACACCATCGAAGTAATGAACTCTAACATCTTGAAGCAATATTTTGTTGAGACGCGGAACAAATATTGGTCCAGATTATTATTTCGACTGTAAGTTGTCAATCTAACAGTCGACAGAGACTAGGTTTTAGAATAAACTACATATTACTGTTTCAAATATATTTTATGTTGATTTTATAGTGACGTAAACCCACATCATTTTGCGTCAATAGAACTAAACCGAGCTCCCATTACAGTGCCGTGATTATATTTAAATGAAAGTTTATGTGTCCGTCGTAAACATCTCGATAATCTTTATATACATAAATCTTCCGTGCGTGTGTTTGTAATTAAACTCCTCCTAAATGGCTGGACCGATTTTGATGAAATTTTTTGTGTGTGTTCAAGTGGAATCGAGATTTTTTTTTTTTGTGTGTATTCCGAGCAACGTCTGTCGGGTTCGCTAGTTTCTATACATATATGTTTTATATCAAGGGGATAACATGATAACATGACGCTTGATTTTCCTCTAAGGATTAAGCAGTGATGTACCTATAGTGCACATGATTGCACGCATGGCGTAGTGGTTTAAGTGGTCACCTCGTCACTGCCACTGCGCCGAGTGCTGTGGGTTCGAATCCCACACAAGACAAAAAAATAGGTGTTCCACAAATAGTTGTTCTGAGTCTGGGTTTTCTTTGTGATCATTGTTTGAATGTTTGTAAAGTCCCCCGCGACACAAGAATTATTTGTAGAGCAGAAGTTATATTTTTTGAAAAAGAAAAAGTGTCATCGGCTACTAAGACCAGTATCTCGGTCACCTACTGCAATTGTCTCAGCAGACTTACTGTTAGAAAATTCCCAGCATATTAAAATTTATTTTATAAGCATTGCCCAAGCTAAGAAAGATAGTAAATTTTAACAGAGGACAAAGACATCCCATCTCTTCAACGCTCAATCACGATATGTAATATTCTTAAGAAGATCTCAACCATCTGAATCTGAACGAACAGAACAGTTATATATGAAGAAAACATGACAAATTAACAGACAATAGTTATTTTTATACAATGCTTAAACTTTTGGCTTCTTTCCTGTCTTTTGTACTGACAAGAAAGGTAAAATATTCGCTCATAAAGAAATTGGCGATTTCAATTGAAGACAGACATCGACTGACTTCATTTTCTTCGTTCTTAAAAGAAATATCAGAAATTGAACTACTTTATACGAATTTTACTGCGGCATATTAAAAAATACATTTATATTTATATTAATACTTTCCTGACGGTTCGTTTGCTTTTTAGCAGTCATGGTCACGGAGAGACTAAGATGGTGGTCGTCTCATTGTCTTGAAGTATAGTTATTTCAAAGTATGCAAACCATGATTTAATATTTCGTGATCCTATTTATCCAGTATGAACTCTAAGTACCTTCCATTTGTTTGAATGGGAGAGTACCTCGCATAAAAAAGCAACGCGTGGAAAATTTAGGTTGCATATTAAAAAATCAAAACTTTCTCGAGCAAATTTCAAAAGAACAATAACGAAATAACAAAATTTAAATGACCAAAAGTTTTATTTAGAAAAATTTTAGAATCCCAATGTATGTGACAAATGAACGACTGATCAAAAGTTGCTAGATGTAATTTTAAAATATCAAATCAAAACTAATCAAATTTTATAATACCGCTTCCGAGTCGGAATCGTACGGATGGAAGCGGTAGGTTGTGTTAGGTTCTCTTTTAATAAATAGGAAATAGGAGCCCCACTTCTCCGGGGCTCCGTCCAAAACTCCCATTAGTTCGCTAATATTAATATTATTTTTACCTTTTTCAGTTAATCCATTTGATAATTAATAATTTATCCAGTAATCCATTTTGACCTTCAAACGATTTGGTCAATAGTGTAATAAATAATATAAACATTGATATTCCAGACTTTGGTCAGCTAAACTTTTGATCAAATGACCATCGTTATTTTAAACTTTGTTGATTTGTACGTTGTAATTGAAATTTGCTTAGAAAAGTTTTGATTTTCTAATATGCAACCAAAATTTAAGACTCGTACGATACGAAAGTATATTTATTATAGTAGATTATCTATATTATATACATCACATCATACCATAGCCAATGTCACCTAGTAAAAACTAGGTGACATTTGTCTAGTATTTCTGTTAACAATTACGTTAAATAAATGTAGTAGATCTTTTAGGTTATGTTTAACACACACGTAAGTGCCTAAGCTCATGTTATCGAAACTGTGTAGCAGGGCCAGACCAAACAAACCTTTATATGCCTCTGGTTGTCCCTTACTGGAGATTGCGCTGTGGCGTAGAGGCGTATGAATGCATTCTACATATGTCGGCCTTCTATATGTCGAGGGATAGCTTATAGGACGTCCTACGCTACATTTACCAACCTGTCATCTCTATTAAATAACCCCTACCCAGCTCCATTGCCACATGAGACCAGATATTCATAACACAAAAACCTGAACCCTCTTTATAGAAGATAAAATTATAACATTTAATTGCATCTAACAATTATGCAAGACGCAATATAAACTGTTCGTTGCTGTAAATGTGTTACAAATTGGCAATTATCAAGCTATTAATTATGCGAAGAGAATTGAATGGATCGAAGGCTTGTGTCACTTGCCAAATAACTGTAAGGTAGAGGACATTGTGTAGAAGCGAGCGCGGAATCAAGGTACTACGGTTTTCATTACCTTAAGAAATATATAAATATAAGAAATATCTGAAATTTAATATGGCAGGTATCTTTTTATAAGTTTAGATATGTAATAATAAATAAGAGTACCTACGTCATTTGTTTGGGTAATAGGAGACTATTATACTAATATTATGTTATTACAATATAGTTTTTCTTTTATAAAGCAAAATTCCACATTATCACGTCGAGAAGTCTACAAAATTTCTTTATGCCTATTCAATATAGCAATATAAGTTGCTGCATAAAACTACTGTATAAATTACTAGATTTAAATTATAGTAACAAAAGTATCTATATATAATTTAGTTTGTATACCCAGTACTTCAGTATAAAACACGATTGCCAGTCATCCAGGAGAGATAACATCGCAATGATTGCTTTGTCCTTTTACCGATCAAAGAAATATCCTTATTTTAAAGACAAGTACACTTGCATTGAATCTTGAGAGACTTTACGAACATTTAAATAACGAACACAAGAACCCCAGACTCGGCACAACCATTTGTAGTTCTCACGATTTTCCGCCTTAACTTTCAATAGGCGCTGAGGAAGTGTCGAGAGAACTACATAAATTCTACACTATTTTTGCAATCATAATCCTCGCTGCATTATCCGCTTCCGCGCCCAGCATA
The DNA here is from genome assembly GCA_963675205.1 of Catocala nupta. Lineage (NCBI taxonomy): Eukaryota > Metazoa > Arthropoda > Insecta > Lepidoptera > Erebidae > Catocala > Catocala nupta. Next base: position 26,861,629 of record OY776082.1, read on the forward strand.
TCCTTAGGCTATAGGTCACTCAATGCTGTAACTGGTCGGCCGTTCACCTCGCTAAATATACCCTACCACCTGCGCCAAGACAAGTAGGTCAATCGACCATTAAATAGGCCCAATAATAACAGATGATAGCTTTTATAATGTCAGTAGGACCGGGAACTGATAATGTTAGCTATTCCTACGAAATACCTCGTTATATACATAGCATCGCTGCTGTATACATCCGAATAGTTAGTTAGGGCTACAGCTTTACCCATATTTCCTAATAAAACTACCTAAAACATTTTTTTCGGACTCGGCAATTGAATGCAGCACCTTATAATCGCGAGCAAGCATAAGTAAGCCCACAATATTTTGATGGCCCATCATATTTATGATCAGCTCTGTACATAACCTGTCTCACTGCTGGGCTGGGCTGCTCAGTTTAAGAAGGGTTAGGCCATAGTCCACTACATCTGCTAACCCACAATGATTACCTACCCGTAATGACTTGCCAGCGGGTTGGCAAATTTCACATGTATTTTAGAAGATTATAGAGAACTCTCAGACAAGCAGGATTCCTCACGACCGATGTTTTCCTTTGCCGTTAAAAGAGTCTGCCCACTACCCCGTCTCATACCATGACCGTGCTAGGAACATGTTAGGCAAAAAAATATTCTTTGTAAGGAAATGTATAAAACTATGCCCACTAGACCGTTCCGTCACCGACCAGCAGGGCGTATCGTGTTGCTTTTCGTGTCTGATACGTTCCTAGCGCGGTCATGGTATGAGACGGTGTAGTGAGCAGACTCCTTGGAGCGAACGATAGGTATTTAATTAGCACGTTACTTCGAAAAGGCAGAGTTGTGTACCTTGAGATCGAGCTCAGGGCCTCTGCATGACAGTCCAACGGTTTCCTACTAGGCTATCATCATCATAATGTAGTAAAAATAATTTAGTTAGTTTGTACGTTGAAATGAGCGTGTATTCGCTCCAGCCTCAAAATGGGCGAGTCAAGTGTTCTATATATAGGTTTCAAGTAGCACAAGGTGAGCCGTGTGCCATCGACATCTACCAGCGATCAGTTTAATCGCTCCTCATACTATTAATGGACAAAATAAAACTGAATACGAAACGAGTTTATGGAACAGCTGCGAGTGAAGTCTGAGAGCTAGGGTTGATAGACGTATTGTACGTAGGATATCTCAATGAGGCTATCTCTCATGTTTTTACAGTTGAAATATATTTTGTTCCCTCTTTATAATTAAACTTTAATTGCATGTTGTGAATGAATGGATTGCTCACAAAGGCATATTTAAGGTATACTAGTGATAGGTTAATATATTATTATTAGCGGAGCCGACAAACGATGTCCCGTAAACACGAAAATAAAAAACCAAATCAAAACTATTCTCGAATCTACCTGACCACACACAATTTTTTTTATTAAAATCTTTCCAGCCGTTTAGAAGGAGTTTAATTACAAACACACGCACAGTATATACATATATATAAAGATATACTCTCGATTGTGAGGCAAGATGAGGTTTCGGATATGTTTTATTGTATTGGCATAATTATAATTATGTACCTACACTTATAGCGAAATAAGTGTTGGTTTATTCTAATAGATCTTTAAGCAATAATTCTTGTATTTATTCTTATCTTCTTATATTGATATTCTTATATTTGTAGTCCCTCGCGACGATATAATCCGCAGTGTATGTTCGCAAAAGCTTCTAACCAGCAATTAGGTTTGGTTGTAATATAAATAAAACTTTATATTAATTTCATAAAATAGTTTTTTTACGTGCCACTTTTACAACCAAATATTAATATGGTTTTATCGCACCATTCGTCAAAATTGATTTAGATATCTTCGAATAAATTGTCTACTTAATTAAACCATAGAAGTAATTCTCAGAAAACTCATAGAAATTTCCTTTACAAATATATAAAGAAAATTTCTACCTCCAGAAAATCCTCCAGACATTCGTTGTATCATTAAATGTACATTTCCCCTTAAGATGTCCGTTTATGTCTTTGTTCGTCCAAAAATAAGCGCGCGTGACGTCACCAAGCGTTTGACTAGTCGCCCGCACGTGCTGAGAGCGCCACTGGCAGCTTGACCGATGTGCCACAATACGGAAACGAAATGGCCAGCCATCTATCACGCCTGTATATCCAATCCCAAATGGGTAGACACAAATGTAGAAGAGATACTCTCGGCCAGCGTCTATTAACGTCACATTTATAGAGGATAATAATCGCCGCCTACCTTCCAACTTCCGTATTGTTACAGAGAAGAATGAAATAATTTGCCCAGTCATAACCAGCTCCTTGCACAATCCTGCAACCCAAGATTCTAAACCTTACAGAAGGTCGCATCCTCCTTCACCCTAAGAAAACCTTAAGGCCATCAACAGGAAACTGGTGACCTGACCCCCGTCCTGAGTGACTGCTCTCAGGAAATCCCTTCCTGTTATGAAGGGTCAGCAACGCCCAACTTTTGCAATTGCATCCCTGTACATTAACCATTAGGCGGGCCTTTACTTTTGCTTGCTCCATTGCTTAATATACCATACGCGCGAACTTATGCTCATAACTTGCAAGAATGTCTTATTATGGCTAGTCTTATCAAAAATGTATAATACACTTTGAGTTTTATAATTACGTAGCACCTTTAGACATTTCACTGTTCTAAAACTCCTCAAGGAAATCTAGAAAGGCGGTCTGAATATAACTTACAGAATATTCGTGAAACTATCCATTGTATATTAAAATATCTTCTAGGTCATTGTACTCCAACAAAATGACAATCAACTATTATTTTTGGCAGTATTATTAGCATTTCAACAGAAATTCGGTAACTGTCTACATTATATTTGTCACTACACTACAGTTCCATATGCAGGTATATATAATAAATATATATACCACCGTACATACATATGTATATGAATATAATAAAACCTTTTTCCAAAGAATAAGAATAATGCTATTTTTACTGTTCACATTTCTCATGGTTTACGAATTACAACTTAAAATCGTTTAATAAATAAAATTTCCTCTTACAAATAATTAGTTTGTGATAACGATTCATCTAAAAAAAGAAAGTAATTTCTTTCAGAACTTAACTTAAATGAATACTCTAACACAATGACAATTCATCAAAAGACTTCGCACCAAAAATACAATTCGGCAAAAACAAGTGACACGCGTGCGCAGACGCAGCGTGCCTTCATTGATCCCGTGCCAAATTGCGCATCTACAACACAAGCTAATGACCTTAGATCCCTGCTTCCCCCTTCTCTTTATATAGAACGACGTGATAGTTCCCGGAAAATTGTCCCTAAAGTATCCTATCGCCCTTGTGCATTGTCCAAAGTAACCGTATTTGCAAATGCAATTCATTCGTAAGTTTCTTGCCAGCATTTTTCTTTAACCGCGGAAGGTTAATAGGTTTGGTTATATAGTTTGGGAACATGGTGAAATTATGTAACTTTTAAATACTGATAAAATAAATATACTGTATGTAACCATTTTTAATTGTACGCTTTAAAACCAAAGCAAAATTGCAAATTTTAACAGCAGTGAACGGCGATTTAGTGGTTTTTCGGCTAACAGATGCAGCAACAGACGTTTAATACCGGAGAGTTAATAAAAAAGTCTGTGATCGTTGATAATGGAGCACTTCTAGAATCAAAATCATTAAAATCACCTCATTCTTCGATGTAGTAGTAATAGTCTAATGAAGAATAACTTGTTCTTTTTATTTAAAACTTACATTAAACATGCCTATAACACGGTAAAGCACCTATAGGAAAGATGGCCATGGATTTGCATCCATTTTTTTAAATCCAGGCCTATTTTGCGGCTTAGTTAAATCTATTGCTAGTTTTAACTAAGCCGCAAAAAAGGTCTTTCCTTCCAACATTGTGACAATGACTGCCAAAATCTTTGTACTTTATTTAAGTATATTACATATACTTTTGATTTTCTTTTTATTGTACGTATAATTCAATGTATGAATAAAAAATTGGAACCTTTACAACTTTTCTGAGAAATGGTAACATACGGTATGCAAAAGTAAACAAATGTTTTGTTTGATGGTTGCTGAATGTATATTAATTTTATTGCCTTTTTGCGTACGTATGCCAAGGAGGTTGACATATTCACTCCCAATTTGGACATTTCGAATCATTTCCTCGCGATCACAGAGCGAAATACATACGAACATACTTTCCTACAGATATCTATTGTCGAGAACCTCTGAGCCATTTGTTCATTAAATTGGTAGCCTAATAGTACGTATCACTTTATAATGTGGAATCTATGCTTGTGGTTGACACACAGGTTGACCGTAAAGTAATAACCACACTCCAAAAACTGCATCGCTTTGGTCAAAAGGAATCCTATGGAAATATATACCTGCCCGCACTTCTTGCATACATTCTGAACTTTAAACACCACGGAGACGCTTATAGTTCTCTAGTATAAATCTTTTAGACGCTAATAGGTGTTGACTGGTAAGAAATTAAATCATTAATCAAACTCAGGATGTAGTTTCCACAGGATGTCCATAGATGTTCATTTGAACCAATCAATCATAGAAAACACACATGTTACATTTCTGTTCTGCTACAGAAATAAGTGCTCTGTGCCGATAGCAACAGAGTTCAATAACCCATAATTACAGTCCATTTTCTCCGGATACGATAACGTATGGATAGACTTCCATCTTGCTAATTTACGATGGAACGGAATGGCGGTTAAAACCTATGCTTATATTAAATATAATATGCTATTTAAAGCAATAACAAATGATAAATTAATAGAATCGTAAATGCAAGCAAAGATACAGATTAAAAAATATTCTACAGCAACTTTTCACATATTCCATTGTAAACTTGTTTATTTACTTATTTGGATTTCAGCCAGTGTTGTCCTAATGCAGGGCAAAAGCCTGCCTCTCACTTTTCCACATCTCCCTGGTAACTTAAATTAGCCATAAATATTGATTTAGCCAACATCTAAATTACAGCTACTTAAACAGACCTCAGAAAATCTATAAAAATCTGAAGACAATAAAGTACCCAATAGAATAACAATCTAAATTAAAGCTTCTACCATTTCTGCCATTGTTTTGTCACCATAGACCATTTGGTCTATGACAACAAAACCGCTTAGAAACAATTCAACTCCAAACTGTTCTATTACTCACATTATACTAGTATAAAAACTTATAAGAATATCACCGTCATGCACCGATTACTGCCAACCTTATTAACAATACAAGTATACGAGCAATTACGTATTTATTCATTACATACATACATACATAATAAATGTACAAATGTGTTATGTTCACGAAGCTGAACATCTTCTAAGAATTGGAAGCATAACTGATGCATATTCATATCGACAATGATCGCTGCAACACTTAGATTTCCTTTTTCTGTTTGTAGAAGAAAATAAAGCGAAGCTTGGCACAAATTGAAATGAAAATAATCGTTCCCTCAATACAATGCATTAAAACGCACACATACATACGCTGGTGTATCTACAGTAGTTTTCAAACGTCTTTGTGTGAGTTCGTCGGTTTTGGCTCGTAGGATTCATCAGACCATTTGTTTGTACTTAAACTATTGAGCCGCAGCACCACACACAACCAGACACAATATGTTTTCAGTGAAGTCTGACATTACAACAATTGACAGGTTAATTCGTGATCTCGAGAATTAAATAGTGGTGCATAACCTGCCTATCATCATTCAATCAAATGTAATTCCTCATGTCTAGCCAAACTTATCCAACGTCATTTCAGACTTCAAATGTTTTGGAAACCATAAAAGTTTTTAAGTCACGAGATTGGTTGGTGAATGGATAGAAATGGAAACCATTTATCGAACACCCAAATTTGTAATTAAAAGCTATAACAAACTTGGCACAATTCTCTTATGGTGAGAAATCCGATGATGAGCTCGATTACTAATCCACTACTACTCACGATATTGGCTTTTTAATTCAACAGACGTGTCCCGATAATTTAAATAAAGCTTGTACAAATATAAATGAAGGGAACGATCTTCATTCGCACCCACTGAAATAGTGGTGAGTTGTAAACGATGCCAAGATCCCTTTTTATCTCATGAATCTCCGTGTTGTAAATCTGCTTTTGGTGTTTAAAATACTTTGAATTGTTTAGCCTCTTGTCATCGTAGCTTAAATTTGTATAAATGGTGTTTCGAATCACTCCATTAGTATAGGCAGTCGTGTATTAATCCAGTATTACATAAAATAGAGTTTAGATTCCACGTAAAGTAATACATTTCTTACGGTCTCCTGAACACAGACTCCGTGCTGTTAATGATATTTCCAAACAAAAAACGCAATAACTCTTTCGATCATAAGGGGGCGTCCATAAATTACGTGAGGTGTTTTTTTTAATTTTCTGCCCCTCCCTCCCCCCCTTGTGAGATGTCGTGAGATTTTATTCAACCCCCTCCCCCATCTCCCAATCTCACGTGAGATTTTTCAAAATGTGAGTTTCTTACGTAAACGCGTTGGATTGTTATTGTAAAAAGAAAAAAACAAATTTGCTTCGTGCTTTTATTTCCGACTAGTTATGACTAGTAATCAATGTTGCTGAGAGTTTAATTATAAGTGTAATAAAAATTTAACAATAGAATACTTAAATCGTAACTACTTAGATTAAAAAAGAGTATCTACTCTAATTCAGTCCATGGAGAATCATGCACGGTCTCAAGAGAGACTATTGGAACCAACATGTCCAAAGCTATTTGGTATAAAACAAATATGGTGGTTTGACAGTAAGTAAATGTATAACGTCGAAGTATGAATGAAATTATTTTCTTTTGAACGAATTCGTGAATGATCTTTATCGTATTACGATTACGTTTAAGATTAAATCTTATGCATGTACAATCTGGATTAAATGGACCAAAATAGTATAATTTTTTTTTTTGTTTCAATCAGAAAAAAAAAATTGCGTGATATTTGCCGACATCCCCCCTCTCTCCAACGTAAGATTAGATGAGATTTGACTCGACCCCCTCCCCCCCTTAAACACCTCACGTAATTTATGGACGCCCCCTAAGTGTAAGCGTAATTTTATAAACTGTCCGTTTCTTGCCGGCTTGCTTCGTTAATCCTTTGGCATAAGATTGCGTCCGATCGTGCAATCTCGGGATGAGATTTCATAGAAAATTCTCAGTAGGAGCACGCTATCTGGAAATAAATAGTAGCATGCTGCCTATTACTTTGGACCTTAAAACTTAACCGGCAAAATATGGATGTAATACTATATTTTTTATAATACGCTACGCAAGGCTGCCCGCTGGTCTATATTCATGCTCCTATACAGTTTATCTTCATTATCAGTCACCAGTAATCCAGTCATAGCCTCATAGCGCCAAGAATTACTTACCATGATAATACTACAAGCCCCACCAATTCTATTATGATTTGTATCGACACTTTCTCCGTCCATTACTTCAACAGACTTGTTTAGTTTTTGTCACTACAACAAGCAAGTTTTTGCCCGTTATCAATATCATAACAGCTGTACTGGTTACCTTTACAATTTTATAGATATTCTTTTTACTTGGTATTTTATTCCTAACTGTAAGCAAAAATGCATCCGCAGAAAAACGTGTCTAGTAAAACCACAATCGATTAGTTCTTATAAGCTGTCAATAGAGGTCGCTATTTGTAACGGCACGTGCTACCGTCGCGTGCGCAGCTAGCCACTGCGCTTGCGCGGGACGCATCGCTGCGCATCGCGTGAAATGTGATGTAGACTACGGTTATATCAGAATAATGTATCTAGGTAAATAGATTACCGTAAATGTGGCTTTTATGCAAACAAGGTTTTAAACGCGTTTTTTTTAATATACTTACGTGTAGAATATACGATAAAACATTTGTAATACTACCTACATGCCTGATTCCTGGGTTAGGCGATGGGTTTTAGCTTATCTCCTTTCTATAATGTTTGATTTAAGCGAAGTATTCTACATAAACGTTTGCCTAACTGTTCGACGATAAACAGCTATATAGTAAAAAACTATTAACGAATCATTGAACAAGCAGTTACGTACGTCTTTATGACCGTTGGTAAAATATATAATACAAAAACTATAAATTATATGTAAAATTTTCACATGTTAAACATTTTAAGAGATGCCATAATTTACAAATGACTATCTCTTTAAGGAAGTCCATCAGAAATAAAATACTGACCTTTAATTTGATATCGATATTATAGCGCATTTCTATATCGATATTATGCGATACATCTGTGAAAAAAGATATTTGTCGTGTACAATATCATAAATCTCGTTACTCGGTACAGTAAAACGAAAAACTAGTTAGTCTTAATTTAGATAGAAAAGAGATTGAAAATATATGAATATAGCCTTATTAACAATAAGGAATACATACAAATATCAGCCAGAGTCGCATTTAATGTTAAGACAATTACTAGTTCAATCAATGAATCGAATAAATTATATATTTTGTTTACCTTTTCATTATATGGATACCACTGTATGCAATAAATAACGAGTGCTATCGATAAATCTACACTAAAAATATTATCGATACATGGAATAAAAACACACCGGTACATCGAATAAATTTTGTTATAAAACTGTCGATACACACAAAGTATGCAGTAAACATCGAATGTTATCAATACTTTGATATTTTTTAAGTCTCAAGAAAAGCTTTCAAATAATTAAATCGTTCATTTTATTGACAATATAATTACATGTTTCACAAGATTAACATCGCAGTTCAATAATTATCCTTATTACGAGCTTTCTTTACATATTCAACTCGACTTAAAAGGCAAATAACGGCAATATATGATCAGTGTTTAATTAGCTTAAGTCGTTGAGTACCTATTTATTTTTGCGATTATCCTTCTTATACGTCAAGAAGTACGTCAAGATTAGGTTAAAATATACTTTAAATTATTCTTAATCGTTATACCTATATAAAAACAGGACTGTACTACTAAATCTAGGACAACTCCTGTTTTTATAATAAGGTGTTTATAAATTTGATATATTTTATTGATGGTAAACTCTAATAAAATACAAAATGAAATTCGATCCATCCAGGAGAAAATATTTTCATATTTGTGTATTGAAAGCTAAAAGCTCTACAGCGCTTAATCCGATAAGATAAAAAATGTTGTCACCTAATTATTTTATTATTGAGTCGCAGCAGCACACCGGCGGTCAGACACAATAGGTTTTGAATTATGTCTGGTATTCCAAGAATTAACAGGTTAAATGACATAGACAGATTACTTTATTACTTGATAGTTTGGAATCTTCTAACTGAAGATAGGTAAGGCGAGGCGAAAATCTCTACAGAAAGAAGCCTTATAAAAGATCGCTGTCAAATATTATTTTTCATATTCCTATGCACACAGATAGATTTCGTCTTGGTAGCAAAATTACATGACTAACCGCAAATTAAAAAAAACTCTGTTACTAGTATCTTCTTCAACATTTCCTGTACAAATATCCCGCATCATCTAACACTATGTGGAAGCGGCGCGAGCGCATATCGCGTTATTTTTACATGCGCACGCGCTGGCGTCAGCGCGACCTGCCAAATATGCGCCCCACTGATCTTCTAAAATATAACGCGTAACTATTATTAATGCTATCATACTAATCGCCGTGGTTCATCGATGCTCAATGTAGGTCGTGTACAATGTGATATCTTAGTGGGAGAAATGACCTTTGGATGCACGAAAAGGACAATGGATCTTTGTTTCATGTAGGCATTTATAAATATGCATGACGTCTATCTAGTTCTTGATTATATACATATAATTTATACAAAAAGTCGGGCTTAATTGGCTATCGTCTCAGTCTTAGACAATAATTCGCGCCAAGATACTCAATACCGTTTTCCGTCATGCTGTCTGAGCCAGCTGCGCTTCATATAGATTTTGAGACGATGTAATCACAAAGTATTGAATTTGTCAATAACAGTGTATATAACTAAAGCATTTTAAAGCAGAAAATATTCAAATGAAACTTTATCCAAATCAAAATATCAATGCAAGTCTAACTTCTCAGAGTACTAATACGGCAAGAACTCAGAATATAAACTAGTTTGACGCGTAAACGACGCCGCTAGTGCCTGTTGTTATAACGTTAAAAGTATATGTATTGTATAAGAGTGGTAATATAAATACTGTTTTTCCGGTGAGTAAGAGTTCCAGTGGCACATATACCCTTCCTCCTATAATTCTCATGCCATTTTTAATTCATTTTACATTAGGTTGGCAACGCGCGCTACCCCTAGTATTGCTGGCAATCATAAACCATTTACCTTTAAGTTGACCGCATATATAAACCAATGTTCTACGCATGTCATCCTAAAATAGAAAATGTCTATCAAACATAACCTAAAAACAGCCTATCACTACTGAAAATGGAGAGTTAAATATCCATTAATCATCACGAAAAATCATCTCTACTCCCATCGCCCATTAACTCATCGGCGCCTCGAAGACTAAACTATCCACATCAAAGGAACTGCCTATCCAATATTGGCACGGACATTGCCGATGAATGACTGACTCATGTCGATATCATGCATAATACTCGTCCCGTCAACAGACGCCTACATACGCATAGCTGCGGCTGTCCGATGTCAATCATTTGGTCGATGACTTGATATTTAGATGATGAAGATTTATAAATAGATTCGGTATTTTTTGTACGATTTATATTTGGGACAAAGAAATAAACGACAAAAGCATCGACTAGAATAGGTGAAGGACAAGCATTTATTGATTTTATTGATTGCGTGATAGAAGTCTATCTGATAAGACTAATTGTGGTGTTGAGATCTAGAGCCGTACCATCATCATCATTTCTTTGCTATTGCTTGCGTGAAAGGGAGCTTATGCTATACACCACCAGGCGTTGTGTCTTTCTTCCTCGTATCAATACTCAAAAGGGTTGGTCTTTAATCCCCTGCAGTACTTTACAAGCTGTTAATAAAACAGTTGTCACTAACTTAACAAACATCAAAGCTAATTTTTACCCATTTCAATGTGATATCTTGATACTATGAATTTAGAGCTAAATAAATATTAATAACTTTCTACAAATTTCCTTTGCCAAAGGAATTTTAACTGTATAAATCAAAATACGAATGTGCCGAAATATACAAATAACAATAAATATATATATTTGACTTTAGCTCCATAGAAATAATTGTAATTGAACAATGAATAGCTTGAAAATAAACAGCCGTTACTCTATAGCTCTCATTAATGAACCTACATACTCCAGACTAGAGAAAGAGACGAGATATCGCAAAACGAATAACATGCTCCTCAATTATTTCGAAACTGCACCACAAAAACAACTCAACCAAAAATATCCAGAAATGTCATTAGTCTCTTTGCATTCCTTGACAAGGCCACGTGACATTGTGCTCGAATTAAACCCGAACCCGCACTCGTCTTGGGAAAGGAATGCAATAAGAGTTAGACAAGTCACATACCGCTAACTGACATCTGACTCATCAAGTTAATATAGCTGGCTAGTTACCGAGAACAATTGGTTCATACAGACGGATGGCAGACGGGATTGACACGCCAAAAATGCGAGGAAATTGGGTTAATTCGTTCTTTGTAGTCGTAAATAATAGTGGAAGTTAGTTCCAATGTGGTAATCACAATGTGTTTGTAGCTGGAAGAAACATTTGGGGACAGTGGACAAAAATAGAGCAGAGTTAGCTGTTTCTCTGTCCCTTTCTGGTATTTGTACCTTTTGAAAGCTTGCAAAACCAATGGCATGTATCGCACCTTGCAGGCACTTCCAGCTCATAGAATAAATATTACTAGTTCCCTAAAGACAACATACTAGGCAATTAAGTAACGTAGAAACTCCACTCACCGAAGAGCTATTTGATAGCAAGCCAATAATTTCTCCATATGAGCCAATGCTATTCTAATTAACTTTTCTTTAAGAGTTGATTATTCACTTTATATAAACCGAATACATAGTAAGGTTGAATTAAATATGCTGTACAAAACTCGTTAAGACAACACCGAAAAATAATTAAATGTAAATATTCTGGCATCATTTCATCATAAACTAGCTGTCCCTGTCTTTCTGTATCCCTGACAACATGTATGCGAATTTTCATGATGATCGGTCAAGTAGTTAAGGTCTGAAAGCGTAACAAACAAACTCAGATTAGCATTTATAATATTAGTTAGGATAGTGATTTCCTACCATAGCGGCTTCTTTATATAAATAACTAGTTTTACCCCGCGGTCTCACCCGCGTAAGTCTCGTGGGAATATCGAGATAAAAATGCATAGCATATGTGTGATTGCAGGTCTCCAGCTATCTACATACCAAGTTTCATCGCAATCGGTTCAGTAATTTTTGCGTGAAAGAGTAACAAACATCCATACATCTATACATCCTTACAAACTTTAACATTTATAATATTAGTAAGGATCTAGCCGAAACGCAGCATATCACATATAAATCTACTTAAAACTCTAATTATATTATATTCGATACTTCCACAAAGTCCTAACTGAGATTCTGAACTAATAGCAGCTAGTGGCACACCAGATACCAAATTATGTACTGGGTGTACCTACACCCATATCGCCATCGCGATATACCTATATCGCCATCGCGATATACCTATATCGCCAATGTTCCTGTCGGTGACAGCAACACAAAGCTGGACCTAGACCAATACCAGTTATCAAGTCCTCAGATCTCTTAAGCTATATATCAAAGCAGTCAACAGTAATCCTCTAAGACACAACATCATGAAAACGTATTTTATTATGAAGCGTCATAATATTAATGTCAGCTGCGTTCCGCGTTGGAAACACGCCCGGGAGCGCACAGCTCTGGAAATTGTATGAGATAAACAAACATACAAAAGTCTTATATATAATAATAACTAAATATATAGTGTTTGGTGAAACTCGTTTCAGCAATTCTAAATTTAAGTGTGTACTCTAAACATTAAAAAGTTTCGGTAGAATTTTAACCAGCAGTAATTTTTCAACTGTTTATTTGAGCTCGAATAAACAGCTGTGATCAATATCAGATTTTAAAAACGATTCTGTCGTCATTATATGTATATTTTAAAGCTATTCAGTGAAACTATAACCGTTAGCAGTAATAGAGGCCTTGAAAAGAGGTACGACAAAAAAGAAATTAAGCTATTTTATAGATACACATCTTTAACCAGTCGTAATTTTTAAAAGCTGTTCTATAGAGTTATCACAAGTATTATTCTTTTAAGTAGTTCATTAGAGTAAATGTAGAAATAAATAAATGCTGTTTAGTGGAGTCATAGCACACTAGCAATAAAGATATGTTATTGAAATGTGCACAAAAATCTTACTTACAATATGCAATCCAAAGCGTATTTCAATGCATACTCTAGTTACTATTTTTGTTATTTACAGATATTCTTGAGTCTGGTTTACCTTTTGATATTCTTATGACTAGACAGTGCCTAGAAATAATACAGAATTTGAGTTTTCTTCCTATTTAACAAAAATAAAGAAACAAATTAATTAAAATTCATTTCGATAATAATAATATTAGTTAAGATAGAAAAACTTTGCACACTATGTTTTGTCTACGAGTTAATCAGTCAGTGTACAAATTGACATTGATTACTCATTATTTCCAACTCATGCCAATTAACCACAATGTCTAAATTAAGATTATTTAATTGCCCATTGCACTTGCGCAATACTACTAAAATACATATAGAAAGTTCTGGCAAAAAGTAGAAAGAAAATTTGTATCGGGAAAATTTACACTATTCCATTTGTAATCTATCAGATAATACATCAATCTGACTGTAAGGTATTTGAATGCAGTAGTAAAGATATCAGAAATGTATTAACTCCGTACAGACTATCACAACAAGCGATTAAATATAGTAGATATCAAGAAAAATTGCAAATATGTGGTTGTTTTGTAGCGCGAATATCAGAAATAGCTACAACTGTCTGTTGTACTGAAATACAGTTGTAGGGTTGTCAAAATGATTCATTCCAGTCTCTAATTACCCGTGACTCGTAACAACTGACGTGATTTAATTTATTGTGCTTTTAATGTTTTGTTTTTGCACTTTAAGATGTTTTTATTTGTTTTGTTTAAAGCTTATTTACTTATTTCCTAAAGTTAGCATAGAATCTATATTAAAAAGATTGATTCTTTCAAAAGACCTAACCTAATGCACTGATCGCGTAGATCATTGTAGAAGTAGGTACCCTGCTACCGAAAATTGCGGAATCAAATCTAATATGAGAAAAAGCTTACTGCATGTTAATTTTAAATTTTAAGTGTATTGTATCAACGAATACGTTAAAAATGCAATAACAACTGCATTTTCTTCTATGTCTATTATGATATTTATAGAGATATAACTCTTACCTACATACCTACTTCTAAGATCACTAAAAGATTTCTATAGACACTCAATTTCCTAGAAAAAAAAATATTACGGATTTCCTTAGTATGAGCTTAATATATCACTTACTTCATTCACTCTTAATAGTTTCGTCATACACGCTCGTAAAATTGAAAAAGCTAGCAACCTTAAGTGTATAAAAAATTCGATTCAAGGTTAGCAAATGTAGAAACTATCTCGCAGCTTGTGGACTGATTTAGCATCAGAACACTCGCATTTCCCCCCACTGCTCACCCACAGCGGCTATTAGCAGACTATCAATGAATTTATAGTATAAACCATTTTATTTATTATGAAAAGTTTGAAACAGCTGTTTTTCTTCGTAACAGCTTATAAAATATATCACAGACGAGGTACTGTTTTAAGCATATCAACATTGAAATAAATAATTTTTCGTTAGGTGTAAAAAAAAATGTTAAGATTGTTTCGTAAGTCAATGTTACGTCTGAATAAAAAAGAAAATTTAAATGTTACAATGGCAGTCATCTCTATTTGCGTTTGCCAAAGATTTCAAAAATATTTTCATTTTAATCTGCATTAAATTGTCATGATGTATTCAATGATTGTGTTACCTAATGGCAACATTTTGAATACAACATTTAGATTTTGTTTTTAAAAGCTACATTGAATATCTTTATGTAGCACATATCACTGAATTTTATAAAATAAATGTTATTCAAATGTTTGTCTATTGCAAAACATACCTACTTGTTGGACTGCACTGGACTGCTTGTACACAACGCAAGTGCGGACTACATGCCGGCTCTTTTCTTTTCTTGTTATTGAAATTTAAACAAGATTATGCTAGCCCCGTTGTATAAAATACAAGCAGCAAAGAAATAGGAATAATACTATAGAATTCATTTCTGTTTGAATTACAAGCAAATTTCTAAATTTTAATAGACTCCTTGCTGTAAGATCTCGACAGGATTGTTTAAAAAATTCCTATTTCTAGAAAGTCAATATTCAACTCAGAAATTAAACAACGCAAGTGCGAACTACATGCGCAAGCTTATCGTGCAGGCTTAGGCTTTTAGGCAACCATGCAGATAACTTTAACGGGCCGGGCGATTACATGATACATATTCGTATAATACACGCACGTGCCTTAACTTGCGCATGTTACTTGCATAATTGTTAAGAACCTTTGTGTAAGCGCATGCGTAACTGTGTAGCATGAGATTACGGTTTCAGTAGATGTAATGACCAGTTACTATTACGTTTTTAAATGAGCATTCTGAATCTCTGTCTAGTCTACGGCAGTAAGCTTACTGCCGTCCTGTGTGCCTTAGACATTGCTGATCTTGCATTACTTGCCTGTGATTTGTGCTATAAATATATCGTATAATTTGTTTTTTAATTAGTTCCTGACCGCAGCTCTGGCCACATTGTTATCTATACTTATATTATAAAGCTGATGAATTTGGTTGTTTGGTTGAACGCGCTAATCTCAGGAACTACTAGTTAGAATTGAAAAATATGTTAGTGTTGGATAGCTTATTTATCGAAGAAGGCAATATAACATCACGCTACGATCTACGGGGGTGGTGCAGTAATCATAAACGCGGGTGAAACTGCAGGCACATCTAGTGTAGTTAGAATTTTTATATTAGCAATATTGATTTTAAATCTGCTAGCCAATAAAGGCATTACTCACACAATACCTCTTCCACTTTAAACCCAAGATAAAATAGCGTTCATCACAAACAAATGTCTTGTTGTACACTTAAATCTATTAATATTGCACATCAGAACATCTTTTAAGAAAACTCTCAGCTTTTCAAAATAGAAATAGTAAATGAATCATTGACTGAAGTGTAAAAATTCGAGTGGTGCCGAAGGGCGTCCACTTACAACAAGGTCTTTCTATTTTCCACTGTAGTAAAAGAAAATATTCGTCCGTTAAAATGAAAATAGTTTTGTTGAGCAACTTGGGCAACCGAGATAATCGATTTTAGAACGAAATTTCATCATTTCTGAACTCTAAACTGAATATTTATGATGTAAAATATTGTCTATAGTATATTTACATACGTCTTGTCTTTTACATTGTGCAATGTCCAGTTCAGTGACTTAAAACTTAGTGCTACTTACTTACAGTTGTGCAAATCGTTGTGTAATTTGTTACAAAGATTGCTCACTTCCGTTCGACCTTGCATAAATTTATCTTTTGATGAACTTTCTCGCTAAAACAATTGGTGTTGGTTGTTTAAACATTAAGAAATAATCTATATCTATTCTAAAATTATAAAGAGGAAAGATTTGATTTATTGTTTGTTTGCGTGTAAGAATTTAATTCAAAAACTAGTCTGCCGATTTTAAAATTCTTTTACCATTATAAAACTATATCATCACCGAGTAACATAAGATACACCTAATTTTACGCGAGCGAAGCCGCGGGCAAAAGCTAGTTGTTTAATCATTTTAAACCTACAAATATTAAGGTAACAGTAGTACAAAAGAAAGAAAAATATCTATAGATACTAATATTATAAAGCTGAATTTGGTTGTTTGGTTGAATGCGCTAATCTCAGGAACTACTAGTTAGAATTGAAAAATATTTTAGTGTTGGATAGCTTATTTATCAAGAAAGGTTTATAGTCTATAAACCTTTCTTGATAAATAGCGCGAAGTTATGTAGCCTATTAATTATAGGCTACATAACTTCGCGCTACGACCCACGGGGACGGCGTAGTAACTATAAACGCGGGTGAAACCGCGGACACAGCTAGTATTAGATAAAGTTCATTAAATAAGTTTATACTTACTTACATACACCCACGCCTTTTCTGAAGGGATGAGTAGAGGTGTATTGTAATATACCTCTTTTCATCGATAGGCATCGAACCCGAGACCTAATAAATGCCACGTGATCAACAAAGCACTTAATTAATCTGTGACCTAAATAAAATTAATTAACACTTGTGAACGTACACTAGGTTATCTCTGTAGTAATTTAAAACTAATTATAATAATTATGATATTATTAAAATTCAAAGAGAATGTAAATAATACGTAAGAGATTAATCATGTAATGTTTATAAAGCGTAATGTTGTATTTGCCAGTGACTGGTTACAATTATATACATATATGTATTTGTATACACAAAAGTAAAAGGTGTTAACAAAGCAGGCAAATAAAAATATATTTACCGGTAGTTATGTCCAAACAAGGTGAAGACAAATATCATTTAAAAATAGAATATGATTATATATTTTATATAGGCTCATACGCAGGTGTAATATTTTAAACAAAGAATGCATTGCCTATTACGTTCTTTGTCGTATACATATTTTGGCTTTTTATCGACACAAGGACTTTGTACACAAATAATACTTTTAATTTTTTAGTCCCGCAACAGACATTTATACCTATTAATATATAATCAGAGAGGAGATGAGAACCTCGAAAAGCTGATCATAGTTGGGAACACGGAGGGCAAAAGAGCTCGAGGACGGTCCCCAACCAGATGGACCGATCAAGTAAAGCACTCATCTTCAACCAAACTGAACACGGTGGTCAGAAGTGCCATGAACAGGAACCGATGGAGGCAAATCTTCCGATCCAAGTGTGGATTATCCAACGATGATCACGATCCTTAGACATGAGAAACCGACCATATAGGGAGAATATATAATCAGATCCGATAATTAAGAGAAAAAATTCGTTTAATTTTTTTTTAATTCGTCCGCCAGTGACCTTATTATATTTTGCTATATCTATCATCCCATGTACCTACTAAGCTATTACAACCGTTTTGATAGCTTATTATAAAGACATAAGCAACGGAATAAGTTCAACCGGAACTTGCGAACATAGACTCCTTACATGTTGCTACGCTAAGACACGACATTGATCAAACTATTTCTTCTGCGTTCAACCTGCTGACCTAGTTTACCTCACAGTGTTAGAAGGTTCTCTTCGTCACGTATCTGTTATCTAACCGTAGTATCTGATTGTCCACAGGAGACTGTCCGCACAAGCAGCAGTGGTGGTGGAAAGGTTGCCAGCTCTCAGACTCACAGCATTCAGGACTTTGACGTAGACCAGTGCTGGGACGAACGTCTCCTCAGGAAACTCGTGAGTGACTTATAGCTGTTCCTTTCGTTAAATTATCACTGTATTTCAGAGATCGGAAGCAAATCAGACTCAGTACCTACGACGAGTTATATGCTATTTGACTATGTTGATTATGCTTCCGTTGTAAGACTAATGTGTGGAACTTACTAAAACTCAGTCACATTTTAGAAATTCTTTTTGGTCAATAAATATGTGGTAAACTTGTTTTCTGATTGATTATTGGCTTCATAATATTGTAATCAAACTTTATCTGCTCTAACTAAAATAATGAGCAAACTTCTTTTCTCCATATTGATTTGTAAACAAAAATACGTATTCAAAAAACGAACGTCCTTATTATAAGTAATAATATACAATAGTAGGTACAGCCACGCAATGAATAAAAGGCTACAAACCTCCTTGAAGCTCGGTGAAGATAAAAAAAACGATGTATTTTCTCTAGATCAATATTATTGTATTTTTTTATAATCATAATCTAATAGCTGTCTCGCTGTTCGAAGATAATTGCATAAAGTAATTCATACTTAAAAAACATTAATAATTATTTATTAAAATCATTGTACATCATATTATATCAAAACGAACATAAATATGAAATAATGTTTAAAGTGACATAATTCTGAGTCTGAGAGGAAATTCAAAAGGCTGTAATGATCTTAATTTCCTTAATGATTCTAAAGTGGAGTAACATGTTTAACGACATTTTAAATTGCTTAGAATTGTCGGCAGCCATATTATTACTGTAACTGCTTCAATGCTCTCATTTTATTATTATAATTCAAACCGACATTTGACGATGTACTTAGTATATGATGATAGCTAAATTATATCTGTAAATAGTAATCTTTACTTGTCCTGTTTAGTAATAGTTGAAGTGTTCGCCTCGTCACTGCTAATGCACCGTGTGTTGTGGGTTTGATACCTACACGGGATAATAATTATTTTTTGTGTACTACAAATGATTGTTCCAAGGCTGGGTGTTTTTTGTTTAAATGTTGGTGAAGTCCTCCACGTCGCAGGTAGTATTGTTAGGGATCCTCCACTAGAAGTAGTCTTTAAAAAATAGCCTACAGGTAGCTAGAAACAATGCATAGATATCCATATCTACTTATTTAAGAACAAATATATTCTAAACGCAGTGGCAGATTTTATAATGTGCTGTTTGCTTTATTAAGTCAAGTTAAACAAAATGACTATAGGCTATGTAACGCAAAATTTGTTTTCTACTGTACTGTTACTAAGTCTCACATCCGTTTATTCTCAAAGAGGCAAACAAAGGTGCTCAACGACATTTCGCCAGCTGTTTTTAGGTACAAATCAGTAGGATTGTTGTATCCTGTAGGATTAACTTTCCTAGGCGGACAACTGCAATTTCATTGACATCTTAATATTAATTCGTCCATCTGCTGAAGGACACCGGCTAACAGAATCCAGGCACAAAGCTTATATCATTATGTCTTGATATGATTAAGCTGACTGGTTAAGCGAGCATTTTCTGAGGCCTACCTTTATAAAAGCTAATAACTTGTTGATCAGTAATGATGCGTCATTACTCTCAACCTATCAAAGTATTTATAAGTAAGTCTACTGTCTCTCGTATAGACTGTCATAACATCAACGCATTGCTTCTTAAGACGTTTTCCGACGAGTATTCAAATTGCCATCAAATAATTTCTTTACGAACTTTGGTTTGTAACGCTATGTGTAAAACCGTGCCAAAAGTCCCACGACAGCCTTTGTTTTATTGTTTAAAATGCAAAACAATTAAACTTGCCACTTCCACAGCAAACAATAAACAATAATGATTCTCTAGATTACATTACCAAAGAGAATTAGACAGTGTGGAGACAAGTGCGTGCGTTTCGGAACAATTAACAGCCCTGATGGCTTATTGGTATAAGTAGTCGTCTGGCCAATGTCAATACACCAAATAGGTTCAATATCACGAGACAAAAAAAATAACCAAAAATATTATTTTGCGTTATTTCAATGATAGTGAAGTCTTTTATGACACAGACAGTAAGACTAGTTGGGAGATCTTTTTTTCTTTTGTCTTATATTAGTTACTGCATGCACTGAATAATACATCTATTGTCGAGTCGACTGAATCAGTTTTCTACCTGCTAAATGCGTGTATTAGGAATAGGTTCTCATGGATAATGCAATGAGTAATATTATGAAAGGTGATGAAAGGTACCCTATGTCTTTTTCTGCAATCGTGACGACGTGTATACAAAATTTCATAATGATCGATTGAGGAGTTAAGGCGTGAAAGAGTAACAAACAAGCGAACACACATTCAAGACATAATAGGTATTAGTTAGGATGTTCATTACAAACTAATGTCTGCCCTGCAGCAGAAACGTGGTGTTCGAACCTACGATCTCTCAATCGCAAGTTCAATCCCTAATCCATTGGGCTGATTGATGACATCAGTATGTCCAAAGAAAATGTAAGAGCTACTATTTTTAGACACATAGCCAAAGATAGCATGCATAACATTCACACATTTAGAAATGACATCCAATTTCATTTATGTACAGACTAAACTTTCAATGCTAACATAGAAAATACCGGACGACACTAATTCCTATTAGAGGCGGCTTGTTAAGGAGTTTATAGCCATGAACAGTTTGAAGCATGACTGGTTTAATATCGGTACTGGTATCTTCATCCCGTACGTCGAACAGGAAAACTTAAGAAAGCTGCCCAACGAGTGTGTCTTATAATCAACTTTCAGTGAAGGGATTCTCGATAATACTTAGCTAATAACATGTGACGGATAGGTATGTACGTTCAGGAACTATGAGCTCAATATGAAGGCGTCAAACAATCCTAGAACAGAAAACAGTGTCGTAAAAAGTACGTTTCAAAACGATACATTTGTTTGGAATCTTTTGGCACAAGCAATATATATTATGTACCTAGAGAGGTTTAACTGCAGTCTTTCGTAGAAATATGTTATACCCACATTTTGCCATCTATATTTTTAAGTACCACGTACTGGGCGTGCCTAAACTGCATGCGGCTATTGAGAATTACCTAATAACAAAACCTAGTTATTCTTTACTTGAATCGGAAATAGGACCCAGGACCTTAAGACGGCTGTCACCGTAAACTCTGTCTGGCAGGATTGCCAACATGATACCCATGATGTCGCAAGCATCTACTACAAAAGCCGGTAGCATTGTAGTTCGATAGAAACAAAAACGTATTTGCGCAAGCAGTACTGCGTGTAAAGCTAGTATGTAATAAGATGCGCATGAGTCATCAATAACTTATTTAACGAGCAGCCGTCAGTCGCGACTTTCATTCACAAGCCGTCTCACACGGACTAGCTGAGTCACGCGGTCGGACAGACACAAATTAAGTCAATACAGATGGCTCTCAAAATAACCCGGAAGGCGCTTCGAAATATACCCTATATTTGCTTGCAATACCAAGAGTATCACTCTCGCGGTATCATCTCTAGGGAAAAAGCTCAAAACGACGTGAAAGAAAAAGGTAGCATTGGGTATCTAAGCTTACGGGCCTCTTACTCTTTAAACGAGGCGCAATAACAACGTTGGTACTCAAACGTCAGTTTCATTTAAGAATAGTACTTCATCGGGAAATCTGAGCCATTCATTCTTATTTCCGTCACAACAACCGCCGTCTCCTTTTCATATCGCAACTTGTATAGACCGCAGTCGATGCGTCAAGAATGTTATTCCTAGATTTGTATAAACAGGCCTATATTCAGAAGCGTGTTTAAACTGATCAAGGAAATAGTTAGGCTAAGGCAATTATAGATAGTTAGCCATAGAACTATTATGCGGAGTTCCATGCATTAAGCTTACTTGTTCTAAAATCGATATGAACGAAAGTCTGTGTGAGTGCGTCTGTTTTTAAGTCGGCCATCTGTATCTTATTAATTTGTGAATCCGGTTTTCTCGGCTCACACTCAGGCGGATTAGTGCCGCGCTACGGGTGTTACGCCTAATTAACATATCAAAAGCTTAGTTGATTAGCGTTAGCTTAAGCGTAACCGCGAGAAGACGAGGGCTCTCGTAATTACGCAAACCGCTAGTGTGTTCCAATACTTCATTTATTAGTACTAAGGTGACAAAGTAGCATACAACCTTATAGTAAGCAGTTACGCTTGTATCACTAGAGGTATCACTCGTACATTACCGACCCTTGAAAAATCTTGCAGTGCTGTCAACGTTCACATTGTTTCTTCTGAAAAATACGCAGTACCTTCTCACTCCTCATACTGGTCTTTATTCACCCAAATAATACACAAAAAGTTAGGTCTTTTCTATAACGTACATGCAGCTCATGCGATTCAAGAATCGCAGTGTAGTTAATCTCAAAGTGGAGCCTGGGTATTACTTGTGTCTATCTTTATAATGCTTGTAACGCGACACATATTAGTTTTAGTTTAGTTAATCTTGTTCAGCTTTATCTTTAATTATCTACTGATAAGTATTATAATTCTATGATCAATGAGCACTGTAATAATAATGGAAAATTCAGACCGTGTCAAACATACAAACATTATCATAGACATTAGAGTGCGATAGCTAGCAATAAACGATTTAAAAGAGGCTTCTTTGGGAACATCGACAGTCCTTATAATATGTAATTGTTTAATAGAAATAATTACTATACAACGCAAATTGTTTTTAAAAAAAAAGAACCCTTTTAACGCCAGGTTAAAAAAGTTAAAGCATGCTCTTGGCGCTTATGCATAACAAACTATTTTCACTATTTTCTTTTTTTTATTTAATTACTTTTAATTTATTTAATTACAGTTCTAAAGAAAAGTAACTAAATAAAGACTGTAATGAACTTAAATTGCTTTCAATTCTGTAAAACTTCTATAAAACATTAGATATCGCGAGGAAAATAATTTTAACATTTTAGACTCTACAAAAACGTATAAGAAATATATTAAATCTTTCTTTTAAATGTTCAGACGGGTAGCATTAGGTTTCTCTTAGGAAAACAATTAAGATATTGATGAATAACACAAAGTGAGTGTATGGAAAGTACTGCACAGTGTGAGGCTTTCTCGTCGCGGTCGGACACTCGCGCTCGCGCGTGTCATCGCGTGAAACTTGCACCGCGACTAAACGAGTGCTCAAGCTTGGCTATTGTCTAAGTCATGAGCTAACGATTAAACATTTATACGAATTATCTTTTTATAAAAGCTTAGTGCCGCTTGGCATTATCGCTTAGAATCATACGTCTTATTAAACGAAGCAAAAATGCCGACAATTCCTTCTTTCTGCCTCGCTGGTCCCGTGCCATATTTGCGTTAGATTCAATTCCCAGGCTAAGTATTGGCTTTTCTCAGAAGCGGTATTGAGTCCACAAATATGCTATTCAGTATATGGTAATAAGTTCGTTTCTTATTATGTGGGACTTAAAAGATCGTAAACTTTTTGAGTTTTTAGTGATAACTTCTTATTCCAAGATCTCAATTATACTTTTCCTAACCTAGGTATAGAACTTGTGATTTCATGATCAGCCTAGCCTGAAACAATTCAATTGAACATAAAGTACCTATGTTAAATTAACTTCGTTAATAACTAGATGTCTCCGCGAGATCATCCACGTATGATTGATTGTTGATGATTACTGCTCCGCTTCTCTAGCTCGTAGCTTTATACTATACAGGGTGATTTTGAAATCGTGTAATTCCTTTTAACCACACATTCTACTGGTGATATAGAATAACCCTGACAATAATTTTTCTTAATTAGAATAATGGTTTCGGCAAAATTAGAGTACAGATTTTTTTCATGAAATGATTTCAAATAGTCATATTTTAACCACCTGACACAATCTTAATATTTTACTAATTTAAAAATAATAACATAACAATAACTGATGTCGTAAATAATAAGGGGCGATAAAAAGGACAGCCCGTTATTATTTACGACATTAATTATTAATATGTTTTTTTATTTTAATTAGTAAAAAATTAAAATTGCCTCGGTTGGTTAACATATGACTATCTGACACCATTTCACGAAAAAAACGGAACAATAATTTTTCAAAAAATATAATTCTAATTAAATAAAAATATGGTCAGGGTTATTCTATATCACCAGTAGAATGCGTGGTTAAAAGGAATTACATGATTTCAAAATCACCCTGTATATTATGTCATTTATAGATAAAGCAGCTTTCTAATAGTAAAAAAAATATATTAATATCGGTTCAGTAGTTTTAGAGTTTATCGATTACAAATAAAAAAATATTTTCTATATAATATTAGTATTATTAAAACGCTTTACGCTCATGACTCACAGTTCGATCCAATCACTTTCATTGAGACTGCGCGGGCGCATCACACGTGGCCCTCATCATTGGCTGTCTATAAAGATTTATGTCCGACTGCCAATGTCACAACATGACACGAACTACGCGCAATATTTACGATGGTTGTTTTACAATGACATTTGTGCGAATGATAATTAATGCTGACAGTATTTAAATAGAACAGTTTGAAATACATTACGATAATTATCAAATAACATTTATAGCAAAAAGTTGACTTATACATGATTTTATTTCGTTTAGATACTAAGATAAATATAAAGAGGAAAGATTAGATTTTTTGTTTGTTTGTTTGTAAGGATTAAATACAAAAACGAATTAGCTAATTTAAAAAAATCTTTCACCATTATAAATTATGTTATCACCGAGTAACATAAGCTATATTTTAGTTTAGAAAACGTCCTGTTACTAACATAGCTTAAACTAACCTACTTTTACGTGAGCGAAGCCGTGAGCAAAAGCTGATGTCTAATAAAGTCTTGAGCGGCAGCGGCACGCAGTCTCAATTGTTTTTCAATTAATGTCCTCCAGACCGAATTTTGGTCACGGCGTCCAAATCTTAACGGAGACTGGCCATCTGCACAGGAGATATTATAGTGCACAAGTGTGTGCGCAAATACAAATGCACTTTCTGTTCCCTAACTCTCATGATCCGATGGGACGGTAATCCGACATGACCGCAGAGAGATCAGGCGCAGAACCAACAGCTTAACGTGCTTTTCGAGGCACAGGGGTGCCTAACACCACCAACTTCATAATTCCGGGTTGCTATTGAGATTTCTTAATAGAAAACCCAATAACTTTTTGTTGGCCTGACCCGGGATTCGAACCCGGGACCTCATGTACAGCAGTCGCATTCACTACCGCTGGCATTAAAACAATATACAAGTATTTAAAAGAGTATTGACCGCAAAGCCCTTAATCTTTCAAACCAGGGCGGCACCAGACACAATATAATTCTAATCATGTCTGGTATTTTAAGACTTTACAGACTACGTTTAAATACAAATTGTCTCGTTTTTCCTCTAGTATGACTTGATGCTTACATTTGGCGTCAATTGCGTCAGCGGTAAAACGTTATACCGGGTTCAACGCCCGAGTCGAGCAGTCTTAATTGAACCACCCCATGATCTGCAATTCCATAAGCTTTCACGCTTTCGAGATTAGACTGATTAAGGTTTCGTATTTTAAGACAACAGTCACTCTATTTAATCGTAGTGCAACGTTTACATATAAGACAGCCAGCTAGGTTTTGTATTGACCCGGCGTTCTGTACTCATGTGTTCTATGGCAGCATAAAATATAAACTAATTTGAACACATGCTCTCAAATTAAAATCGAATAAAAATGTCATTATCGCATGAACTATAGCATTACCAACAACTGTGGTTTGTCAGTCATCAGGTCAACAAACAAAGCGGCAGGTCACTTCCTGTTTCCGGTGCGAGAGCGCTTCCGGTGCGCGGTTACTGTACAAACGTCACTTATTGACAGCTTGATCGCTCGTGCAGAAACACTTGGGGTTTGAACACACTGCGGATTTTTAATGACTCTACGAGTAGTGACATTAGCGGGGATCTTAACAGACATTCAAATAATGTACTCCAAGAAAATCCAGACTACAAACAATTTTTTGTGGATCCCAGTTTTTTGTCTGGTGTGGAATTGGAACCCACGATACGATAGGTTCTTATTTAAATATGTAAACATAATATATTGAATCTAATTGGGCACTTCTAGGCGGCAATCCATTGTTACACAATAATTGGTAAGAAAGGAACCCCGCCACACACCCTCAAATAGGCATGTTGACTAAAAAAAGATTTTAGTCCGTCTTTAAGACTAGCAAAAAATAATGGACACGTATTTTTCTTTTGTTACACAAACTAATAACAACGAAGATACAAAGGGTTTAAATTTCGTGTTACGTCACAAATTTTTTAGGACAGTAACGTCACAAGCCCCCTCTTCCAAACTTTAATGTGTTATATCTTAATAAATATTTATTGTTTAGTTAAAACAAAAAATAGGTGTCCAATATTTTTTGCTAATCTATAAGATGGACTAATTCGAATCACTTCAACTGTCAACATGCCTATTGTCCACCTCGCCTATTACAATAGAAAAAGGTTAACAATACCAAACTCCTCTGATGAGATCTTATCTTATCTTGTGTGGGGGCCAGTCAGTACAGACCGGCGACACTTCGACCCAGTAGGATCTTTTGTGTCGACTTGCCTAATAACGACTGCCATAGATGTTCATGGCAGCCGGGACCGACGGCTTAACGTGCTCTCCGAGACACGGAGCAGGCGATAATTGTCAATCAATACGCACATAATTTCGAAAAGTCATATAACTTTCGAAAGTCAGAGGTGCGCGGCGTGGGTTCGAACCCGAGACCCTCTGCATTGCAGTCTGTTGGTCTCCCCGCTGAGCTGTCGCTGCTCTTCTCTGATGAGATACAGCCCCATCATAATATCCGGGCGTACTCCAACTTATACAATGTAAAGACAACCTAGAAACTATTAGTAATTCTTACTGCTATCATTATACCACTCAAGTTTCACAAAGTAGGTAAACCATACAAACTTCGCTTAAGAATAATGAAATACAATAAACATGACATAATATTGACTTACTGTTTTAGCTGCTTAAATAAATATATGTACTCGCAGTGGAGATGTATTTGCACAAGCTATGTGCACTATCTCATAACCGCAACCTAAAAACCATGGCAAAGTAAGTACCAAGGACGTGGTATGATTATTCATCAACGTGCCACAAAGCTGGCCATAAAAGCTTCATTGATGCAACTGACTTATTGCGATAATTAAAGCAATGAAGCTTATGGTGTGACTAAGCAAATCAAGAACTATGTAGTATACTAGATTTTGCTCGCGGCATCGCTCGCGCAAAAGGAGGTTAGGTTATAGTGGTAACAGTAAGATTTTTAAATAAAATATGGGAAAGATTAAATTATGTTCGGGTACTTTGAAATAACTACACTGGAACATTGAGACAACTACCATCTTAGTCTCCCCGTGACCATGGCTGCTGAAAAGCAACCGAAACGTCGGGGAAAGTGTAAACCTAAATACAAATAGTTTTAATAGTTTTAATAATTTCATTAGCTTATAAATTAGTAAAATTCAATAGTAGTAGTAGTGTAACAGTTTTCAAAATTATGTAATACAGTGTTAAATAAACAACGCGATAAAATCTGTATAAAGTAGTTTAATTTCAATGAATAACATTCGTAAGCAGAAGACAATATTATGGGTAAAGAATTTTACGCCCTCTTACAAACAAAAAATCTCCTCTTTATAATAGTAGTATACATATATAATTTTAAATAGCAACAATAATAGACAAGCTTGGAATTTATCAAAAATGGTTATGTAAGAAAATAATTCTATTTTGTTATGTTTTTGGCAACACCGATAATCCTATATCTGCAGTTAATGAAGTCTCTGAGTAGATTAGTATCACCATTTCATATAACTCAGTCACAGAGCACATTTGAGAGGCTGTGAAAACCAGAATAGTCGTCCCTATTCCTCCTGCCTTTAGCAGTGGCTTAGCGTATGGTAAGCGTACCATTGGGCTGAACGCTAGATCGTCGCTCACCTAAATGAATAAAATGTCCTACTTATGAAATGTAACGCCATTTCCATTGTCTAGTCTTATCACTCCATGGGAAAGCTCGACAGCAAAGCACACAGTCGCCGCGCGTAGCGCTAGTGTGTACACGAGTGTTGCTCATGCGCAATATAAATATTTGCACTTGTATTAGATTACTGCATGTTATATTATTTATATTTCTGTGGTATTCTTATGTTTATTACGAGTTAGTATACTGTATTACTTCGCCATGTTAAAACGATTACATGAGTTGCGTGTGAGTTTACTTGTTTATTTTTGTACAATTAAATAATGTTTAAAATATTTTGGTGGTCGGACGCTAGCGTGAGTGTATGTGTAGTTTCGTTCGTTATTCGAAGCTGTGCGATTTATTTGTTTGGATTATGCCGTGAGAAAAATCTCTATAGCAGCATCTTAAAGCCTCATATGGTTTGGGCTCAAAGAACATTCAAAATGTTAATCAATGTTATATATATGATATTTTAAAGTCATGTCATACTATACAAATATTATCACAAGCATTATAGCTTTGCATACGCACGTTTGTAAACCATACATGTGGTATAAATTATATCTCAATTGTCATTTGGCGGTGTTACAGTTGGACGAGTGCAACGACTACGAGCAACGTCGACGTCTGCGCGCGCGCATCCGTACACTAATGGCTGAACAAGAAGGTAATTGTAACACCACTAAATTCCAACAATCGAAAAATTTACAACTTGTAAATAGGCTTTAAGTTACAAGTTAAATATGTGAATTTATTTTCGTAGCATGCGCGAGCGCGGTTACGGAGGCGTTGGCGGCCGCCGGCGAGGCTCCGGAGGACAGCAGCGAGGCCCGCGGTGAGTCTCTTCTGTTACCGCTGCTGCAGGGACTGCTGGGCGGAGGTGGTGAACGCCTGCTGGCTGGGCTTGGAGCTGCGCCCGCTGACGTCGTCGCTGATGTGCGACGATCCCTGTCCAGACTCAGGGCGGCTTTAGCACCACCAGCAGCGCACCCACAAGCGCGAGCTTTGCTAGCGCTCGCCGATAGACTAGAAGATGCCCTTGATGCCGCCGATAGATTAGATGGATGCAGACCCCGTCGACCGCGAAGGCGCTCTCGTGCTGCTAGACACACTGTCGGCGTCACTAGGGAGGAGCTAGAGGAAGCGCGGAGAATGGTAGACCGCGACCAGCTCACGCTTCCCGCTGATCGACACGGCTCCAGCGCTACTTCCACAGCCTCTGTAAACACCACCAGTGCCGACGAACCCCCTACTCCTGAACGCAAACAAAGCGTTGACGAGGGGCTTAGCTACCATGACGCGATCGCTTCACGTCAAAAACCCACTCTTTTATCGCAATCTGTCAGCTACGAGCCTGCCCCCACGGTTAATAGGGACGCGCGAGTCGTAGTCGAAAAACGAGCCCCAACGCAACGTAAACCTGATTTTTATCGGCATTCGGTCGCCGACATGGAATCGCAACGTTCTAAGCCGCACCAGCCCCAACCATTACAGCAACCGTACCAAAAGTCGCAACCGGTGCGGCAACCGTCCCCACAATCACAACCGAGACAGGTTCAGCTGCCGCAGCCCCAACCACTCCATCAGCCTCAGCCCGCGAACCCCCAGGCGTTAATGTATCAACCACAACCACTGCACCAGTCGTATCAGTCGCATCCACGCATGGACCGCCGCCCCTCTGAATCTAAGAGCAGCATAGCTGCTATTGCTAACAAATTTGATTCCCACGCTCGAGAAACATCTCGCGAAAGAAAAGAAAACTTTCCACGCCACGCACCGATTGAATCTGCTATTCAGCAGAAAGAGATCAAACGCACTAACAGCGAGGAACAGAAACACATGTATATGCCTCTGCCGCCGACTTATAACTTTGCAGCACCACCTACTAGTCAAGATGACTCCAAACCTCTTAATAGATTCTCGAACAATAAACGGTTACGCATGAAGCGCGCCAATACCATAGATATCGGTCGACCTCTAGCCGGATACAGAGTCGACAGTGATGAGGATGAGAGCCCGCAGCCAAAGGTGCCAGAATTCCGGCCGCAGACTGAGAATGACCGAAAGTTTGTCGCATTCATGAAAAAGAACGAGGCGGCGGAGCGGGAAGCCGCTGCGGGTACAGTCCAAGCAAACTGGAGCAATAGATTTGGCAATATTAAGAACGCATTCGAGACTCGTGAGCGGGAAGACAATAGCCGCTCATCCAGTGCTTCATCTGCACGGCGTTTCTGGCGCGGAGCTGATGAGACCACAGTTAATCCCGCTGCGGCCCGCCCTAGGAAGTTCTTGACAGAAAATAGTGCTAATATAATAAAACCCCCGTGGGTGTCAGAGCGCCGGGAACCGGCACGCGTAAATATATCTAAGCAAGTCCAACCCGCGCCAGCGCCGCTGCCATCCCGTGTGCCCGCACCGCTGCCAGCCCGCAAACCTGCGCCAGTACATGCACCTGTTCTCGCACCGGCACCAGCACCCGCGTCACAGCCCGTAACACCGGCTAGTCCACCGTCACACCCGTCAATACCGCAGTCTCCGACAAAACCACTAGTCGTCAAGCCTTTCGTTGCGCGTCTTATACCTGTCAATCAGTTCTCACACGCGCCCATGTCCGCATTTAAACCGCCGACTAAGGTGGCGTCACCAACTACCGCCCCCGCGAACGTCTGGAGTCCCCCGTCGGTTATTAATAATATTACGTCCCCTACGGCCGATATGCCGCCCGTGTTTCCGATTAATCCCCCGCCTTCCACGGCATTAAGCCCGCCCGTGTCCGGTGCGCCTTGGGCTGCAGCTACTGATGCTGACAAACCGCGGAGGGTCGCTGGAATCGCTGCCGCCAAGTTTAGCCAGGAGGGCAGTAAACTTGAGATTGCTCCCGCCCCTTACAGGCCGTCCGCGTTCCATCCACCCCAGCCGCCGCCTCACGCGCTATCTCAAATACAGAATTACCCGGTGAAGGCTATACCTAGTCAAAATGACCTCGCCGCCCCGGAACTAGTACGCAAAATAGATGATGCTAAATATCCGGCCCAAGATTCATACGTGCCGAGAGTTGATGCGCAACAATTGCAAATAGCCTTTTATGAGAAGCAAATCCGCGAGAAGAATCGCCGTGAGTCAGCCATGAATGGTCACCGTGATCCTGCAGAACGCAAGCCACCTGCGCCGCCCGCCTATACAGTTACTGATTACACGCCTCCTGCAGGCATCTCGACGTTCGTTCCCCTGCAGCGTACACCAGACATAGAGAAAGCGCGAGCACATAAAGTAGACTACCTGCCTGATGTCGTCACCAACGACACCGACCGTCAACGGAGCGGTAACTCACCTATCGCACCACGCGCACTAGCCAGCCCTCTCTCACCGCGCCCTGCACATCCGCTAGAGTCGCCCCATAGTTATCAGAATGGAGACGTGCCATATACGAATGGAGTAGACGACGGTGTCACGACGGAACACAACAGCGTAGTGACGCGAGTGATGCGAGGCCCAGTACGTGGCTCCGCCACCATCACGACCGGTGTCCGAACCCGCAATGAAGAAGGAGGCCGTCGGGGCTCTGCTGCTGACAGCCTGCGAGGAGCGCTCGACAAGCTGTCGTCCCCCAAACACGATGTCATCGCACAGATCGAAAGGAAAAAGCGCGAGACGGCGAGGACGCAGGTACGGGCCCCTGTAAATACTGGCCGATCTCCCCTGCCCGCGCCAGCCCCCCCGCACGTCCGCCCCCCTGCCATAGACCTGGGTGGCGCTTCCCTATCCCCCGGTGCACTCGCCGCGTCCCGCGAGTCGATATCTAGCGAGTCGGTCGCCAGCATCGGCTCTAGTCCACTCAGTCGGTCCGGCTCGTGGCATCAGATTGTTGGCAGCCCCAAATCGGCATCCCCTCGACGAGTCGTAGCGCGTGCCAAGTCCATGCATCTGCTGGCCGTACCGAAGTTGTATGAAGGTGGTATTGCACGAGAAGAAGTGACGGAAAAGAAACGGACCGTGGAGGCATACTTCGCTGGTCAGCAACAGCAGCCGCGACCAGTGATGGCTATGTCTAACAGCCGGCCGCGCTCACTGCGGCAGTCACACAGCTCATCGCAGTCGTACTCGTTGGGCCGCAGCCGTACAATGCCCACTGTATCGGAGCTGCAGTTCCTGGACGAGAGCAACACGGACGACGCGTTCGAGGACCTGGTGTCGGCGCTCGGTTAGCGCCGCGACACATTCCACTAGTTAGGAGCGGGAGGCGAGCGAGACGCGCGTGAGTCGAGTGTGTGTGACGTCATGTCGCTTGTGCCGCGCCCCCCGACCCTCCGCCGCATGTACCCCACCCCGCGTGCCCGTCTCTGTACATATGTGCTCGTAACATCCGATCATCATCACTCCGCGCCCTGTAACAGTGTTATTTGACTAATAGCTTATAGGTATCGTTGTACTGTCTTGCTGATTGTTTTCCAAGTGTTTCGAGTTAGTGTTTAGAGTTTTGTACAAATATTACGTTAAAGACAACTAATGTGAACTGTTTTGGTTGCAGAGGAAGAGGAAGTAACTGTGACATCGAGCGTGAGGAGGAACTCGTCAGAGAAAACTGTTAGCAGTAGCACTACAACCACTAAAACTTCTAAAGGTAAGGCACATACAAAATTTTCTTTTAACAACCTTGCTCATAATATTAACTGCGTTGTTTTTTAACAAATATTTTGAATTCCACAGTGATAGAGAGTATGACCAGGCCAGCGCCTAAGCCCGTGTCGCCGTTCGCCAAATTCCGGCAACTCGAGAAACAAAATTCTACCAACAGTCCCAAGTGAGTTTCTACCATAACAACAATGCCCTACACATCTACTTCCAACCAATACAAATCAGAAACATTAAGACTTCATATCAAACATCAAAATACTATATTCTATGTATAAGATCCTGTCGCTTAATAAGTAATTTAATGCAATATATTTTATTTATTTGGCAGCCATATCTGTGGATACGAATAAGGATAGATACAAGTAAATATTCAAGTTAAATATGCATATAACATGTATATTAGATGCTTATACGAATCATTTTCCGTTGAAGGCTAAGTACATACGCGGGTAGTTGTCAATAATCGCATGTGTACTTGACCTGCCATGAGAACATTAAATCACTAGAACGAATGATTTAAATTCTAGTTGACATGAATTAGCACGCGTTAATAATAATAATTTCTTGTAAATAACAGCGATCCCAATTAATAATATAATAAATAATAATCTGCACACGCGTTTCGTAGCACACGATGTGTCGAACTAATAGTTTGAACTAGGACGAGAGTAACCGCGTGTACGTCTTTACGTCTACCATGAGTCGACGTAGTTTGAGTCGCTAGCGCTCATGGTACGCGTTTGTCGGTGACTAACCTTGCCCCCCGTTGTAGCTCGGCCAGTCCGAAGAGCCCGGGCTCTCCGGCGCCATACTTCAAGTTCACGGAGCCCGCGCTGCAAGCGAGCGCCGTCACTATAAAAGAACGATTGCTGCAGTGGTGTCGCGACAAGACCCGGGACTACGAGGTACAGACCACACCTCCGCCCCCCTCAGCCCTCAAACTGCACCACACCCCCCACTGCGTACACTAGTATATCGTCTAGACATCAAATATATTAAGTAGATTAAGCAATGATATAGATTGTAGAGTTTTTTTTTGCAATATATAATATGTATATAGTTAATCAACGTAATGGGGAGGTCGTACTTGCGGTAAGATTAAGCAGATGCATATTTTTTACTTTATAGATTTGAACCTGATAAAATTCTCTAATAAGATCCATAAAAAATCTGCATCTGCTCCGCCAGGGCGTTCGGATGTAACGGACTTAACCGCGTTGTCGAGAGGCATGTTGTTAGCGTTCGCTGCGCACACGCACCTAGTATTAACATACACGTCACTACCACTCATCTTCCACGCTTATCTTATCGCTTCATTTCGGCTGCTACTTCTGTATATATTTATATACGTTGTGTAAGTTTTGTGTAATGTATATACATTTGTATACGACCAAATTATATTACTTTGGTTTCGAAATCCATAAAATTATTCCTATTTATGTACAATTTTACTTACTATATAATACATTAATAAAATGTTATACAATATTACAAAAATATAATTTATAAGCGACACGAGTGACATGTAACAAAAGGAAAATTTACTAATTTATAACTTACGACTTTCTAAAATTTTAAAGCATGGATTTCGATTTTATTTTTTCAGAAGAACCAAATGTAAAGTATGAAATAAATAGGAAATTGGAGTGCTATGCATGATTTTTGTGTGTCGATAACATGTGAATATTTTATATTGTTCGTGGGTACCAGTTGTGTAAATACGGGTGTATAGATAAATGTATGTAACGTGACATCTGTAAATGTAACGTCCGTAGATGCTTTAAATACGTTTCTTAACGAAGCGTTGGTGTTTTCCAGGATTGTATTATTTGTGAAATTTGTGCCTACATGTAAATTTGGTACAAAGGGTATAAATGATTATTATGCGCACTCCACAAAATACAAACACTATTTAAAAATGCACAAAAATCGATAACATACTATAATCAAAATTCACTTTTACTGAGATTAAAAGCCTAGAGCCGTTTGTTTTGAGCACTGTGCACTCAAATCAGCAAATATGAGAATTCTTTTATAACGATTAATCCAAGTATTATATTGGCTTTAATTGTATTTACTTGAACAATTACGTTGAATGTACACCAGAATGTGAAGCTGGAGAACTTTTCGACGAGCTGGGCGGACGGGCTGGCGTTCTGCGCGCTGCTACATCACTTCCTGCCAGACGCCTTCGACTACTCGAAGCTGAGCCCCGAAACGCGCCGACACAACTTCACGCTCGCCTTCAAACTTGCCGAGTAAGTACATTATCCTTAGTTAATAGCCCTAAAACATCCTAAATTATAGACCATTTTAATAAATTCATAATAAAACTATTAAATAATTAAGATAATAAGAGAGAGAAGCTTAAAGACTCCATATATCTCGTATGATTGGATTATGTATCATATCTCTGTATGATCGCGGCGAGTGTTCTTGCACCTCAATCCTTGCACAAGACAAAAATCATATCACGTCGCCTTATGCAGAGATTATTTGATCCTGTATACATTTATACATTTAGAAAATATTGTTTTGCGAGACCTTCTTACCAGGTAGCTAAAACACAAGTATGTTAATATCATTATGGGACTGCCTCATAATAAAACTCATGTATACTAAAACTACAAGATCTAAAAAGAAAAGTAATTATTTTAGAAGTAATAATTATAATGTACCTATTTATGTTCAAGGCATAACAAAGAGATAAATATAGCTAATATGATCTTAGATAATCGGAGTATTCAATTAACAATATATTGTTTTGATTCCAGTGAGAAGGCGGGCATTTATCCCCTGCTAGACGTGGACGACATGGTGGCGATGCGCAAGCCGGACTGGAAGTGCGTGTTCACGTACGTCCAGTCCATCTACCGCCGGTTCAAGGACCACGACTGACCGCCACCGCCACCGCACCGCCCACGCGACAGAACACAACACTAATATATTACCCTACAATCCTCACACAGCCTCGACGAGTAATTGATTAGCATAGTCTAAGATGGCGATTATTTTTAGAGAGCTCTTGTTAAAATTCTTATATTGGTTAAGGAAAGGGCAATATATTGTTGTTGAGCTTGCAGGGCCCGGCGTCAGCGCCGAGTAGTTGATCGTTGTAGTCACAAATAGTACGTACGAAGTGTTTTATAAATCCAAAGAGCGTATGTTGTTGATTGTTTTGTTATAAATGTTTTATGTCAGTGTCCGCCCAACTCGTATCTCCAAGCGCTGTCTCGACAGTCCTCCTATTTATTATAATCTCAACATGTGATTTTTTCTACGTTTAGCTTGTAAGTTTAACTAACATTTATATATCGAGCGACTACTAGGTCATAGTGTAGACGCACTGCTAAGGATCGCTTCCACTTATATAGCCACATAAGAAAGTAGAATCCTTGTTATTCAGTGTACAGACCGTTTCACGATTATATTAATAACATTTTAGAATTTGACATTATTAATAACAGCGGCTTGATGTATTCGCCTATTGATTTTATGAAATTTGATATTATTATGATTATTATGTTAATTTATATTGATAATGAAATAAATATTGATTAACAAAACATTGGTGTTTCATTTAAATTTTATTTTTATAATTTACGTTAACGGTGGTTTGACAACCATAAATCGGAAAACAATGGATTTAATTAGGGTTTAAGAGAACATTTGCCAAAAAATTATCTTAGGTTAATTGGCAATGTCCTGATTTGTCATCTGTCGTACATTTTTATAAATTTTCTGTAACTTTCCCACCCTGAGATTTGTCTTCTCTCTTGCCTCTGCCTGGTTAAATTGTCATCCTCGCTTTTATATTTCTGTTATATATTTTTATCGACGGATTACTTTCGACAATCTTATTCATATTTTCATCAAGATTCATTCATTATTAAAAAAATAGGAGTACTTTTAGGATCGTTCTATTAAAAATGCGAGGCGAGGTATTATTTTTATTATATCTAAAGCATTTATTTTTTAATGTTAGGAATCATATTTTCGCCATAATATCTATCAATATTTTGTAGTAAAAAATCTTATAATATATTTAAATATTTCCCCGCCAATTTTTATGTTATTCCATTATTTTATCAAAGATGACGCTATGGCCTTCCTGTAAGTATTAAATCACAAAGTAGCTCAGAATCGCGAGGTCCCAAAACATGTTTTAAGATTAATTCATTGAATGATAGCTTTTTACTTCTGAAAATTAATATAAACGGTCGAAATCCTGACTCGACATTATAGAGAACAACATGGCGAGAAGCATAAATGATGTTAAAGTTAATGTCATAAATATGACGAACGCTGTCGTCATACTGCGTGTATAACAAAAGACTGCGCTGAGTTATTGAAGAGACGATGCCGCTTACAGGCCAATTGAAAATTCGCCAGTATCTGCGAACAAAAACAAATACCTATAAGTACGAAATCAAGGTACTTATAGAGAGCATAAAAGCGTATATTATCTTAATATGGGCAAATTATATAGGATATTTTGACGACTGCTAGTACCAGCAATATTAAGAAAATGGTGCTGCTACACGATGCATATAGCTGGCGTGCGACATTTACATGCACAAGCTACTCTCACAGGATACACGCCTTTGTTAATCACATGGTGTACAAGCATCGGTTATTTACAGGATGCGTACAACCCGCGCAAGTACTTTAAAATAGGTACTCGTTTGGTGTATGAAAGCCATCATTCGAATATTGGTTTTCAGAGATCGAATGACGATTAGTAGTAAAATTGAGATTCAACTATAAGAAGACACCGATTCAGAACCTCGCGACTAAGACATTAATTGTTTGGCTTTTGTGACATACAATATTGTTTCAAATTCAAAAATATCTGGCACAGTATTGTTGACCTTCAATTCGGCGTCATTATTTGCCGGGGCAAATCTTAATGACCTATTCTGAAAGACGAGAATGATGATGTGTCGATTCCATTGACACGTCTATCGTCGTTCTTCTAGGATTCTGTCTAGTGATATAGAATCAGTACATAAATAAATTGGTTTTGATAAATTCTTCTTCAATACATTTTAATTAGTTTATCGATATTACCACTAGAACTTATAAAAAATGTTTTGTAAGAATTATAGGTAGGTACAGTTGACTGAAAATAACAGCATTGATAAACTTTTAATCAAATGTAACAACAGTCGTACTAAAATAATTTATATTGTGAATACAAAATCATGAGCAAGAAATCATGGACTTAAAAACAATATATCTTCATACCAAGGATCTGGCAGGGTATACGGCAGAGCTACCATAAAAGGGTCAGCCACATTGGTGCTTCTATCTGTCGTCGCGTTTCCCGCCTCATCGGCAACGATGGTGGTGTCAGATAGTTGAGGACTCAGAGTGTTCTCCTCATCAGCTAAGGTCACGTGTAAGTGTAGGGTGCTGTCCCGCCACGCCTGCCACGACAGCTGGTGTTCTTGAATCTTCAGTAGCATCCATGTAGTCAGTAGACCGTTCAGCGCACCTGGTAGGTTGATCATCAATCAAGTTAAGATTAGCGTACAATTGATAAATGGAGAAAGTATTCAAGTACTCTATCCAAAAAATATTACATAATTAAGATGAAGAAACAGAATGCTTTGATACAGAAATA
The DNA here is from genome assembly GCA_963675205.1 of Catocala nupta. NCBI lineage: Eukaryota > Metazoa > Arthropoda > Insecta > Lepidoptera > Erebidae > Catocala > Catocala nupta. Next base: position 26,900,461 of record OY776082.1, read on the forward strand.
TTAAAAGACTAATTAATGTGCCCGCGGTTTCACCCACGTTTATAGTTACTGCGCCACCCTGTGGGTTGTAGCGCGATGTTATATAGCCTATAGCCTTCATCGATAAATAGGCTATTCAACACTAAAACAATTTTTGAATTCGAAGTAGAAGTTCCTGTGATTAGCACGTTCAACCAAACAAACAAACAAATTCTTCAATTTTATAATATTAGTATAGATATAATATAAAATACATGGAAGTGAATGAAGCCAGAGAAGTGTGTCAGGATCGTAACAAATGGAAATCCGTAGTCTCTGCCTACCCCTCTGGGAAACAGGCGTGAATCTATGTATGTATGAAAATACATTTAAAAGCAAGCTGCCAGTGGTGAGGTTTCCAGAGATAAGAACATCCCATACCAATGCTTGTCGTGTGTAAAAGCACTGCCTTCTCCATCAAATCCTTGATCTAAGCACATAACATCTTTAGATGGTGATCGAGGCTCATGGCTATTAGACCATTGTCAGTAATGACCACCGGCACAATTATCACTATAGTTATGTATTGCTCGCTTTAACGGTGAAGGAAATCATCGCGAAACACATTGTCAGATTGTCATTTTCTCTTTTTGTCATTGCGACGTGACTATTATTTTGATGTATTGAAAACAAACCAATAACTCCAATAAGCAGCGACGAGAACAGATTGGCGGCTAGAGCCGCACCACCTCCCCTCCTGGCTCCAGCCTGCAGCACGGCATCACACGCGTGCAATGCGCGCGCAGTGCCCAGCACGCTGGCCGTGCCGAGTGCCAGCGCGCGCCATATATCCGCAGCCAACGCGCGCCCGCGCCCCGACATAGCCCACTCGCATAAAGACCGCATCCACGACCATCTGGAAACAACCGTACGTAATAGACCAACGAGGTACGAAAGACTACAAGACCCAGAAGTCTGGAGAGTTCAGAGTTCATGGTAGCGACAACAAGCGACTGCAGACAGTCGCTTGTTGTCGCTACCATGAACTTTTATAGCTCTCGTACCCCGACTCGTCTGTTTGTCAATATCCTAACTAAACCTACTAATATTATAAATAAGAAAGTTTGTTAGGATGGATGTTTGTTACTCTTTCAAGCTAAAACTACTGAACCGATTGCGATGCCACTTAGCATGTAGATAACTGGAGACCTGGATTAACACATAGGTATAATCATACTTTTTATCCCGTTATTTCCGATGCATCGGGACGCAGGTGAAACCGCGGGGCGCATCTATTATAAATGTGAATGCGAGTTTGTTCGTTTGTTACGCTTTCACGCTTTAACTACTCGACTTATCATCATGAATTTTCGTATAGGTACACGGAATAGGTACGGGTACGGTAAGGAAGGTTACGTCAGTAACGGTACCTTTTTCGGTGTTACTAACCTAACCTACAATTACACGAGCGAAATCGTAGCCAAAATCTAGTATTGTATAAAACAATCGGAAAGCAATAAATACCACCAAAATGTCGGAGTTTGTAGTTCTCAGACCCACGTTATAGTGAGGGATTGCTGGCCACTAAGTATAATTAACTAAGGACAAAGTAGGTACTATTGAGAATCTTGTTAACACTTTACCCGACTCTGTTTTAAAACCTGTAAGTACCATATGATCGTTCGCATAATTACCACACAGGACTGAGAAAGTAGATTGAGGGTCAACTCAGACTGAACGGAAAATTGCTTAAGTACTTTTAAAATGTAAATAAAATATAAATCTTATCCTATTAAAATAGAGCTTTAAATCGTATCCAAGAAATAGTATCTAGTCCAGCGGACAGCGCGGTGTGCATTCGAACATCCTTCCCGACTGTGCGAGAGTTTAGAACACGCTCCAACATGCGCAAGTATGTTTGCCCAAGACCAACGGCGCCCTCCGTGGGAGGCCGCCATGTGTCTACCAGAGTACGCGTGGCAAAAGTGAAAAATGTAAAATTGATGACGAGAAATGGGTTGATCGCACTGACTTAATGAGCAACCTACCAGCACCATGGATATTCGCGAGACTGTTTGAGCATCCGTGAAGCAGTTCGAACACACGAAACCGACGTGCGTGTTTTACGTTAGGTGGTGCTTACTTATGACTTCTAGTAACAATATAGTGATGTCGGCACAGCTCGCAGTACGAGGTGGCGGCCTGCAACAGCCAGCGCTCTAGACAGGTGCGATGCACGGCTGCGATGGTCCCCCGACACGAGCACGGGCGAACGAGGCGCTCCGCTGACTCCCCCCCAAAGCAGATGCGACAGATGTTGTCAGACCGAAGGCTGCCTGTGAAGCTCGTCACCTCCTTTGCGGCTACCAGGCCCTGTGCAGGCTGCAAATGGCATTTGGCTTAGACACAATTATATTACTTTCTAAGAATAATTGGTTTAATTCTGTCTGATGATGCCAGAAATAATACGCAGCAACGAGACAAGACTATACAATATACATTCTGTAATCAGCTGTCTCGTTCACACACATGCAATAAACATGCTAGTAATACTGTGGGATATATCACCTGCGCTGTAATGCTTCATCAAATTTAGATAAAGTTTAGAATGGCGGTGTGCAATTATTTGATAGCATTGAAATGTTTAAACAAATCGAATGTAATTGAATCATATTAATGAACTCCAAAAACATCATTTTGTTAATACTTATTGTTTTAATTCGATTTGAATATTCGATCGGTATTTGAATGTGCGATCACACTATTTTCAATCATTCGATTTAAGTAGCCACACCATACAGACGTAGGATTTCCGACAATAAATGGTGCTGTATACAATATGCGCTTATAATCACGCTCCCCATACAATCCTGAATCACGCAAGTGAAGTTTACACAGCGGCTAAATATATACAAGTTCCTGACATCAATAGTTAGGCTACGGCCCGCCAGGTACGACCACCCAACCTGGTCAGTGGATTCTCCCTTTGTGTTGAGAGGGATATCACATCTCGTTCCTCCACAAATTATTTTGTTGACAATCGCTTGTATAGTTACGTACCGTTTTATTGAGCAGCAGGGCACACACCGAGCCGAGTATAGACATGGACCTGCCGCCAGACTGCAACAGCGACGACGCTGGCGACGAAAACGTCAACGAGTCCGCGATGCGCGCGCGCATCATGCGCTGCTCCTCATTATCGTTTACGTTGGCTGGAGAATAGAATTCATTATTTTTATTCCTGAATACTGCTACATACTTACATACACTTTCGCATTTATATTCCAAAAGGATAAAGCAGGAATGTATAATGAAAATAATAAGATGCAATATAAACATGCCTATTTGTCAGCTATATTTTTAGGTTCGAGCCTGGAACGTCATGATCGCAGGCAAACGCAATCTTATACTACAAATTCAATGAATCAGAGAGTAGACAAAGAAAATTACATTTAAAAATATCTATCAAGCTTCCACTACAATTAAAATACAAAAAGAATGAAGATCATAGGCCAAGATAGCCATTCATCATCAGAATATATGATTGTTTGGTTGTATAATAAAGAGCTTATTTTGATGAATAAGTTCTATATTATTTATAATTCTTTATTATATATATTTAGGTAAATCTTGGTAGGCACGCTAGCTGAAACGTAACTAAAAAAGTTAGTGTAATTACTTGGCGAGGATATGCCGGGTGAATAGCGGCAGCTGATGTCTGTCTGTTGGGCCGTTGATCGCAGCTCTTTCTCACGCTGCTGATGATTTGGAGGCGACATCTGTATACAATAATAATAATGTCCTCCAGACCGAATTTGGGTCATGGCGGCCAGTCCTAACGGAGACTAGCCATCTGCGCAGGAGATATTATACTGCAAAAGTGTGGGTGCAAACATAAGTGCACTCTCTGTTCCCTAACTCTCATGATCCGGTGGGACGGTAATGCGACACGACCGGAGAGAGATCAGGCGCAGGACCATTGGTTTTACGTACTGTCCGAGATACGGAGCTGTCTACTGCCACCAACTTACTCTGGGCTGCTATTGAGATTTCTTAACAGGAAAACCCAATAACTTTTTGTTGGCCTGACCCGGGATTCGAACCCTCATGCAATGCAGTCGCTTTCACTACCGCTGCGCTACGGAGGCTGAACAGCACTAGTCTAGTAGACAATCATTTGGACAACAACGCAACGTGGAGATCTGAGGTGAGTACGAGATCGAAAACTCAGCGTGTGTAGGTACTGTGGGGTCGAATCCGATCGATTTTATCTTTATACACACCTAAACCTATGTTTCGAGTCCCGCGTAATAAGAGCGGTCCTAATATATGTATAAATAACGATTTTATAGGCTCGGTTTTATTGCGTGAGCCTACGATAGAATAACACTTTTATCGACTCGGCAATCAAACGCGGCGAACTTTGCCAGCAATACGAGAATCTTGAAATTTCTTAATGGGCGACGCAGATAACCGTTTCCAAAACATCTTTTGTCTTCTAGTTTTAGGAGGCAAATGATGAACACACGTTTGATCCACGAAGACTGTAATGTCTTCGTGGATGACACGTGTGATAAATGGAGAAAGTATTCAGCACTCTATCCAGAAGATATTACATAATAAAGATGAAGAAACAGACTGCTATGATACAGAAATATTAAAAGACTAGATGACTAGATGGCGCTGCAACATTTCGACATTAACAACGCTAGCAAATGACTAAACGTCGGTTTTTGGTTTCATCGGTTAACTTAAGTGCCGACAATTTTTAAATCCCAGTAAATCAGTTAAAAAGATTAAATACTGCCAAATAAACCTTTAGAAATCCTTAACCATTAGAAAGCTACCTTATTTTCAAATAACATTACGCTACGAGCCACGGGAGCGCAGCAGTAATCACAAACGTGACAGAAACTACGAGGGACAGCTACTCATTTATATAATTACAAAGTTCGTATGGAACTCATTTTATGATATTTAAACACGTACTCACAGGCATATGCAACGATGAACAACTAGAGGCGGACATGCTCATAGTAGCTTTACTGTCAGACCTCTCCAGGCCCCAGTACATCAACAGGGTCTCACCCTCACCTACATCACATTCCTGAAACGTTACAATTATTTAAATAAATCCCCTCTTCTCATTGGTTCTATGCCCTTGTTGTGCTGAACGTGGTAACAGATAAATGTAAATGTAAATTCATATTATTGTTTAGTTAGTGTAACCTTGACGTTCATAAGTGTTACTTTGTGACCTTAATGAATAAAGACATTTTGCGTTTGATTTTTATTGTGTACAATAAAATTGCTTTCGAATTATATTCGAACGTGGCAACAACCCTAGAAGTTGATGGCAATACTGGACAATATAAAAATTAGGAAAAAAGGAAGGAGGAAGGGGAGGCGTTTACCCTGCAGTGGGACAGCAATGACGCGTATATAATAATATTGACAACAATATAGGTACAGAAATGCGTACGCTGCATTCTTGTTGATCATACAATGTAGGTATTGTATTGCATATTGAAATAATAATTCAATGATATAATACGCATCACTACAGTGCTTTGTGATCATTTAAGGTTATGATAGTTATAAAGCCAATACTACAGTTATTTAGGCATCTTAAACTATTTACAACTTGTAACCATAATGTACCATTTAAATTTGTAAATATGCTTTTCGTACGAGACTTCAGTTTGGCAACGAATGATGATATCTCGCGATAAGGCGAAACACGTGTCGAGGCATGTTTTGTGTTCGAAGTGCATGTTGCAGTAAGCCCGGATCCCATGTCACGGCTGTCCTTTATCAGAGGAATTCGATATTGCTTAGCTTTTTTAATTGCAAAATTTGGGATATAGAATTCAAATGTGCACGGCGGTTTCCTCTCTTCCTAATTATTTTATAAACTGTACTTGAATATCATTGGAACCTAATTAAGCGCATCATTAGCTGTCTACCGCCATGTCTCACATGTCTCAAATCCATACTAATAACTTTATAAAAGAAAATCCGAACATGATTGGCCAAAATAATTTTATTTAGGTATGTACATATATTAAAAAAAAGTATTATGCCATTTTGAGTACCTCGTCTAAATGATGCATCTAAGCCTAAGGAATTATATTATGTGCGTTGTAGTTATACAGGTAAACTAAAGGAATAAGAAAAATACCCGTATGATATTATAGTAACTGCAAGTCCTGTGAAATCTGAAATTGACTCTTTGTAAAGCTTGTTGAATTTTGGGTGAATATTGTACAGGAGCAAGCACAGACTGCCTTAGCGTTTGTATTACATTACTTGGAAACGGCTCCGTATCATTGCTGTCCACTAAACAATTTAAAGTAACGTATCTACGCATTTTTTTATCTTCATCGCGGAAACTTTTTTTTGTGTACGTAATAAAAATATATTGATAATAAAAGTTACATAATAACGTCACCCATTGTGTATTTTAAATTGTTTGATATGTTTCATATGTCAATGTTATTTACTGTTTATTTTTCATACATTAGTGGAAAAAGGTTTAAAGGTGTGTTGCTTCATATTTGACTTCCTTTTTTTTTTAAGTAGTTTTCGTACCATTACTATTTAAATAGCTAAATATAAACGCACTTTATTTAAAATATGAACACCTTACATAGGCAATTTAAACTTAATATTTTGCACAATTAGCAGCATTTTAGAAACAAATAATTAACATAATAGGTATACCTATACACAAATTATTTACAAGAAATATTAACTAAAGAGAAAAATAAAGCAATTAAAGTAAAAAGCGTCATAATATTCCTCCGCGTCGTCGTCAATTGGCAACGTGCCCAGAAGACTGGCAGCATTGCCACGTTGAATGGCAATACTTATTCTTTACGCAAGGAAAATACCAACTCTCTGGTCATGTGAAGCGTCGATCAGCCGCTTAGCTAGGTCTCTATAAACAGTCCTAGCATTTGGACCCCATGGCTCCAGCGTTTCGACACCAAACGGATCAAATGTACCTACTCACCAATAATATTTTGATATTTGCGCCGTTTGAGCGTCTCCGCTGATGCAGCACTTGCAGCAGCAGCAGCAGCACAACCCGCTGTGCTGGAAAGATGTGATGGCGCAAGGGTGTCGACACAAGTTGCGTCCCACACTAAAGGCTTATCCATTTTCCATGGCAGTAATGACATACTTACCATCTGGTCTCTTGCCATCGTCACGTACCAAGTAGTGGTGGTTAATATAGCATATAGCGTCATATCATAGCACGCTATATTTACTCAACGCATAGCGCGTGCTACATCGTTTCAATCTTGGCGCTAGAAATAGCGTCGCGATATATATGCCTAGTCTGTTATGCATAGCGTGGTATAACGAATGGCCACGCCATCCAGCGCGAGCGGCCAGCGACGGGTAGCGCGGTAGATACGCTAGTATTAGTCTGTCGCCGCGTGCTAACTGCTACCGCTCGCTGCATGACGTATTATCGTTGTTTACGTTACGTATTGAACTTTTATAAATACGCCGATAATTGCTATATTATTATAGAATATAACATTATTATTATCCAGATGTCACAGTCAATAAATTATAGACAGTCCTAAGCCTCAAAAGTATAAAGGTGAGTTCATTGAATTTATTTTGCCTATTACTTATTAGATTATATAATATATTTCAAAACATGCTCCACAGTTAAAGTAGTGCATTTCAAAGTTATATTCTCCATGGCTCCGCGCTACTATATTCTGTGACGCTCCAAGCGTCCCTGCGCAGCGCGCTATAACATAGCGTATAAAATAGCGCGCTAGAGAAATATAGTTTGTAGTCCGTAGCGTGCTATCTTAATATAGCGGATTTGAACACTACTAGTACCAACCTGCTATACAGGAGAATCAGGTGGACTTCATGGAGTGGGATTCATAATCAAGAAAACATATAAACAAAATATTATCAATTATACTGGAATATCAGAGCGAGTGGCCGTACTGGATCTGAGATTCGGAAATGATTCAATGTCAATCATACAAGCTTATGCTCCCACCGACAAAGCTAGCGAAGAAGAGCTTGACAAATTCTATACTGACATGAGAAAGGCTCAGAAATTTCAGGGAAAAACAGTTCTAGTCATAGGAGATTTTAACGCCAAAATTGGACAGCCAAGGAAACATGACATGACATGGACATGAAATTTAGTAATGGGTAATTATGGGTATGGAAAAAGAAACGCAAGGGGCGAAAGGCTTATCCAATATGCTTGTGAACAGAAATTATTCATAATGAACACCTACTTTCAAAAGAAACAAAGTCGTAGATGGACTTGGATTTCCCCCAACCAAAAGACTACGAACGAAATAGATTTTATTATGTGCAATAAACCAAAAAATATAACAAACATAGAAGTATTGAATGATGTAGCATTCCCATCAGACCATAGAGTATTGAGATCAACATTTACATTGAAATCTTTTAAATTGAACAGAAGAACATGTCTCAATCAAAAATACCAAAATCAGACACTGAGAAAGCCATATATGCCAAAAATTTAAACTTGAACATAAATAAACAGCTCGAACCTTACTTACTGATAATTTGCAAATCTACTATGACAAGTTGGAAAACGTCATTACAACCAATCTGCTAACAGTAAATACAAACAAGGCTACAAAGAAAACCAGAAATCTTAAGGGATACGACAATAGATTTAATAAAGAGACGTACAGAAATATTGTCAACAAAAAATAAATCCAACGATGTGAAAGAAGAACTAAAAAACATTCAAAATAACAAACAAAGGTAACACAGAAGATTTCAATAACCACAGACAAAGAACCAAAGAGAAAAACCTAAACATGTATAGAAGTTCCAAACGGGCATTCAAGGAATTAAACACGCAAAAAAATTGGATTCAGAAACTTAAAAATGGACATGCAGAAACTATGTCTAGAAAGAATTTCATAGATCACGCACCAGCATTTTATAGAGAGCTGTATAAGAAACCACCAGAAGGCGCTCTTGGAGTAAACCTAGTTAGTTTTGAGGATATAGAAGAACAAGTAGAAATAGAACCAATAAGCGATACTGAATTACTAAATTATATAAAAAATCTAAAAATTACAAAAGTTCTGGACCAGACAAATAAGTAATGAGGCAATAAAAATTAGTGCACCCTGCCTGACTCTATATTTAGCAAAAGTGTTCAATATGGTGCTCGAAACTGAAAAAGCTCCCAAACAATGGTGCAGCTCAGATATACAATACTCATATATAAAAAAGGTATTCCAGCAGACATCGGAAACTACAGGCCAATAAGATTACTGTCCAGCATTTACAAACTTTTCACTTCTATCATATTAAGCCGAATATCAGTAAAAATAGATAACAACCAACCGATCGAGCAAGCAGGCTTCCGCTCTGACTTTTCTACTATAGACCACATACACACATTGGACCAGATACTCGAAAAATACAAAGCATACAACCACCCCCTCTATATCGCCTTCATTGGTTACGCAAAGGCATTCGACGGCATAATGCACAACTCAATTTGGAAAGCACTTATCACATGTGGAATAAACAGGAAATATATAGAAGTCATAAAGTATATCTACACACAAAGTACAAGCAGAGTAAGTCTGGAAACCAAGGAGGAAGAAATAGCAATAGGTAGAGGCGTCAGACAAGGCGACCCGTTATCTCCCAAGATATTCATAGCGGTACTAGAAGGAATATTTAAAGAAATGGACTGGACAAATAAGGGACTGAAGATACAGGGACTTTATTTAAGCCATCTTAAATTCGCTGACGACATTGTCCTTTTTGCAGAAACAGCCATCGCGCTAGAACAAATGATACAAACCCTGGACAATGAAAGCAAAAAAGTAGGATTACACATGAACATCAGTAAAACCAAAATAATGACAAACTATATAAGGAAACAGATAAGCGTGTCAGGTGTCTGTTTTGAATATGTGAATAAGTATATCTACCTCGGGAAACAAATTTAATGTCATTTGATACAAAAAACAATGAGGATGAAGTAGACAGGGGGACCAACAGCGCCTGGAAGAAATTCTGGATGCTTAAGGAAATCCTTAAAGGAGATTACAATCTAAAATTCAAACAAATAGTAATGGACACCTGTATTCTACCAAGTCTCATATATGGAAGCCAAACATGGACATATACAAACAAGATAAATAAAATTACAACATGTCAACATGTAATGGAAAGAAGCATATTAAAGCTTAAAAGGATCCAGAAAACCAGACTCACAGACACACTTCAACACGCCTTACGTCTCAAATGGAAATGGGCTGGTCACATTTCTAGATATACGGAGAGACGGTGGGCATCAGAAACAACAAAATGGCTGGGACCAACTAGTAAAAGAAAAAAGGCAGAACGCAAAAACGGTGGGCAGATGATATCGTTGAAGCTGTTGGTGCCAACTGGATGTAGTTTGCCCAGAATAGAGACAAATGGCACGGGATGGGATTTTATTTTTCTCTTTAGTTTATATTTTTCTTATAAATAATTTGTGTATGTATTATGTTAATTATGTCATAGATTAAACTAAGTAATACAAAAAAAGAAAGAAATTAAAACATTCACTAAAATTGTAACTTTTAAATATGGTTAAATAAAACTTATTATTATTCGTACCAACCCGTGTGGTTCAAGCTGAGCCGGAACGCCAGCGGTGACAATTGCTCGACGGAGTATGTTATTCAGGTTGGCGTGTCGTGATATACGACCTGCACTCCTGCTGCATGACAGGCCATGGTGACCAAGACTGTCGACACCTTCTCCACAAAGACACCAATGCGGAGAAACACAAGGAGTACCTATGCGCAAAAAGGAAGCATTTTAGATACCTAGGTATTATTAAAAAATATGATTTTGTAAATTCTGAACGCAGCAATAATTACTGTGCGTTCCAGTTCAGTATAATTCGTAATTCTACGCATTATGCTACGTATATATATATATATATATATATATGTATATATATATATATATATATATATAAGTTTCTTTATTTCTTACGCTTGAGGGTGCAGTACCAAAAAGAAAAATCTTGAAGTGTAGTTAATAAAATTAAAACATTTAATTCATGTTTACTTCGTTTCCTTTCTTTCCGCTATAGAATGAGACAACAAATCTAATGTTCTTCAATAAGATAATTGAAGGGGAACGCGCTATCAAAATAAAGTGTGCATGCTCTTGTCAAAATGACGTAAACCGAGTCATTTGAACGCAGATCCCCGTGTTATTCTCCCCACGTGAAGCTTTTTGTTGTGAAATACTTTGTAATTACACATAAACGGTAAAATAATGGCAGTTCGCGTCCAATTCGAAAACAATAATGAAGTGGGGGTGTTTAGTAAACTAACAAATTCTTATTGCCTCGTCGCTATCGGGGGATCGGAGAATTTCTACAGCGTGTTCGAGGCGGAGTTGGCAGAAACTATTCCTGTTGTACATGTAAGCATTGCGGGCTGCCGTATTATCGGCCGCATGACTGTCGGCAACAAAAACGGACTTCTGGTGCCGTCGTCCACAACAGACACAGAATTGCAACACATTAGAAACAGTCTCCCGGACCAAATCAAAGTGCAGCGTGTGGAGGAGCGGCTCAGTGCTCTAGGGAACGTGATCGCTTGCAACGATTATGTAGCCCTCGTCCACCCAGACCTTGACCGTGATACAGAAGAGATATTAGCAGACACATTAGATGTGGAGGTGTTCAGACAAACGGTAGCTGGAAACGTTCTAGTTGGATCTTACGCCGCGCTTAGTAATCGCGGCGGCCTCGTCCACCCAAAAACTACAATTCAAGATCAGGATGAGTTGTCATCCCTATTACAAGTGCCATTAGTGGCAGGCACAGTGAACAGAGGCAGTGATGTCATTGCTGCCGGAATGGTTGTCAACGATTGGTGCGCCTTCTGTGGTCTAGACACAACATCAACAGAAATTTCAGTAATTGAAAGTGTTTTCAAGCTAAATGATGCTAGGCCTACTGCTATCACATCTACAATGAGAGCTTCACTTATTGACAGTATGTCATAACATTAACATGGTTGAGCTGCGGACTGTTTGTGATACCTAAAATTTATTTGAGTAAGAACTGTACACACACACCCTGCGAGAGAAATTGTTAAATACTATATTGTCTGTTGATCAGATCACATAAAACCAATGAGTCTTTGGACTGTTATTTTTTGTAAAACAAAATAATAAATTGTAAAAATGGATGAAATTTATTATGATTTTGACTATCTCCCATATTTCAGAGACCTACTATACCTAGTCTGGAGACATCATCCAATTTTATTAACTTAATTTGATACACTTTGCTTTTATGCTTCTATGATATTACATTTCTCATATGATCATTTATAACGGCACATATCTTACTAAATCTTACACTCTGGTAGATTCTATTAGCTGTAATAAGAAAAGTATGTACTATGTTCTTTTCCCAAATACACCAACATATGAAGCCATACTTTAAAATAATAACCAACCCAGTAAGTCACAGCAGCACACTAGCAGCCAGACTAGATTTGTAATTATGTCTGGTATTCAAAAATTTGACAGATTATTATACAAAATTATGAGTCATGTCATGACAAACTTTATTTGATGCAATTCCTTTTTAAGTGCTATAAAGATAAAACAACTCATTTACAAATAAATGGAGGCAAAGATAAGGGTTCAATAAAACGGTAGTACTTATAATACATTTTATTTATAAACATTTGTTAGATACAATCCATCTATCTACAGTTGCCACATCGTTTCTCTGGAAGTTCATTCACCGCCAATAGGAACCAAATTAACAATAACATTATGCAAAGCAAATTTTCTAACATCAAACATAATATCTATACCTAATAGCCTGCCAATATTATGCAGTGTCAGACAGAAAAAATGGTAGAGGATGGATGTAACAATGGTTTCCTGTTCAATCTGAAGTAATTAACGATTATATTGATTCTTCATGCTAGTTGCATAATACTAGAATAAAGTAAAATATCATAGACTACATAGAGTTATGATCATTGTATCTGTGAATCAGCCACTGCATATTTTTGGCGGGAAAATGAAGCATAATAATTTTTATCTAACAATTCATTCATGAGTAAGACAAAAACAAATACATGTTGCGCAATATTATTGTGCAATCTTGCAATAAGTTCAATACTATTTCATAACATGACATTACTGTTGTTGTAGAAATGTGTATGGGATGAATATTTGAAATCTAGTGTGTCATAAACAACATATTTTTGTGTATGTGGTTTGTTGATTTCTGACTTGTTTTATAGGAAAGACATGCAGTTGTGCAAAATAATGACTAAGCATAGGTATGTATAATTTTATTTTGTATATTTTAAACACATTTGCCTGAGGTAAAAATATGCAAACATTTGCAGGTCTTTGTCTATAAAAAAATGTTTGCAGAAAGAAGCATCTAAAATCAAAACATATCGAATAATTACGTTTGCCGACTTTAATGTTTATGTGAAAAACCCTGAAGACCTTTCTAACATAGCTATGATTCATGCATTGCTGCAAATTCAAATAATTTGGCATTATAGGTATCTTATTGCGCAACTAGTATTAGCAGATTAAAATATATAACAACACTAAGGATGGCTCTCAACAGTTCTTAATTTGGTGGGCATTACAACTAAGTCCTACAACAGCAGCAGCAGTCCTGGTTCTAAATTACCGGCGTTTTAAACAAAAATTATGCAATTTTTATTATTCTTTCGATTGTTTCTTACGAAGATCTTTTGTGCAGTACCTATATTACGAGTGAGTACCTAAATAGTCTAAAACTAAAATATCATTAATTAAGTACAGTTGACAGAACAAACTGATTTAGGCGGGTCTTTAGGCATACTATTCTAGACTCTAATAGACCCAATTTGACAGTAATAAAAGTAAAATTTACCAGGTTAGTTTTGGTTGTGTATGTTTTTAGGGCCTGTTTCCCAAATAGACACAGTTACTACATCACTTTAGACAATAGTAAGGCGGTACACATGATAATATAACGGTAGTATTTAACTGCACAGCAAAATATATTTAAAGATATACTTTAAGTCGACGGAGCCACGCTCCGGGGTGGGTTTGGGGTTTGGGTGGGTTTAAAAAGGAACCTAACATAACCTAACCCTTCCGAGACGGAATGCAGTGATTTGAGGCATGTAGGTGCTCGTTATGCTGTGCAATTAGTATTTTAGATGGTCATTATATTTAATCCCATATAATAATATACAGGCTTATTCAATAACAAATGTCAATACAGGTCTCGAGTGTCCAAAACCACTTGACATAAACCAACTTACTCTGTCATCTGTACTACCGAACCATTTCGAGCCTCAAATTGTCACAATAATTAAAATAAATAACAACTAAATCTACATTTATGCGATAACGATTACATGGCATCACTCTGCTCAGTCAAAGACACAATAAATGGCCCATTTCTCACCAATTTAGGCACGAATATACCCTCTATACCTAATTACATTTTACCTACGATTTAAACACAAGGAAAATTTAAATTTCACAAATGGACATTAGCCTCGCTAAGATATATCCAAAAATTTATAAAATGAGCGTTATATATTAGAAAATTTGATTTTCAAAGACAAGTTTACATAAAATTATGTACATAATACGGTTGGACGAGTCGTTCGTATTAAATAAATGCAATAGTAAGTACAGTATTTGTGATGGCAGCTTACTCTGATTATAAATACAAACAAAAGCTATTAAAATCTTTAAAGAATACCCGTAATACGTCTTAAGTAGTAAATGAAATGTTACCGAAATATCTTCTTGCTTTACATAACAGTTTTAAGTTTCCCTAAATAAATTACTATCTCATTCAGTAAGAATTTTCGTCTGCGCATATGATCAAGACCATTATAGGGTTAGATTTAGTTAAGAGAGTACTTACATGCGTATTAGCATATTATATACCAGAGAAGCTTGGGTTATTCAATTGCGCAAAAGTATTTTACGATCAAGTCGCAAGAATATATTAATACTCACTCGCGTAAAGTATATTACTACCCTGTTGCGCAAGAGCACACTAGTGTCCAGTTGCGCAAGAGCACAATAGTGTCCAGTTGCGCAAGAACACATTACTACCCAGCTGCGCAAGAGCAAATTATTACCCAGTTGCGCAGGACCATATTACTAGCCAGTTGCGCAAGAGCAAATTACTAGCCAGTTGCGCAAGATCATATTACTACCCAGTTGCGCAAGAGCATAGGTACTAGAGTCCAGTTTCGCAAGACCACAATACTACCCAGTTGCACAAGACCATATTACTATCCAGTTGCAAAAGAGTTTACTACTATCCCGTTGCGCAAGAGCATGTTACTGAGCGGTTGCGCAACGACATGCTTTTATCCAGTTGCGAAAAAATACCTAAGCACCATATTTTCCTGAATGAGTAATAATTAGGATGACACTATTGCATCAGAATAAGCCACCGCCATTGATAAAAGACAAATGCAAAGGACAACACACATACAAAATACAAGTATGTTAAAATACAAGAATGAGATACATAATTCAATAGTGAGCGTAGCCAAAGATATAATGCAAAAACAACCCCCAATTACAAATAATTGACGTCTCCTTGACATCGTTAATCTTAGTATGAGGCCTCATTAGACTCGATAACGATGATCGTCGACATTGTCTAACAGCGCCTCAAGTAGCAACTTTGATAAACTAAACTGTATCGAAACGGTACACCAATATTCATTGATATTAAGTGTTATAAAAAGTCGTACCGAGGGCACTAAAACCCGTTAAAATTTTTACCGTCTATCCTCAAAAGGCGACGACCATAATTATTCCATTGACGATTGGACGATATAATATTTAAATGTAATACAATGTCATAAATTCGTGTTCCATTTTCAAAACTTGCCATAGGCACCAGAACACACCAAATAAAGAGCCTGTTCCAGGGATGGGTAGGCAAAGAGAGATGTTTATTTAATAACATAGTAGTTTGTGCTAAAATATAAAGGTACAGACACATAAGCCAAAGCCGGAAATCTCACTCAATATCATGGCACACATATTAGTAGTAAGGGATACAACATTGTTCCGGATTATAGTATTAAAGGTTGGATCCCACACATATATCTTCAAGCAGACTTTTGTGATACAACCACGGTCGCAGAACATATGGTCTGCCTGATGGTAAGCGGCTACTATAGCTTATGCTTGCAACACCAGTGATATCACATGCACTGGCAACCTTCCAACAAAATAAGTCAGTGTTGCCAACGCTATTAACAAAGGTTACTGGTTCATTGCCCACCAGCCTCTTTGAGGAGCCTGGCAATCCTGCTCTTTCACTGATAGGAAGCACGGTTCTGCTATGTTCGTCTTTGTGAGATCCAACCCTCACTTTGCCACCAATCTATAACCAATAGGTTTGACTAATGAGAAGTCCGTTGAACACGGAGCATACCAATTATTACCAGCTAATTACACATCAAAGTCTATTTATAAAATTCACATGTAACTGTTCGGCTTCAGTTAAGTTATGCCCAAGATTAATAATCTATCCGATATGGAATCTTCAGATTTAATGGATTAAATAGCGCCGTTTATTTGTTACACGAAAGTTATTGGCATTATCACAAATTCGATTAGTGTGAATGATCGATATATGTATTGAAATCAGAATGGTATATGTACAAATTTCAAATGACAAAAGTGAACATTTTTAATCACAGCACGATTTGAACCTAATATTAAGGCGTATCTCCAATCGCGTTACCAACTTCAAATTCCAGCCTTTTATCAAGTATCCAGAGATTAGTAGGTAATGCGTATAATTACATTAGAATACAGTTGTGCGTAACGCGATACCTACTTTATTTGCATTTTATTAAAAAATATATAATTCCCATGCTAGGAGTAAAGCCTGTATCGCGGGGAAGTTTACAAACATTCCAACAACAAAAGCACCCAGACTCGGGACAACCATCTGTGGATCATGCAAATTTTTGTCTGTGGGATTCGAACCCACAACACTCGGCGTAGTGGCCGTAGCGAAGCGACCACTTGATCTACTACGCCATTCGTGCAGTCAAGGACACAGCACACGCACTTACATATAGTACTATTGAATATAATTTGAACGCAATCGTGCACTACCTACTACTCACAAAAGTATTACCAAGAGTGGAAGTACTTTTACCGCAGATCTAACCCGGCTTAAATGGTTAAATTTGTTCACTTTATACTCTATAATTCCAAGAGAATACACTGATTTCATAAGTATTTCAGGCGTTGAACACACGGGCGTGCATAAGATTCGCACAACCATCGGTCATAGATTTTTCGACCAACGGTTTTGGGTTCAGCGGGTTACTGATTAAATTCTATTCTTTAGTAAGTACTGAAACTTCTGGGCGTAAAAATTACATGTATATCTAATAAAGTACAGGAATTCTTTATACATAGTGTAGGTCAAACTGTTTCTAAACATTTCTACACACACGAGTATTGGGGCTTAGACTTGCTATTCTGCAGACGCACCTTTAGTGTTTATTTTCTACATTCTTATGGTTGGGTGCTGGGACACAACTTCATATATTTACAGAATAAAGTGCTGCTATAACTTATCAGTGGTATACCCATATCTTAGATCTATAAAGACTAGCCTTGTGCAATTAGTTCATTTTAAAATGGTCTATCCAGGGGATAACATATGTTATGATGAAAAGGTCCTCTCAACTAAGATTATGGATTTAACGGCCATAATATATCATTGAAATATTATTTATAATTTGTATAACTATGCAAAATTCACATACTTATTTTTGAAAAGGTATATATACTCTTTACCCCTGAAAGGAATCAGATATGGGCATAAGACTGTTTCTAACATATTTCACAATTGCTACAAACAACAAATAAAATATTTCCTGTCTTAACAACACATATTACGTCATAATCCACGACTCTAGCTACAAAAGCCATATTATATAACAAAGGAATATAACTCGTATAGTTTTGTACTAAACGGTAAAAAGATTACGCGGACGAAATAGTCACGTCGAAGTGTTAGGCGAGTGGAAAAATAGATATTCTTTTGTTAGAGTTAGGATGGAAATAATAAAGTATAGAGTGCTAAAATGCCGTGTTACAATTTTATGTTAACCCTGTAATTGATGTAACCTAAAGAGATGACAATATTTTAAGGTTAGACCAGTTATCAGAATACTTGGGACTTTGATTATTTATAAAAATGGACATAGATGTTCATAATAGTTAACATCGACAGCTTTACGTACATAGAGCGGGTTTTCAACCATCTATGAATATGATGGTGATGACCCTTTTGAATAATTCCTTATTCAAGAGGTAGTACTTTTATATTTTGATATATTATTAATATTAATACATATTTAAATATAAATTTACCGCACTTTTTGAGATCTTTATATCGCCTTTACAGAACTACTTACAAAAGATACAGTCAAACATTTTAGCACACTATACTTTAGTCGAAGAACTACAGAATGACCTCAGGACAATGTTACAAGATGCAAAACGACACACTAGTGGGTTGACAACATTAATTATCTAACTATTCACTAACACAATTATAATTAAACCTCTTTATTAATTATCGTTATATGATTTAGAGATAGCCAAATTGTATTATTCTCGAAATAAACTGACGAAAAGATCGAATAGTATTGAAAGAAGATTCTGAAAAAGGGCAGTCTTTGTGATACACAATCATGGCAAATTTAGTTTTTGTTTAGAAAATGACGTCAAACGTTCTTTAACGAATTGCAAGTGTGTTTTGAAGATAAAACAGACAATTCTTAAGTTGTATTTGCCTTTCACATAAAAATGACACCTAGCGACATCTAGCGTAGCGCAGCGAGTGTTGTCGCAAGACAGTTTTAAGAAAGCGAGCGCTATCTAGTAGATATCATTATTAATTACTATTATGTAATTTGTGCAGGAATTTCTAGAAGAAACAAGTAGTTCGTTCTTTCAAATTAAATATATTCGTTAAAAAAATAATATCGTTATAATCTTCCTTTTCAAAGTAAATGAAGTACTTTAGATAAAAATACGATCGTATTCTTTTAGATTTTTAAAGTTTTAGTATTAAAACAGATTTTAACATTATTATGAAATATTCTTGTAGTTTTCAAACGCCCAATTAAATGGCGTAATTGTGATATAATTTTCAGAAATATTAGAGATAAAAAGTCCACTGTCCTGAGTGAGAATAATTCGATATGAGAGTGTTATATATACATCCAAAGATATGTATGTAGCTTTTATAAATGCACGTGAGAAATAGTTTAATTCGAAAACATCAGCGATGATTAGTCTTAAATATAGTACATTGGATAACTTAATGAAACAGACATTATACAATACTAGCTTTTGCATGCGGCTCCGCCCGCGTGGTACCTACATCAATAAAAATGTGCCAATGTCCTTCCCCAGGATCCCCTTAAATTTTATCAAAATCGGTTGAGTTGTTTGGCCGTGAAAAGGTAACAGACAGACAGACAGAGTTACTTTCTAAATTATAATATTAGTAAGGACTAGCCCCGCTTACTAACTGTTACACAACTTGACACGAGCTATTTCGCACAGATTAGGCCAGATTCAAATTTTATTAAAGCATTTTGAAGAATTTACAGGAATGTCTTCTTCGTTTAGCTATCAAAGCGAACGAAATTGAATAGGCACATAGCATCAAAATGTTAAAGATAGACGCTATGTGTTTGAACCAATGATCTCTGACCAGCAATGAAAATCACTAGGTCATTCCTATTATAGGCTTACATTAAGTGTTAATCGGTACTGTACTTGCCCTATATTCATTAAATTTAAAAGATCTGTTGATCTGTTTCATTAGTCTACCAGTGTACTGAAACATAAATTTATTTTACCCTTCTACGAATGTTGTTAGTTTTCAAAAACTGTAATATATTTTCCATACATTTTCAATTTGTTCCTCTAAGTTCCGTCAGGGAGAAATAAAAATAAAGGTAAGAAATACTATATAGTATTTCTTACTACGCTCTGTATAGAACTTGAGATTTAGTCATTCTTTCGAAATTTTGAGTATCGCCTCCAGCGACAATATGAGGAATTAAAATTCAAACATCCATTTTATAGCAGCGTCCTCTAGCGGCAGCTTGAATGAACTATAATTGCCGGTATAGTAGTTTAACATTCATCGAGAAATATGCTGAAAATGTAAAATAAAATATGAGATATTTATACTTTTCAAAAAATATCATATCTACTAGTTTTCGAAAACCATCAAAATTCATCATAGGATTTATTTAATTAATACTGATAAAAATGAGCTTTATGTGTGAAATAGAAATGTGAATGAAATTCTGTACATTAGGGTACACAGCCAAACTTTAACTTTAAACATAATTATTATCCAATAATCGTTAATTTTTGGGGATATCAGTTCTCTTTTTGATGTTGGTCATTTATACATTGATTTTAGGATTATCACTACCATTTATACACTTTAAGCCTGCCACACACATATAGCGGAGATGTAGCGGTAACGAATTATTTGTATTGTTCGAATTAGTATGCAACATTACACACAGGATCGCGTTTGTAATAATAACATAATAATATCAGCCCTGTATTAAACAGTCCCACGGCTGGGCTCGACTCAGTGAGAAGTGTTAGGCCACAGTCCACCACGCTGGCCCAGTGTGGGTTGGACTTCACATATCTTTGAGAACTATGGAGAACTCTCGGACGTGGAGGTTTCGAGCACATAACTTCGTAAAGTCAGAGATGCGCACCTTGGGATTGAAGTCAAGACCTCTACGTGGAAGTTCAACGGTCCCACTAGTCTATCGTTGCTGATATGATATGTGTAATGTTTCATACAAATTCGAACAATACAACAAGACCGCCACCGGTATCGCTCCGCCTCCGCTGTTTGCAGGCTTTAACGTCCAAAGAAAAACAAAACACGCATAACTAAATACAGATAGTCGAGTGAATACAAAATGTGACGTAATTAGCCAGTAGCACGATATAGAACATTTAAATAAGTAATCGGTCGAGACAATATAAATACCTTTTGTACTGTTGGTACGTTACTTATTCGAGCTATCAAAAACAGTCATAGAATTCAAATCGGATATTGATAATAAAAAATGCCTACAAGGTTAAAAACGACAGCTTTTCCTCTTAACTGTGACATTTACACACGATTTCTGATAGGCAGATCAACATAAAAATTTGTTAATAGATGATTAAAAACATGTCAACTGTTGGGATTGGCTAACTGGATTAGCACCAGCCAAACAAATCAATAAAAAAAAGTAAAATTATAAAATGTGACCGATTAGCTTATTAAGAATCGGGTGTTAAATGGAATAATATCAATCATTCGCACGATTATTGAGTTATCGAGACATTCTGAATCGTGCTGCTGATCTTAGAGTGCTTAGTGCGAGTTAGTTTTAAGTTAACGCGATCGACACGTTTATGACGTTGGGCGCTGCGATTGGCCCGCTCCAAGCTCTTAACCAATCAGAGAGCCAAACGCGGTATACATTTCGTATCGCGTTAACGTAAAATCACCTCGCACTAGGCTCCCTGATAACTATACACGCACCTTTGTGTGAGTTTATTTTCCTTTAGTATTAAGCCGGTGCATCTGTATACGTCTAATTTGTGGTTAGTAGTTCTCTCTGCTTGATGGCCTTTGACCTTTTAGCTAGGAAAGGTTTCCTATCTATTACATATCAAAACGCATTTATATTAAGGATACAGAACTCACACATTTAACCATCTATGTTTAGGTCTTATGTCATCTACCACATAAGACCTAAAAATGGATGTTGGTATATATACGGGTGGCTAACTCTCTAGAGTTATCCAGGCATATAACAGGTACTCTATAAGTACTTTTTAATATATTTACGAAAATAAAATACACCATAAATTACAGTAACGAAATACCGACAAAGTGTAAAGGGAGTGATAACCCAGGTACTGTGTTACATCTCTAGGAGTTAGAAGTGATGGGTGCCAGCGGTAGAGAGCACTCCGTCGGCGCGCACGCGCTCATAGAATAGCATATAGGCGGAGCACCGTAACACCTCTTGTAGTGACACCTCGTGCACCAGCGTGTCTGATGTATACCACCATCTGTTTGGAGAAATATATATTATATTATATACTGATGGACTCGGTGGTACAGCGATAGTTAATGTGACTGTAGTTCGTGAGATCGTAGGTTCGTTTCCTAGATTGTGTGAATCGTTTTAGGTCTTTCTGCTATACTAACAATTTAGCAATACGGGACTATTCTAGTTAGTTTGACAAGGCTTTCCTCCTATTACATGGGATAAAAAACCAAACCTCTACTAACTGTTTCTGAGGACAACCTCTCACATACACACACACACGCGCGCGCGCACGCGCACGTGCACGCACACGCACACTTGACAAACAAACAAAATCAATCAAAGATTTTGTTTGTGTAGTCTCACGCTCTTTAGCGTGAGACTATATAATATATGAAATATACACGGATTCACGCCTGTTTATATTTTCTATACCTACTGTTATATATTACACACATTTACTGTAATTTAATTTTTAACTGGCTTTTAAATGTAGTAAGTTCGTATTCGGTCGGTTACTCTCTCTCTACTTTTATCATCTACTTGCACACTCAATTTTTAAATTTGATTTGATGATTCTCTATTTGTGATCAAATAATATTACATTTCGTTACTCTACAATACTTATGTATGTATATTACAAATTTAAGCTATATTGTCGTCATAAGAAAACAAGACGTATCTAAATGATTTTTGAAATTGAATATTGTACAAATTTGGAATCTGTAAAAAAGTCGCAATTGCTAGTATATTTATATGAAACTAGCTGACCCGACAGACATCGTCTTGTTTTAGGCGAACTGTCAAAGGTTAAATTAGTTGTTAGGTTTTCTGGAATTATCCAGTTTTCTGCGCAATTTTCTTAACTTTTATAAAAATTTAAGAAAATCGATCGATGAAGTCGGTAAAGTCGTTCTCAAATTATGACGTGACTAAGGTAAACAGAGAATACCGAACATCATCGGCGGAAGGAGGACAATTTGACGAGTAGGCCCTCTCCGCACGGTTTCTCACTTGGCACAGCGACTCCACCCGCGACACAGGCGGTTTTCATAATTATCGTACTTAGATAATATACTAGAATAGTCTATACAGTTCGCTCTTTATACATCTAGACACTAATACACGATCAGAACATAACGATAAAAATAATTTGGCATATACGTCTTTTTGTCGTTATTTAGGCAGTATAAGTAACACACCTCTTAGCCTCGAACCCGTTCCCCCGTCGGTAGGTGGCGAAGTGCCCCGAGCGCGGGCCGCCCACGTGCACGACGACGGCGGCCAGGCGGTAGAGCGCGGCGGGCCCCTGGCCGGCCGGCTCGCCGCTCTCGGCCGCGTTCAGCGCCGACAGACCGCTGCGCAGCCGCCCCGGACCCACCAGGGATACCAAGTTTATCTACACATATATTTAAAGACTCATCGATACGTTACACCCAAAAATTCATATATATGCACAGTGAGCTCCAAAAATGCATTCCCATGTCAAAACTAAAATGGTATAAGTTGGTGATTAACGCCATCTAACGGAAATCGATAATGGTATAAGTCGGTAATTGACGCCATCTAACGGCAATACGATACAAGAACTGTTATATAGTTTAGTTATATCGCAATAGATGGCGATGCACTACTATAAAATAAAAAGAAGTAAATTTTTAATAAATTAATTTGATAAATTTATTTACTTGAATTATTTTTAATCTCTATTCAGAAAAGTTTATTTAAAAAAACACATTTCTTACATAAATGAAAACCTAAAGGTAAAACTAATATAGCCGTAATTTATAAAACAGCGCCATCTAGTACATTCATATTTATTCTAATTCGGGTGTTCACAAGATTTTAGACCTTAAAGTATCTGTGAAATATTACAGGCGACTACGTATCTTATACTTTTAAAAACCTCTGAGTCATATAAGATAATGAACATATAGACAAAATCCATCCAGACTCGGAACAAATATCTGTGACTCACAAATATAAAATTATAATATATTTATTTCTACAGATTTTAGCATTTGAATAGAATGTATGTTTATATTTAGAAATAGTAGGAAACACAATGATGGTAATAAAGATTTCAATCAAATATTTCAGGTTAGAGATATAAATTTAGATAGAATATGCAAAAATCGTTAAAATTTTAGTTATTGGATATTTAACTATTCAGTGTCAATATTTATGAGTATAAAGCCTGCAATATAATATAACATTCTATCACATACACACAACATAATCTAGCCCAAACTAAGCAGAGCTTGTACTGTGGGTAATAGACAATGGATAATCATACATATATACTTTTTTGGTAAATACCTACATATTATACATAGAAACACCCAGTACATGTACACAAATGTTTTGACTTGTGCGGGAATCGAACTCGCAAGATCAGGCGAGGTAATCGGTTACATTAACCACTACGCCATCGAGGCCGCCAATACATGTTGGTCAAGCGTACTACCGTCTAGACGTTAGGCAATTTTGAAGAAAACCAATGCAAACGGCTAATTTAGACGAGTTCTGTGGAGCTGTCAACACGCTGACAGTCTTTATTTAGCATTGGAACAATATGGACGTTGTAAAAGTTAAGGCGGCTACTGATATTTATTTAATTATGGCACTCCAACGACTTATTCACCATTAATGAGCGCATATAATTATTATATCAATGTATACGGTATACTTGTAAAACAAATACTTTTAGTGCGTCTAACAGCGATTATCGCCAAGCGCGTAATGGCAGACGAACCAACATGTGAACACTATTGGCCGAGCGCAGACCAGCGCCTTTAATTAATGCAGAAAAACCGACACCGCTCCGTAGTGAGACGAGTGGTCGCGAGCGACTGCGAGTTGTTACAAGCTAAGCTAATTGAGCTCTATACAAGTTGGCGCTTGACTTCACTCGGTCTACTAGGCGAGTGATACCAAGCATTGCCAAGGTAAATGGCTGTCAGTCAGCAACGTCGGGCCAACATGTATTGTCGGTTTAAGGAAAACTTTATATGTATGTCGCAGAATCAACACAGAGGTACAATTATAAAAATCGCTATTGATTATCGTTAATTTAGAATAACGCCATCTATCATCGTCTCTTGGAAACGTCAAGCAGTATCCTTGGGTGAGGTCGATACAGGGCGTGGCAGATTTTGTTTGACAGCTGTTCTTTGTCATTGTTGGACATTAGACGCATTTGACTGGAGGGACTTCACTTTTTGTTGAGACACGAGCGCGAGATATCTTTCTGCCAACCTGTATCGAATTTACCACGTTTCCGTATTTTAATCAAAGTTTAATCCATTGCCATCGGCTCGATCACTTGTGATTTTGTTATTTTGTTATCGGGAGTGAATAAATAAACGGTTGTAATGCGTGTGGTGACACTGGAGACTATTATTTCGTACTTGCACCATGTCGAACTCGGACTCTGATAACGAAGTACCCCATATAGGTGAACTAACTCCGATATATACATATTTTGACTGTAACTGCGCACCTATTATTACTAGCTTGAATATCCACTATTCCAGAGTACACTAGAATAATAAACAGCAGCCAAAACGTACTCTGTTATTGTTTGCCTGGAATTTACTATTTTAGTAACACTGAGACACAATTATATGATCATTATAACTGGAACCAAACTCATTCTATTAGTCTACTTATTCGTGAGATGACGGTGCGTTACCTTAGGTTGTTGTACAACTGCATACGGCGCCATGGAGAGCGTCTCGGAGAAGGCGACGAACTCGCTGCGCTTGTTGAGTGCGCCGCCCAACCACTCCACGCGCCCGATGTGCAGGCACAGGCAGTATGGCAACTGTGGAAAGTAGGTATATTGTTTAGAGTTTTTTTTTTCCGGAGAGAATGCATACCCTCCGCGGAGTTGGCGGAGAGGTTATATCGGACGTAACCGGGGAAAGATGGCAACGTCCTGGTCATACCGACTAAACGTGGTAGGTTTAGTTGATATGACCGGAACGTCGCCTTCTTTGCCCGGGTGTTCATAAAATTTATGGGTGTTCATTACCTGAGTCAGCGGAGTCGCGCGAATAATTTTATTCAGATCTAGGGTAAAACTCGGTAATACGCCCTACTATTCAGAAAAACTTAATTTAAAAAAAAATCACAAGATATTAAAAGTCTCTTTATTCTAGAATAATATTTAGATATTTGTCAATAGCTTCACAAGTCGTCATCTTAAAAAAATACTCAATATGAGACAATATACTAATTTTTTTTAAAGTCTAACGTGGGGCATTTTACAATATCTTAGTTGGCTAATACGCCTCATACCTATTCTAAAATACCCCGGTATATTAAACATATATGTTTGTATATTTGGAACTTTGTTAACAATTATTTTGGCAAGTATTCACTTTTAAATCAAACTGGCAACAATATGGCACTAATTAAATAAATAAGTACATATAAATTAAATATACTTAAAAGTCTTCTGTAGATTTGGTTTTATAATAATCTTCTGTGATCTTCTTCTTCTTTGATACTTTCGTGACATTATCTGTAATAATAACACGCAAAATGTACTAATTAATATACAGGGTGATTTTGAAATCGTGTAATTCCTTTTAACCACGCATTCTACTGGTGATATAGAATAACCCTGACCATATTTTTATTTAATTAGAATTATTTTTTTTGAAAAATTATTGTTCCATTTTTTTCGTGAAATGGTGTCAGATAGTCATATGTTAACCAACCGAGGCAATTTTATTTTTTTGCTAATTAAAATAAAAAAACATATTAATAATTAATGTCGTAAATAATAACGGGCGGTCCTTTTTATTGACCCTTATTATTTACGACATCAGTTATTGTTATGTTATTATTTTTAAATTAGTAAATTATTAAGATTGTGTCAGGTGGTTAAAATATGACTATTTGAAATCATTTCATGAGAAAAATCTGTACTCTAATTTTGCCGAAACCATTATTCTAATTAAGAAAAAATATATATATCACAAGTAGAATGCGTGGTTAAAAGGAATTACACGATTTCAAAATCACCCTGTATAATAAATATAATAATAGTAATTAATTACTAAGATCCCTTATATCGCAACAATAAGATACGTAATAATAAATTTATATTAAATATAACAAAACAATAATAAATTTAAAAATTTCCACATGATAAGGCGACTGGCTCGTTATATTTTAATCTTGCCCATATATTTTATTTTAGTATAAATAAACGTTTATTATCATGACTACAATATACAAGTTAATGACGTAAATAGTAACAGAAGCGCAATTGGCAATAAATAAAGTAAGAAAAATGATAGTATAACGTGATTCAGAATACTAACTTTATCTTCACTAGCCTAATATTATTTATAAACCACGTATGAAAGGTATTTTGTTATAAATAAACTAGGTACTTTAACATTCAAATACTGGGGCGTTTTAAATAACTAGCTTAGGGGCATATTATCAAATTCGATTTTTAATATGCCCCGCCTCGATTAAAGCACTTGTTTCAAGGTTATAACGTTCAACGAAATTAAACAAGATTAGTAATTTTATCTATCTTACAGTAGTATAGTTCATTTTAGCATAAAATCTAAAACTGTCAATATATATGAAATGCTTGGAAACTTACCACAAATTGTTTCACTCCAATGAAACTAGGTTTTGAAATATTTTTTAACTGGGCGTCATAAACTAGGCGCGCACGTCGGCTATGTAACTCGACGACTGATGGTTACCCCCGCGTCTTGTAGCAAACTCCATGGTTTTGTTAGTTTACGTGTTAGAGTGGTGGGGCGTTTTGTCACCTGGGGCGTATTACCGAATTTAACCTACTATAATTACTATCTATAGTTATATAATGTATTTAAGAGGTTAAGTGCATTTCATGATTGTCTTTAGATCCTAGGATGGTAAATTACCCCAGAGAAAGAAATACTTCCATAGAAGACTGCATGTTAATAAGCGGCAAATTTGGAATCATTCCTTAAATTGCATCGCGGGGGACTTTACAAATCATTCAAGTAATGGACACAAAAAACATTCCGACTCGACAACAACCATTTGTGGACCACACAAATTTTTGTACCGTGTGGGATTCGAACCTATAACACTCCGCTTAGCGGCAGTGGCGAGGCGACCACTTATAACTACTTCGCCATATGTGCAATCAAATTTATACCCGCTTTATTTACTATCTATAGCTATATCATATTTTAAGAGATTAAGAGCATTGTAGGATTCTTTTTGGATCTCCGGAATATTAAATTAGCCCAGAGAAGATAAAGATAAAGATAAAGATAAAGATAATTTATTTTGCAAATATGGGTACAAAAAAGGTGATAAACATATTATAGTGTTCAGCCATATTTTACCAATCGGCATGCAAAAACATTAGTGTCATACACATTCAAATTAAAAAAAAAAAAATATTAAAATACTGAAAATAAAACAAAATTAGGTCTACTTAATATTAACTACATTAATAATAGGAAGAGTAAAATTCCTTTCATTTAAAAAATCTAAAACACTGTAGTAGGCTTTGTTAAGTAAGAATTTACGCAGTGTCTTCTTAAAAAGCAATGGTGGCAGTTCTCTCCAACTTTTGGGGCATTTATTAAATATGAATGGTGCCATACAAAAGACACTTTTGCGCATAAATGTTGTTCCCGCACTATGAAGACATACCCTGCTGTTATCTCGTCTATTACGCGGGACTACGTCATCTAACCGTTTGAAACGATCCGGATTAGTTTTCACAAATATCGCTATCTCCAGAATGTATAAACATGGCAAGGTTAGTAATTTGTATTTTTTAAATACCGGCACGCAACTGTCAGTAGGTTTCATTTTAAACATTGATCTTACGCATCTCTTTTGAGTCTTGAACACCGTGTCTTTTACTGTTGAGTTGCCCCAAAATATGACGCCATAGCGTAGATGGGATTCCACTAAACCATAATAGGCTGTTAATAATGCCTCCACACCTATTATAGATGACAATGTGTGTAAGGCATAAGCAGATTTACTTATTTTCTTGCACAAAAATTCAATATGGGATTTCCAATTAAGTTTTTTGTCTATTCGGAGCCCTAAAAATGTTGTTGTTTCTACCTCGTCTATAGTTTGACCATCATAGAATATATTTAGGTTACTTTTACTATTAATCCGTTGGCTAAAGTGCATTATTTTAGTTTTAGTTAAGTTAATTTGTAAGTTATTGTTATCTAGCCATTTTACTATTAGATTTATTGAGTCATTTATGTCATTTTCATATGACTCAATATTTTTACAAGGTATTGTTAAGGTACTATCATCAGCGAATAGTGTCAAGTGCTGTTGGATGGCTTTCGGTAGGTCATTAATATATAATATGAACAAAAGAGGACCAAGAACACTCCCCTGTGGCACACCAAATGAGACTTTACGTTCTGTGGATTGATAAACAGTTTCACGTTTAGTTTTCATATTGATTTTGTTTATTTCTGTTACTTGAGTTCTATTTTGTAGGTAAGATTTAATGAGATTGTTGATATTTCCTCTAATGCCATAAGCTTCAAGTTTGTTTAAGAGTGTACCATGATGCACATAGTCAAAGGCTTGGGTCATATCACAAAATATACCGCAAACCGGGTTTCTCTTATCCACGTTATATGTAACCTTGTATAAAAAATCATAAATGGCCATATTAATTGTCCTACCTAGTCTAAATCCTTTCTGCTCCTCGCACAGAATATTATTTTTTTCAATAAATGTATTCAGTTCCTTGTAAATGTACTTCTCAAATATTTTGGCAATTACAGGTATAAGTGATATGGGCCGATAATGGGCCATCACCTCTCTGTCTTCTTTCTTAATTAGTGGCTTGACGATCGCTACTTTTAACGCATTAGGGAACACACCTTCGCTAATGCTGAGGTTAATTATGTGACTTATGTGTCCACAGATTTCATCAGTAACATGTTTTAGTATTTTAGTAGCAATACCGTCGTATCCCACACTACTTGTATTATTTAGAGACATGACAATTATTTTTATATCATTCGGTATAGTAGGGGCCATGAACATTGATTTGTTATTGTAATCTACTGTACACATTTTAGGTCTGCAATTAACATCAAGTTTCGCCTGTATTTTGTCAACAAAAAAATGATTAAATGCTTCTGCGATAGCTTTGGGATTTGAAATGACGTCGTTATCTATTTTAATTTTATTTATAGTAGGTTTAGGTACGTTATACTTTGCACGATTGATAATTTGCCATGCGGTTTTAGATTTGTTTTTTGACGTTTTTATAATATAATTGTTTTGTGTTTTTTGCGTCAATTGGATTATCTTTTTATATACTTTAGAGTAATTGACAAACATAGTTTTATTATTTTTTGTACGGTTAAGTCTAGACTGCCACAATAATTTCCTTTTCTTTTTACTGCACAGTTTTATTCCTTTTGACAACCATTTAGTATTTCTTATTGTATTTATTTTAATAACTTTCATTGGAAAACACATATCATATATTAACTTGAAAGTCTCAATAAAATTATTATAGGCAATATTTGGATCAGTTGTGTCATATATTTCTGAAAAAGTAAGACTAGTTAGATGGTTTTTAAATTTGACTATATTCTCCATACTATAATTTCTTCTTGTTGTATACCAATACTTAATACGGCATGTTTTTTGTACTGGACAATGGAATATCTGTGCTGTATGGTCTGACAACGCAAGTTCCACTACCTCAGTCTTACATGCTTTAACATTATGCGCAAAATTGTCTATGCACGACAAACTGGCCATACGAGTGGGTTGTTTCAATGCAAGTTGCAAGTTGTAGCTCGTTAAGAGACATTCAAAGGCATTGGTAACACTATTTTGTTTTAGAACATCAATATTGAAATCTCCGCAAATAATTATATTCTTACAGTGTTTATGTAATAGTTCTTGCAGGAGCATTTCAAGTTTATCAAAGCAATGGTTTAAATTATTTATGTTCGGAGTTCTATATATACAGACAATGATTATTTTGTAACTGGTCAGTTCCACACCACAGCATTCAAAAATGCCAGGAGTTGATAACTTTGCTATTTTAGGTAATTCTTTCCATTGTAGCCCGTTCTTCACAAGAATACAAGAACCGCCCCTTCTTTTTTCCTTTCTACAAAAATATGCAGCCAGATTATAATTAGGTAGGTATAATAGATCTTGATAACCTTCTATGATAAAATGCTCAGTAATACACAAGATATCTATATTTTTATTTTTTTTAGATAGCTCTTCAAGACATATTAAGAGATCATCTGCCTTATTTATTAAACCTGCAATATTTTGATGCAAAATGTTGATATATTTATTAGAGAAAAAACTGTTCGTTTTCTTCAGTGCCAGTGGATACAGAGTGAGCCATATCTGGCCCTTCATCAATCAAAATATCATTACACGAATCTAAATCTTCACATAATGTAAATTCACTTATCATTAAACTTATATTAAGAAATATACTAGACATACCGCGATTATTTATAGATCCACTACTCTTTGTAAACATAGTAAAGTCATAAGTAAGATAATAATTAGAATCAAACAAATAGGCGTAGTTATAAGTACATGCATCTAGATATATTAAGCTGTTAAAGGTTTCTATTCTCGAATTGAACATTGTAGAATACTCGTTTAGTTTAAAAGTGGGTGCACATAATATAATATTTGTATGTTGTAATTTCGACAGCGTTTCACGAATGCTGATCGTTAACTCGACATAGTTCTGGGTTCTACGAAAGTCTTCTTCACCGATAAATATTAAGCAATAGTCATTTAAAGTATAGTCTTTTAGTTTGAGATCTAAATTAAAGATAAGATTCTTTAAACCACAGTTCGGTGTCAGGTAATGACAAATTCCATAATTCGGGAATAGGTCTTCTGCGATGTTTAGTATTTTATTAGTTTTGTTGGTACTTAAAATACATATTTTACGTTTTTTCGTTTTGTATTCTTGTTCCTTACGTTGTATTTCGGAACCGCTTTGTAAATTGTCGATACTAAGAATAACGCCATCTATTGTTGTTCGATCTAACTTTTGATGGTTGTTGACATTTGTTGGTGTTATTGATTTCTCGGTGCTAATGGCAAATTCTCCACATTCTACAAGATTTTTCTCGTGTTTTTTCAATAATTGGTTTACTTTTGTGCAGATTTTCTTATTTTTTGGTGTTTGTGGCTTTAACTTAACAGGTGAGCATGTCACTTTTTTGTATACTTCATTCTGTTTCTGTAACTCCTGGTTAAGGCGGTTAAGATTCATATTTTCCATAGTTAAAGAATCTATTTCGTTGTGGGCTGCACTCAGTTCCAGATTCAATCGCTCCAATTGAAGTTGTAACTTGGAAACATATTCGTCTTCTGAGATGTCAGGTAGGCTTGTTGTGGTGCCATCTATCGGAGAGTCCGTTAATGTCGTGTCTTCATTTTCCTCATTAGTATTAGACTCGGACTTTGAACGCTTGCGTCTAAACGTGATGTTTTCCAGGAAGTTCATTTTTAGAGTTTAGTGCACAGTTATCAAATTAAGTGTTTTGGAAATAACAAGAACACTTAGATGTCTATTTAGTTACTCTATTCGCCGCTAGATTGCTACAGTTAGATCAACGAATCGTTGAACAATGTCAG
Source organism: Catocala nupta (assembly GCA_963675205.1). NCBI lineage: Eukaryota > Metazoa > Arthropoda > Insecta > Lepidoptera > Erebidae > Catocala > Catocala nupta. The sequence goes on from OY776082.1 coordinate 26,933,283, forward strand.
TAAAGCAGCTTTCTTGCTTCTGTTATTCTCCACACGAGGCGCAAGTTGTTGTGAACACCAGGAATACTTGTCATTACAAATGTACACTATCAATACATTATTTCAAATTTGCTTTTCAATAACTGTTTTTATTTCGGAGATAACACTTGTGGTTTATTGAGGCGAGTGGCTATCTGACACGTTGATTTTTACTTTTCGAAGTTTGCTTCAATGCACTTTATTATTATAATTTTGTGCGGAAATTGATAAATCCCAAAAAGTCATTACATTTCGTTGGGGTTTGAACGCGGAGACACCGCAGTTTGTTATCACAGAGGTCGGTTAGTTTCCAACCACGCCACGATAACTAGTTGCTTGTTAGTTAAAATTAGAGTTCCCTTTATAAGTGTTTTGTAAAAAAGTTGTTATGATGATTCATGTTGCAAATATTTATTTGAATAATTCAACTTATTTTTGCACTGTCACTTTGAAATGTTTCTTGTATTTTTATTCACTTTTACGAATTGTTTTGTTGTAGTTCTATTGTTTACTCACTAATTATGTTGCAAAAGCCCTTTTTGACTTGTTTTTAGTCAGTTACACTATGTTTCACAAGTTTTAAGTTTACTTTCGCTGGGGAACTTTTATTTTTTTTATTTACAATGTTTGTTTGTTATTGTTAGAGATAACACTTGCACTGCACATTTAGAACGTAGGGAAAATCTTTAAACCGTTTTTTACGATAAATATGAACTTTAAGTATTTTAAATCTTTAAATAGATACAGAGCTGTTTTTATTAGATGTTCACTTGATGAGCGCCATCTATCGAAGGAAATACTTCTATAGAAGTTCGCATCAAAAAACCTGGTGTTTGTTGCAGTAATTAGGATTCCCAGGCTGTTTAGAATAATACTGCGCTATCAGCTGGTAACTAGTAATCTCTATGCTTATAACTAGCGATGCGACTCGAGTCCATTTTTAACACGCTTTTATTAGCTTGGTATGTATGTATCTATGAATCTATGTAACGGAATCTTTGAACGTGATTTTCACCCCTTTCAAACCGCCGAAGGATTGATTTGAAATGTTGCACACTTATCGAGGACCAATGACAATACAATAATTTAGAAAATATAAAAATAAACAGCTAATAGTTTAAAAAACAAAAAAAAAGATTAAAAAACTAAATAAAATGCATTATTAAAAAAAGTTGAAAATATTTTAATAATTTTAATTTAAAAAAGCGTGGAGTGCTTGCTTACCTATATATTACCTCCACCCCACGCTTTTTTACATTAAAATTATTAAATTATTTTCTACATTTTTTAATAAAGCGTTTTTTTAGTTTTTAAACTATTATTTTTACCGCTCTAGTTACTTAGATTTATGCTATTTACTTAGTATACCTATATATGTTTATTTACTTTGCCAAAGCTGACGGTGCGTATGTGTTTGGTGTATGCTGTGGGCGGCGCGGGCGGGGCCGGGTCGGGCGACTCGGGACAGCACTTGATGCACCGCACGCCTTTCACCATCTCTGGCGCTGTGAACGCTCGAAGGAGACCTGCAAACATATTATACATGAGTTATTATATTAATCACTAACTTTTGCTCGCGTAAAAGTGGGTTTAGTTATGTTTGTAACAGTACTTGTTTTAAAAATAAAATATAGACTATGTTACTCGGTGATAATATGGCTTTCAAATCGTGATAGAATTTTTTAAATCAGTTTTGTCGTTTTTTATCTTTCCTCTTTAAAGTATACACTATGTAAAAATATAGTTTGTTAAAAGCTGCTATGTCTTATTATATGTGAATAGATTTACACTAACCATAGTAGCCTGAATCCGGTTAAATCACTAAATAAGTTTAGTTGTTCTCTTTGTTAAGTAAGTATTTATTATATCGTCTAGAAATTCGGCAGCTGTTTTAACGAGCATTTATTTTATTCCCTTCTTCGCTACTTAGGTCAGTAGAATTTAGCTGGGTTTGGTAAAAATGCGTTATTTATCGCGACTGACAGCAAAATGATCGCGATGCGCAGCAGCTTAGTTCAACAGCGACATAAGTCAGTAAATATTCGAGGTTTTGAATAGCTTTCTCGTACAAAATATTATTCTTTATATAATACGGCAGTAACAGTTAAAGGATATTTATTTTCACTCACAAAATCCTAACTAATATTATAAATGTGAATGTGAATTTGTTTGTTTTGTTACGCTTCCACACGACCGATCATCATGAAATTGCCAGAAGTACAGAAAAGGACATAAGTATTTTTTTTATTGCTTTCGTCGGTGACAGTCTAGCCAGCGGCCCACCTGATAGTAAGCGAGAACCGTGGCTCATACACATGGCTGTGTTTTCTTAGCATTACAGAAGCAATGTCAAAAATACATAACCAAGTCGCTGCCTACCGGAAGGAAAAGGCAAATGGAGCAGGATGGGGTTTAGGAAGGGAAGGGCGATTGGGCCGCCGGCGCTCTCACTCACCGAACGAAACATAACAGATACTGTTATTTTACGTCGATGGCCCGACGCCGGCCCATACATGCTGTAACCAACGTGGCCCTACCACTCAAAATACATTTTATCCAGAAAAAATATTGTTTCAAATAATCTACACTAACGCTAGCGAAGCCGCGGGTAAAATTTAGTACTGTTATAATTTGTTTAATGATCAGCTACGTATGTCGCTGACTGAGTGGCGGAGTGTGGGTGTCAGCCGCCCGGGGCGGCAGAAAATTTTGCCACCCCTTTATTTAGGTATTATATTTAACAGACTATAATATATAGTAATTCTAAAAATCTTTTTAACAAGAACAGTCATCATCATTATGTATTGTACAATTTAAATATTTATAAGATAATATTATTATTTATTGTAAAATTTTGCCGCCCTCTAAAAGTGCCGCCCGAGGCAGGCCGCCTCTGCCGCCCACTACGCTACGCCACTGCTGTACAGTCGACCAAAAATGTGGACTGTACGTAAAAACTATATTTGTGTCTAATACGGATGCAGATTAAGTATAGATTTTATTAACTTGTTCAGTGAAAGTAAGATGTTGTTACCTTATAAGTATACAATAGAAAGCTCACCTGCGAGACTGAACGCGCCGCCGAGGCCGGCGCTCGCGTTCGTCATCGATAGCGATATGCTGTCGAACTTGTCGTACCGGATTGGACTCTGTCGACACAAACATATACCATATAGCAAAACACCGTTATTCTATACCTTCTTTTAGAAACTTCTATACCTGGTTGACTTACGTTCGACACGATATTTATATCGTTGGATGCCTGACGGCGTCTATTATTTGCAAGAATTGGCGATTCAGCTGGTGGGAAATTGCAACGCCAAATTGTAAGACCATACCAAAGTGTTTTATAAAATTCTGATAAATGGGCCGTCGCGTTGTGAATAATGGTGATGCGTATTTATTAGAATTGTATTCGAATGATATTCCAATTAATATTCGTTATATATAATTCGTATGGTGATCATACACCGGATACATATGTATCCAACCGCTATATGAGACAGACTAATGTGAACCAGCTCTTATTTATGTTTTATAAAGTTCGAAGATAATACTATTATATTTCCGAATTTATCTCGTTGCGTATGAAACACAATCTAATTATACCTAGGCAAATGCGTATGAAAAATATATTATGTACCTACAGGCAAAATTATACACTAGACAACTCGTTACAATGGCTCGTATCAAGGCATTCAAGGCAAGCCCTTCAGTACGCAATCAGCTATTTTATATCATAGAAATAAGCTTATCAACCGGGGATAAGGACAACGCTACATGTAACCAATGTATAAAAACTTCTTATTCGCACGCGAGCGTCTTGACGCGGGCACTGCCAGGGGTACTGCTCCGTGAATGAGTGTCGCTTCTCTACGTATTAATAGTTATTATGGTATCAGAAATAGTTTCAAGCGCCAATCCATATAATTTTTTTGTTTTGCCTTCTCTTTGCATTGTATGGTAGGTGGGTCGGTAGGTCAAGCGCCTATCCACTAAGCCCAACACAGAAGCACCTGGAGAGTCCTGATCGCAACGCTACTTGTAGAGGTCGTGATTCTCAGTCGTGAGGATACGACGAAAACGAAAAACCATAGAAGTATATTTCATATGATAACGTAATATATGTTGTAACCTTATGAGAGCAGACGGTACACTGTAGCCTTGAGGCGAGAGTTCCGCGGAAGGGTGGCGCGGGCGGCGGTCGCGCGGTCGCCGGTGTCACCCAGCGCCGCCCCACCGAGCTCAGGTGGCACAGCGAACGGGAAACGCCCTTCGTGAGCCGAGGCATCATGGGCTCTGTAGGCAAACTGTTGATTAAGTATCTGACTCACTTTAGACAATCACTTTAAAGACTTTTTATTTCTTTAAATATAAAAGACAACAACAAACATTATTATTATTAAATCCGGCCTTAGGAATATTACCTGTGTCCCGGGGGACATTACAAACTTTTAAACAACGGCGCCAAAGAGCACCCATACTCGGCACAACCATTTGCGGATCGCATAAAGTTTTGTCCCGTGTGGGATTCGAACCCACAACACTTGGCGAAATGATAGTAGCGAGGCGACCACTTAAACTACTACGCCATCCGTGAGATCAATTAAAAGTCCCTTATTTGTGGAATGGACTTTCATGCCACTGTATAATTTCTGCCGAATAGTTGCCTCTGTCGTTGTATTCAACATAGTAACCGGATATACCTATGAGTGGTATCTAGTGGATAGCTTTTAGTTAAGAGTTTGTCATCTAAAGTCAAAGTTGTTTAACAAAGTTTTAAGTTAAATTGCGTAACTTCAACTGTCCGACTAAATCAACAAGCTCACACATTTAAGTCGTGCGAGCATTGCAATTAGCTTGTTGCTATCCACTGCTGATACATAGAAGTCTTCTACTTGCGTCATAATACACTCTCCATATCGAACATAATACAGCCGGTTTCTTCCCCCATCCTCGGTTTACTTGTATGGAGGCCATCCCATTGTTTCGTTCGTTTGTATCGAACCGATTGTCGAGAGATGGTGATGATGGGTATTGAAGTGTTAAATATTAGTTTCGAATACATATATGCAAGAACTTAGGTACAACACTTATAATTCAATTATAATTTGATTTCGTTTTTCTCTACTAAAGTTGTCTGAGATATGTTACCTGGTTCCACCAAGTCAGGTTCATCAGTGGGTGCGGCGGAGGCTGGTCTAACTGACAACGCTGAAGGTGTGGGTGGCGTGGAGTCAGCGCGCAAGGGGTTCGGCGCGGCGGGAGGCGATGCTGGGGACGCTAATGCGGACCACGCTCGACTGCCACCCAGCCCAAGGGCATCAGACAAACAACCCGGCTGAAGGAAGCATAATTTATACACCTATAGTTGTGGATCTATAAGAAAGATTAAGAGTTGATACAATGCCATACTTGGCATAAGACAATTGAGTCAGTCGCGGCATCCGTTCCAGCTTCAGTGTAAGTAACAGGGCATGATTAAGAGAGATCATAAATACTCCTACTCTTCAATAAACATGTACCTAATCTAGTCGTCGTGACAATTGCTAAGTTCTATTTGATAAGTGAAGATGATACCTACTTAGCTGGAATTGTTATCTGATGACTTTATAATAATAATAATAATAATTTTATTCAATAATATTACATAGGTATACATTTTTCGACTTTGAATGGTATAGGTGCATTGGTAGTGTCTATTTAGGCCATGTTAACTGGAATCATTTAAATTGTACAGTCCTACAGTCTCAGATCATAAATATATAATAGCAATGTGATCACGTAAGCATATCTAGAGTAAATTTATTTTAACCATATCCAAGAAAGCTTAGTCGTAAAGTTGCCATTAGTAATCTAATATCAATATATAGGTTACACTCATAATATGTAGAAGTTAGTGTCATGTCTGTCCAAAACAGCAACAACTTGACTGATATTCCTGTAGTGTTGCAAGCGGTAGTTGTTTACCATAAGATGGGCCAATGATTTGAAGGCCATCTTTAGTAAAAACAAGGAATATCAGCTTCTAGAAGCCTCTTCAGCAATTCATGGAATGTTTAAATAGAGTTACCTTTCTCGCCATAGCAGTGGTCTCCTCCTCAATACAAGATAGCAGCACATGAAGAAGTTCATGAGCATCTTGTTGGTCTGCTGGAACCACCCAGCCAGCAGCCCGGAGGGATTGAAGCACTCCTAATGGACACACAGGAGTGCCTCGGGCTGTTTCATGTGTGCCATTTACGACTGGGAAAAAAATTATTTGTGGGGTGAGGAATATAATATAATTATAATTATGTAGAAAAGTGTGTGTGTTTGTGTGTGTGCGTGCGTGCGTGCGTGCGTGCGTGCGTGCGTGCGAGCGTGCGTGCATGCGTGCGTGCGTGCGTGCGTGCGTGCTTGCTTGCTTGCTTGCGTGCGTGCGTGCCTGCGTGCGTGTGTTTGTGCGTGCGTACGTGCTTGCGTGGGTTGGTGCGTGCGTGCGTGCGTCCGTGCGTGCTTGCGTGCATGCGTGCGTCCGTGCGTGCATGCGTCCGTGCGTGCGTGCGTGCGTGCGTGAGTGCGAGCGTCGAGCGTGCGTGCGTGCGTGCGTGAGTGCGTGCGTGCGTGCGTGCGTGCGTGCGTGCGTGCGTGCGTGCGTGCGTGCGTGCGTGCGTGCGTGCTTGAGTGCGTGCGCGCGCGTGTGAGTGGGGGCGCGCGTGTGCGTGTGCGTGTAGGATTATTGACCAGTTTGAAGTTCTTAAACTACCGTGTACTCTCTACTATCTACTACTACATTCTGGAAGACCTTACATACCAAAGTAAACAATGAACATGATGTTTTTGATCAGGGAGAAGTATGTTGATGTTTTTGATCAGGGAGAGTGCAGCAAGATATGCTGTGATCACAGCAAGTGAAGATTCGAACGAACTGCCTGCCTTACTGATAAAATAAATATGACCGGCCACCGAGATTTGACCTGGGGGTGGTGGGCTTCGTGGGCCTGCCCGCCATCCGATCAGCACCAGGTCCGAAAGGCGGCGTGCGTGTTCCCATGCGCGCCTCTGTGTCGAATCCGTCTCCCCTCTAGGGGAGGCCAGTAGAGATTAAGTGAGAAGTGACCATAGGGTAGGTCTTGTCGTGTAGTGGCCTGCCGTTTCGTACGGCCGGCCGAAACCTCGACGACGGGCGGCGGGGTCACGGCCGTATGTGCAAGTGATTATTAGTCGTTATTCCGGGTGGTCCATTATCATTTCAACATCTTTCTTTTACCCCATTGAATCCGATAAAATCCCTCCGCCAAAAATAAGACTATCTTTTTTTCCCCATGTCCATTTCTGTTCCCCTGAAAATGTGTATGCGAAATCTCATGAGGATTGGTCAAGTTGTTAAGGTGTGAAAGTGTAACAAACAAACAACCAACAAAGTCAAATTCGCATTTATAATAATAGTTAAGATATCTATGAAATCTTGCAAGTCAGATTAACAGATAGCAGTGACAATAGTAGTATAAAATAGTACACCACTATTGCCCCGGATATGGTTTGTGATTGCATGTTATAGGGGATGATCCTATTGACATTTACTGGGCACAGTTCCAAACTCCGTGATACTACTCAGAATTGTGATTTTGGTGTAACATAATAGGTAAACCACCATATTATATCAGACTTAGATATAACCCGTCAAATGTTGACAATCCCTATACCGATCCGATATACCCCTTCCTACCGCTACATGAAATGAACTTGTTAACATGATAATTGCTATACATAAAATTGTTTTTAAGGTATTGTTATATTAATACTTAATAGGTCAGATAGATATATTTCTTTATCTACTTAATAATACATATTTTATCTATAATTCTTTTAGGATACATAAAACTTTACAGTGTTTTTACATTAAGTAATTTTAATAGATTACTGGCAAATTGGGTAAACAAAGTACTGGTATTATCAGTAACCTTTGTTAGAATGCCAAACAGCATAGTTAAACTATGGTTTCTGTTGTGCAGCTGCGACTCAATGGGTTAATTCCCAAGACAACATTTGGACTCACACCAAGACACAACTCTTTCAAGTTGTATCTAAATATGACTGTTTGAATAAAAAGTTAATTTATTAAATTAAAGAAAGGCTGCTTTGTTTGCATTTTTAGTATTCAAATAGTTGTGTTTACTCACTACTGCTACTGAGTCAGACTTCTCACTCAGGACTGATGTTACGTCAGTCCTGAGTGAGAAGGTTATGTAGTTGGAGGATAGAGAAGATGATGTAAAATATGGGTGCATCACATTTCTAGGGATACAGGTGTGACAATATTTATAAAAATAACACATAATTAGTGTTGCCCACACATAGACAAAAATAAACCTGTGGTGGAAAATATTTAGTAAAAATAACAAAGTGATATAATCACAAGGTCATAGACTATAAACAGCTATATTATGTTATCTAGGCTAGGTATAATCATTTGTGGCATCAATCATCGTATCTTTTATGTCTAATGACATGAAGTATATTAATAAAACGTAAGTTTAATGCATAATTAATGAGATTTTCTACTTTATTAATTTTCGTAGAATTAATATTATAATCGAATAAAAGAACTAACCTTCAATAACCGTATATAAAGTCGTAATCATGCTGTTATGGCTATCAGCTTTCGCGTATTTTTTAAGCCACTCGTAGAAATTGGGGCAAGCGGCTAGCGCCTGTAGCAGTGTATTTAGAAAACATGTCCTGCCGAGGTTCTGGAGACCCGCTATCTGTCCTCGCCGCTTCCGCACTTTAGGGGCTCCGCCGGGACCCCACAGCACGAATGCTCCGACCACCACAGCAGCCGTCAGGCCCGCAGCCACCAGAATTCTGTCTCCACCATCCATGGTCCGAAACCTTTTTAAATTTAATTTCGAAACCTTTCACTATTCATCACATACTAACGGTAACACATCGTCGAAAAATTCTACCAATTATCTACAATACCAATACGCTGTTATTGCGTTTTTCCAAAAAAATCCATGAAAAAGAAAACCTGCGTTTGACTTGTGTATTCTGACATTTAGGCTTTTATTTCAGTTTACGCAGATAGGTACATGAATAAGTTATCTCAGGGACAAGTTGTGATTAAATGATTTTCTTAACAAACATTTATACTGCAATAAAATACATTCTCCAATTAATTATATAGTCACAAAATATTGAGCATTTTTTGTTCTGTTTGAATTTAAGTTCTGTGCTACATAACACTTTGTCGTATATTAACTTTATATTCCGTAGAATGTATTGCAATATTTTGTTAATTGAAATGACAAATGACACTTGACAATTCTGACATATAACCTAAAAATAGCCATAATAAACAGGAGATTTCTCATTGTTTTTGTCACGGTTATAGTAAATTATTAGTGATAAAATAATGTAAATGGTAGTAATGGATATCGCAGATGCAGTTGTAACCAATATATTGTTTAGAAATGTATAGAAGCAATGTGAACGTGTGCTAAATAGATCATTCGGCATTTTTGTATAATTTATTGTTTTGATATCAGTTTAATAATAATGATACCGTCAAACACTATATGCGTGTCTCAAGAGGGGCCAGCGAATGCTTTGGCTCTAAATAAAGACTGTACACAAGTTGTCATAGCTGGGCGGAATGGTAAATTAAAAAGATAATGCTGTAAATATATTGTGATCATTGCATTTAATATGAACCTATAATGATATGAATATCTAATTTTATTTCAGTGTTTAAAGTGTTTTCAATCGGTGAAAATGATTTTTCGGAAGTGTGTAATTTACGAGTGGGGAAAAATTTAAACCTTAACTTTTCATCTATTGATGTTGCTTGGAGTACTATTGAAGGTATAACTTTTATTTTATTCTTTATGTTCAAAAATATATTCCCTACTAGATCTGCATATTTTATAATACTAAATAATAAATTGTTTAGTAAAACATTACTAGAATTTTTAAGTTTTTGATGAGATCCTTAATCTGTAAATATTGAAATTCTAGTCTAATTTTGAACCAATGAAATATATAAATTAATGTTGAATTGTGTTTTATAGAGAACACACTAGCAACAGCAGCAACCAATGGAGCAGTTGTGGTATGGAACTTGGGCAGATCTGGTCGCTCCAAACAGGAACATGTCTTCTCAGACCACAAAAGAACTGTTAATAAGGTAATAAATACTGTCCTTGCTTTATCTTCAATAGAGATGTATGCAAAAGTTCTTAACATAATGCATATGAATATGTGGACTTTGAAACTTGGTCATTGCAGTGTCAATTTACTAAATGCCACACAGCACTTTAAATATAATTACTATTAATAAAAATAAAATTGTTGTCCAACAACTTTATATTTGTTATTTGCATGTTGCTGAATATCCTTTCTGGTTGCTCACAACCAATAGAGTAAATATTGTAGACTTTAATCATCTTTATAGTGTATAAATAATCACAGTAGTAAGGATTTGAATATCATTAATTTCCATTATGAACGAAATCTATATAATGTGACATAAAAATTATTAGACAGTTATTTAGTCTGACTAAATAACTGTCTAAAACATTTTCTAAATTGTAGATATACAATTTAGAAATTGTTTGCAATATAAAGAACTCTAGCAAGTCCTACATACTTACTTTCAAAAATGTTATTGTCTATAATTTAGCTTAAATAATATAATTTAAATAATTTAATAAAAATATCTAATGCTATATTATTTTGCTTGTCCTCAGGTTAGCTTTCACTTGACAGAACCAGCACTTCTCATCTCTGGCTCTCAGGATGGTATGATGAAATGCTTTGACCTTCGCATGAAGGAAGTGGCCAGGACATTCATCAGGTGAGAAAATGTCGGATATTAAAACAAAATAGTTAATTTTGTAGGTCTTAAATACATCAATATTAAATTACTTGTAACATAAATGGTTACTCTTTCTTTACAATAGCACAAATTAGATGGCCAGTCAGTTGACTCAATACAGTGCGCGAAACGTCAAAATGCGTGTGTATAGTGATTTCAGTTAGGTTTTAGCCAGGTTTAACCCAAAATCATTGCAATTTCCCTTGCAACTAAAACTTATATTCGGCTGTTTTCAGTTAGACTAAGGCGATTACAATAATGTATATAATTTTTGTTGTTCTGTAAATATTTCCTCTTTTTTATGATAGCACAAATAAGATACAGACGGCCAGTCATTTGGCTGAACAGACGGAAAAGACAAATCGCGTGTGTACGGCGATTTCGGTTAGCATCCAATTTCGGCATTAACCCGACTTGGTCCAGAATCACTGCCCGCCATGCTCTAAGCAAAACCTTTATCTAGACTACAATTCCGCCTACATATAATAGGATTTCAAATATAATACGACGTAATTATTAACCAAATACAAAATTCTTTAATTCTTCTACAGCAACACAGAATCAATCCGCGACGTGCAATTCAGTCCGCACCAAGCGAACACCTTCGCGGCCGTCTCAGAGAACGGGAACGTCCAGCTTTGGGACGTGAGACGTCACGAACGATGTCTTCTACAGTTCACGGCTCACTCCGGGCCTGTGTTTGCGTGTGACTGGCACCCTGAAACGCCCTGGTTGGCCACAGCATCAAGGGACAAGACCATCAAGGTAACATAACTCTCTATATAAGATATCCCAACTAATATTATAAACGCAAATGTAAGTTTGTTTGTTACGAATTCACTAACTACTTGGTCACCCTTCTTCTAACTTGTATTATAGGTTTTAAGTTCTGTAAGTCATGAAGTTCAAACATTAGGACTTTATTCATACTGTCTTAATTTTCTTCGAAATCGTATCAGTGGTTAGCAAAAACAACGGGATCTCTACTAATCTCCGTTTAAGAGAACTGCGTGGCCGCGCGGTTCTCTACGTTTCGACCACGCGGCCATGGTTAAACCTTTACAACTTTCTTAATATTGGATCTACTAATTTGCGATTTTCATTGTTAGTGTTTTACAAATCCCTTCGTACTTAATATTGACGCAGTCGTTTTCCTTCTGCGACACTGTGTCTGAGCAGTCGAAATGGACACAAGCAAAACAGCTAATAACTATGTGGCCGCATTAACAGTAACGTCCATTTTTGTGTAGTATAGTTGAGTAAGTAGCTGCGTGGCAATAAGAAACTGTGATTAGTATGAAAGTACTGCTTCTATTTTTTATTCACGGTTACTTATTTCATGCTGTTATTCAGCAAACCTGAGCCCTCACAATCGCCAGCTACTGCATTAGACTGACTATTAAGATGACGATGGTACTGTAGAAATCTTTACATAGCTCATTGTGACTGCTATACCCATAAGATAAATATGTGGCCATATGTGAGTTACAAGTGACTCGTGGTGGAGAGAACTGCCGCCGTGGCGCAGCGGTAGTAAATGCGAATGTTGTGCATGAGGTCTCAGATTCGAATCCCGAGTCGAGCCAACAAAAAGTAATTGGGTTTTCTGTTAAGAAATCTCTATAAGTACCAGTCCGGCGTTAGGAAGTTGGCGGTGCTAGACACCCCTATGCCGTTCATCCTGCGCCTGATCTATCTGTGGTCGTGTCGGATTGATGTCCTATCAGATCATAAGATTTCGGGAATAGAGAGTGCACTTGTGTTTGCGCACACACTCGTGCATTATATCCTGCGCAGGTGGCCAGCAGACGCCGTTAAGATTGGCCGCTGTGATTGAAATTCGGACTAGAAGACATTATTAGGAGGTGATTAACACTGGATATAAATTATAACACGCAACAAAGAGTAGTGACTATTTCTATTATCTGGCTCCGTTCGATAAGCATATGGGTCAAATAGATAACTCCCGCATATGTAGCTGCTAATAAATATCTACTTGTACATAAATATTATGCGATTCGTTGTCATATATTTTGTTTACAATGTTATTATGTCATTATATAATAAGGGTTGAGACAAATGGTAAAAGAGTCGCCACATTTTCTTCGAGATTTTTGGCTAAATCTGCACATCGCGTCGGTCGCACCAATACAAAATTCTTGTATACAGTTCATCACCTTTAAAAATTGTCCTCTAGAATAAAAGTATTTGTTTCATTGGTTGTGTGGTATAACTTTTCACGTATTTGATTCCTGATTTTCCAATCAGGTACAGTGTTACCAGGTTTTTTAGTGCTCAGTGGCAGCATGTAGTTTGGAAATGTGCCCAGTGGACGGCCATATATTCGCCCCCTACTTATTATGTAAGAACTTAAAGCATAGTTGGCAACTGCTAAAAGAAATACACCTTAGTTTGTCCGTTTAGGGGGATGTGAGTTTCTTCTTCTTCTTTAGTTAAGAACGTACCTCTTGTCGGTGGAGTAATCGCCACATATGTCTGTCTTCTGGTTTCCTTTTAACTTCTTGATATGACTCGACTTCCACTTTTTCTTCACTTATTAGACAAAGGTGCGTCTCGGTCTACACCTTCCCTGCTGTGGCTTAAAAAATTAAAAAGTCGTCGTGTTGAATCAAGTAGCCATTTATCTTTCTTCTCCTGACCATCTATTGTGATGTTAGTTTATATGGATGTATTTGGAAAACGTCATCGTATCAGTAAGAGTCCAGTGTGATCTTTGTACCTTACGCGGGCAGTACAGTGAATTCTTTTTATTAAAGGCCTTTCAAGTATTGCGTAAGCACGATTTTTGTCCTTTTTAACCCTCTCTATCCCCTCTATGTCAGCAAAAGTAAGCATAATATATCAACCAAAATAAGCAAAGCAAAGGTCTCCACCTCCTTTGGTGCTTACGTAATACTTAAACGACCCCTAAGTGTTATCTACTAACGGGTGATGATTTAAGGGATGTTGCAAGCGTATTTATGCCATGGTAACAGCTTACCATTAGTCGGATCGCAGTTTGTATGTCAATCAATTTATCTATACTAATAGTATAGAGGAAAGATTTAGCTAATTTTGTGTTTGTTTGTTTGTTAGGATTCAAAAACGGGTAGTATTTAACTGCAGCGCAAAAAAATACTAATTGCACAGCAAAATATATTTAAAGAGATCAAACTAAGTCGACGGAGCCCCACTTCGCGAGGCTCCTATTTTTGGGTGGGTTTAAGACGGAACCTAACATAACCTAACCTTTCCGAGACGGAATGCAGTGATTTGAGGAGTCTTTTTGATGGTCATTATATTTAATCCCTTCAAAAACTAACCGATTTAAAAATTCTTTTACTATTAGAAAGCTACATTATCACCGAGTAACATAGACTATATTTTATTTTTCAAAAAGGACCGTTGCTATCATAACCCAACTCTTACGCGAGTGAAGCCTCGAGCAAAAGCTATTTGTATAATATTGTCTTCTGATCCTAATTTTTACTGGGTGTTTATTGTAATTTTGCTATGCTTTCGTTTTTTCAACACAAGATAAGTTTCTCGTTTATAAAAGTAATTGGAGTATTCAGGGTCATGTTTTCTCATACTGAGGAGAGGCTTGTGCCCAGCAGTAGGGTAATTCATAAACAGTGCTTGTATTTTTAGTGATTGCGATTACTGTACTAAAGATCGGTGAAATCGTTACTAGATTTTGTCTGTCCAGAAATTCTTAGTAGCACCACGGAGATTGGTACTGAGCCACGTATAACGTGGGCTTTAAAACTATATCTGATAAAATATAGCTATAATACACGTCTTTCGTTTCATGGTATAGGCTTAAATTTATGTATGTATGTATATGAAAGTTTCACTATGAATTTGCCAGAACAATCTATCAATCCAGTATCCAGTTAGATAACGCGGTCCTAAAACCGATGACCTTTAAGCATGCTATTTGAAACAAACAAGCAAAGCTCGTGGGGTCATAGCACGGACAATTTTCCTGATAATGGGAAACTTGGTTACATTCGTCGTGACCCTAGATGTATAGTTGTGTCTAGCTCACTTTTATCAGTCGTTTGCCGTGATATGTGTGTTGATAAGCCGTGTTTGGTGCGAATTTTGTACTGTGTTGATATTGGTACGTTATTTTTGGATTTTGTTGCACAAAGTACATTATATTTTCTCAGTCTAAAACGTTACAATTTCAAATGGGAGCTCTTTAAAATATTATGCATATAATTTAAATAAATTAATGTATAACATTCGAATTTCGGCCACTAGGCTAATATTAACGCATAGTGGCAGAAATTCTAATGTTATAGGTAAATTACTTTATTAATTCATTTAAGTTGCCTTCTCTCCTTTGCCATCTAATCATTAACTATGTCAAATCACACATTCCGCGAAATATGTATTAAACAAAGCTTTTCTTTTCAAACATTATAATATAGATTTCTATTCAAACAAATTTACTAAAATGTAAAATATCTATACTAATATTAAAAAGCTGAAGAGTTTTGTTTGTTTGTTTGCTTGAATGCGCTAACCTCAGGAACTACTGTTTCGAATTGAAAAATTATTTTTGTGTTGGATAGCCCATTTATCGAGGTAGGCTGGCTACGACCAATCGGAGCGGAGCAGCAATGAAGAATGTTGCAAAAACGGGTTAAATTCTCTTATCTTATATGAAGCAGGCGAAGTTGCGCGGGTCAGCTATATGTAATGTTATCACAAGTTTGGGTCCTCATACCTCTGCCGAACGATCAAGGCATGGAATTCTCTGCCAAAGCACGTGTTTCCTTCTTTCTTCAATCCTGGGTCCTTTAAGCGGGGCGTGAAAAAGCACGTTCTCAGGCCGTCAAAGTAGAGACCTCAACATCGCCTCGGCTGCTATGAGGACGGTGTGGAGGCCACTGCTCTTAGACCACACGACTGCTTACCATCAGACGGAGTGAGGTCATTTGAGGGAGCAAAAAAAGAAAAATGAAACTGGCTACACAAATAAATAAGTATCTAATAATAATAATACTAATGTATTATCAATATCCCAGCGAATAAACAAGAAAGATAGTGATAAAACAGAAAGAAAAAAATCTCTTACATATTGCATCTCATACTCGATGCGTCTCGAGAAGTTTGATTGCCTTTATGTAAAGCAAATACAGGCACAAACCAGCTCTCCGTGTGAAATGTCACAATTTATCTATAGTAACGATAAAGCTTTGAAACTATAGGTAATTTAAGCAAAATTATTCATCTCTTATCTACGTACCGAATTTGTTACTAAGGAGTTATCTGAGTAGCGGTAAAATTATCAATGAATGAATAAACGCTTTCTAGGTCAATAGCTAAAATTAGAATTTGTATTTAGATATTTTATTTTATTTATGACTTTCTATATTATACGACATTTGGTATGCGTCGCTGGGTAGAAACTTAGAAAAGTTAGCTGTTATTGTTGCTACCAATCTGATATTGGTACATTATTGTTGGAACCGGATTCGAATATCATACTTGACTAGTTTACGCACCACATAGTTAAATAATATTTGTGTCTTGAAATTCGAATGTTTAAATACCACATAAGAGGTAAACCTAATACAACTATCAGACACATTTCTAGATTCCGCATTTCTAGTGCGCATTGTCTGATAGAAAATCTCAATAACAACAGTGGTCTGGAACACACCATCAGCTTCATGTATAATGTATACGCCAGGGAACAAGCGATGCAGCAATACATAGGTATTAACATAAAAGTACAATTTAAACATCAATTTCAGGTATGGGACATATACGGCAAGCCAAATCTGGAACACACCATATACACCATAGCATCTGTCGGACACGTCAAGTGGAGACCACAGAAAAAGTACGTTCTTATAGTATATCATTTTAAATAACCCACTTCAAAGTCTCAATATTCTACTTTTCGCGTGAACCTCGCTCAAAGCTGGTGATTCGCTGCTATTTAAATTGGAGGAGCCTAGCTAAGAATAGGTAACTTCCCAGGTACCCCTCTAATTTAAAAACTACCTTTACTCTACAGAAGTCTATACTGCCCCCGTTGTTATAATTACAGTAAGTCGTGTTACTGGTGTTAAATGTTTTTTACAGTAATAAAAAATATATATACCTATATACTAGCTGTCCGGAAAGACGCTGTCCTGTACAGGCGAAAAAAAAAACATGTTTAAACCACCCTCGAATCCATTTTAACACACAAAAAAAATTCATTTAAATCGGTTCAGCCGTTTAGGAGGAGTTCACTGTCAACACACGTACAGAAGAATTATATATATAAAGATTAGTATATAAAAAAAAGAAAAGTGTTTCGTATAGGACTTGATTTAAGGATCACATTACTGTAAAAAGTCATAACACCAGTAATACGACTTACTCTAATTATAACAACGGGGGCAGTATAGCCGATAGTCAAACAATCTTCTTGTGCAAACAAAGGCTTGTGTTACCCCTTGATGCAAACGTGCTTAGACTACAGTTACACAGTTACTTATCATCAAACAAGTCGACAACTTTTTTGTCTCCTTAATAAATAAATAAATAAAACCTATTTATTGCCAGAAAATAGTACATACAATGGAAAAAATCTTTACCTCCTTTCTGCTTGGTTGTCTCACATTTTCACGCAAAGGAATTCGCGGGTCAAAAAATGACTATTTCTATCGTCCAGGTACCAAGTAGCATCATGTGCTCTAGTACTGGATTGCGCAGTCCACGTATGGGATGTGCGAAGACCGCATGTTCCTCTCGCCACTTTTGCCGAGCACAGGGACGTCACCACCGCGATAGCTTGGCTTGCCGAACCGCAAACATTCTTGTCCACCAGCAGGGTAAGTAAACAAAGCAGGTGCCGCATTGTTTGTTTTTTTAGAAAAGTCGTTTCTTAAAAACAAAGAAGCGTTGGCTAAGTGAAGACTACGTATAAGCTAATTTTTTATACACAGCAAAGGGGATAATAGTAGATTTTGGTCTCCATTAATTGCCTCCCTTTGGACGAAGATATGTTGTAAATAACCGTCGACGTTTTTTAGCAACTGTGTCCTGCTTTTATGAAGCTTTATGTCAAGCAAAACTATATATTTTCTTATACAATAATTAGAGTCTGCCTCGTGGTAAACAATCACTGGAGTTCAATAGAAAAAGCCATCAACCAATTAATGATTTTATAATAATTACGTATATGTGTATTGACGACTGCAAAAAATATTTTACCTGCAACGCTTTAAGAAAGTCCAGTACTAACAGAAGCAAGAAACATGCGTTGTTAATGTGTTGCCAGGTTTTAAAGCATTGCAAGAATTTTATTTTTCAAGAAATGATTTTCAGGTATCCACATAATAAACTGTGATTGGTACAATCTTAAACCCGACAGCCTGATGGCTGATTATCGAAAAGACGGCCGTGACATCGAACGAGTCTTTAGGTGGGGAACGTGAACATGCAAACGCAGTATGGATCACAAACTGTATTTGCTCGTTCACGGCCACCACTTGGAGGTCCTTCAACAACGTAGATTATTGACAGCTATCTAGAAGTCAAGCTTGGAGTTGGAGTCTATCTACTTTGGAGTTCTTCTTTTTCATGTGCACAATTCGTTGAATAATATTAAGTGATATGTTAAAACAAAGAGTCATAAGTCAAATGAGGCTTCTGTCAGGTGACTTTATTACTCTCATTTCCCAATGTATATCAGAGTTATAAAGTGGTCCGAGGTCCCTCGATTGAATTATGTCTCTTTTTTCGAAATGCTTGAGTTTGAACACTTATCCAAATTTTTTTACTGACTCTGCTGCACGACGTACAAAGTGTTAATAATTTTAGATTGCTTTTTTTATGGAAGGAGGTAGGGGACTTGCTAAGCCCCGCCTCTACCTGGTTACACCAAAGCCAATATGTCAATTGATCGGTCAGGACTGCAGTCTCTACCGCCACCGGTTCAGCGAGGCGGCCCATCCAGTGTTGTGGGCGAATCCTCAGAGCGTATGTGTGTCGGCGCGGGGAGAACTGGCTCACGCCGCCCCCGAGCGGCCGCTACCTGCCCTGTCTATGGCGCCTGCGCAGCCGGAGAGACATGTACCAGGCTTAGGGTGAGTACAGCAAAATTATAAGAGATCTTCTGGGTTAGTCAGAGGTATATAGGTACATATGTAGCTTGCGTGTTATCGGTTACTTTTAAGTTTCACATTATCAAGTTTATTAAGTGTAAATGAATGCTTTTTAACAGAAATCTCCATGATGCTTTGACTTATTTTGATCTTCAAATAGTTGACCGGTACCGGGCCTGTACAGTCAACTGTAGACGAAGTCTGCATGGAGTTCTTAATGTTTTTTGAGTTTGTATATTCGTTCCACAGCCGCAAACAACCAACAGCCGGCTCCCTATCGAGTGTAGCGCAAGCACAACTAGAACGAGCCTTTCCAGGAGGCGCATCATCAACTTTATGCCGGTATCGTGCCACACCGAACGAGGCAACTGTGGCAAACAATTTGCCGCAAGCGACGCTGCCGAATGCCACGGCATTCCCGCGAGCAGCCTTGCCACAATCTGCCTCGTTGCCGCATACTGCGTCGGAACCGAGGGACGCTCCGCTTCATTCTGCGCTGGTGCATTGTGCACTTAACTATAGAATAAGAGGTGGAAGTCCACATGATTTGGCTGGCCATAATGCTGAGGTTGCAAGGTCGCAGAATAGACATATGGTAAGTAGAAGAAAATAAACCAATTTGTATGTCGCATAACAAAATAAGTTGAGATAGAATTTTGAATAAATTTGAATGAATTTTTAATGGAGTGTATATTTGTGTGTCAGGTGAGTCACGTGTGGGAGGTGGTGCGGTGCGTATACGGGGCGCGCGCGGCGGCGGGACGCGGTACGCCGGCGCCGGCCCCGCCGCGCGATAGCCTGCCGCCGCGCCCCGACCCGCTGCCGCTGCCGCCCTACAGCTACACATACACCACCAGGTAACTAGTCACGTGTGGGAGGTAGTGCGGTGCGTGTACGGTGCGCGACAGCCTGCCGCCGCGCTCTGATCCGCTGCCGCCCTACAGCTACACATACACCACCAGGTAACTAGTCACGTGTGGGAGGTAGTGCGGTGCGTGTACGGCGCGCGACAGCCTGCCGCCGCGCTCTGATCCGCTGCCGCCCTACAGCTACACATACACCACCAGGTAACTAGTCACGTGTGGGAGGTAGTGCGGTGCGTGTACGGTGCGCGACAGCCTGCCGCCGCGCTCTGATCCGCTGCCGCCCTACAGCTACACATACACCACCAGATAACTAGTCACGTGTGGGAGGTAGTGCGGTGCGTGTACGGTGCGCGACAGCCTGCCGCCGCGCTCTGATCCGCTGCCGCCCTACAGCTACACATACACCACCAGGTAACTAGTCACGTGTGGGAGGTAGTGCGGTGCGTGTACGGCGCGCGACAGCCTGCCGCCGCGCTCTGATCCGCTGCCGCCCTACAGCTACACATACACCACCAGGTAACTAGTCACGTGTGGGAGGTAGTGCGGTGCGTGTACGGTGCGCGACAGCCTGCCGCCGCGCTCTGATCCGCTGCCGCCCTACAGCTACACATACACCACCAGGTAACTAGTCACGTGTGGGAGGTAGTGCGGTGCGTGTACGGCGCGCGACAGCCTGCCGCCGCGCTCTGATCCGCTGCCGCCCTACAGCTACACATACACCACCAGGTAACTAGTCACGTGTGGGAGGTAGTGCGGTGCGTGTACGGTGCGCGACAGCCTGCCGCCGCGCTCTGATCCGCTGCCGCCCTACAGCTACACATACACCACCAGATAACTAGTCACGTGTGGGAGGTAGTGCGGTGCGTGTACGGTGCGCGACAGCCTGCCGCCGCGCTCTGATCCGCTGCCGCCCTACAGCTACACATACACCACCAGGTAACTAGTCACGTGTGGGAGGTAGTGCGGTGCGTGTACGGTGCGCGACAGCCTGCCGCCGCGCTCTGATCCGCTGCCGCCCTACAGCTACACATACACCACCAGATAACTAGTCACGTGTGGGAGGTAGTGCGGTGCGTGTACGGTGCGCGACAGCCTGCCGCCGCGCTCTGATCCGCTGCCGCCCTACAGCTACACATACACCACCAGATAACTAGTCACGTGTGGGAGGTAGTGCGGTGCGTGTACGGCGCGCGACAGCCTGCCGCCGCGCTCTGATCCGCTGCCGCCCTACAGCTACACATACACCACCAGGTAACTAGTCACGTGTGGGTGGTAGTGCGGTGCGTGTACGGTGCGCGACAGCCTGCCGCCGCGCTCTGATCCGCTGCCGCCCTACAGCTACACATACACCACCAGATAACTAGTCACGTGTGGGAGGTAGTGCGGTGCGTGTACGGTGCGCGACAGCCTGCCGCCGCGCTCTGATCCGCTGCCGCCCTACAGCTACACATACACCACCAGGTAACTAGTCACGTGTGGGAGGTAGTGCGGTGCGTGTACGGCGCGCGACAGCCTGCCGCCGCGCTCTGATCCGCTGCCGCCCTACAGCTACACATACACCACCAGGTAACTAGTCACGTGTGGGAGGTAGTGCGGTGCGTGTACGGTGCGCGACAGCCTGCCGCCGCGCTCTGATCCGCTGCCGCCCTACAGCTACACATACACCACCAGGTAACTAGTCACGTGTGGGAGGTAGTGCGGTGCGTGTACGGCGCGCGACAGCCTGCCGCCGCGCTCTGATCCGCTGCCGCCCTACAGCTACACATACACCACCAGGTAACTAGTCACGTGTGGGAGGTAGTGCGGTGCGTGTACGGTGCGCGACAGCCTGCCGCCGCGCTCTGATCCGCTGCCGCCCTACAGCTACACATACACCACCAGGTAACTAGTCACGTGTGGGAGGTAGTGCGGTGCGTGTACGGCGCGCGACAGCCTGCCGCCGCGCTCTGATCCGCTGCCGCCCTACAGCTACACATACACCACCAGGTAACTAGTCACGTGTGGGAGGTAGTGCGGTGCGTGTACGGTGCGCGACAGCCTGCCGCCGCGCTCTGATCCGCTGCCGCCCTACAGCTACACATACACCACCAGATAACTAGTCACGTGTGGGAGGTAGTGCGGTGCGTGTACGGTGCGCGACAGCCTGCCGCCGCGCTCTGATCCGCTGCCGCCCTACAGCTACACATACACCACCAGGTAACTAGTCACGTGTGGGAGGTAGTGCGGTGCGTGTACGGTGCGTGACAGCCTGCCGCCGCGCTCTGATCCGCTGCCGCCCTACAGCTACACATACACCACCAGATAACTAGTCACGTGTGGGAGGTAGTGCGGTGCGTGTACGGTGCGCGACAGCCTGCCGCCGCGCTCTGATCCGCTGCCGCCCTACAGCTACACATACACCACCAGGTAACTAGTCACGTGTGGGAGGTAGTGCGGTGCGTGTACGGCGCGCGACAGCCTGCCGCCGCGCTCTGATCCGCTGCCGCCCTACAGCTACACATACACCACCAGGTAACTAGTCACGTGTGGGTGGTAGTGCGGTGCGTGTACGGTGCGCGACAGCCTGCCGCCGCGCTCTGATCCGCTGCCGCCCTACAGCTACACATACACCACCAGATAACTAGTCACGTGTGGGAGGTAGTGCGGTGCGTGTACGGTGCGCGACAGCCTGCCGCCGCGCTCTGATCCGCTGCCGCCCTACAGCTACACATACACCACCAGGTAACTAGTCACGTGTGGGAGGTAGTGCGGTGCGTGTACGGCGCGCGACAGCCTGCCGCCGCGCTCTGATCCGCTGCCGCCCTACAGCTACACATACACCACCAGGTAACTAGTCACGTGTGGGTGGTAGTGCGGTGCGTGTACGGTGCGCGACAGCCTGCCGCCGCGCTCTGATCCGCTGCCGCCCTACAGCTACACATACACCACCAGGTAACTAGTCACGTGTGGGAGGTAGTGCGGTGCGTGTACGGCGCGCGACAGCCTGCCGCCGCGCTCTGATCCGCTGCCGCCCTACAGCTACACATACACCACCAGGTAACTAGTCACGTGTGGGTGGTAGTGCGGTGCGTGTACGGTGCGCGACAGCCTGCCGCCGCGCTCTGATCCGCTGCCGCCCTACAGCTACACATACACCACCAGATAACTAGTCACGTGTGGGAGGTAGTGCGGTGCGTGTACGGTGCGCGACAGCCTGCCGCCGCGCTCTGATCCGCTGCCGCCCTACAGCTACACATACACCACCAGGTAACTAGTCACGTGTGGGAGGTAGTGCGGTGCGTGTACGGCGCGCGACAGCCTGCCGCCGCGCTCTGATCCGCTGCCGCCCTACAGCTACACATACACCACCAGGTAACTAGTCACGTGTGGGAGGTAGTGCGGTGCGTGTACGGCGCGCGACAGCCTGCCGCCGCGCTCTGATCCGCTGCCGCCCTACAGCTACACATACACCACCAGGTAACTAGTCACGTGTGGGAGGTGGTGCGTGCTTCAATTTTGATCTCGTGTGGACATGGAACCCACAACAATCAGCACATGTCTGAATTCTCAGTTGCAGCACGGAGTTTGTATTCGTTATACGGCAATAAGTTGGCCGCCTATTACATAGGTGCTAAATACTATTTATTTAGCCTGTTTTAAAGGTATGTCTCAGAGATACGTTACAAAACAATATCTTAAAAAAATTTACTTCTTAAACAGTAACGCGGTAGAAGAGGAGCCATTGGAAGAAGTGGAAGACTGGGCGGAAACGCAGTTCCATAACAGTGGGGTGCTGGGCAAGCCTACGCTAAGCATATACATCCCACCTGCTAAGCAGCCTGCTCACGTCCGGAACGAAGGTAAGGAAGGTAGATTAGACAGTAGATAGACTTTATAACCTAAAATGCTTATAATATATACCAACAGCTAAGATTTTTAAACGCTCGTGATTTCTGATAAATACTTTGTCGCTGGGCACTTTATAAACATTGAAATAACGGACGAAAGAACACCCAGACTCTGTAAAAGTATTTGTGGTTCACACTTTTTGTCCCGTGTGGAGGTCCAGAATACTGGGCGCAACGGCAATGGCGTGGTGACCAGTTAATAAATTACGCTATCCGTGCAGTCAATATATTGCTAAAGATGCTTTAAAGGAACCAAAACTCAGAACATATGATCGGACTCTAACATGCACCGCGGAACCAACAAGGCATTAGTGCCTAAAACAGGAAAGATCCTTCGACCAGGCTAGGTGATCATGCCTGGCGGACTGTTGACAGACGATTGATGTTGGGTACTTGTATATATATGTATATAGGTGGTGTAAGCTTTGCTTGCGAGATTCAATATCATATGGAGTAGTGTGTACAGCACCATCTATTGTCGTTTGTCGTTACTTCTTCACCATTGTCGCTATACCTTTAACGACATACAAGCGCGATGTTATCATATCGCACGTTTTAACCAAAACTGACACTTTAAAAAACGTAGTTTTCCAGGAAAGCGGGCAAAGATTTTTTAGCTCGAACAGATAATATAATATAATATTCTATCACATACACACTACATCTCTAGCTAAAACTAAGCAGCTTGTACTATGGATACTGATGGATTTGACTTGTGCGGGAATTGAACCCGCGACCTCAGGCGTGGCAGTCGGTTATACTGACCACTACGCCATCGAGGCCTACGAAACTGGATAAATCATTAAAATTATGGTTTTTTATTAATTATTCGAATCTTTTTATTACTGACGACACGTTTTTTTCTAGTAAATTTTCGTTTAACGCTGTGCGAGACAAAGTATTTTTTAGTGACAAAGCACACTATTCTCATCTAGTGGCGATTTCCAGATCTTTTAACGATCAACGTGACATCATTTTGTTTCACGTTTTACAATAGATGACACTCAAAATCCAATTTTGAATAATCTCTATAATGACTATTGCCAACTACCCTTTGTCAGAGACTCTACAATAGATGAGACGATTCCTTGGTGTAGTAAATTTCTATTGCTCCAGCCTTCCCAGCGCAGTTGAATACCAAAGAGAATTGAACAACTGCTATCTGCACGACGCGAAGAAAAATGATAAGAGGCCAGTACCACGTGCAGAACTGCTGTCATATCCGTTGATCGCCTAAAACCTGCTTTTATCGTGGACACTACAGGACAAAAACAGAGCCATTGCCTACGAAAGTGACGTCATCACCGCCGGCGGTATTGGAATAAGTGTACGCAATACAAAAGAATAATAATAATATTCTGCCACATACACACAACACCATCTAGCCCGAATAAGCATAGCTTGTACTATGGGTACTAGACAATGGATACCTACATAAAATATTTTTTTGTTATCAGAGAATGCTGGTTGGGTGTCAGCTGCGTCAGCACACTACGTGGACGTCGAGGCCGCTGATTGGACGCTGCCTGAAGAAGCATTTCCTTTGAGGACTGCGCCTCCTCCTCCAGCGCCCCAACACCATCAACAGCATCAAGCCTCGCCGGTGCATCATCCACATCAGCACCATGATGAGAAGGATCCCAATGGTTCGTAGATACATTATCATCCTCACATTATATCTAACTTTTATATGTACATAGATTAACTCCTGTGTGTCTCTCAAGGGGGAAACTGAGGTTTATTACGAATAAGTTTTTATGACTCAGGTGATGGACGAAGAGCCTATCGCCGATTAGAACAGAATTAACCTGAAAGTCGCACAGCCAAGTAATTTATGCTTACATCTATAGACACATGTCTGTTTTCCAAACAGATCGGCATAGGGTACCGATTTCCAGTAAGGATCCTGGCATCATGGCGCTAGATGAACCATGATACTAGGTTACAGATTTTTTTTAGGTTTTTATCGTTTCCACCGCTGTTTAGTTGCCGTTAACCTCCTTGAAAATAAACCTAGATATATAAATGCCTGGTATATTTATCTTGCTTTAATCACTCTAATTACATTATTTGTGCCAACTTGATGGTAGTAGCTACTTTTAAAATGGCCTTTCTTTAAAATATCTCCTTTCTGGATATATTGTTAAGAAAGACCTAGTTTATATAATAATTAATAACAATTTACACATTGAGTTGTCTTTACGTCCAGCATCACACCGCGGTAGTGGCAGCGGTGGCGGTGGCACTTCTCCTGGAGGCAGCTCCTCCCCAAGGTCAGGGTCCAGCGGCTCTGGGTCAGCATGCACCGCGCCGCCCAACTTGCACGCACATTATCACAATAATATGCATGTGAGTAATTTTTTGTCGAAAACTTTATTCACAAGGGCGTATCGCGTGTCTGATTGTAGGCGATTATCGTAGTCAATTGGTACTTAGAAAACCGTGGTAGGTGAATTTATCATTCTCCTTCCACAATCTCATCGTCTGTGGACAGCAAATTCTCTGAAACCGCTTGGATTGCAGCAGCCATGATCACGGGGAATAGGAACCGAAATGTTTGGCCAAGTGTATTATAATTTAAATTGTTTAATAGTAGTAGTTTAATAGTTTTCAACATTATACAAATTTATTGTTTTGAAATAAACTGCGATGAAATCCGTATTCAGTTGTTTAATTTTATTCTATAACTATCGACTCGCCCCGGCTTCTCACGAATTGACAAAATATACAGCTAAACCTTCCACATTAATCACTCTGCCTATTGGTGTAAACCGCATGAATATTCGTTGAGTAGTTTTTGAGTTTATCGCGAGCAGACAGACAAACAGACAGACGCGGCGGGGGACTTTGATCTATAATATTATGTAGTGACATTCGCATAAACATGACAATATTTGTTTGTAAAGTATCTCTGTAATTACTAAAACGATCTTAAAATTCTAATAATATGCTATGCCTTAATGAGATTTATATATATGACATACAGATGGACGACGTATCAGGCGATGTGGGCGAGGGCGGCGGCCTGGCGGTCCGTGTCGGGTCGGCGCTGCGCCCCCAGCTGGAGCTAGCTTCGCACCTGGCGGCAGCGCTGAGGGTCCACGCGGAATTAGGTGATGTCCAGACAGCAGCTGTCGTAATGTTGGTACTACAGGAACATAGGTATGTGGAGATATTACAAACCCTTAATTTTGCAGATACTTGTAAAGCGTCGCTATTTAATAACTCGTCATGCCATCTTTAGCAATTTCGTGCTTCGAAGAATTGATTCATGGTTGTTATACCATCTTAATAGTATACAATTGTGGTCAACCACCATACGGTTCGTCTAATAATATACCGTAGCCTATGGATGGATTGACTGCCTTCTTGTTCCCTTGGCATATATGTACTTACGTTTCTGGCCGTTTGTGAGCTTCGATTGTCAATATGGGCAGACATACTACATTTGTCTTTTAGAAAATTCTCAGGAGTGGGGTCCTATTGAGAATTTTGAACTTCAGTTGTGGTGACTCCGCATAGACGAAGAAGTTCGGCCTACATCTAACAGATGGCGCTATAGATTAAAGCGCTCAAATGACGTCATACAATTCTGCATCGCGCAAGTGAAGTTTACACAGCGAACAAGCTCCCGACATCAGCCTTTGGGCCGCGGCCCGCCAGGCACGATCAACCAGCCTAGTCGGAAGGATCCTCCCTTTGTGTTGAAGGGACATCGCACCCTGTTCTCCCACACGTTTTTCAAAAGTGGCCGATAAATGGTAATAGGGTCGCTACCTATTATGTAAGATCTAAATATTGATACGTTATTATTCAACATGGCCAATAATAATATAATAATAATAATATTCTATCACATACACACAACACCATCTAGCCCAAACTAAGCAGAGCTTGTACTATGGGTACTAAATAATGGATCGACATACATACTTTCTTTTTGTAAATACATACATATTATACATAGAAATACTCAGACCAACACAAACATCCATGTTCATGCACACAAATGTTTGACTTGTGCGGAAATCGAACCACGCCTGCCGACAAATCATCAATCAGGCCAATGACATACCAAGTAAGCAAAACAGTGTATGGAAGCTTGTATATTATAAAATTCAGGATTTTCAAAAGCCTGTATACTACAGAAGTAATCAGATGTGTTCTCTTGGGTAGTCAAATAAAATACTGTACTGTACCAATGTAGAGTTAATGTTATGAGTTCGTATTGTGGGTATCCAAATGAAATGCCTCATGATAGATGTGGACGTATATTTACTGGTACCAATCGTTACTATCCTTAATTATAAATTCAAAAGTAACTCTGTCTGTCTATCTGTTTGTCTGTTTCTTACAGAGGTAAGTGGTTTATCCGTGAAGAGTCACGTGTAAACCACTCGATCGATTTGCCTATTTTTTTTTGTCTTTGCCTTAGCCTTCCTGCATAGGCTACTTTTTATTGATGTAGATACCACGCGGGCGGAGCCGCGCGCAAAATATAGTTACATATAATATAAATACATATTCAACTACGACTGCCGTGCTACTGCATTGCGCCTGACTATACAGGGTGTCCGCTAATTAATGGATAACCTTGAAATGTCTTATAGTAGAACTAAAGGCCGTACCGAAAAAATGAAAAAAATAGTATTCAAAAAAATAAAAAAATAATGTAATATGTATATATTAAAAAGTGCAAGCTATAATAGCATAGCATACTTTTGACTATCTATCTATTAGCATAATTAGTGTTTAATGATAAAACAACAAAAAACCGATAGATTTCATTCATTTATGGTCGTGGTATACAAGAAAGTTATAAATAGTAATTAAAAAAAAAAACAGATATCTCAGGTAGTAGTTAGGATAGATTTCTTTCATATTTTTTTCTGAACGGCCATCAGTTCCACTATAAGACATTTCCAGGTTATCCATTAATTACCGGACACCCTGTATACAACTAAAGCATCAGTGTGTTTCTACAATACTATATTTTATTCCGTTCAGGAGCGACCTGTTTCCATACATTGAGGAGAGCCTGCAGGAACACTGGCTGCTTGGATACATAGAACTGCTGCAGAGGCATAAGTTATGGAATGTTGCTACAGAAGTAAGTATTCTTTTTGATTAACACAATTTGAGTTTTGTGTAGATAAGTACTTTGGATTGTTTGATGATCTTACAGTATGACGTTGGCGATTCTTTTTATAAGCTTTTGTTTTGTTTAACCCAGTTGCTACTAGCTCACTTTTAAAGGAACACCTTAAGAAAAAATCTCTTGTAAAATATGGGTAGTATAAAAAATAATTTGTGTTTGTTACCGATAAGATTTTTTACTTTCTGTAGTATCTGGGTTAAGGTGATAATATATCATAGTATAGAATCCTTATAGTATGTATAAGGATAATAATGAATTATATCTGGACTTGCAACTGCTATACAAACTATGTGTATATTATTATCCAAAAAGTATGATGAATAATAACGAATGATTCGAAAAGTGTACGACCTGACATTCGATTTATGCATTGTCACTGATTATTACTATTAGAATAACAATCAAATACTTGAACTAGATTTTATAAGTATTTCATTTTATTCTGGTCGTGATGAGCCATCCATAAACTACGTCACACTTTACGGGGGTCCCTCCCCCGGCGACGAAGTGCGATATTGTGTGACAAATCAATACTTTAATTCTAAAACCACATTATGCAGCGTTGCATTATGCATTTTTTAAGGAAAATGGTAAGTATCTATTTCTAAAAATAAAAATATGTACGTAAATCAAACAAAAGAAACTAAAGACGAAATCCCCAAAGACAAAAAGTCCTATTCTGAGAGGATTTCCCATTCTTATATCAAAATTGGCAGAGACAATGGGCATTCCTAAATGGAAATAAAACTACTACTAATAATTTCTAGATGTAAAATTGCAGAAAATGTGACGTCACATTAGGGAGGGGGCAGTCTCATAAATGTGATCAACTGTGACAAGGACGGGGGAGGGGTCAAATAATCAAGAAATTCATGTGACGTTATTTATGGATAGCCACTGAAAACGTTTTTAGAGTTCGTAAAAACTCTTATACAACAGCTTTGTCCGTCTGTCTGTTATACAACTTTCAAATCGAGAACCGTAAGAGTCAGAGACTCGCGGTCAACGCCATTCGACTCAGCATAGTCGATATACCCCCGAAATGACTATGACCTATGACCTCTGACCTCAAGGTCCTCGAGGACTCTGATTTACAGAAATTCATTGCCGTTTCTCACTTGTTTATGTTAGTTGTCATAATTTGACCTGGCAAGCGGGTGGATGCGGTTGTCTGTGGATAACCTTGGGGGAAGCCTATGTTCAGCCGTGGAGTCTTTCGGCTGAGATGATGATGATGTCATAATTTTAGCCTTCTATTTTTATGGTATACTTTTAACGCAACTCAGTGAGGAGACCAACAGACTGCAATGCAGAGGGTCTCGGGTTCGAACCCACGTCGCGCACCTGTGACTTTCGGAAGTTATATGACTTTTCGAAATTATGTGCGTATTGATTGACAATCGATGGCGTAGTGGTTAGTGTAACCGACTGCCACGCCTGAGGTCGCAGGTTCGATTCCCGCACAAGACAAATATTTGTGTGCATGAACATGGATGTTTGTCTTGGTCTGGGTGTTTCTATGTATAATATGTATGTATTTACAAAATAAAAAAGTATATATGTATGTTTATCCATTGTCTAGTACCCATAGTACAAGCTCTGCTTAGTTTGGGCTAGATAGTGTTGTGTGTATGTGGTAGAATATTATTATATTATTATTATAATTATAGCCTGCTCATTGCCTCGGAGAGCACGTTAAGCCGTCGGTCCCGGCTGCCATGAATATTTATGGCAGTCGTTATTGGGAAAGTCAGTACCCTCTAATATCCTGATACTGGTCTAGCCTTAGGGTATCGTTAGCCTTCGGGTTGCCGAGGTCAGGTCGCAGCTGCTCTGTGTAAATCTGATATCCAGTTAGACTAGAAAAAGAATCAAATCCGGTTAGACTAGAAAAAGCCGACCCCAAGTGACTTGGGAATAATAAAGGCTAAAGAGAAGTCACTTGTGGACATTAGTGATAACCTAGGAGTATATCGCGTCAAGTATTATTGATGCTTTTGGGAGATTCGGATTTATGTTGATTATGTATTAGTTTACGCATTGTTAGAAGATAATCAACCAATAATTAATGTATACTAGTAACAAGCTATAACTCAAATGCATCCAAATAACTTGAATAATCGAATAATTTCTGTCCTTTGTTAGACTAGAAAAAGAATCAAATCCGGTTAGACTAGAAAAAGCCGACCCCAAGTGACTTGGGAATAATAAAGGCTAAAGAGAAGTCACTTGTGGACATTAGTGATAACCTAGGAGTATATCGCGTCAAGTATTATTGATGCTTTTGGGAGATTCGGATTTATGTTGATTATGTATTAGTTTACGCATTGTTAGAAGATAATCAACCAATAATTAATGTATACTAGTAACAAGCTATAACTCAAATGCATCCAAATAACTTGAATAATCGAATAATTTCTGTCCTTTGTTAGAATGTTTGTAAAGTCTTCTATAGAGCGGGAGTTAAAAAAAAGGAAAAAGTATGCAGCTGGCCACTGCAACTCAAAGTGATAAGCAGCCGTACAACCAAATTAAATAAAGAAATTTAAATATATTTAGACCATTCTAAAATAAATAAATTATCCTGACCGTCAAGAAAACTGCCATTTTGTTGACTGCTCTATTACTTTTGTGTGCTTTTGCTGACGAATTGGCTTACTTACGGCATATTAATTACATACTGATTTGGCCTGTGCTTCTTCTTGAAGCAACAACATTTGGCTACAAGAATTGGACAAATAACAATAGTAATTGGCTACAATAATAATGGAATAATGATAATGGTTTGAGAAATTATACGTATTTGCAAATATTTTTTTACTGTATACTATATTCTGTTTGCTCAACTGCAAAATCGAATGACGGGTACAATTATAGCGCGATAAGATATAATGTCATTCCTAACTCTTTCGCTGCACTAAATCGAATGATTCGATTAGGTAATTAATTGATTTACAGTTTACGCTACCATTGGACATCACTAAAATATCTTTGGTCATGTCAATGAACCGTTTATATACCTTTTTATTTTATTGGATTGGATTAGACTATAGTCTATCTGGTCCAGTAGAGCGCCTTAAACAAGTTAATGATATACCTAGTCCAGTTGAGCGTACCCAAATAACTCAGCGATATACCTAGTCCAGTTGAGCGTACCCAAATAACTCAGCGATATACCTAGTCCAGTTGAGCGTACCCAAATAACTCAGCGATATACCTAGTCCAGTTGAGCGCACCCAAA
Source organism: Catocala nupta (assembly GCA_963675205.1). Classification (NCBI taxonomy): domain Eukaryota; kingdom Metazoa; phylum Arthropoda; class Insecta; order Lepidoptera; family Erebidae; genus Catocala; species Catocala nupta. Next base: position 26,965,431 of record OY776082.1, read on the forward strand.
TAACTCAGCGATATATCTAGTCCAGTTGAGCGTACCCAAATAACTCAGCGATATACCTAGTCCAGTTGAGCGCACCCAAATAACTCAGCGATATATCTAGCTAGTCCAGTTGAGCGCACCCAAATAACTCAGCGATATACCTAGTCCATTTGAGCGCACCCTAATAACTCAGCTATATACCTAGTCCAGTTGAACGCTCTCGGCGATATACGACGTTCTTAAATATATCAATGATATATCAAGTACTTTGAGCGCCCTTAATCATCACAACATCTACCAAATCCAGTTAAGCGCATTTAATCATCTCAACGCTATACTTAGTCCAGGTAAGCGTTTTTTCAAAGTAATGGTTTATTTCTAATGGTAAGTGTGGTTTATGTAAAGGTGGTGCGATGTGCGTGGCTGAACTCAGTATGGGTGCTGTCGCAACAGTCCAGCGTGGTGGCGGTGTGCTGCGGGCGCTGCGGGCGGCGCACCCGGCCGCACGCCGCCTGCGACTCCTGCCACCCGCTGCTCCGGCACACGCCCGACCTGTGCGCGGTGTGCCACCAGGTAACTGAACAGTAGCACACATGCTGTCGCAACAGTCCAGCGTGGTGGCGGTGTGCTGCGGGCGCTGCGGGCGGCGCACCCGGCCGCACGCCGCCTGCGACTCCTGCCACCCGCTGCTCCGGCACACGCCCGACCTGTGCGCGGTGTGCCACCAGGTAACTGAACAGTAGCACACATGCTGTCGCAACAGTCCAGCGTGGTGGCGGTGTGCTGCGGGCGCTGCGGGCGGCGCACCCGGCCGCACGCCGCCTGCGACTCCTGCCACCCGCTGCTCCGGCACACGCCCGACCTGTGCGCGGTGTGCCACCAGGTAACTGAACAGTAGCACACATGCTGTCGCAACAGTCCAGCGTGGTGGCGGGGTGCTGCGGGCGCTACGGGCGGCGCACCCGGCCGCACGCCGCCTGCGACTCCTGCCACCCGCTGCTCCGGCACACGCCCGACCTGTGCGCGGTGTGCCACCAGGTAACTGAACAGTAGCACACATGCTGTCGCAACAGTCCAGCGTGGTGGCGGTGTGCTGCGGGCGCTGCGGGCGGCGCACCCGGCCGCACGCCGCCTGCGACTCCTGCCACCCGCTGCTCCGGCACACGCCCGACCTGTGCGCGGTGTGCCACCAGGTAACTGAACAGTAGCACACATGCTGTCGCAACAGTCCAGCGTGGTGGCGGTGTGCTGCGGGCGCTGCGGGCGGCGCACCCGGCCGCACGCCGCCTGCGACTCCTGCCACCCGCTGCTCCGGCACACGCCCGACCTGTGCGCGGTGTGCCACCAGGTAACTGAACAGTAGCACACATGCTGTCGCAACAGTCCAGCGTGGTGGCGGTGTGCTGCGGGCGCTGCGGGCGGCGCACCCGGCCGCACGCCGCCTGCGACTCCTGCCACCCGCTGCTCCGGCACACGCCCGACCTGTGCGCGGTGTGCCACCAGGTAACTGAACAGTAGCACACATGCTGTCGCAACAGTCCAGCGTGGTGGCGGTGTGCTGCGGGCGCTGCGGGCGGCGCACCCGGCCGCACGCCGCCTGCGACTCCTGCCACCCGCTGCTCCGGCACACGCCCGACCTGTGCGCGGTGTGCCACCAGGTAACTGAACAGTAGCACACATGCTGTCGCAACAGTCCAGCGTGGTGGCGGTGTGCTGCGGGCGCTGCGGGCGGCGCACCCGGCCGCACGCCGCCTGCGACTCCTGCCACCCGCTGCTCCGGCACACGCCCGACCTGTGCGCGGTGTGCCACCAGGTAACTGAACAGTAGCACACATGCTGTCGCAACAGTCCAGCGTGGTGGCGGTGTGCTGCGGGCGCTGCGGGCGGCGCACCCGGCCGCACGCCGCCTGCGACTCCTGCCACCCGCTGCTCCGGCACACGCCCGACCTGTGCGCGGTGTGCCACCAGGTAACTGAACAGTAGCACACATGCTGTCGCAACAGTCCAGCGTGGTGGCGGTGTGCTGCGGGCGCTGCGGGCGGCGCACCCGGCCGCACGCCGCCTGCGACTCCTGCCACCCGCTGCTCCGGCACACGCCCGACCTGTGCGCGGTGTGCCACCAGGTAACTGAACAGTAGCACACATGCTGTCGCAACAGTCCAGCGTGGTGGCGGTGTGCTGCGGGCGCTGCGGGCGGCGCACCCGGCCGCACGCCGCCTGCGACTCCTGCCACCCGCTGCTCCGGCACACGCCCGACCTGTGCGCGGTGTGCCACCAGGTAACTGAACAGTAGCACACATGCTGTCGCAACAGTCCAGCGTGGTGGCGGTGTGCTGCGGGCGCTGCGGGCGGCGCACCCGGCCGCACGCCGCCTGCGACTCCTGCCACCCGCTGCTCCGGCACACGCCCGACCTGTGCGCGGTGTGCCACCAGGTAACTGAACAGTAGCACACATGCTGTCGCAACAGTCCAGCGTGGTGGCGGTGTGCTGCGGGCGCTGCGGGCGGCGCACCCGGCCGCACGCCGCCTGCGACTCCTGCCACCCGCTGCTCCGGCACACGCCCGACCTGTGCGCGGTGTGCCACCAGGTAACTGAACAGTAGCACACATGCTGTCGCAACAGTCCAGCGTGGTGGCGGTGTGCTGCGGGCGCTGCGGGCGGCGCACCCGGCCGCACGCCGCCTGCGACTCCTGCCACCCGCTGCTCCGGCACACGCCCGACCTGTGCGCGGTGTGCCACCAGGTAACTGAACAGTAGCACACATGCTGTCGCAACAGTCCAGCGTGGTGGCGGTGTGCTGCGGGCGCTGCGGGCGGCGCACCCGGCCGCACGCCGCCTGCGACTCCTGCCACCCGCTGCTCCGGCACACGCCCGACCTGTGCGCGGTGTGCCACCAGGTAACTGAACAGTAGCACACATGCTGTCGCAACAGTCCAGCGTGGTGGCGGTGTGCTGCGGGCGCTGCGGGCGGCGCACCCGGCCGCACGCCGCCTGCGACTCCTGCCACCCGCTGCTCCGGCACACGCCCGACCTGTGCGCGGTGTGCCACCAGGTAACTGAACAGTAGCACACATGCTGTCGCAACAGTCCAGCGTGGTGGCGGTGTGCTGCGGGCGCTGCGGGCGGCGCACCCGGCCGCACGCCGCCTGCGACTCCTGCCACCCGCTGCTCCGGCACACGCCCGACCTGTGCGCGGTGTGCCACCAGGTAACTGAACAGTAGCACACATGCTGTCGCAACAGTCCAGCGTGGTGGCGGTGTGCTGCGGGCGCTGCGGGCGGCGCACCCGGCCGCACGCCGCCTGCGACTCCTGCCACCCGCTGCTCCGGCACACGCCCGACCTGTGCGCGGTGTGCCACCAGGTAACTGAACAGTAGCACACATGCTGTCGCAACAGTCCAGCGTGGTGGCGGTGTGCTGCGGGCGCTGCGGGCGGCGCACCCGGCCGCACGCCGCCTGCGACTCCTGCCACCCGCTGCTCCGGCACACGCCCGACCTGTGCGCGGTGTGCCACCAGGTAACTGAACAGTAGCACACATGCTGTCGCAACAGTCCAGCGTGGTGGCGGTGTGCTGCGGGCGCTGCGGGCGGCGCACCCGGCCGCACGCCGCCTGCGACTCCTGCCACCCGCTGCTCCGGCACACGCCCGACCTGTGCGCGGTGTGCCACCAGGTAACTGAACAGTAGCACACATGCTGTCGCAACAGTCCAGCGTGGTGGCGGTGTGCTGCGGGCGCTGCGGGCGGCGCACCCGGCCGCACGCCGCCTGCGACTCCTGCCACCCGCTGCTCCGGCACACGCCCGACCTGTGCGCGGTGTGCCACCAGGTAACTGAACAGTAGCACACATGCTGTCGCAACAGTCCAGCGTGGTGGCGGTGTGCTGCGGGCGCTGCGGGCGGCGCACCCGGCCGCACGCCGCCTGCGACTCCTGCCACCCGCTGCTCCGGCACACGCCCGACCTGTGCGCGGTGTGCCACCAGGTAACTGAACAGTAGCACACATGCTGTCGCAACAGTCCAGCGTGGTGGCGGTGTGCTGCGGGCGCTGCGGGCGGCGCACCCGGCCGCACGCCGCCTGCGACTCCTGCCACCCGCTGCTCCGGCACACGCCCGACCTGTGCGCGGTGTGCCACCAGGTAACTGAACAGTAGCACACATGCTGTCGCAACAGTCCAGCGTGGTGGCGGTGTGCTGCGGGCGCTGCGGGCGGCGCACCCGGCCGCACGCCGCCTGCGACTCCTGCCACCCGCTGCTCCGGCACACGCCCGACCTGTGCGCGGTGTGCCACCAGGTAACTGAACAGTAGCACACATGCTGTCGCAACAGTCCAGCGTGGTGGCGGTGTGCTGCGGGCGCTGCGGGCGGCGCACCCGGCCGCACGCCGCCTGCGACTCCTGCCACCCGCTGCTCCGGCACACGCCCGACCTGTGCGCGGTGTGCCACCAGGTAACTGAACAGTAGCACACATGCTGTCGCAACAGTCCAGCGTGGTGGCGGTGTGCTGCGGGCGCTGCGGGCGGCGCACCCGGCCGCACGCCGCCTGCGACTCCTGCCACCCGCTGCTCCGGCACACGCCCGACCTGTGCGCGGTGTGCCACCAGGTAACTGAACAGTAGCACACATGCTGTCGCAACAGTCCAGCGTGGTGGCGGTGTGCTGCGGGCGCTGCGGGCGGCGCACCCGGCCGCACGCCGCCTGCGACTCCTGCCACCCGCTGCTCCGGCACACGCCCGACCTGTGCGCGGTGTGCCACCAGGTAACTGAACAGTAGCACACATGCTGTCGCAACAGTCCAGCGTGGTGGCGGTGTGCTGCGGGCGCTGCGGGCGGCGCACCCGGCCGCACGCCGCCTGCGACTCCTGCCACCCGCTGCTCCGGCACACGCCCGACCTGTGCGCGGTGTGCCACCAGGTAACTGAACAGTAGCACACATGCTGTCGCAACAGTCCAGCGTGGTGGCGGTGTGCTGCGAGCGATTATTTGACAATTTGCCAGGCTAAACGAGAATGGACTTAGAGGGCCCTTTATTCGTCCCAACCTAGCAAAAAAGGCGGGCAACGCTAATACGTCTATCAACATAATAAAAATAACAAACACTAACTTTGTGATATTGTATCACCTAAATGTTTGGTATTCCTTACCTAATCCGGCAGCCATTAAACCACGTAACATAAAATAATTCCGTGACATGGTCTGTCAGCACAACTCTACACCAACATAATAACATAATGCTGCTACTTTTTCAGGTGGTACGAGGCCTTTATGCATGGTGCCAAGGCTGTTCCCACGGCGGACATCTGCACCACATGCGCAAATGGATGGAGCAGTACCAGCTATGTCCGGCTGGCTGTGGGCACACTTGCCAGCTCGGCTGACATACGCACCCTGAAGATATCTTCAGATAACCACTCCTGGATAACGAGACGAGTAATCCCGTTGAAAAAGACTATTGTTTTTGTCTGCCATTCCGCAATTGGCAGAAGAAAGTCATCGATTATGTTTAATTTCTTATTATAGACACTTTTGTGAGTGGAAATCGTATTGCAATCATTCACATTCAGTATATGTACTTCCTGATCACATAATTGTGACTCTGCGATAGATAAATAATGCTTAGCTTCGCCTAAGATACATACGGAGGCAAAATTTCATGAGTAAAGAAACGACGCGGCTTTTCTAGGTCAATGGTTCAAGTCGTACCTACTTTATAGATTGTTTTTATACCCTTGTCTTATTTAGTACTAAGTTCTAGAGGAGACATCTCAAGTTTCTTTTGTAACACATGTTAGAGTGCATGATCTTTACCCAAACGGAGGCAGGCGATTATTTGAACGATATGTTTGAGTGCAATATTAATTAAGTTGTACCGACACATGATGGCATGGTTTAAATATTAAATTTTTGCACTAAAGTGTCGTTGCAATAAATCGATTAAGCACACACTATTACAGCTATAAATTGTGATAGACCCTCTGAAGTATTCTTCTGTGTAATTATATAGAAAGTGGGAGGTAGAGATGTCTTACAACCAGTTTTCACACGCTAAGGTTTCACGTATAATTGGAGGCGTACCTATTGCAGTTCCGACTCCGAGCAGCTACTGAGGATTTATTGACAAAATAACGTAACAATACTTTACTCGACCTTATGCATAGCTATCACATTCGTTATAGCTCAGTGGAGCCGAGGCGGTCTGATGTGATTAATATCATTAAATACCACCATATAATTTTAACTTAATCTACATATAACCTAGTCGCTATCTAGTCTTTACAGTTGCACTCACTGATCGGTAAACGATTAGCGAGGTTAAGCAACGTTCGGTCAGTCTATAGATGGGTGACCGGTTAGTGGTATTTCATCTGAGCGTCTCCGTGCTCCGGAGGGCACGTAAAAAGTCGGTCCCGGTTGTTGCCAAATTGCCAGCAGTCGTTAAGCCATGTCAGAGACCTACGGGCGGCTTGAACAAGTCTTGACAACAGGTTGGCCACTAACCACATGAAAAGAAAGAAAGAAAGATCTAGTCTTTTTATTATAAAGACGTTCTGTTATATATCTAATGCGGCAAATAATACAGCCTGCCTAATGGTAAGAACACCAGTTATCTGATATAATATCAGCCCTGTATTAAATTGTTCCACTGCTGGGCACCGGTCTCTTCTCACTATGAACAAGATTAGGCTATAGTCTACCACGCTGGTCTAGTGCGGGTTGGCAGACTTCACATACCTTGAAGAACATTATGGAGAACTCTCAAACATGCAAGTTTCCTCACGATGTTTTCCTGAACCGTTAAAGCGAGCGATAATTAACTATTTCATACGCACATAACTTCGAAAATTCAGAGATGCGCGCCTTGGGATCGAATTCGACACCTCTGTGTGGCAGGTCAACGGTCTTTTACTATCGCTGCTAAAGTTATTTGTTGCCGCCAAATAAAGTAAGAGGCGCTATGTTTATGAACAAATGTGTCTCATTTTGTAAGGAATATTTAAGGAACTGTATATTCTATAATGTAAAATATTGCTTACGTTATAGGGCAGCGGTCGACAACCTGCGGCCCGTGTGTCCCCTCTTTGCTGCCCGCAACTGTTTTGTAAATAAGTCCATATCATTTGTAATTATTTTAATATCGCGCCAATACTGAAATCAACTTCATCCGCGAAAGCCGGTACTGGTCCACAAAATACTTTTTTTTTGCATTTTTAACATAATCGATAAAGGTACACAAAGTTATGCACATGTGAGGCCCTCTATTTAATTTTGTCACTATGTGGCCTGTGCCTGTTAAAAGGTTGCCGACCGCTGCTATAGGGGTTTCTAAAAGAGCATTTTTTTACTGCAATGTGTGTCTCCAATATACAGGCCGGCAATAACAACCATATTATGGAAGGCACGTCAATTTTGTGCCAAATATTTTTTTGTTTGTATCCAAATAATTGTGTTTAGAACGGCCGATGCATTCAAATGTTTTTGAGCTGGTTGGACAATAGCTAAAAACTGCAGCCACTTATTACAGTAAAATATTGCCTGATAAGAAGCTCCATATGTTGCTTACCTACTATAATATATAGTTGTACAATGCAACATAAAACAATGAATGGAAATAAATCATGGAAGTTTTCTCACCGCTACAAATGACACCACGGCTTGTGTAGATACATAAAGCAGGCGAAGCTTAATAAAACTAAGCAGTGTCGCACTAGTAACATATAATTTTATCAATGGGTTTTCCTTAACATTGTCAGCAAGTAACAACTGTGAAACAGAACAGCTAATAGCTATATTGCTGTAACGTTTTTGAGTGGTAGAGTTGAGTAAGTAGCTTTGGTGTCAATAATAAACCATGGTTTGTATGAAAGTAGTGCTTCCATGTATAATTTACGTTCACTGATTTTAACATACACAGTCCACTAGATGTGGACTTTTAAGGAGATTGGAAACACTTCGTAGCAATGGAACACAGCATAAGGTCTTCCGACTAAAATATTCTGTAGGGTGGAAGAAAACACACGTTTAAGAGTAATGATAGTTTTAAGGTGATTGTTAATGATTGAAAAAACATATTCGACGTTCGATTACGTTGCGCATGTTTTTCAAATCATTATTAGTATTCGTACAGAATTTTATTTGTATAGTCTTTAAGAATAATAATAATATATAAAAACACTAAAAGTGTAAAAATAGAATTGTACATATTATTTATAAGAACAATATATATATATATATATATATATATATATATATATATATATATATATATATATAGACTGAATCGAGGGTATGTTTTGTAATAAACGTTTTTAAATAATATGCAAATAAAAATGCACCAACATACATAATTGTTTTATTTATTTTAATAATTATTTACAGAAATATTCGTATCTGCTGAGGTCAAGAAAAGTTGTTGGCACAAGCTGCTTGAGATTAAAACAGGTTAAATGTTATATATCTGTACATATTCAACTTAAAGTCGAACGCTGAACTATTTAGCCACACCATTTGATAACAAAGGACAGAGCAAGATGGTATTCAATGAGAGCTATCGCGCTTGAATTCACCTCTAGAGATGCTAGTGGATAGTAAGGTCTCCAGTTCTCGAACTACAGTCACTTCAACAGTAACCAACTAACCATAAAAACCACAAATTTTACCGCCATATACGGCTTTTGACAGATTTGACGGAAATTACCATAGATAAGACACTGGACATTACTTACTAGTAGCGCGGCGACCGGTGACTGGTGAGCACAAAAACGATAGCCCTATTTACAGTGTGCGTTACCCCAGCAAAATAATGTCAAAAATAGTAATTTAAATGATATAAATAATTAGTTGCAAAGCTTCTGTAACTGTTGCGCACATTTTTAAATTTGTTGTACGTATAGTTTTTTAGTTATTTCACAAAATCATTTCTTGCTGGGGTAACGTTACCGCAGCCAGAATATTGAAATAAATATAAATTATTGTTTTTTTTATTGGCTCAACTAATTATAACTAGTTAATACGAAGTTATGTAGGTTCAAAAGATGATTAGAATCCGCTTAACCGTTTCGGAGATCCAGCAAACCCACAAGCGTTACCTACTCCTGCAGGATCTGGAATAACTTCGCAGCCCAAGAAAGGACAAATAAGAAATAAGTTCCAACATTTACCTCGTCTAGACAACTAATTATATAGTTAATATTTATTTCAATATTCCCATTAAAAAAGAAAATGTCTGGCTGCGGTAACGTTACCCCAGCAGGAAATGTTTTTGTGAAATAACTAAAAAGCAATCAATCTCACACCTTACAACCTAATTGGTGCCGCACCCAACGGTTCCAAAGGAATTTTCTCCCGCGGACGCTCAGATTGTGGAATGAACTCCCTGCCCAGGTTTTCCCACAATACTACAGTATGGGATTCTTCAAAAAGGGCGTTAAAACGTTTTTACAAGGTCGGCAACGCGCAAGTGATGCCTCTGGTATTGCAGGCGTCGATAGGCTACGGTAACCATTTACCATCAGGTGGGCTATGCTTGTTTGCCACATTAGTAGATATTAAAAAAAAAGTGCAACAAATTTAAAAATGTGCGCATTAATTACAGAAGCTGGGCAACTAATTATCTATAACATTTAAATTACTATTTTAGACATTATTATGCTGGAGCAACGCACACCTATTTACACTAGCTTCAAAACTGCATCAGTATGGCCTAACCACTGATCTCGAAAGACGCTAGTTTCTAACTAGAATCGCTCCACTTATCATGTTCTTTAAAATTCAAGAGTATCTTTGTGTTTAAATATGATACTTGTGTCGCAGAATTGACGGAGTTGCATGCGCTCAATATCGTCTATTACTCGGCGTAAATATTATATTATGATGCGCGGCGCACAGTATTCTGTAATCGTACTCTTCAAATAAACTTTATTATATTATCACAAGACATCGAAAGCGTTTCATAGCAGCAAAGTAGTTAAAGTGCAAAGGGAGGGCGCCACTATTGTAGGATACAGTTCCCGCTCATTTTCCCACATAAACGTCTCTGAAACCAGACTCATTGGAATATCGACATTATTATCATATAGATCGGAGCTAGCATACATGAATGACCGATTCTTAGTTAACATGAACTTATACACAATACGAAGATCATAGACACGTGTTCATCACAATATTTAATAAATACAAATACAATTTCTAAGTTATTGGCATCCTATTAATCTAATAATTTATACTTATATCAAATATAATACTAGTCCTGACGGCCAATCTTAACGGAGACTGGCTATCTGCGCAGGCGATATTGCAATGCACAAATGAGTGCGCAAACACACTCTTAAGTCCCATCGGGTCATGAGAGTTAGGGAACAGAGCTGTTCCTTAACTCTCATGATCCGATGGAACGAAAAAACGGCACCTTCGGACAAAGATCAAATGGAAAGATCTCAATTGCAATTATCAAACTTCACTCGTTTTCTACAGTTTGTAAAAAACAATACTGTTAAAACCCAGGACATGGATGGGCATGGGAGTGGCCAGGAAGGGCCAGCTGGCCCATTTCGTTTTATGAGATATATAACCGCATTAGTTTAATTATATATTTCATTACATCGAGAATTTACACTAGCTTTAATCAATAGTTACTATACTGGGTGTTTCTTAGTATAGTGAAAACCTCTCAGGGTGTGATTATATTTGTTATTATAAACAACTTTTGTTCTGGGAAATTGCCGAAATCGCGGCAAATAAAACAGCTGTATCATACAAAATTGGACTTTAAGCTCGACAAAATGTATGGAATATCTGACACCCAGTATACGCAGTTTTTAATTTTAATCTTTATTCTATTTAATGTTTAGTTTCTTCAAGGACGCCAATAACTTATAAAGCGCCCAGTAAAAGTGACAGTTCAGATAGGCTGAGTACCCAAAGTTGCGCAGATCTGACGTAAGCGCTAACACAAGGTGCAGCAGAGCCCCTTACTCTTGATATCTTCATCGTCCTCGACGATACTCTGGCCTCTCTTCAATCGAGACATGCTGCGAATTAGTGACAGGAACGCCTGTGGAGCCCCAGGGCATACACGTTTATAATTAAGAAATTATACCCTTTTAGGTATCTTAAAAGCTTTGTATCTAGTTTATGTCCACTTATATAACATTGCATTTATTAGTTTACTCTTAGACATGTCTTTAACGTTACGGCCTAATAAGTCATATCTTTGGTCACTTCGGACAACAGTTCCCTTAGCAAAAGGTAAGCAAAAGGTCAGGATACCACAGTGTCTGATTAAGGTAATGTAAATAGATTTATTTACAGGTTTATGTTTAGAAAATTAATTTTGTATAACGAAAGTGTACAGTTACTTTTGTACAAATAACATTGCATTCAGTTAATTAGAAAAATGGATACAAAGCTTTTAAAGTTACTATAGTCAACTTACCAAAGAACAATAAGCCATATTATGTAGATTGGTAGAATAAAATTTTTATTTCTCATATTATCAGTATATATGGATACTACTGTTAACTGATTATTATTACCGCCTCTAAGATTTTGTAAATTCTTGTTACTATTTATCTTCTTTTACGCCACAGCTCTCTCTATCACACTATTCCTCATTCATCATCAACTCTCACTGTGAAAACCTCTCTTCGAAATCTTTTATATATACTGATAAGTAGCCCTTAAATCTGTCATGTCTTACAATATCAGGCATAATTAAAAATATATTGTGCCTGGCCATATGGCGCTGCGACTGAATAGGTAAATTGATTTGAACTCATCTTATTTTAAACAAATTGTCGTAATATAGTTCTCTTTAAAAAGATTATAATAGGCGAAATGTCATTAAATATGCTTTAAACAGCGCTCAAGAAACGCCTAGCCCAAAGAATTATGTATATGGATGAAAAATTTTAGTTTTTAGAATCAAACATACAACGCTGCGTATTGACAGGGACACAGTAATCGCTTACATCACTACACTCTCTGTACCATTTCACTGGGAACAAATTTTGTACATAGATACCCGATTCTTTGGCTCCTTATGCTTAAAAATTAGGTAAGCATAAGGGAATATTCTAATGTATCACAAGATACCTAATCCACCCAGAGTAGAGAGTAATTATTTCGAAATTTCTGCATGCGTATAAAGATCTGTATTTTAAACCAGAAGAAATGAATCATACCGTATCTCATTTGTAAGCTGCATTTACACGCATCAAATTGTTCAAGTACAGTCATTCGTCCACGATACTCTTACGATTGACCAGAATTTCTATCTAACTGAAGGCCTATTCAGAAATTCACAAGAACTAAATTCTTTCGATCAATATGATGATAGACTTTCAAATAAGTAGTAAACTATGAATTTAATAAATGGTATCTAATGGCAACTTAATATTGGTGTATGTAACCCATAATATAATCGGGTCAAATTATTAGGCAAATTGTAATACCTCGTATAAAACAAATTCTATCAAATTATACAATTAATTATCTTCTGAATCGGGACCTAAGAATTTTTAAGGCTCTTTCTACATTCTTTCAAAGCTGGTCCAACCAAAATAACACACATAATTTTGCAAATCTGTATATTTCCTGCTTAATATCAATCGTTTTGTTCCTGTGACTTCGATATACATACATACACGTAGGTACATAATCATACATTTGTGAACTAAAATAACTATACTATATGAAATTACAAGTACATAGGAATACATGTTTTGTAAAAACGCCATCTGTCGGCGGCAGATGACAAACACAATTATAAATTAAGCCTACAGCGACATCTACTGCCGACAGTTAACGTTAGAGGGACATAAGTACGAGCCTTTAACCTTTTGACTGTCCCCGTCGGTTTAATCCGACATCATTATCGTGTCAGTATTGTCCTATATATCTGACAGATAACCTGTGTGTGACACGTATGTGCCGTAAGGATCTATCTAACGTGAATCAGTGCCTATATATGGTACAATACCTAGCAGTCAATAGGTTAAAGGCATTCTATTTTCAAAGAGCTTATTTAGTTAAGGTTAATTGTCTTGGCAGTTGGGGGCCATTGTAAGATGCAGGGCGGCCCCTTATTATGCTAAGTTTATATTGCTACTTGTGCCTCAGCACGGAGTGGACATATGATGGCATTACAGTAACATACTGAGCATCGACGGCCATTAGGCGCAGCGTACACTCACCACTTAAATATTAATGTAACAAGCAATATTCTATCATTCAACGCAACGAAAACTAACCGTCTCAGTGTTATTACGTAAGACAGATCATCTTACTTTGATTTATTGTTAATTACTACTTGGAAGTATTTCTATTACCTTCTGATAGAGCAATAGTCTAGAAGTTTTGTTCACTTTAAAATACTGCTCCATCAGTACTCATTGCCCGAAATAAGTCCATAAAAAATATTTAACTATTACAACAAATAAAAATATTTTGGTGTTGAATGGTGATACTACCAAAATATTTTTCCAGTCAGGGATTATGATCCCTGATTGGCGAACGACCTGTCAATTGCAACAGAGGACATTCGATACAGAGAATTTTTTTTGTGGATCGTTGAATATTTTCGCTTGTGGAAAGTTTGATTTGAACTTAGTGCATTGGTACTAGCAAAGAGCATCTATAAAGCCAGTGCACCATGTCGTCTGTTTTACAAGTAGTTATGAACAATAAATTAATCTTAAAATAAAGCCAACGTTCCGAAGTGGCAGATAAACAGCCAAATATAAAAAAGTAAATCGTGAGATTTAAAAATATCAGACTTTGTTGCATACAAAACTTAGAATTATTTGTAAGTTTTAACTTCTCGAACGCTCCTGCGTAGCGCTTCAAAGTACTCACACATTATACCATCGCAAGTAATCACCGAATTTTATCGACGGCTCACAAGCAAACTGATTCAAGCGCCATCTGTTTTTAGAATATTGACTTACATACGTTGTTGCACAAGAGTTTATTTAGCTATATGTATAAAATGCATGGTACGCCACGTAGCGTTGCCAGGTAATGTGAATGCGATCGGCTACGACCAGAAAAGCAGCATATTATTTACCGATTAGGACCTATACCATTTTTATAACCATATCAGTTTTCTTAACATTAGGTGTTCCTAAACATCTTGATCATCGGCATAACTTTATCAGACTTTTCGATTAGTTCATCGACGTTGCCTCTAGAGGCGCATGGGAAAAATGTATAGAAAGATATACTGACGAACAAACGTGATGAAGAGCATCTAGAACTATGAAATCTCAACCTTAGATGATTCAGGGTAGGTATGGTAGTAACCACATGCACATCTTTTAAGATGCAGTTGCGGCTTAAAGTAGAAATTGGCGCTGTACCGAGAATATGGCATTTGTAACAACCTATATAAGTTGATATCGTAAAAACGCAATGGTACTAAAGTCATTTTGTCCATTTACTATAAATATAATGGTAGAATCGCGATCAAAAAGTTAAAACTCACGTATACAAGACATTACAATATCGGCTAGTCCTGAAGCGATACAATAACTATACATTCCGGTGCGGACAATCACAATCTAACGGTATGTTCACTGAAATAGTATTTGTTTAGGAATGCTCTAGAACAGATCTTGTCTTACAACGGGGTTGGCACGGACTAAAAAGTGACATAATACGACAGCTTTGTTTATCATGTCGTCTCAATAAACTTAATAAATTACTTTTTCTAATAATCTTTTGTATTTTATATAAATATTTTGCTCCACAATTTCAGTCATCCTTATTTTCTGTGCATTATTTCAGACACTAGTAAGGAAAATACATATTTTCGGCTGAAATGTTTAAATTGCTGCAAGACAACTACTTTAATTCTTAACGTCCGTGTACAACTCGATATGGAATATGTGACAACCCCGTGCTAGGGTCACAAGCGTTTTACCCGTTTCAGCGTTGAGATTACAAGACATCGACGAATGACTAGCTTTCATATTGCATAGTCTGGTTTCATTAAAATTGTTAATTAAAATACTATTTCATTGAACACACTACCGAGTACCCCTCTCCACACATTACACAATACATTTAGCACTTATTAGTTATTACATACAAATAAATACAAAACTTACGCTACCATCCATGCGTGTACGTGTGCGGGTATACGCTGTTCGTATCATGACTTAAAACATCTTATTCGTTAATATTAGTTCACTACTGGCCATAGCAGGGCAATGAAAACAAAAACACGCATCTCAGCTCAAATTTAATGAAAACTTTATTTAAAAATGTTTCCTACTTCCATGCTTGAAATGTATTGATTGATTGAATTGATTAAAAGCTATTACGATTCCGCAAATCACTGCTAGAGGGCGTTATCACTAGTTGTACGGACGTGTAAAGACCGATAGATGGCGGTAGCCGTACATATCATAGTTCAGTGTTGTTTCAAATTAATTTTTGAATATCTGGGCCAAACGCTTGGACCCAACAAATTGCATTTTTCATTGCATCTGAGTACCGATTATTAAAGCATTAAATAAAAAAGGACATTTCTAAAAGTCAATGCGTGTTAAGTAATAATATTGGAACTAGTATCTCAGTATTCTTGTAATTTTGCGACGAGTGATTATAGTTTGCGTAATTGAACAAGAAGCTGTAAGTCATGTTACGAACAAAACCAGACTTGTATACTCACGTCTGCGCAACACACACATATAATATATAATAGCGACGAATACACGTACGAAGCGCTAAGCTTTGATACAAGTTACAACAATCGTTTAAAAAATTATTATGGAATACTGTTCGTAATTAATAATATATTTTAAAACAAAAAGAATAATTAAGAGTATTAAATTTTACTATTAATTATAATATATGGTTTAGGCGGAGGTGTATTACCCACATTTTACTTGATGCTTTTATGTACCCAAGTAATAATGGGCGAACCAAAAATATTAACTAATTAATATCAAACAGCTTTATTTACTTTAACCAGACGGTGTTACTACCGACATAGTGTACTTAATTTAAATTAAAAAATATTTGCTTGCGCAAGCGCAGGGTGCTATCACAATAATCGAACAGAGTTACTAATTAAGCCATTATATGTTTTGCACATTAATTAACAAAAAATATCACCATTACAAACAGTATTCAATAAATGCGAGCACCAGACTGGGCGAAATATATTAAAATTTACAATAGCCTGCTTACACCTAGTGACGTGCGATAACACGCAAATATCAACTTAAATATCAGTGTAATAGAGTTCATAGTACATATGACAAATTTACAAGACGAGTGTCGTGTCTAATGCATTTGATGGCTGTAATATACTTATTCATAATATACTAATCATTGCATTATTTGGTAATGTTTACCGGGTTTTTATTATAAATCTATAAATATAGTTTAATTATTGGAATCTGTATTTTATATCAATATATACTACAGCAATCATATGAGATTTTTGTGTATTAGTGTCCATTCAAAACATGACAAACTGGTTGACAATCACTGACGAAACCCAAGCGGACACTGGCGGGTACCGACCGACACCCAGAGGTCATCGCCGACTGTCGTACACCGACCGACATTCGGAAGTCTTCGGCGACTGTCGAACATTCCCGCACGCAGCGCCCGCGCAAACACTACACAAGCTTATGACGTTTCATACTCGGCATAGTATTTACATTGAATACGTTCATATCAAATAATCCCCCCCTTATTGACTGACGTCAATATCGAATAAATACATCGTTGAATAACTTAACGTCCTTGAATAGTCCGGTTAGATACCGCCCGGTGGGGGGCGTGGTGGGGAGGCGCGTGGGTCGGAGCTCTACAAAATGTTGCACTTCATTCTCTTTCCCTTTTTTTTCTTGACGTCGCCGTTGGTGGCGCGGCTGTCGTCGGACTTGCGCGACCGGATCTCCCGCATGAGGTCAAAGAATACCTGCACACCATACCGAGTAAGCCCAGGGTCACAAACATGAAGCCCCACATCCAATCGACGCAACACATAATTTAGGAGGGTAGTCTGATATTTTTCTAAGGGAGTATAGACACAAAACACACAGATGGCCGGATAAGTTACAACGCGAGTCAACAAGCTCACTCACACAGACCTGTACGTAGATTTCGGATCAAGTTATACTCGATACTCATACGCTATACGCACGCGGTCGAGTGAGTGCGTCCATTATTGCGAGCAGTATTGGGTCTTCTGTATCCATGTAATTTTGGTTATAGAGTTGCGTTACGCACTGCCTGTTCTTGAAGGATATGAATTCAAATTGAACTTGTTTTTACGGATATTACCTCGCTTTATAATGTTTACATATTTATGTTTTTATTCTTGTCTTGACACTAAGTCAGAATGCGGGGATTCAAGAATGGGATGTGTCAGTGCCTTTAGTAGTATCACAGGTTAGTTATGCCACTTTTAAATAGATCTTGACGCTTCTTATACTGTCTGCCCGTAACCATAAATGATGAACAGCATCCGAAACGTTTAGATAAGTATAAATACATTTTAGCTAACAAAATAAAACGCTATGAAATCCGTTTAATGCAATTAAATTTGAATACATAAAATTAGCGTACCTGTACGTAAGGATATGTATTTTTTTTATAAAATATGAGATTGCAATTCTTCTAGAATCTTGACATAACACATGACACTATCAAAACACAGTCTAGCTAAAATTAACCCATACTGGATGATTTTACAATCACCAGGTAAATTGATTTTTGAAAGTCTTTAATATCGAAATTTGTCGACGATCGCTGACGGGTGAAAAAGTACCGGCTGATTAAACTTTTAGCTGGTACATTCCTTGGCGTACCTCTCAACCCTTTGCACGAATGTTTTACTGCAATCATTAGCAGTCTGTATAAAAAGGCGTAACTAAACTGTAGTTTAAGTCTGTAAGTGTTATTTATCTGTTTGTGTCTGTCTGTTTGTCTGTATGTATGTTTGTGTATAATATATAAAAATAAGCTTCAGGCGGATGCGGCAACGCAACTCTAAATAATAAGCCAACCGAGCTGCACTTACTTAAACAATACTTTATCAACTTTCAAGCGTGTGCTAAGCTCAGGCTTGGCTTTAGTGGGAGATTCGATAGAGAACGGGGTATAATTAAAACTATACGTAATTAACTAATGAGAGATGCAGGCGTAGTGTGACTGGCTGTAGATGTCATTGGAGGTTGAATTACTTTAGCAGACACACCCAAGTCCTGCAACTCGTATTAAATACTTGCGAGTTAAAACTGCTACGACTTGGCTAACGTTACTAGCACAATTTGAGAAATAAACGGCAGATTACAGTCCAATTTAAACAACTTTTTAGGTTAAAACTAGATCCCTCTCTGTCTCTGTAACGAAATTAAATTTTCGTAAGAATATGTTTTATTAATCACCTTTTTGACCTCAACCAAGTACTTAAGGTGAAATTAAGAATCGTGTCACACTCCACTATTATTAACGTTATACTTTATTGAAACAAAATGAACACCTACAGCTCATCACTGCCATAATACGGGCCAATATAATCAATATAAGATACTCGGAACATAGGTACCTATACATATACATATGTTCCTGCCAACACACCAGCTCGCCAGCACACTGCACCGTGCCCTCTCCCCCCAGTACGTAGAGGCAGCACACTAGCCCTGCCTCCCTACCCCGTACGTGTCTCACCTTGTCGACGTTGTCGCGAGTCTTGGCGCTAGTCTCGACGTAGGGCACTTGCCAGTGCTGCGCGCGCTCGCGGCACGTGTCCAGCGGCACGCGCCGTTTGTCCGCCAGGTCGGACTTGTTGCCCACCAGCAGGAACGGAATGTTCTCATCGTTCTTCACGCGCAGAATCTGTTCCCTGGAAGGGACGAAGCAACACATCATGAGTCATCAGATCATCGGTTATTGTTTTGTTTGCGTACGACCTTAGAACACTGCACGGCGTTTTTTATTAAAAAGGAAAGTAATAATAATATTCGTGACTAGCTTTTGCCCGCGGCTTCGCTCGCGTAAAACTAGGTTAGTTTATGTTAGTAACGGTACTTAAAAAAAAAACATTTAAGTATATTTTTAGTTAAATCCTTACAAACAAACAAAAAATCAAATCTTTCCTCTTTATATTATTAATATCGACATAGATTTAAATCATACGCGCCCTACTAGGTTTCAAATACGGTCACTTTCTGGCCGTTAAGTTGTCACCCGACACATAATGCCAACATGACGTCTGAATTATAAATATAATATTATTATGCTCATATTGTGTATCCTTTATTTAATACATGACCTCACTCATCTTAGTCTGGACACTTTTTGTGCAATCTATGTATGATGAGGGCACATCTATGTTACGTGACAAGTGACAGCAGCAAGCGCAGTCAGTACTGTCAGTTTGACAATATAAGTATAATATTTGTATCGCGTGTGTAGTTGTCACTGACACGTGCGAATTGTATAAACTATAACAAGCGGGGCGTCTCGAATAGAAAGTTAGCGTGTGCTACATATTTTATTAATTAATTCAATAGGAATTAATAATAGACATTACTATGTTTTACCACTAACGCTGCGTCGTTAGTAAATACAATGCTGTGGAGGTCTTAGGTTCGATTTTCAAGTCACGCAGTGATATTGGGTTATTCTGTCAAGAAAATCTCAGTAAGCATTAGAGTCTGAACTTTGCCCAATTGAGGATAATGGGCTCACCGCCTTTTAAGTGGGACCTGAAATCGGAGCTGGTGAAACTTGGGTGCAGTACTCTTCTGTCTACCGCTTCGTGAACATATGACTTGTGATAGTCACAATAGGCATAGGCACGTTATATCAGGATTAACTTAAGTCGGAACTTTTTAGGATATCCTGTACAAAGAACAAGCACACTCAGAACAATTATTTGTGTATCATCTATATATTAATACGTGAAGCAAAAACTATGTACTTACCCCTTTTTACGAAAATTGCGCGGTAGGATTATGAAATTTGGCACAGTAAAGTTTATATGGAGGAGTGGCGAGTCCTTATATTAATATAAAATATGCATTAGATATATATTAAATTAATGAAAAACACTACAGGCACACAACCATCCATTTGACACACGCAGTCGAATCGCGTTCGTAGTATTTCGGCATTGATGGGCTGATGTACCTAGTACAATTTTCGTAAATATGGTTACATATTATTATATCAATATATAAAAAAAAATTCCATATATCAGCAATATCTTTCAGGAAACATTTGTGTGGATTGGAATGATATATACTATTTATATTATAATATATTTACGTGTTTATAAGTAATAAAGAAAACAGAAAACAAAGTAGCAAGCTTAGGAATATTGTCAATGAAAGAGTATACATAGTTAAGTAAATAATAATTTGTTCGAAAATTAACATGTATAGACTTAGCGAAATCTAAATGAAATGTGATTATAAGGGTATAGTTATGGACAATAAAACCTTAATAACGATCAAACCTAAAATTTTACAATTATGGTCGTATTTTGACCACTGGGCGACCGCTAGTACAAATAATAGTCCTTTGTGGAATTCGAAACCACAACACCCAGCATGGCAGCACAAGCTAAGCTCACTAAGCAATCCGTGCAATCACTTCAAAACCCAGCATGGGAGCCTTACAAACCTGAATTCTTGTGTGGCGTCGAAGCTCTCGGGCTCCGTGATGGAGAACACGCACAGGAATCCCTCGCCGGATCGGAAGTAGTTGTCTCTAATAGCCGCGTAGTCCTCCTGCCCGGCCGTGTCGAGGATATCGATCTGGACTTCCTCGCCGTCTAACACCACCTGCCAAATGCATAGACGAATATTTAGAAGAAGCTAACATATTGCTAAATATTGCAAATCAAGTTTTTATCAAAACAACAAGACAACTGATATGCCTAATACAAATGACGAAATTGCTATAATAATATCAGCCCTGTATTAAACTGTCCCACTGCTGGGCACGGGCCTCTTCTCAGTGTGAGAAGGCTTAGGCCACAGTCCACCATGCTGGCTCAGTGCAGGTTGGCAGTCTTTACATATCTTCGAGAACATTATTGAAACCTCTTAGACATGCAGGTTTTCTCACGATGTTCACCGTTAAAGCAAGCGATAATTAACTATTTACGAAATTGCTTGCTTTTAACTATAGGTAATCGTATCGTTAACTAGATGGGAACAACCACTGCTTCATTGGTTCCGTTATAGCGTAAGGTATATTTTTTATCATATTTACGTTTGGTAATTGCGCAAAAATTTTGCGCTATTACCAAAGGCCAACCGACTTGCGCGCTGTCACTACTTTTCGAATTTCGGCTCCTGATTGGTTGAAATCTATATCATGTGACCAATGGTTAGACGCGCAATGAGCAGCTCCATCTAAAGGCATTCAAATGTGAAAACCGCCAATTTTTCACTTGACCGATGTTGTAAGGGACAAAATGTCTAGTTATTATGAGATTTACTAACAGGAGATGCGCGATTCTCAGTTGCACCGTGAAGTGTGGAATTAAGACGATACCAGACAAGACCTCTAAAACGCAGCCATGTTATACATATCTGGGTTCACCTTCATAAGTCTACGTCAGTACGTATGACACATAATACGACACTTTTATATGTATCATATATAAATTGGTATCATTAAAAACAATTACTAAAACCGCAGAAGTTTCGTTGAATCAGTACAAATGACGTAATTGACAGACTTCTAAAAATAGCTACATCTCGTAAACTAGATGTGACCAACTCGCCTACCGTGAGAATAAGATTTCGATTCTCGGATCTTGCATGGTGTAATTGAATGATTCTGTTAGAAAATTTGCATAGCGTCTGACTTGTCTATTAGTATTGATATCAAACATAGGTAGCGAAATGTAGGTAACAAAATAACAAACACCTCTGGTGTAAAAAGCGTAAGTCTAACTAACGGTCTTACTAAAAAAATACGTTTATTTGTCTTAATATATTAAGTAGCTAAGATAAAAAACATTATGTAAAAATCTTGATTCATAAACTTTCTATAAACCTTCATTATCTACAGAAAAGGAGACGGGGATTTCTGGGCCTGACTGCTTTAAGTTAAGATATGGTTTAAAAAAAGCGTTATATTTTTCTATTGTAAAATATAAAAAATTAGCTTAATTCACAATCTGGAAGACGAGAAATCTTAAAAATAAGTTTATGTCACTAATAAAATAGGATATCGATTACTATAATCGATTAATGTGAATGTATTAAATAAAAAAACATAAAATCACTTGCACCAGATGATTGATTCAATCAAAGTAAATGTATTTAACAATAATTGACATAATGTCAACAGTTAAAAATATCGAAATACTAACTTGATGAAAATAAATCTGTAAATTGATTCTCGTTTACAGATCGATTTATTACCTGTGTTTGTCAACTGTATTTTTAATCTGTGCTAACAGTGACAGCTACCTGACTCTCAATCTATGATCACTCGTCTCGTATTCTCGTATCGTTTACTGCGTGTGCGTTTTGAGTGTGTTTCCAGTTTTTTTATATATATTCCCCAGCCAGTGCTTCTGATCTTGCTTAACTTGTACGACCCTTGTTATCTTAACGGACACGGATAAACTCGTTTACTCGTCTGAATTTGGCTCGTTATTTTGGATTTTACGTCCTGCTTATCGATTGGATATTGACACCATGGATCGCTGTGTGAATTGTGGTATAGCGACTAGTCGCTGTAATACACTGGGGCGACGAGATTTAGATGATGAAACGACACTGTCAGTGATTCCTCAATGGCGTGCACCAGAACCTGTAAGTACAACCTTTTATTTGTTGGCTACCCAGCGTCTCTCACTATAGGTTCCTTGCTATGTTTTCCATAACCATTATGCAGGAGCGACACTAATGCTTAACGTCGTTTTTTAACGCGTTATTGGATACCTACTAAACATCTATTTTGAGAGGTTGATTTTCCATAAACCCTTTCTTAGTGGCGGCTTCATTATAAAAGAAACCTACCTACTGTAAAAAATCATGCTTGTTGCTATAATAGTTGACTCTGCTTGTTAATAAGTGTTCCTAAACACGTTAATAATTATCGATATTAAACCTAAGTGTGGCCCCTGCATTATACTTACAAATAAAGTATAGATACTTAAACATATTATAATAGTCATATGAAAATTATTTACATGTAAAAACAACTAAAAACCTAAACTGACTGTATATTTTGCACTAATCATGATTCTTTTATTTAAATTCTTTTCTCATCTTTCAGGTAAACAGCAGTGACTATATTTGCCAAGCTTGTTGAGATTTGGCTCAACAACCATCTGTTGATGAACCACAACAACTTGGCCACCGTAGTGTATGTCTCCGCTGTGGTCGTTCTCTTGCATCAAGAGTCAGCCATCTACCACCTGCGCACTTCTTAGATGATATTCTGACTATAATTGAAGATGAATAAAAGATAATTATTATTAAAAAAGTGATTTTTATTTTTAAACATCACATCCTTGTCTTCCCTATATTTTAATCTATTTGTGAGTTTCCTAATATCCTCCCACTCAATACAATACAATAAATACTACAATTTATATAGTAAATAACTGTCTAGTAAAAGAAAGTAGCAAGCGCAGCTCAAAAATCAGCTGTTTAGTATAGATTGTTGTCAACTTGTTGCATAACCTCACTTTTCCTAAATCTCTTATAGCTCTGTTCTCAGATTGCCAAAATCCGCAGAATTTTCAGAGATGGTTTGATAATATATAAGCTCTAAATTCATTTAACTTTCATCCTTTTACATCCAGGCCCAAGAATGTATGAAAGCGTATCCGTCTCCTTTGTTTGGTAAGTCAAAAATATGAACGATCCTTTTTAGAAATATTCATATAACTTTTACGAAATATTTATATACATTTTTAAATAGCAAAGTTTTTTTGGATAATACCTTTCCCTCTGACGTAACTAATATATTCAGAGTGCCGAGTGCGAATTTGTTTTATGTTAACGCGATCGACACGTTTATGACGTTCAGCGCTACGATTGGCCCGCTCCAAGCTCTTAACCAATCAGAGAGCCAAACGCGGTTACCGTTTCGATCGCGTTAACGTAAAAACGACTCGCACTCGGCACTCTGTATTTCGAAGATCTTTACAAACACAAACAACGGACACAGAGATAACCCAGATTCAGCACTACTATTAGTGTAACATAACTTATCTCGTACCACGTGTGGATCGAACCTACAACTCTCGGCGCCAGTAGCAATAGCTAGGCGATAATTTAAACTACTAAGCCATCTACACCTAGCATTTTTTATAAAAATACTTATTACACATAGTTATAATAATTCTAACAAAGTTATAAGCTTTATAACTTTTATGAATCATTAATAATATTATAAATGCGAATATGAGTTTGTTTGTTACGCTTTCTCGCCTTAACTAGTTGACCGATTATCATAAAATCGCATAACGTGTATGCGATCAGGGGTACAGAAAAGAACAAATGATACCTATTAACCAGAACAAGTGAGAAACGGCAATGAAATTCAAGTAATATACAAAGGTCACGTGGTATCACGTGACCTTTGTATATTACTTGAACCATTTTTTCTTGAATGGTCATAGTCATTTCGGGGGTATATCGACTATGCTAAGTCGAATGACGTTGACCGCGAGTCTCTAGCTCTTACGGTTCTTGAGTTGAAAGTTGTATAACAGACATACGGATGGGCAAAGCCATTGTATAAGAACTAAATTTCTCGAGCTCTAAAAAGTACTGTTACTAACCTAACTTAACCAACATTTACGCGAAGCAAAGCCGCGGGCAAAATCCAGTAGTACTTAATAAACAGCCGATCACTAAAGCCGCAGAATTCCATCCTAATAACGAAAATGGCCGGCTTTTGAAACAACATGTAGTAAACTAGCGAGCAACGGGTAATTCGCCGCACATCAATAAAGGATGGGAAATACATCGACGGCTATCCCGAGCGACGGTTACATTCAACGTCGTAGATATCAATTTGCATGATTGATGCACGATCGTCAATCGAGGCTGGAGATTCAATCTAGTTGCAGCGGTATTTATATTACGTGCATGGTCTGGAAACTATATAGCCAACACACGCACGCACACACAAACACTAAAATCACTTTATATTTATTAAAATATATAGGCTAAATAAGTAACTCATAACACGCACACCTCAATAGATTTATTTAAACAAGTTTATAATATACAGTGAAAGAAGTGGTACCCAAAACTCAAGTGAACTCTTGCCTTGGGTACCAGTCTTTCAAAAAATGTACGCTGTAACTTGTTTTTGTTTATAAGTATTCTGTGTTTATACTGTTTGTAATCTTTTTGAGAAATAAATATTATTATTATTTATCTCTTATCACAGATATACTTCTATCATATTAGAAAAATATCTGGCCCTTTGGGAGGCTTACAGAGACATGGGTCCAACGTGAAGAGGCCTTTCGAGAGTTTTAATCTAAAGTGGGATGGAACACCTAGGTTGGCACTAGCCGCAGCAGGCTTAGGACTATTGCTACGTTTGGATTCTAAGATATACATATATGGGCTATGGGTATTGGATGGACTGGTATAATTATTAACCTCTGAGTCTTCTTCAAAGAGGTTAATGAAAACACTATGTGGGTCTGTGTGTCTGTCTGTTAGAGACAGTTTGTTAGTAACAGGCATAACTCCGGAACCACTGGACCGGTTGACTTGTAACTTGGTGTGCAGACACCTTGGGGTCATACCTCGGTCGAGTTTGAATATAGGCCCTATAAGTCAAAAGACCCCAAGATATAGGGGTCACATATTTTAAATGGCAAAATATTGACTTGTAACTTGGTATGCAGACACCTTAGGGTCATACCTCGGTCGAGTTTGAATAAGGGTATATGTGGTATATTTGGGTATATGTGGGTCAAAAGACCGAGATATAGGGATCATTTATTTTCATTACTTTTACATTTAAGAAGAAGAGGTTAAATGCTAGGTTTTTACACGCATCTCGTTATTATTATTATAGCCGACGGGGCAAGCATGAGTGCATTACACCGATATTTCGCGAACTATGTTTTAATAATGATAATCATTTATTTGACGCTGCATAGGCCCATAGATAAATACCTTTACCTAAATTTACATATTATAAAATTTGATGTTAGTAAATACCTTAAAACTATGTTAGCAAAACTTCACTTTTACTAACATAGGTCCCTAAAGTATGTTTAGATTATCTTTGTTTAAAAAAAAACAACAACTCCCGCACTATAATTTAACCCTAAGGTTCGAGAGGCTTCTTCAAATATTCAAACAACAGTCACAATGAACCCAGACTCTGTGGATTACACAATTTTTTGTTCCCTGTGGATATCGAACCGGCGACACACTTAAACCTTTACGGCATCCGTAAAGTCAAATGTACTGTCCTTGAGGAATACATCTCTAGAGACAGGCGATACAGCCAACTAAAAGATTTTATACCCTACTCCGGCACTGACTACGCCCTAACCTGTATTCAATAGTGAAACTTAATTAATGGAAAGTCTGTCTAATCTAGATTACTGTTCAATACAGCGGATATCTTATATATCTTGTTATATCTATAAATTATTATGTTGAAGAATGTAAGAACACAATATATAAAAAAAAGCAACGTTGTGTAAAAATTTCAAATTATTCATCGACAACTTTTCGAGTTTTGCGGACAAACATACCTACAAAATAAAATCCTTACAAATATTATAAATTCGAAAGTAACTCTGTCTGTCTGTCTGTTACCTATTCAGGGCTAAACTGCTCAACCGATTTGGATGCAATTTGATACAGAGGTGGTTTAAAACCTGGGAGAGAACATAGGCTACTTTTTATTGAAGTAGGTACCACGCGGGTGAAGCCGCGTGCAAAAGCTAGTTTATATATGTAATGTATATCATGTGCCTTTATGACGTACATTCAAGTATTAGTAGATGCAAGTATTAATTATTACGTTTTAATTTCGTTTGAGCACATTTCGCACATTTTTTATAATGTTTATTTGGTAAAGGAGTGCGTCGAAAACTGAGATACAAAATAAATAAATTATAGTCGAATTTCGATCACTGGGCGATCACTTCAATTAAGCAACACAGGAATCGACTCGAAAATTACTACTGAATGCTGTCTAATATACCTTCTTCCTGTAACTGTCTGCTTTAGTGGGCTCATAGTCCTCGACGAACTCATCGTACATGAACTGGAGGGTGAGGGCTGACTTGCCCACGCCTCCGGAGCCCACCATGATGACTTTGTGCAGCGTGGGCTGCGCTGCCGGCTTCTTCGACATGCTGGCCGGAGTCACGAGACACGAACACTGGAACAAATACAGAAGATTTTAAGAACATTTCATTTAAAATAAAGAACATTTTAAGTACAAAATACTGAACATTGTAAATATAGAAATTATTGTAAACACAGATCAGATAAAAACGATTGTCGTTTTTGTAGACAACAACGGACTGACAATAATGGCTTCATTGGCCAGCGGTAGTGATTGCGATAGCTGTGTATGAGGTCCTCTAAATCCGGGTCGGGATGTGATTTTCGAATTTTCTATCAATAATTCCATAGCAGCACAGTCTGGATCCCAGTTCACCGAGCCACCAGTTCCGGAGTCAGGAACAATGCGGCAGCAATAGGCTCGCCTTCTATTATGTAAAACCTAAAATATTATAGTATGCAAAATATGGGTGTTATACAATTCATGTCACCCTACTACGTATAGAACAAAAATGTCGATCCATTTTACGATGTTGTGCGACAGAAAACCAATGCAACAAAGAGAATTATTTCACATTTATAACGTTAGTAGGTATGGATTGAGCTAACCTACATTGCATTATGAGTTACGTAATCAACGCACTCGTTAATGAATAGCTGGGGGTTATCACTGGAACAGACCGATGATGTCATCTCGTAGTGACACCACCCACGCAACCCTACATCTATACATAACTCATAACCGTCGACGGAAATGAATGTGAATGCTATTTTAGGGAACTGTTAAGCGAAAAGTTAGTATGGACATTCTCGATACTCAACGATCTGAAGGGAC
The DNA here is from genome assembly GCA_963675205.1 of Catocala nupta. Classification (NCBI taxonomy): domain Eukaryota; kingdom Metazoa; phylum Arthropoda; class Insecta; order Lepidoptera; family Erebidae; genus Catocala; species Catocala nupta. The sequence goes on from OY776082.1 coordinate 26,993,519, forward strand.
ATTTTATTGCAGGTATTCGAATTATAAATAACGTTTGTTTTAAAATGTTGTTGCCGAATTCTAGTTAGGCCAATTAGAATCCTTATTATTTTTTTTGGTAATAGGAAATGCATGCAGACCTTTAAAATAAAAACGTTACCTTATTTATATCGATTTCTAGTTTATGATATGATATTTTGTTATAATAATAATAATCATTAATTTCAGGCTGCATAGGCCCATGGCCCATAAATACCTAAATTTATGTCCTTCGATCTGTTTCAGGATATAGGATTTAGTAGTGCATCTGACAATATCACATCAAATCACATACATTATTTCATACTTTGACCGTACAATATCAAAGACAAATTAAATTTCACTATCGATATTATTGCAGAAACGAGTTGGTCAACAGCATCGCCTTATAAAATTAATAGATACTGCTTTAATAATCCGAACCTAGTAATGGAGACCTAATAAATAATATCAATAAAAACATTGTCAAAGAACACAACGCGTCTATTAGGTGCGATACTAGTTTGGATCGAGACCATATATAGATACATAAAAATATTTTATTTGCGTATTGCTATTTTCACTGCTAAATAAGAACGGACAGGTGACAATGAACTTGAATAACACGTGCGAGACCTTAAACAGAGCTTTTTATGATTATTAGCAACCAAATAAAATCGATTAGAAAATGGCGCTGAATGCCACTAGGCATTTCATCGCCCGTCATATTTTTATATAAAGCTCAGAACGCGTTAACTTAACTACTCGTAGAAACGCCTTGATTTGGATTTGGTAAGACGAAAATGGTAAACATTCTTAATATTTTACCAACTTTTGTAAGAGAAAAATCTATATTAGGTCGCTTGTGTTCACATGAATCTTTTATTTCTTGTTTTTGCAAACATATTGGTGTTGTTACTTGGGCTTGGCACAAGCACGTTTCATACATATTGTAAAAAGTATTTCCTTCCACTATCGGTGCGTAAGAAAAATAAAGAAACTATTTCTAAAAATATATTCGTTATCATTTTTATGTATGGCAAGCATGCACAACCGACAGCGCTTTTAGGCAGGTTTGTCATATCCACATTAATAGGTGTAATAAATATGATTGCAGTTTTGTTTCGTTGTTTGCTTTACAGCTAACGGAAAACATCGTCAAGAAACCTGAAACTTTCCGGACAGTTCTCTATATTTTTTTACCATCACGCACTAGGCCAGCGTGGTAGACTATGGCCTAAACCGTTTCATAATAAGGAGAGGCCCGTGCATAGCAATGGGACAGTTATAGAACAGGGCTGACATATTTTTATTAAACAAAAACATCAATCGTTGCCCTGATTTATTCGTGGTAAATTTTACGCTTGCAACATACACCGGCAATAATAATCAATATGCAACACAACAGTAACTATATATATATATAGACTACCTAAGTATTCTACTATCATAAGATATCGATCGACAAATATTTTATCGCAAGTAATAAAGTATTAAAGATTATATACAGTTATATTGCATCGTATATTGCCGGGATTATTAGTTATATGCCAATATACACGCATTAGATCATTTATATTTTAAAATTGAAGACCTTTTACATACCAATTTAACGTTGGTTATCGAAAATAACAATATTGGAATACGACCCGCATGATAGAAACCTATTACTGGTGTCTATGGACTAGTTGGCATGATAAGAATAGCGTATGCTAAACATCCTAATTAACTAATATTATAACGTCCAGAAAACTACTGTTCTCAAGCGAGGTAAGCCGCTGGAAAAAGCTAGTGATGAACATAAAAGCGTAAGCTGAATGTATAATATAACACATTCAGCTAAGCAGTGTAAGGGCTAAATCAAAGAGTCTTGCAACTGAAGGATGACTTAGAGTAAAGAACACGTTGATTTAGTAATACAGACAAAGACGAGTCTAACCCGTCCACCTACTGGACCTTACCACTGGTGGATGGAGGAGTAATTAACGATTGCTCTATGCTATCGCTATGCTAGTGTGAACTGAAGCTATAGATTAATTAAAAAATTTAAAATTCAATTTTCATATTTGTTATTCAAAGCTTTGAAACTGCTACTTAGCAGAGTAACATGAAAATATTGTTTGAATTTTATGTAGTGACATCATTTCTCAGTGGGGCAGCTTTTTAACTGAGATCCCATAGTCGTATCCATATAAAACCAACATTAATCTAGCTAAAACTACATTATGAAGTCACCAACTCAACTGCAGGGTGATTTGAGTTGATGACTGTTCAATTTTAGGTAAACATTGGATAACATTCTACCAATTCTCAAAGTGAATATTTATGTCACCAATGTAATCTGAATCAGTGGCCTGTCGGCTAAAAGCTTCGAATGACATCACTGACACATTTTACGCGTCTACAATGTTGACGAAACGTGAAATAAAAAGATCGATGGAACGAGTAATTCAAAGATTGTTTCATTCCAATGGCTATAAAAACAGCAAGAGCTGGCTTATTATACCTCTTGAAACGAGACAGCGCTTTATAGTGCTTTATCTCGCTCTCACGTCCAACTACATACGTAAGTAAGTACATAGTCGTACGCCTGTATCCCCGAAGGGGTAAGCAACGGTCTATGTCACTCACATATCGCCAACTACGAGGGACGAGCCTATTGCCATCCACAGTTCCAGATTCGGTGTTGCTTCTACGAATTACTTGACAGAAAGTCCCAATTATACTATGTACTTGACTAAGGCCTGGTGCCTATATTCCAGAAACGAGTCGATTTAGCTACCGGCAGTAAATTTTTTACATACACTACAAAGAATATGTGTCAAAAATTAACTGCAGGTACTGGGTTTTAAAGCTTCGATGACGTCACGGACACATTTTGCGCGTCCACATTGTTGTTGTGACGGAACGTCAAACAAAAAGAGCGATGCGTTTAATTGTAAGCCAATGCGTAGATAACAAAGGAGGCTATGTATGGCATTGACAATTTGCAAGGCAAAAAGGCTTTATGCGTTAAGTATTTTAAGAGATTCTGTTAATGTGATAATGTCATGATTTATGAGTGCCAGGCTCTCATGTCTAATATTTATGAACAATGTTTAATATGCGCACGAGTACAACATTTAGACTTTGACGGTTTGGGAATTACTTTAACATTATAATCGATCTATACTAATATTATAAAGCTGAAGCTATTGTTTGTTGGTACGCGCTAATGTGATCCGACAATTTCGATTAAAAAAATATTTTTGCAATTTGGAGTCAATTTATTGAGTGAGCATAATTACACATAGCCTTCTCACCGTACGACCCAAAGGAGCAGAGTGGATGAAACCAAATCTCGAAATGAGACTTATTGAACACATTATTACTATTTTCTTTTAAAATAAAACCCACACCGTCCCGCACTAGACATAATTTCTGTATATTAAAAAATAAACACAAAAATCACCCAGACATGACATAACTACTTGTGAGAACACAAATATTTTTCTCGTATGTGAAACTAACCTACAAGGCGGCGCGTTGTTGTGGTTAACCACTTAAAATTTTAATCGATGCGCCATACGTGCAGTCGATTTCAAATTAATATCAAATTGCTCGACCTCCCAACCGCCCTATTAAATTAATTATCAAAACGGCTACCAAACTAGAAGTATCGCGTTTTAACAAATCGATCTCGAACTAAATGATTCATGTAATGAATAAAGACGTCACAGACGGAACATGAATGGACAAAGCCAGCTGTGTAACGAATATCAATGAGTTATCACCTGGCCTGTCGCGCATTCATCACACACACCAAAAGCCGGAAGAAATGATTAATTCAAAGATAGTATCACTCTAATGGAAATAAAAACAGTAAGATTTTATCGATATCTTAAAGCGCTATTATCGCAGGAGCGAGCGTTACTATCGATATATGAGAGAGAAAAATAGGATGAGGATTGGCGTATTTTTTTATTTCGCCTTAAAATACGGTATAAGGCCTTAATGCTTACCATATTTAAGAAACTATTAAACTAGCTTGTGCCCGCGGCTTTGGTCGCTCGAAAACAGTATATATTACTGGATAGGTAAAAGGTATTCAGTCATTTTCTGTACCCCTGACAATGTGTATGCGAAATTTCATAATGATCGGTAGAGTAGTTAGGGCGTGAAAGCGTAACAAACAAATCAACTCACATTTGCATTAATAAAATTAGAATAAAAAGACTTAAGAGAAAAATAGGGCGGTAGAAAATCGTATGTCACTGAAAATAAGAAACCGCCAAGTCGATTAGCTGCCTCTCGAATCAAGGACTCATAATTACGTCTTGTACTTGCGTGTGCAATATTAATGCTTTACAAATTGTGACCCTACGACCCCTTAGACTACTAAGGATGTGACTAAGTCGATACGGAATCTTAAATACTCGATTAAATCATGATTTATCTGACACAGAAGATATCGTTTGTGTTACAAGGAAGCCTTATCTTTTCATCAATCGCTGATAAACAAAAATGTTATCAAAGACAAGCAATATTTCCTTTCACACAAGAGCTGTTTCTTTATCGCCAACTGATAGCAGAGTAAGTCAAATAAAACAGTTCTTTAATTTGTAGTGTTCGTTTAAATAATACAATGTAATGGGAAACCATTAGACTGCCAGGCAGAGGTCTGTGTGAGAGTGAGATCCCAAGGCGCGCATCACTGACTTTTCAAATTTATGTGCGTATTCAATAATTAATTATCGCTCGCTTCAACGGTGAAGGAAAACATCGTTAGTAAACCTGGATGTCTGAGAGTTCTCCACAATGTTGTCGAAGATATGTGAAGTCTGCCAACCCGCACTGGGTCAGCGTGGTGGACTATGGCCTAACCTTTCTCACACTGAGAAGAGGCCCGTGCCCAGCAGAGGGACAATTTAATATTATGAAACTAAAGAGTTTGTTTGTTTGGCTGAACACGCTTATCTCAGGAATTATTATTGATTCGAATTTAAAAAATATTTTAATGTTAAATAGCTTTTTTATCGAGGATGGTTATAGGCTATATACAATCAATGGGTCGTAGACTCACGGGGGCGGCGCAGTAATCATAAACGCGGATGAAACCGCGGGCACATCTAGTTATTTATATATCACCTGGTGTGGTTTCTGTTAAAGCATTCGTAACCGAACAAATAATTAATCAAGAATTGCAATTAGTACGAGCTGCAATGCTAGTTTAATTAACAATAGGTGTGAACGAGTGTATTTGTGGCGAGATATTGCCTCACATATTTTTTATTTCTTGTTGATTATAGTGTAAATAAATCTATTCGAATAAATAAAACTGAAATGTCTGTTTGTAAAGTCAAAATAACGGCTTTTTACTAAATGCATATAAAAATAAATACGGTTATGTATATCAAGAAATCTATTTATTTGTTTTGTCTTTCTGTTTGTTCCTTGTTGCTAATCTAGAAATGGTTGGACATTTTTGACGAGACTTTTACTGGCAGATGGCTGATGTATTTGGAGTAAGTTAGGCTACTTTATTTTAGAAAACATCAAGGTACAGTTGACAAAAAATTTAATCCTTTTTGTTAAATGCCATGCGGACGAAGTTGCGGTTAACAGCTAGCAATCTATATATTAATACGAGAAGGAAACCCTTTATACCCCCTTTTAAGCATATTGCGCATACGTCGAAGTGTTAGATAGTATGGCATAGTTAAAGTTTATATGGGTAAAGAGTGCAGAAAGCTATAATTTATAAAAAACTAGCGGACTCGACAGACGTCGTCCTGTATACAAAAAAAGAAAACCAAATCTAAACCATCCTCGAATCCACTTGAACACACACAAAAAAATTCATTCAATCATCGGTCCAGCCGTTTAGGAGGAGTTCACTGTCAACACACGTACAGAAGAATTATATATATAAAGATATGTTAAGAGTGTTAATGTTTTTTCTAAGGTATGTACTGTAACTTGGCTACTAGATAGTAGTTAATAATTAGAACGGGTGTGAACAGGTAGACTTGAGGTAATAAGATATTGCCTAACATCATTTTCTTGTCGTGTAATTGACAACTATGTTAATACTTTTAGTATTGATTTTTACAATCTAAAGGCATTTAGTCATAACTCTGTGCAATATAGCTATAACTACCTTTTTTATTACTTTTGTTGTAAACTACATAATTTTATCTCGCACTAGAGACCCTCGCTCTTCGGCTTCGCACGGATAGTACAAATCTTAACAAATTACTTATCTTAACTTTTTCATGAATCACTTGTATTCACTGATCGGTAAACGATTAGCGAGGTTAAACAACGTTCGGTGCGGTCAGTCTATAGATGGGTCGGGCACGCCACGATCGTGGCGGTAAGTCCCGTGTTTGAGGAGTGGCTGGAGAGGCGGCATGGCGCCCTCACCTTCCGGCTGACACAGGTTCTGACTGGCCACGGATGTTTTGGCCGGTTCCTGTGTCGTATACGCCGGCAAGAGACGCCCGGTTGTCACCACTGCGGCGACTGCCGCGACCTTATTGAGGACACGGCGCTGCACACTTTGGCGGTTTGCCCCGCCTGGGCATCGCAGCGCCGTGAATTGATCGCGGCAGTCGGATCGGTTGCCCTCTCGCTCCCGGCCGTAGTTCAGTCTATGGTCCGGAGTGAGAGGTCGTGGAACGCCGTCGCCTCCTTTTGCGAGGAAGTGATTTCCATCAAGGAGGCGGCGGAGCGGGAGAGGGAGCGTTTAAACCCTCTCCCAAACCGCAGAGCCGGGCGCCGGAGGGCGCGCGATGACCTCCAGCCACCCTGAGGTTTGACCTGGGGGTGGCGGGCTTTGTGGGCCTGCCCGCCATCCGTTCAGCACCAGGTCCAAGAGGCGGCGTGCGTGTTCCCACGCGCGCCTCTGTTTCGTGTCCGTCTCCCCCTTTAGGGGGAGACAGTAGGGCTTTTATTTTGAGAAGTTCCTATCTTGGGTAGGTCTTATTGCGTAGGGGCCTGCCGTTTCATACGGCGGGCCGGAACCTCGGCGGGGTCGCGACCGTATGCGAAAGTGATTCGCGCGGCCCCGTCGATATTGGTTTTGTCGAGGAACACCGTGGTAGGTTTAGTCGGTATTCCGGGAGGTACATTATCTTTTTAACATCTTATTTTACCCCGGCGAGTCCGACATAATCCCTCCGCCCGCCCCCGCGGAGGGATATGCGTCATTGCATTCCCCCACGTAAAAAAAAAAAAAAAAAAAAAATAGATGGGTGACCGCTTAGTGGTATTTCATCTGAGCGTCTCCGTGCTTCGGAGGGCACGTAAAAAGTCGGTCCCGATTGTTGCCAAATTGACAGCAGTCGTTAAGCCATGTCAGAGGCCTACGGGCGGCTCGAACAACTCTTGACAACAGGTTGGCCACTAACCACATGAAAAGAAAAGAAAGAAGACTCTGTTTTTTAGTTATCGCGAATTTTTGAGTTTATCGCGCACAGACAGACAGACGCGGTGGAGGACTTTTAAGTTACTACATTGTCATACATGTATCCTTGCTTTCTTTACGTCTTATAGATTTAACCTAATGATAACCTGTGAACATCGCTGTGAGCTGCATTATTACCTAGTTTAAATGATTCTGTTATTTATACTTTATATTTTATTATGTAGTGTGGCATTTTGGCGTGTCTATAAATTTTAGTTCAAAGTCAAGTCCGTCAAATAATTTATTCACGAGGGACTAAATAAACTTTCAAACATCGGATAATCAGAACACTCAAGACTCGGAACAACTATTTGTGGATTATACTTTTTGTCCCGTGTGAAGATCGAACCCATAATATACAGCGCAGTCACAGCAACGCCACCAGAATAAAAACTATTATTTCATGACGTTAAGCATATGATCCTACGTAATTTGTCTTAGAGAATCCTTCGCACCGCCGTCAATCATTCACCACTGATCACCAAACAAGGCGTTCTCCGCACTTGACACTCCAGTAGACCAGCTGATAACAATACAATCAAAACGCAGACAGAATGGCTGATTAGTTGTCAGTTTAATATGCCACCCGCGTGGGACGAGGTTCAGTTATCGAACAATAAACACTGTTAGGTGTCCCGGTCAGACCTCCACGGGATACACACGAAGGAATGGTTTTATTTATGCGACAGTAAGGCCTTGAACTTTGCTATCGTAAGGAAGTGAGACTTTCTTTTAATGTTTCCTATCAACTTGAGTTACAAGTACTCTTGTATTCTTACTAACTCTTCTAGCTAAGTTAAAATGCTAGAGTTGGGAGTGAATTTACGTTAATAGTAAAATAGGTGCAATTGGAATCTCACGATAACAAGTCCAATGCCTCATGTTGGGGTTCTACCGCATCGAGTTTCTTCCTTGTCTTTCGATACAGATTCGCCAACTAGGAACAGTGTGTTGTGTTAGGCATATGTAATAGTCGGGCAACGCTTTTGGCAACCACGCCTAAAGATGACAACCGTACTAAAGGACTGTCGCCCCACCCAATTTTCAGGAATTAGAAACCGTGGTGGATATCTATATATCAAAGAAGCTAAGTGAAAGAAGATTAAAGATGTATTAATCTTCCTAGTGACAAATCAAGCAGATTATACATTAAGCATATTTTTAATTCATTAATTTCGTAATTCAAAGGCCACATGCAACACCTATTATCATTCCAAAACATAGGGCATTCGACCGATATAAGCAACGAGCTTCGCTGACGAGATTCCCAGGAACACACAAAAATATCATATGTACATATGTTTAAAGCACATCCTGGTCTACCTGTGCCAAATTTTATCCAAATCCGTTCAACGATTTACACGTAATTGAGTGACAAAGATCCAAACATCTTCAAATTCTGTGATATTCATGGTATAAGTAGGATTCTGACACAACGTAAACTTCTATGTACAAATACACGGAATAGAGGTTAAAACATACTGGTGCATGTAATGGCTGGCCGGCAGTCGTAATAAATTTTTTATGATAAGCTTTTACAAGCGGCATGTCTGTTGTTTAATTATAAACGTACTACGTCATTTTATACTATGTATCAAAAAGCAAGATAGATATTCAGAATTGAAATCCATTATTAATCCACTCTAGCTCGCCATGGGTTATACAATTTCGACGTTATTTCTACTACTGCGTCGTTGGTCCCGTAGCACAAGCTTATGTGCCATCGTGAGCTTTTTGGGTCGATACTAGCTTCAGACGAACACTATCAGGAGCACGGAGTTTAGATATGAGCCAGTAGTCAGCTAGACTCACCTACTATAACATGGGATCTACAAACATAGTTGGTGAAATGTTGGTCTAATTCTCAACTGCCTAAACTTACGAAATGTTTAAATTTATCTTTAATAACTTATTGAATTTCAATTTAGTAAGATAAAACTCTTTTGCCAGGGATTAGTATCTGTAGGTCAGATTGACTCGACTGGCTAAAGCCTCCGCCACAAATGAAGGTGTCTAGGCGAAAAAGCCAAAGTACCGAGGAATATTGTCTTTGTTAAAGCCCTGAGTAACCCGGCAAAGGTACTTTCACCCAGATAAATACCCAGAGAATATTTCATACAGAAGAAAGCAGATCTAAAATGTGTTGTGGTCCATTTTAGCTCTCTTCAGGAGTTCTCGAGTTGTCAAACCTATATTTCTTTTATAGAGTAAACCAATTTTGATGATTATTTTTGTTATGATGGGTTTTTACTACAGAAACCCGTGATCTATGTATGTTACACTAGCAGATCACTAAAATGGAAAACAGTGTTAATAAGATTTTTAAGTCGACAATATATGAACATGCCTTTTTGAGTTGCACGTCACAACCTACTTTAATTATTTACCATAACGAGCCAGATAATAGTATAAAATTTAAGTTGTAACTAAACGAAACGTTGTTCACAAAACACACAGTACACTTGCTGTGACCAAAAATAGTTCACTTCCTTCAATTAAATCTTTAAACTGGAACGACAACGACATTTATTAGCTTCGGCCTTTTATCTCCAATTATTTTCTTTTATTGCCGACTTGACGGTAGTTGCGGAAGCCATTATTTATTTAGAATGGCCACAACTTTTGTTTTAGGCTAGTTGAAGAGTTTGATCAAAGAATCTTGGAGATGGAAGCTGTTATACATCATACATAATTTGACATTTTATTTTTGGGCTTCAATACCGTCCATGTATTAATTAAGAGGTAACATAGCGACGCGCCTTTATACCCTTAAAAGGAATAGAAGCCATAGCCCAAAAGTGAAAAATATACCTATTGGATTGAAAACTTTGAGATAAATTAGAAGCTAATCACACGACAATATGAAGGCAGAGGCGAATCACACCTGCATTTCGCCAGCTTGCCGAGGCATACCGCGGAAAGCACTTAACGCCGTTGGTCCTGCGCCTGATCACTTTCCGTCCCATCAGACCATGAAAGTTACGGAAAAGAGAGTGCACTAAACTTTAGTGGATTCTCTTTGTGCACAAGTGCATAAGTGCGCACTCGACAGTATCTCCTGCGCAGAAGACCAATTTTTAAGATTGGCCGCCGTGACCGAAATTCCGTACGGACGACATTTAGCGTCTATATCATGCTATATTTCCTGCCTTACAGAAAAGGCGTCATGTAAACGTTTGCGCTAGTATTCACGACAACACTACACAAACACTCATTATATTTAATAGGATGTTACTAAACATATAAGACATTAATATGTGTTATTAAAATTGTATTGTATAAAACATAGCATGAATTCCTGCCGTGTACAATCTAATAATAAATATATATATTTTTTTTTAATAATAATAATAAAACAGGAAGCTTTTAAAACCCGCAGGCAAAATATGGAACAGATTGTAACGCAAGTTATGAGGCAAATAAAAACATACCTAACGAAGGCACAATGGACAATGTGATTAGGCATATCTCTCTTTATCGCACTCCCGTCTCTGTGTAATAAAGAAGGCAAGAGCCCATGTAGTGAAACCTGCTAACAGTTCTGAGACGCGCGTTCATATAGTTGACTAGTTTTTGTATATTTAATTCTTAATTATACTAATATTTAATAGTTTATTTATAGAGAGCTGCGACTCAGAAGATTATCTTAATTGCAGTATTTAAGTGAGTCAAGTAAGTTTGATGAACAAAGAGAGAAGTGGTAGCTCTTTGGCGACTGTTATTACAGAAAACATGACGTGAATGTTAAAATTGTTTAAGAAGGATAGGTTAATGCCATGGGAAGGTGCAAATCGATAATCGAAGGTGCGATCTGGAAGAGTGCATGTAATTCTATATGGAAGTCAATGTGTGAGGATAGTTACATGGCAGGTTCTCAAATCTTTCGGAGGCTCAGAAGTAACTTTGTCTACAACACTGCCGTCATAATAGCAAATTTTGGAGCAGACTCGTGTCGGCGCGTGTACGACATCGTTACGGGTGATGAATCTCAGTTTTATCAGTATGATCTAGAAAAGCCAGACAACTAACGCGTTCAAAAGTGAAGCGAGCAAAAAGTGTAGACAAAATTTGGTCGTAAGTTTTATTTACCATTTTTTGGTATTGGCACTTTTACGACAGCATCAACGATACTACTAAGTTACTGGACATCAGAAGTTTAATACTGTAAGCAGTGAACGGTAGAACACCGGTTTTCGTGGGCTACTGCTGCAGAACAACAACATACCTGCATATGGGACTTTCTGAATAGTACATCAGTCATACTTTACAGGTCATGCAATCCTGATTTGGCAAGGCTCCGCGAAATCAAAATGTATTAAAAGCCAACCATTTTTATCTAAGGCAGATGCACTGATTGCATTGGAGAAGGTAGCCAATATATACACTGCTGAAGTTTTCGAAAAGATAAAGTATTTAATAACATTTTAATGAATAGTATATTTTTATATAGTTTCGCATATATTTCTGTGTTCAACGTCACAAACACACATATTATAACAACACCATTCAGCTAATTACTTTAAATGAAGCTTGTTAATTTTATTAGTGTATAATGTCACCAAGATATATGAACAAGGAATTTTCTAACAGATTCCAGCGCCTATGCGCCGTGATACGAAGCCCTACTAGCTAATAGGATTAATAACGAGCGAGTTTTCTAGTTAAACAGTTCAACTGAGATGCGACTTACGACCTTACATGACTCAGATAAATGAATCACGAACAACATAATAATACTACTTACACAACACAGACGACTCATGCGGTTCTTTAATCCCATTATATCACAAATTTCTATAAAAACACTACTTTTAATTATCACACACAAACACACACATCCGCTCCCATCGAGTTCTGGATACGAAATGAATTATGAGCTATTTTATTACGCATGTCATTTATCCCCTCCAAGTGACGCATAAGGTATTTCTCTTATTGTTTATAAACGTAATGTGTGTATGACTGTGACGTGTCATGGTTTTTGCACTTTGAGTCATAGTCGCGAAATTTTAGTTCACTTGTAATCGCTATTATCATTGTGGCTTATTATTACGTAATAATGGACACTACTGAGGTTAGGTTTGTTAAATATACATATAAGTATTTATCTCTGGCAAATGTTATGACTTTGATCCATACGGGGAGCCAAAAAAAAATCCTGTATGATTACAATTTGGAATTTTGCCTGATAGATGATGTGGCTAATTCCGATCGGAAAGGTACTATAGCTACCGAAATGGGTATGCTTTATTTCAGCTTAACCCTCTGCAGACAAGCTGCTAATGCTGTGGTTAATTAACAATAATTGGCAACGTCTATCATCTGCAACAGATGTTAAATCTCATAGAATAATGTCATAGCCATCAATCCTTGGATAGAAATTTAAATTGAAGGATTGTTCCTTAGAAATAAGAATAAGCAACCCAAGAAGAGTAATCATTATTGCTTATTTATTATCTGCCCTGTTTATAAACTGTCCCACTACGAAGCACATGCCTCTTTTCAATATGATAAGCGTGAGACCATAGTTCACCTCGGTGCGAATTGGCTAACTTTACATATTTTTGTGAACATTACGGAGTACTCTCGGCAATGCGGTATTCCCTTCCATATTTCCCTTCGTCGCAAAGTGTCCAATAATTAACTATTTAATACGCACAATACTGCAGAAAATTTTCAGAGTTTTGTGCCGTGAGATTTGGTATCTGCGTGGCAGTACAACGCTAAATGCGCACTTATTAAAAAAAAATTATAACCAAAAAGCTGTGAGAAACATCATGTTACCCACAACAACAAAAGTGAAAGTGATGTAGATTACATAAACAGGTTTTAGTATCGGTATTTATTTAGTCCCCATTGTTTGTCGGCGTCGTCTCGCTCCGGCGCAAGCGCAGCCGATAACAATCAAATACTTTTTGTACGTATGTTAGAACATAACTCTAAAATTGCTGTGACGAATGCTGTGGTTATTTTTTTAGTATTCTGTTGCCGTCATTATATTACACTATAACTTTCGATTTCTAGAATTATTATATTGTAGCTATTGTAGGTCATATAACTATGACGCAGTAATACGTACTTTATGCAGAAATGCTTCACACCAACTTTACCTCAGGCCTGTGCAATTACTGAGAATTGCCTGCACAGCGTAATATACACTTCAACCTGAGTTTTCCCAATAGCTAGAGCTGCCTGAATAGGTATGTACCGCCACCCTATTGTAGAACTAACAAATTTGATATTGATTGATAAAATACATATAAAATACGAGAAATCCTGACTATCTCACTTACTGACTCATCAAAGTCCAGCCCAAACTCTTACATCTAGAAAGCTGAAATTTTGCGAAGAAAACAAGAAACGATCGACAATTTCGAAATCTACCGAGATTCGAAATTATTTTGCATTAACAAATCGAATGGCAGCAGTACACCGGCGGACAGACACAATAGGTTTTCAATTATGTCTGGCTGTTACTATATTATATAACAAAGACTTCATACTTATTATATTAATAGGTTCTCATAGAGACCGATAACTGGTGCCAGAATTTTCGAAATTCCCTTTGGTTCAGTACAAAAAGCGAACAGACTCACGTGCAAAACCTTGTCGTTAATATAACCACATCTTCAAGTAAAACGAAGGCAGTGACGTTATTTTAAATCCAATACACTAGTTGCGCCAATATAACGATCGGTGCCACTCTCCCACTGGCACTGGCACGGCATCTCGTATCGATGCAGACATTACCTGTCTAAATACGTATGACGACGGGGATAGACAGCTGTCTGCGAAGGTTGGGGTTCGATCACCGTGCAGTGCATCTTAATTGAATATGAATGTCGAGTGGATTCCTCATTCATATATATTGGTGAATTGAATGCTGTACCAGCATAACGTAGGTATACTCTAATTTTTAAACCAGTGGCAGATCTTTTAAGCTAACAAGTAACTACTGAAATAACTTATTATATTGAATCGAACGGTGCTATCAGTGATGTAGAATCCACGATATAAAAATGAATCTGAATAATAAAGAGGAAACAATATTGATTTCAGTCCATTCATTATTAAACACATATCGAATTTGCTCTTATTAATATAAAATAGCTTACAACTGAAAAGCCGAAGTCTCTACTAAGTGTAATGTGGCCATAATTATATGACTCTCAGTCAATGTTGTTAACTATTTGTGAGTCCTACTTATTAGCCTGCTGCTGTCTACAAAACAATTCTAGAGTCTAGACGCCGCGCAGCTATTAAATGAATAAAATAAAATGTTCTGATGGAAGTCAATCCTATCCAAGCAGAAGAGACTATCTGCCGTTTATTGAAAACTATGCAACAATACGCACGAGGCAGCTCACCAGGAAAGGTACTACTATTTTAACTTAAATGTGTTTCACCCGATAAGTCAGAGTTCTGGAGACTCACCTACCTATATTTCCTCATATCCCAACTTTACTACGAGTGATATCCTCATATTGCAAGCTCCGTCTTAATGGCTAGAGTAACCGCTTGCTTTTAGGGCTGTAAACTTAATTGCCGCCATAGAAGCAGATTTATTATGTTTTTATTCTTACTCTTATCGTGGTAAATGAGAATACCTATCTTAGCTTACGCCGCTCAGTGTTGCCTCGTGCGAAGCAAAGAACGGTCTGCCTTCACCAATCACTGGTACGGTTGATGCTCCAAAATCAATAACGTCGCGGGACGAGATCTGAGAGAGCCTCGGATGACCGCTAATGCCCCCCTCTCCTATTATTAAGGCGGTATGAAGCTATGTGGAGCTAATTGAATCATAATTTGTTGAGCGAACGATAGTAGATAGATTATAGGTTATCAATCATTATTGATGCGGGCTGTGGTGACAAGCTCTATAGGCTAAGCTAAGCGTTTGCGATACCATGCGAGCTCCGTTAGATTATCATTAACTTATGTCCATATACAGGGTGTCCAAGAACCTGGCGTCCAACTGGATTCCCACGATGCCCCAAGTTCTAACAGTACTCAGAAAAATATTTTAAAAAATCCACCCCATGTACTTACAGAATTATACTGATTTCAAAAAAAAAGGGGAAATGAGCACCCTGTGACATACTTTTGAATGCTGTGACTGCTAATGCTGATAATTTCGATATTTCTTGGAGGTTTTGTAATCTAGGGTATTGCTGTGTCTAAATAGAATGTAAAAATAAAGTACTTATTGTACCATTTTAAAATAAAATATTATTTTAACTAAAGGTGATATGGAAAACTATTGAATTTCGCAACTTTGACCGACTGTAGTGTAAAAAAAATGTACCAAAATAGTATGGCAAGTGACGTCAAATTTTGACGCGTTTATTCCTCTTTTTAAAAAGGTATAATACTTACACATTAATTTGAAAAAAAAAATTTTGATAATATTTTTACTCAACAACCCAATTTTTACGAAGTGCCTACCTACTAACGGTAACTGTCGGACCCTTTCTTATCTTAGAAACTGTTATGTTACTACTATTATTTACTTCGGTTCCAAGAGTGAGCAAGAAGGAAATACACACAGGTAGATGGGTTCCCAGTAGAATAAAAGCAAAGAATGTTAGTTTAAAGATATTTTATTACAATAAATGTTCAAAATGTTGACCACCCGCGGCAATACAAGCTCTCACTCTCCTTAAAAAGGACCGCTTTATGTTTCGCGAGTAACTTTTTTGACGTATCACCTGCACTGCTTGTGTTATCTTCTCACGAAGGTCAGCGATGTCATTAATGGGCTTCGCATAAACGAGCTCCTTCATAGTTCCCCAGAAAAAAAAATCCAGCGGATTTAAGTCAGGTGAGCGGGCTGGCCACGGGATTGTTCCTGATCGCCCAATCCACCTGTTCGGGTATTGCTCGTCCAAAAACTCTCTAACGGATACGCGAAAATGTGCTGGACAGCCGTCGTGTTGGAACCACATATCTGGTGGGGTCTCTTCTAGTAAGTTTGGCAAATCATTTTGAAGAAAATTTAAATATGATTCGCCAGTCAAATTCTCGGGCATCTCAAATGGACCAATAATATTCCCACAGAGAATACCGGTCCACATGTTCACTTTGAACCGGTACTGGGATCTATCTTCTCGCATCAAGTGCGGATTTTCCACATGCCACTCGTGCAAGTTGTGTAGGTTCATGTAGCCATCCTTCTTAAATGTAGATTCATCTGACCACAAAATTTTGTCGATAAAGTTTTCGTCTTCTCGATGTTTTTGCAGGATTGTTTCACAAAACGCGACTCGGCTCGGATAGTCTCGAGGTAAAAGACTTTGCACTCGCTGTACGTGGTACGGATGATATTCTTCTTTTTGGAGAATACTGTGTGCTGTGCTCTTCGGTATCCCCGTATCAGCTTCTATTCCTCGCACAGAGATGCTTGGATTTGCCGACACCGCCTCTAAAACTTCATCGCGTATGAAGTCATTTATGGGTCGTCCTTCACCAGCTACTTGATTGGGGAACCGCCCGTCACATAGTGATCTGTGCACATTAATGAAAACTCGATGGTCGGGATATCGCGTAGCCCTCGGATACCTTTCTCTGTAAAGTCTCGCTGCAGCTCGTCCATTACCTCTACATTCTCCATAAATGTAGTGCATATTTGCGTATTCTTGCGGAGTGTAGGTCGCCATGGTAGCACACACAAAACACAAACTGTCCAAACACAGGCAAAGGTCGTCGTAAAGAGTTCGTTTCAAAGTCCAGAGCACAAAGAGTAATCGAGTCCAATAAACAAAGCTTTAAATCGTAGTACGTGATCAATGGTAACAATAAGAGAGAGGTGCGTAGTAACGGCAGGAGGCAGTGACGCGTACTGACCGTACTGTTATCCTAAATAGCACGATCCCAGATAGCGTCACTATCTATCTCACTCGCACCTCTAACCTTTTTCTCCCTCACTCTTACCTGAATAATGGGGTACCATAAAGAAGAACCAGCAAATCGCAAAGATAGTTTCTGTCTTGCTCCCTCCTGTTGTAATAACGAATCACTATGGTGAGATGCATGCACATACCGTCCCTTACGGTCTAACCTGTTTTTTGAGAGGCCTGTTGTTATTTTTATGAGCATACAACAGTAATTCTTTAGAGGTTAGATTCAATTCGTCGTAAATTTTTCTTTCTAAGAATTCTGTAAGACATCGTAAAAATTGGGTTGTTGAGTAAAAATATTATCAAAATTTTTTTTTTTTCAAATTAATGTGTAAGTATTATACCTTTTTAAAAAGAGGAATAAACGCGTCAAAATTTGACGTCACTTGCCATACTATTTTGGTACATTTTTTTTACACTACAGTCGGTCAAAGTTGCGAAATTCAATAGTTTTCCATATCACCTTTAGTTAAAATAATATTTTATTTTAAAATGGTACAATAAGTACTTTATTTTTACATTCTATTTAGACACAGCAATACCCTAGATTACAAAACCTCCAAGAAATATCGAAATTATCAGCATTAGCAGTCACAGCATTCAAAAGTATGTCACAGGGTGCTCATTTCCCCTTTTTTTTTGAAATCAGTATAATTCTGTAAGTACATGGGGTGGATTTTTTAAAATATTTTTCTGAGTACTGTTAGAACTTGGGGCATCGTGGGAATCCAGTTGGACGCCAGGTTCTTGGACACCCTGTATAAAGACTCACACCTGTATACCTGTGAAAGAATAGACAGAGATGTATAATACCGATATTTCACCAGCTATGTTTTAGGTTTCCATGATAGGGAGTCGACGAATCTAAAATTGCACCCGGTAGATAGTACCGGGTGCAATTTTAGATTCGTTGCTGTTAATGGTAACTTCCTAAACAGAAACATGCAATAAAAGATTTCCGGACCTTATAATCGGCTGCAAGTATAAGCACAAACGTATGATACAGGTTCTACATAGCTAGCTCAATAATCTTTTCATCGATATCGATAAATCTTATTTTTTTAATAAACATAATCCGGTGAACGGAGGGATACGAAAATTTTTATATATATGATCTATAATTCATTTATGTTGTGGCACAATAGATTTCCCTGGCTCGCGTGACTCATGCGCTCGCGTAATGATATATAATAGTCGAATAATCAGGTAAAAACTGCAGAGAAACATCGGACACCAGTCGAGTGGAAAGAGTTCAACGGTTTCCACCAAGCGCCGAAGAATAGAAACTTGTGTGACAATGACACTGTGTTAGGTGATGCAGAGAGACAGCTATCCGTGTATTACATATGTAACGTTACGCCTGAATAATGCACAAGAAGTATGCGGAGTTAAGTCACACGCATATTTCTCCACTTATATTTTTGGTAATACGTAAGTACGTAGGAACAGGCGTATCGCCGCTACCGGGATCCAAAATTCATGCTGCTACTAAGAATGTTTTGAAAGGAAAGCTGCGTAAAACTTAGCACTTTTATCATGCCATGGAATCGATATCGATATTTTTCCGTAACGAGATAAAAATCACTTTCAAAGAAATCAAAAAGATTGGCATAATATTGTCTTCTGTTTACGCGAATGTTATTCATTGAAATTAAACTACTATATACGGATTTTATCGCGTTGTTTATTTATCACTGTATTACAAAATTTTAAAAATATTACACTACTACTACTATTGATTTTATTTTACTAATTTATAAGCTAATGTAATTATTTAAACTATTAAATCTATTTATTTTTGGTTTACACTTTCCCCGACGCTTCGGTTGCTTTTCAGCAGCCATGGTCACGGGGAGACAGGGAGGATAAATAAACAACGCGATAAAATCCGTATATAGTAGTTTAATTTCAACAAAAAGATTGGTTTATCTTAAAATTTCTTAGATTCTCAGATTAATATTAAACAACACATTTTAAATGTAAACACCTATCTATCGTTCCAATGATGTAGTAGGTCGTTCTAATTTTTTTTACGACGCGGATATTGTCTTTAGATACCAGACTTCTTGAAGAATCTGGTTATGCCGGCATTCTATCGATGAAATCTGTCTTAATGGACTGGAAATAAATAATGTCACAAAATAACTTAAAATATCCTATTGATATAAAAAAATATAAGCGTGGAAGTAGACAAATATTTTGCTGTTGTTGTCTGTATGTTTGTTATTAAATTACGTCTGAACTGCTAAACGCATTTTGATTGCAGTTTGACACGCGGGTAACCGATTTAGATTGCCACATTGAATAGTCTTCGTGCTAGTAAATTGTTTGTTTGTAAGTCTATAGAAATTGTGTTTTACCGTAAAAGTGCCACTGGTTTAATTTTAATCGCTACAACCAACATTCATGGGTAACTTGGGGCTAGAGCTAGTATAAAAATAAATTAAACCTATTAATTTTAATTAAATGACTGTTCACTAAGGTATAAGTGGATCACTTCACGATTTGGTAAATACCAAGGTATGTGGACAATCCCAGAATTAAATTTTATCAAAACGATAATAGGTAAAACTGTGTCTGTGTACCTCATTAAGTGGGTGTTAGTCAGAGGCCTATTATAATAGATAAAATATGCGAGCAATGAATAACTTTAACACATGACGAAAAACCAGAACTACACTAAATGTATTGGAGAAATTATGTGCCCGAATCTCAATCGCTTTACACAGAACTAGGATCTAAGAAGCAGTATATTGCCTGATTTCAGAATGGGACAAGCCCGATACATTCTACAAGTAAATAAAGTAAATCAAATCCATCTTGTTCCCTCTTTATTATCTAGATTCGCTTGCTTGTGGATGAAGTCACAAAAGCACAAATAAAAAAAGTATCATCAAAATCGGTTCAACTAGCAAAAAGATTGAGGTAACACACATGAAATAAAACAGTCGAATTAAGAACCTCCTCCTCTATTTTTGAAGTCGGTTAAAAACAGCAAAATAATATAACGTATAAAAGTATTCTGTCTGTACTCTGTGCTTGACTAAAGCTTTTTGATACTGAAAATTTTGAACCTAAGATATATGTACATATATTAGACATTTTAGGCAGTGCTGCTTACAATGTCTTCTTTCAATTTCTTTAAGGAAATAACAATTGCAATCCATTTTGTAAGATTTCGCACGCTGCAATGATGTAAGAAGACATATGTAAGATATGGTATGTCTGATGCGTGTAAATGTTACCAAGTAAAAATTAAACGGGCTTCTTTAAAAAATGTATAGGCGCTTTACATTCGATATGCTGTCTTTGTGAAGATATTGCCCCAGCTATGTTTAATGCCTAAGCTTCTTAGGTGACAAACATGCCTACGGTTCGATTGATAGTATGCGGGCTATTGACGTTTGCGACATCAGCAGGAAAATTAGCTGGATGCCGACTCTTACAAAAATAATGTCTTTCTGCCTGTACAATGAGCACGAATACATTAGTATCCTGCTGATGGTATGGTATCTTCACAGCAGAATCAGGATAAGATTGCTTGAAATCTTCTGTAGCTAGGAAAAGTACTCTCCTGATTAGGCAAGTACTGGTCTTACTTTGGCGGTTTCAATGTGATCTCAACCCCAGGTATAAGCGGCAATCCCGCTGTCCTTTACTTCTCAGAATATAATTGTCGTCTATCAAATCCAAATTACTTGCTACTACTGAGAATTATCCGTAAAAAACAACCTACAACTCTTTGACTACTTAAAATCGAACACTTACATCAGAGTCCAACACAAATATATTCTATTTCTAGTAATCCAAACAGAAACTATAGACATAATTATATAAAACTGACAACCAACCTTCCCTTAGTGACACTCGTGGGAGATAAAACGTCCGATACACCCAACGATTAAAGCGTAACTAACTCGACAATAAAACGTAAGTGCCACGATAATTGTACGAATGCCTGTGTACTTACAACAAACATGTAGTATCATTAAATTATATTATTATGGTCAATACATTATACTCAATAAATCATATACTCAGTCAATACAAAACTCACGGCCGTAGATTCTTGAAGGGATGAATTTGGTTAGGTTTATTTAAGATCCTATAGATATTTTTTAAGAAGACACATCCCGCTCTGTTTGTTTATCATGTTGGTAGTTGTGGATCTTTACAAACATTCAAACAACGGATACAAAGATCATTGCTGTCTATCAGTCGCGTTTCCATATTCTATACTGCAACTGACAGACCTCTTATAGAATTGCTTCTTTAGTTCAAAAAGTACATCACAGCGGCTATCATCCAATGTATTATATACATTGGGTTAGCAAACAAGAGGTCGTGAATTTGATTCCTACCTACCTAAATTTTGGACTAGTATAACAAAAATTTTGTTGAAGAGATTAGCAAGAGTACGTTAGTAATGTGTAACACGAAATATCATTAGCCATTCACATAGTAAATGCGTCTTGAACTACTTTATCTGGCTTACCAGTAAAGTCAACATTCTCCAGAACATAATCGATTTATAAACTTCTGATCGAGCAAAAACTAGTCGATTCAAATCCAAACAAATTCGGAATAATCTAAAGAAAGTTCAGTTCAAAAAAAGAAAGGCGACGCCATATAAAATCAATAACGGAATCGTTTATTTTATTATACCTACATTATTATTACGATACGGCGCATCTCGCTTTCACGATACAATACAATATATACGTAGCCTTCCGTCTATATCACAGAAGAGGTAAGCACACGTGTAAGACACCGATTTTAATTTTATACTACTAAGTTGGCAAACAATTCGACCCACCTGATGGTAAGTGGTCACTGTAACCTATGGACGCCTACAACACCAGAGTCATCACTTGCGCGTTGCCAACCCTTTGGAGAGGAAGTGGAAAGGAGAAGGTGCGGGAAGGGGGAAAGAGGGTGACTGAGCCTCCCGCACTCTCACTCACCGAACGAAACACGACAGTAGGAACACTGCTATTTCACGTCGATATTCTGTGAGAGGGTAGTCTTTCCCCGGTCGAGCCAGCCCATTAATGCTGTAATCAGCGAGGCTCTACTAATCCAATTTCGCCATCAATGGTTTTAAGTACCACGTAATAGAGAGCGAGACTACTGGCGTCTTACCAGTAAAGTTTGAAGCTCCATGCTGCTACTGAGAATCCCTAAACAGAAAAACCCATTAAAGCTTTGCCTGGCCAGGATATCAAACCCAAGGCCTCTTGTACAGTAGCAGTATTATGCTGGGCCACTGATAATTTCAATAAATAACCCAATCACCATATTTTTGTCTATTGACTAACGCAAAAACCTAGGGGTCTAGATATAACGCTGTTCATTGCGTCTGCATTCCGGCTATTAAAGCATTGTTATAACATAGCTAGATCAAGACAGACCGTTACAAAAGCCTCGTCTACATTCGACTGCGTCTGTTTTAAGCATTATAGAGCCGATCATCTATTTTAAACTACTACCAGCGACCCGCTCGGCTTCGCAAAGGTAGCAAATTATACACCTAAACCTTCCTCATGAATCACTCATTGGTGAAAACTGCATGAAAACCCTTGCAGCAGTCTTTGAGTTTATCACGAATAGACAGACGCGGCGAGAGACTTTGTTTAAAATATATAGTGATGTGATTCTAGTATACCAACAACCTATTGTATAAGTCATACCACTAACTGCGATATAACGGACTAATATGATTAACAATTTATCGATACAATACAGCTGCTTGTTCTGAATACTCAATAATCATAAACATGACTCACGTTGTACTAAGATAAGTGCTAAAACAAGTTCTACACATAACTATGTTATTATCTGAGTTGTTTACGTCATTTACTGATAAAAACGTACAAGCCCGATTGTGGATGACTAATGTCGATGGTTTAGCGGTTATGGGGTTAAGTTTATTTGTTTTGACCGGTTGCTGTAGCGGACAAGAAGTCGCTTTGCTACTGCCGCCGCGCTGTGTGGGTTCGAATGTTCGAATACTAGAATAATTCCCTGGGGTATATTTTTCCATAGAAAATTAGAAAAGAATTGTAAATAATACGAATTTCTTAAAAGAAAAACTGTACGACTTGGGATTCATCGAGTTTAAAAAAGCAGTAAGGAACTATACTACAGCTGTTATCAAATACCTTGTTCCGACACGGATAATAGACACGAAGCCGTGAAACTATAGGTATACTATCTGCAGAAATTTACATATTATATTATTTAAAAATATCAAATTAAAGGGCACTTTAAAAAATAAATTGTTCTTACCTTACATTTCTACTGGATTCAATGTTTTGATAGAAACTTTCTCGAGCTTCAATAACACACCAAAGTTGCATCGCTACCGAATAAATAATACATGAACACATACGTTACAAACATTGAAACAACATCTTATAATACATTTTGCTTGCTTCGCTCAAAATATAGGTTATATCAATTTTCAATCCTTCGCGAAGTCGTTTTTTTTTTAATGTACCCCTTTCTGTTCCACTGACAACGTGTATGTGAAATTCTATGATAACCGGTCAAGTAGTTAAGGCGTGAAAGCGTAACAAACAAACAAACTCACATTCCCATTTATAATATTAAAAAGTAATTTTATATTAATAGCTTGAATAGTGGGCTTATGTTACCCAAACAATGGCTATGAAAAATGACAAACAGATTATGTATGATATGGCGAGACCGATGACCTTAGTAATGTAATTAGCAGTTTTTAAAGGTCATGTTACTAGACCGGTACACTGTGTCATCTATGACTGAATGAGTCATGCTCGACTAACACATTTAATTTCGTATATTATGTGTTTGAGGCTAATTTGCATGAGTTTCTATTGTACTCTCGTAATCATTTCGGTAAGTTGAGTCAGTTTATTCCTGATAGCTAGTAGTGAAAACCTTTTGGGATACCGTCGGATTGCCAAGCAGAGGTCTCGAGTTCGATGCCAAGACATATCTTGGAAAATGTCCTTAAAAAGTCCTTGGAAAAAGTTTCCTTAAAAAGTGCCCGCAATTTAAATATGTAGGTAATTAGGGTGACGCGGTTGACTTTACAAACATTGGATAAAGGGCACAAATAAGACCTAGACACAGACGCAAGACGAAACAGCTATTTGTGGCTCAATATTTATTTTGCACCATCTGGGATTTGGAAACTCACAACACTCAGGGCATCAGCAGTGGCGAGGCGACAGCCGGCAACACTTCGCCATCCGTGCAATTTCGATTTTATGTCCGTATTCAATAGTTAAGTATCGTTCGCTGCAGCGGTGAACAAAATATCGTGAGAAAACCTGCATGTCTGAGAGTTCTCCAAATATGTTTGAAAATGTGTTAAGTCTGCCTAGCGCACTGGGCCAGAATGATGACCTATGGCCTAACGCTTTTCACGCAGAGAAGAGGCTCATGCCCATAAGACTATAGATTGAATATTATTATTGCGCCGGATAGTATTATTTTCGGTCTAGTTTACAATAGTGGTATGCAATTATCGATTTAAACTTCGTATCACCCAGATGTTCTTGGATGTAAGTATTTATAATATCAGATAGGTCATAGACACGACCGGTCAAATTAAAACAAAAACTTGTTAATGTGTCATCAAAACGTGATTTGAATATTAGATATATTTTCGAATGATAAATAATCAATGACAATGCATAAATTGATATTCGAATGTGGATTGGTATACTTTTCGAATTACCGTTTCCAGTCAGAAGAATTGACACGGCATAGTAGATGCTGCTACTGGTGATCTACAGATATTAGCTGCAGTATCTACTATGTTGCGCAAGCGCACGTTAAAAAAATTTACATACATTATTATAATGATTGCCTCGTTGGTCCTATATAAAGTTTAGATTTAGGTTTGCGGTGGATCAGGAGATCGGGGATTCGATTCCCAGGTCGAGCAAGCTTTATGGAGTTGTTCTTTAAGATAATTCTCAGTAACAGCACAGAGACTAGCAATTTGGGTAGACGGCTGAAATATGATCTCGAATTACTGAAATGGCACTTCTGCTTACCCCATCGGAGTTATACAAGCAAAAGTCTGTATAATATGAAGAACTTTTATATAAGCAGACTACTTCACGACTATTTCCTTCACAGTTAAAGCGAGCCATAATTTACACACTCGAATAACCGCGAAAGTTCGAACTCATGACCTGTATTAGCAGTCCATCGACCTCCTTACTAGGCCATCGCTACTCCTTGTTTCTAGTAAAGAAAGTAAATAATATACTATGCGGGTCACGTTCTTAAAAAACCTGTTTATCAAAATACTACTGTTTGTTTACTTACTGTTTGTTCGTTAAGATAACCGTAAAGCACGATGAGCGATCAAAGGCTACTGAAACTTTGGGCGCATGCTGTCTTTCTGGAGAGATCTAATGTGGTATGAATAACCTGCCATTCTCGCGTCGTTTATTTACATGAAATGGCTCAATACCGAGGCAAACTCCTGGCACTGAGAAACTTTGGCCGCATACTGTCTTTCTGAAGAGATTTAAAGCAACCTGCTATCCTCAAATCGTTAATAAAATGGATCAGATGGGAGACAGTTCAACACAAAGCAGGAAACTGACGGTCGAAACTCATGTCAACCACTGTGATCTGCTTGCTAAATTAGCAATCACATCACTTGAAATGAGTTTGATTTTGACGGCCTTCAGATACTGGGTGTCAGTATGAAAATACACACGCCTAACTTTAACGTAATCCACGATTCACGGTCGATGACAAATTGTTTTACTAACGCAATTGTTAAAGTGGTCATCTCACGACTCCATCGCGTGGAATGCATTTAACATTATACGGAGCCAAAAATTGTGTAATGTAGGAATAATTGTTTTGGATCAGGTTATTTTTTGCGTCTGTTATTACAATATTTGTAAAGACCCCCGCGACAAAGGAATTGTTTCTAGTGCATGAGACGTATTAAAGTTTGCTAGGAATTTGGATAACAAAATAACTCATATAATTGTTATTCCTAGCACAAGCGTGTTAACTTAGCTGGAGCTGGAACCGTGTTCACGCCGGTAGTGCAATAAGTAGGATTCAAACCCGATCTCACAATCGCAAGTCCGTTGCCTTATCCATCGGGCTACCATCGCCTCTCAACACGGTAAAGACACTTCTTTATTTTTTACCAGCCATTCGCGTTCACAACACAAGCGTGTTTCGTCGGGAAATCTAAAAATATCCCGTTTCTCTACGCTCCTTCAGCAATCTCCGTGTATAAATATGCACCGTGGTTTTATAGCCCCTCATTGACGTAAAGAAAAGCACGTCAATTCAGCTGTAAATTGTTAGGAATCTACGTACTTGAAAACCTGGTAATTTTTTGGAACAAACTCTATCCACACTTCTACCTCTGTAACACCTGTAGCCAGCTTCAGCTGTCTTATTGTTGCTTCGAGCCTGGGGCTCTGGGTGTTCTTTGAGTCTTTTGTTTGGATCTATGTAAAGTCATCCGCGAGACCGGGAATAATGCCCAGAGTATAGCTTGCAAGAAAAAAGTTATCAATCAATTAATTACTGGTATAATTAATAGGCCTTCTTAATCAAGTGCGTGGTACTAAACTTTTCTAATCTTTATAATAATTTTATCATCAACAAAAAGGAAAACAACCTATGTTTTCCTTTAAATTTAATTAAATTACATATTTTTGTTACTATAGTGTAATTATGCAGAACGAATTTATTCAGGAAAATGTTAGTATGGAGTTAATGCTGCTCGCATTTCCTCTTAACGCACTGCTATTCGCTACGCTGTGGCGCAATGACATCGGCATACTGATCAACGCGTGAAATAGAAACTGTGTACTTTATTGTTTATAACTTTACCAGCATGTAACGCTTTCACATGACTATTATTTATACAAAAGCCTCAATATTCACGTTTTCACTGAATACATTATCTATTGTAAAGTCACAGAATAAAACAGTATAGATTTAAAATGCCATACTTTGTAACAAAATAAGGTTAAGTCGTAATAGAATAAATATAATTATATTATGAAATGTACTTGTTTACGCGAATATAGTTATAATTAGATATTTTATACATTAATAGGTTAATGCATTAACCACATTGACCACTGACGGAATAATACGCGATTAACGGTATACTTAGTTTCGGGCCTGTTTTCCAAAGGTGTAGATAGAATTGTTCTACACACACGTTACGTTATATAGTGTTTTAGGTACCAGTTAATAATGGGCAAGCCCAGTGTCACCTACCAGGGGGCGCAAAACGGGAATCGAACCTAAGACCTCATGCACAACAGTTGGATTGAGAACTGCTGCGCCACCGAATTATAGACTTTATATAGAGGGTAACATCGTGGTTATTTCAGAGTAGCTTTTTCCAAGGGCATTGCTCGGTAACAGTGCTTTTTCTATAATGAAAGATAATCTATGTCCTTTTCTTTACCCCTGACAACGAGTATGCGAAATTTCATGATGATCGGTTGAGTAGTTAGGGCGTAAAAGCGTAACAAACAAACAGACAAACTACCGTTCGCATTCTTAATAGGATAAGTTGGGATTTAGACACTGCAATTCACCTCGTGTTCAGAACAACCATAAACTTGGCTTAAAATTGTACTTTAACATTTCATATTGACTAATTTAGTCGCCAGACATTAGTTGCTATATCATTATTATTATGTGTACATATGTTTTTTTAATTATTAAGATAGACGACGAAAAAGTCTAATCAAATATTTATCTCATCAAATATTTGTTGTAACTCTTTACAGATAATGATTCTAGAGTACTCAGTGGCACTATTGGCTTTCATTTTTATATCACCAATGTGGTAAACTACCATACCACATTTCTTATGGTAAATCGTTGCTTAAAGCCGGCTACACACGCAACAGACTACCAGAGAGGTTTACCTGTGCAGGTCTGTGACCGCGTGTCGTAGCCAGTGGTGTAGCTTGCCTTAGACGAGTCCTGTATCAAAATGTGTTGGGAGGGGGAGGCAAAGGATTAAAGATTGTAAGTCACATTTTAGGAATTACACACTTTCGGGGGCCCCGTATTATTGATACAGCTGATACGGCGGTAGCTACGTCCCTGGTCGTAGCATGTATGTGGTATGGTCCGTTATGCAAGCAAGGATGCAAGTGTATTGCCGTGTTCGATATCGAAGATTACAGAAGTATTGAGTAATTGTGATTTCAAAGAAGATATAGATGATTAAAGATTATATTGATAGTGACGTAAATGCTGTCTTGTCTCTCGATTGTCTAATTACTATAAGAGATAACATAGCATTATGATTTTATTACTCAATAGGGTCAGACAGTGGTATGACACCATTTCTTCTCCCTAGCCTTTATTATTCCCAAGTCACTAAGGATCGGCTTTTCTGGTCTAACCGGATTTGACTGGGTATCAGATTTTACACGGTGCGGCTGCCACCTGATCTCCGCAACCTGAAGGCTAACGATACCCTAAGGCTAGACCAGTGTCAGGATATATAGGGCACTGACTTCTCAGTAACGACTGCCATAGATGTTTATGGCAGCCGGGACCAACGGCTTAACGTGCTCTCCGAGGCACAGAGCAGGTGATAATTGTCAATCAATACGCACATAATTTCGAAAAGTCATATAACTTCCGAAAGTCAGTGGTGCGCGACGTGGTTTCGAACCCGAGACCCTCTGCATTGCAGTCTGTTGATCTCCCCACTGAGCTATCGCTGCTATCTCTACTAGACAGTGGTATGACACCATTTGGTTGATAATAAATCTATTATTATTTTTCCATGTCCTACTATTGGGCACAAGCCTCTTCTCAGTGTCAGATGAGTTAACCCATAGTCCACCACACTGTCCCAGTACGGGTTGGCAGACATCACATATCTTCGAGAAAATTCGAGAAATTACAGAGATCTTTCAAATAAGCAGGTTGCCTTACGATGGTTTTCTTCGCCGTTTAAGCAAGCGATAATTATTATTAACTAATACGCACATCTCTTAGAAAAGTCATAGGTGTTTTGAGATCAAACTCGAGACTTATGGCGGTCCAACGGTCTCCGACTAAGCTATCGCTGCTATTTATGTAATAGTAGACAATAAAAATATATAAATAGTATATTTACCAATAACATGTCGAAAGCTGTCACGCGATACAAAGGCTAACTGGCAGTTAAATTACAAAACAAAAGTAATTTGATGTAGCAAACAATGCCGGTTTACGAGTATTTCACATCATTATTTTAGCCTGTAAACTGTCAATTTGAATAATTGCCACATAATAGATAGGTACAGATGCACCATTCAATAAAACGCGTGATAATTGACGGTTTTGCCGCGGTGAGTGTTGTAGTTTTTAAATCGCACGCGGGTTTTTGATGTGTGATCTAGAAATCCGAGTATGTGTGCCCTATGTTTGACTCCAACAACACGGGCAAAAATTACTAAAGAGGTAGCAGATTTTATTTTGAAATTATATTGTTACAGTGCCCACATTCGGCTACCTTGATCAGAAATCGACGTGCGCAAGCATCAATGAGATCAATTACTTAAGAGAACTATAAACATAAAGTTACGCCACATTATAAAAACGTTGTTTACAGATACACATATACATACATTTGGATACTGTCTCAACGGGAAGAAATCATTTAAAATAATTGAAATTGGAGGTGGTAGTTAATGTAGGTAACACAATAAAACTGTGTTATTTATACAAGAATAATAAACATTAACAGAGCATAACTAATTAGAGTTCAGTTATTTTCAACTCATTCATGAATATTTTATAATATCGTACAATAGGCTCAACGTTGAATACCCATGAATGATAGTAAAAGTTTCACACTCATCAGATAAGAATAATTTCATGAGAATTTTGATGAACAAATCAAATATTTCTCGTTTGTATTTTCTCATGATACGGTACACAATGGGTGGAAAGTTACAGGCCATTACAAATGCGTTAGTGGGTGAAATTAGCATAAGTTAATGACTACACCCTATGAGGAGAATGTAGACAAATAAGATCATATGCCATGATAAGGTTTATCTTAGAATTTTATTATAGTCAGTGAAGGGCGTTGCCTACTACGCCAACGTCTGCGTTAGAGATCCTGCTGGACCTAACGCCGCTACACATTGTTGTGGAGTTAGAGGCGATGAAGGCGCTACATAGACTATCTAGTATCTATACATGGGCTGTGGAGCGTCAACATGCCAGTAACTCGACACACAAAACTGGAGATCTCGAAGGATCTTAAAGAGATTATGAGCATGGGATGTGACAAAATGCAACCAATGCACATATTCAAAAAGAATTTTAAAATAAAGGTCCCCACAAGGGACGAATGGAGACGAGGTCTACGATCCCCTGACAAGGGTTGTCTCATCTGGTACACCGATGGTTCCAAAATGGAAACAGGATCAGGCGCTGGTATTTATGCCAACGACTGCAAGGCGAACCAAAGCATGGGCAAATAAGCAACGGTCTTCCAGGCGGAAACCTATGCTATAATTGCCTGTGCGCAGGAGAATATTAACAACAATGTCACTGACAAGATTGTTTATATTCTCAGTGACAGTCAAGCTGCTCTTAAGGCTCTGAACTCCTGTAGGGTGGACTCAGCACTGGTCCTGAACTGTGTTAAAGCCCTTAACAAACTTGGCAGGAAAAACACAGTCAGGCTGGTGTGGGTTCCGGGGCATGCAGGGGTGCAGGGTAATGAGGAGGCTGATGTATTAGCCAAAAAGGGCTGGGAGCAACTATTTGTGGGCCCCGAGCCATTTGTAGGTCTCTCTGAGAGTACCGTCAAGGCAGCTTTGAATGCACATGGCAATGATAAACACAGGCTGGAGTGGATGGCCTTTGGGGGTCTGGAACACTCCAAGAAATTCATTGCAAACAGAGCCACGGGCTTTACCCGGAAGTTCTGCGGGTACAACAAGGGCCAAATACGCCTACTCATAGGAGCGTTTACTGGTCATTTTGGCACCAACGACTTCCTGTGCAGATTGAGATTGTCAAACAATTCGATCTGCAGAGCCTGTGGTGAACAGGACGAGTCCATATCACACCTACTGTGTGAATGTGACGCGTTGGCCGGACTAAGTATGGGTCTGATGGGATTGGCATATCCGAACCCTGAAGACTTCAGGCTTCTCCCTCTGAAGTGTACGCTGCGACTGATGCAGTATATTCATAGGGAGATAGCTCAGGGATAATCTTCGGGGCCGACACAAAAGATCCCACTGGGTCGAAGTGTCGCCGGTCTACAATGACTGGCCCCCGGATCAAGATAAGATAAGATAAGATAAGATAGTCAGTGAAACTCTAGAACATGACGTACTGAATAATTGTAGTGTCCGACCGAAACTAGTTTTTACTGCCGAAACCGAATCTGAATTTCGGCTTCGGTCTCCGTTTCGGCCGAAACCTAAACTTCCATATAAGGTCATGTTTACGTGAAAAAAATTGTCATCAAAAGCGAATTAATACTAACTTGTTTCGAAATAATCCTATAATCACTCGTAATTTCAAAACAAACTAACGCAAAGTTAGCGGCTCAAACACAAACAAGTTATGACGCGGCAAAATGACACTTTATCACTCGCAGCTCAGTGTACCGAACATTTCTGACCGCAGCGCGAAACGCGAATTCAATTTCCGTTTCGGCCATAGTTTTGGCTGGATGGCGGCCGAAACCGAAACTTGCTTTCTTGCCGAAACTGAAACCGAAAGTTCTGTCGGACACTACAGTGAATAACAAAATTCATTATTAGTATGTAATTTTAATACGAACAAACCTGACAACACAGATGATATGCTGATGCTCACAAAATTATAGTTAATGCTCAAAACGTCATAAATTTTAGAGAGTAACTTAAGTGATATGTAGTATGCTACTATTAGCATTGAGAACCACAGGACAGTGATTCCTAATTAATGGGTGCAAATAAGATACAGATAACAGCTGGATAAACATATCATCTCACTAATGGAGACCTGTACTGCTATTAATTAGGGGGCTTGATTGTGCCTGATACAATTTTAAGCCTTATTTTGACACTCAATTATTATGCATAGTATAAAGAAAACATTGTATTTGTTTATTTCACTTAGAATTAAAGAAAATAGTCTTGATTGAATTTTAAATTACTTTCTCCTATATCAAAAAAATTGTTTTAATAACAATATAAAGCAATTAGCTTATGTTATTGAACTTAATATAAGCAAAATATGTTAACTACAGAGAAATTCAATTTAAATAATATGTGAAAGTCATGCAAATGTTACAAGTATAATATTCTAAAGACCTTCATTGTTGACTGCATATATTCAATACCCATAGCACAAAGGGAAAGGAAGATCATTTTACCAACGTCCTTGTACGTTAAGGTATAATGTTATTGATACGAGAACAGGGCATAAAAAATGTTCTAAACAAAATGAAACTCGCTAACACAATGCACATGCAATAAATTCTGCTAAGAAGTATTTACATCACTATTTATGTGCAGTGATAATTATAGCAATGCATTCTTGTTAGATGAAACAATTAACTAAGAATATCTATCTAATTACAGTATCTCACCTTTTGCTCTTCTAAAAACTTAGTAGACAACTGGTAAGCTAGAGCTGAGAACATCACTAGGCACTCAGCACTGTCTCCGAGCCGAGGGAGACGAGGTAGAGAGCCTCAACACAAACATTATACACAAAAGTGCCAAGATGTTGCACGCAAATATACAGGAATGTTATCGTCTAACGCCTCACTGCAATTATCGTTTGCGACAACGGATAATTGCGAGGAAAATTCACGGAAAATCAATCACAAACCGAATAACCGAGTGAGTCACGAACGAAGTCTGGTACGACGCCTTATGGCACTTCATACAAACACATAACTGTACCGTACGCGACCCACGACACTAACGTAGTAGCCCGCCACCTAACCGGGTCGGGAAAAGTACGTTAACACGTGAGAACCGTAAGACAATGCGCGAGAAACTGTGGGAGATTGCGAGGCGTTGCCATTGTAGTAAACATTAAGCATCACGTCATTGACCCACACACAACTGCTGCTACACTTTCTGAACGACACTGTCTACATGTATTCTAGAACTTACCTGCACAAAAAAGACTCCGCCGGTTTATCCTTGGATTTATATTTCTGTGCAAATTGATTTCACTTATTTCGTCAATGGTCACTCACTTTACGGCGACTGTCAAAAAGGGTTGATGATCGGTGTCGATGTCGTAGGTGGCGACCTCTTTAGGGCAGTTCATAGTTATATGCGAAAATATTTCCTAATATATAGGGAAATTTAAATCTAAAATTGCACAGATTTTGGTAAAAATATGGCAATACGGATGTTATCGAAATGGATAACAACAGATAATTTTAAACAAATTTTACCAAACTGAAAATAAAGAGTGTGCATATATTTATCATAACGTTAAGGTAAGATCATTTTAATCCAATCTCATAGTAGTCCTCAATACTAATTTAATTAAGCAATGTTTGTTTCAAATTTTTTAAACATATACAATAAAAATATTTTATATGTAATAAATACAGTATAAATATAAATAAAATAAGCTTGCTCTTTAAATTACCCGAGATTGGGTACTTCTTAATTTTTATTTGGCAGTACTAGATTCATGTGACATTCTACTTATACGTTCAAAAATCATAATTCTGCAGCACGTTTTGCAACTGCTTGAAATTTACCAGATGTCATACAGACGCGTTTACGATATGTATCCTCTATGTACAAAATAAACTCACCAACTGTCAAAACATTCGTGTATAGTTAGTTGCGTATTTACCTACAAAACAAACATGAAGTTTTGTTAATTTTGGGCACAATTCTTTCATGTTAAAGATAAAATGATGTCAGGGGTTAAATTGGATGTCTTATGGTCACCGGTGCACCACGATAAGTTTATAATATGGGGGCCAGATATAACCTTATACGAAGTTTCTCGGATTAAAGAAATCGAGAAAAAAACAACTTGTACGTATTAATTTAATGTAATTATTTTATCAAATTAATCACTTCTACAAATAAATATGCCTTTCAATAAAATAGAAAGTATTTATCTATTAGCAGCAATTTTTCCATTTGTTATGTTCACTTTGATAGCAAGCCTGTATTATTATTATAATATGAACTTTGACAATACGATGGCATACATAAACTACTAAACATGATAACTAAAACATGATAGGAGTAATTCTATATATTTTACATATTAAATTACTAAGACTACATCTTTTGTTGTTGTAGTGACTATAGATAAAAGAAAATAATTATAATAATAGCTAAGAAAACAATATTAGATAAAATAACAATTTAATTATATATTATCCTACAAGTAATATAATGAAAACCTATATAATATGAATATTTTGTTGTTACTTTAAAACTTTTGTTATTTATCTTGCAAGATTTTAGAGAATTACTTTTAATAAACATTTTTTGATAAAAGTCTGTCATCTTATTTTGCATAGTCTCTTTTTAGATTGACAGGTTGGCACACTTCACACATCATTGAGAATGTTATGGAGAAATTTCAGTCATGGAGATTACTGCAAAATTATTTAGTAGTCACTTCAAAATATAACAGAGCGACTTGGCTGTTAAGCTTCTCTAAGAAGCACTCACTTGAGCAACTACTTTGACAACTGTTTATCAACAATTGTTTCATCACTTCCAGTCACCCCAATATCTTCAACCCGTGGAGCTACAGTCATTGCATCCCAGAGTGCTAGTGGTGTCCGCTGTGTTGACATAAGTGCAATCCCAGAGCAACCGGAGCCTTTGCTAGCATTGGGATACACCAGTGGCAAAGTAGCCTTGACCACATTAAAGCAGACCTATGATCCGCTTGGTCTTGTGGGCAGAGAGTTCAGTAAGTATTTATTAAAATGTATTTTAAAGAGATTATTGTAGTTACAGGACAATTTCTACTTGTTATCAAAGTACAGACAATTCTGTACATTGATATAAAAAAAAGATTTAATGCAATTTTGAGGCCACAATGGTAAACAAACTTGTATAAACATATGTCAGTGGCAACACTGTTGAAGGCAAAATAAATGATAATCATCATTTAGAGTCATTTTGCCATCAACAGTATCCAAGATTTAAAAAACATAAACAAATATTCTCTTTTAAGATAACTCATCTATTAAACTTTTAATAAAACCAGTCTGACTTACTGCACAAATATTTTTGTGGTAATTTCAATCTTTGTGTTCATCAATATTTCCTATAGAGATTTTATTATGTATGTCTTTGCAGCTTTATAAGCTAGACAATACTAGCAGTTTAACATAAAACCATGCAGGCAATTAAACAACACATTTAATGCTATGTGATCTTAATAACTACTCTTCTGCAGCTGCTCGTCATCCGCGAGTATGCAACTCGGTATCATGGAGTCACCAGGAGACAAACATGTTGGCTGTGGCCATGGAGAAGCACCGCAGTGACCACTGCATCTTGCTGTGGGATGTGTACAGAGGATCTGTCTTATGTGATGAGGCTAGAGGTGAAATATTTATTATAAGCATTATTATGTTACAATAGAGATAGCCTACAGCCATCTAAATTGTTGTTTGTTTGTCTTACCAAGCCAAGACAATAAGGTAGCCTGTCTTGTCTTCTAATATAGCTGGCGAGAGTGCATCTCCACCACCCGACCCTGCCAAACCGGTAGCAGAGATGGGCCTCTCAGAGACTGCACACTGCGTCACATGGGCCAACTTCTCACCCAGGACCCTCATAGCTTCTATGAACCTCAAGTACATCAAGATATTTGACCTCAGAGGTATGTGAAAATAGTAATATTTACGTTTTTGTATGTAAAGAAAACAAGTTGGTATCGTTTTAGGTACTGCTTATACAAATATGCATTCTATTGTTCAATTATTCACGGATTCATGTAAGCACCAGTAGTGCTTACTTACTTACGTAAATAAATGGAGGACACACTAAATTCATTGTCTTCAGCACAGTGTGAGCGCATGTTGCGACGTCCGAAAAGTAGTCTTCGGCGACTTTGGCAAGCATGCTATGGTAACTACGAACAAATGTAGAGGTACGTTTTTCGACAAGAGCGCCTCTATTAGCAGTATCATGAATTAATTGTGTTACTATATAGTTTTCTCAATAGATGGCGATATTACAAAATTTTGCTGCGGTAGCCATAGATTACAACGCGGTAGCGTCTACTTTAGTGTTGCAATGTTAAAGGCATATTTTGTTTTAGTCTACAACAATTTAAATCAATGAAGATGATAATTTGTATAAATAATATCTAAAATCTCAGCAATAATGACCTATAAAAGTACAATAGAGTTAAACAGGTAATGTCAATGCAGATTAAAATATTTAACTGAATAAGATTTAGTGCAAATATTGAGATCATCTAGTAACATTCTGGTTTTGACACGTCATGCTCGACGATTTCTAACAAGAAAATTTTCGATCGTTTGCTCAGTTATTTATTTTTGTTTTTCTGTGGTTTTTTGTGGTTTTCCTACAAGATAGTACGTTGAGATAAACTTAGTTCCTCCGGCCAGGTAGTGTTGAGTAGGACATTGAAATGAGTTTGTAAGAGCTGCCTCTTTTTTGTACTGAGCCAGTACAATGTCCCACTTCAAATGAGGCGAGGCGTCTTGTAGCACAGCGCTACATTTGTAGTTATTAGTATTTTGTCATCTAGTGTTGTGTTGCTGTGTTGATATGTACCTTACAAATTGGGGCGAGGCGTCTTGTAGCACAGCGCTACATTTGAAGTTATTAGTATTTTGTCATCTAGTGTTGTGTTGCTGTGTTGATATGTACCTTACAAAATGAGGCGAGGCATCTTGTAGCACAGCGGTACATTTGAAGTTATGAGTAATTTAGTAATTTAGTGTTGCTGTATTGTTAGGTATGTACCTTACAAAGTATGATTTACGTAGTACTAACCACAAAGTATAAGAAGCGATTGTAAGAGGACAATTGATAATATTTTCGTAACATTTAAAACAACTGTAATGATACTTGTTTGTGCAAAGCAACTAAAAGCACAGACCCTGACATTTTTATTATTTGATTAAATATTTTATTTTACTAAATAGACAATACCACAAGTTGATTATTGAGAAGGTAGGATTTATTAGAAAATAAAATACATATTCAATAAAAAATATATATTTGTGAGACTCCCAAGGCATAAAGTGACACCTATGCAAATGCATAACATGCATAAATTTAAATAATAAACAACAGTAACAAAACACTAATAATACAAATTAAATACTTTAAAACTATTAATATGTACTCAAACAAACTTGCACTCAAATTTCCATAAGTTCGTTCGTTTTCTAAGCATAAACAAAGTCAACGAAAGCGTTATATCGTTGTCTCACTCGGTGACGTATATAATTGGTGAATAAAAAGATGCAGAGGCATGTGACGCGTTCTCTCTCTCTCACTCTGTGCTCATGTCATATGCGACGAACGCGACATAAAATTTTAAGAAGTACATGAAGCATTTTTGAGCCCTCTTACATTAGGACGTCTTGTACGGGACAAATGTCATGCCTCTTGTAAGTCCTACTCAACACTACGGCCAGGCATCGGGAGTACCTAAAAACGCTAAAGACTTCTATTTTGTGGTGAATTTGATCAATTTTGTCATCATGACTTAAAGATCATGTTGTGTACCAGGATGTTTGGTGAAGGTTGGAGACGATAAACGGACTGTAATGATGCTGTTAAAGTCGTAGCGCATAATTATTATACGACTCACAAGAGTAAATAAAAAACACACATTATTTCTTGTTTATTTTTTTCATGTTTCCCTTAAAATCCCATTTTGTAACTTGATTAATATGCTGCCTATATTTGTATGGATACAAATATAGGCAGCATATAAATTACAATAAAATTCTAAAGGAATAATACAGGTGTCTATATACGTATATACATGTATGTATGTATAAGTTGCTTTGACGACTTCAGTTTAGTTCATGATACTGCTACTTGGCGGCAGCACTTATACAGACCTCTAGCGAGGCTCGAGTTACCTATCTATAACAGTATTGTAATCTATGTTGACAAGTCACCAATAAGCAAAGACGTTAAGAGGAAACTAAGGGCGAGAGAATTGAAAATAGGTTGGTATTTGTAAAATCTGTTGCTGTCGCGCGGTGCCCGAACAACCGAGCTATCAATGTGTGAGTGGGGCTGTCAATGTTTGCGTGACACGCCGCCCCCACGCCTCGTGCCCGCCTGCGCCCGCCACGCTCGCAGGCCGGCGTTACAGCTTGCAGTCGGCAAGTTGATATCGGCGTTTGAGGAGTGTTTGTTTCGTGTTATTGTATTACCTACCTGCTCTTTGTTTGACCCTCGCTATTGTTTACTGGACTTGTTTCTTTACTTCACTGTTTTGACTCGGCTTGTGTATTGGATTTTGAGATTTTCTCGTCAAAAGGAGATAAATCGTGAGTAATTTTTCAATTATATAATTCTTTGATTATTTATATATTATTCCCCCACGCAAAATGACACCTATTAATAAATATAAGGCACTTACTTGCAATTGCTTACCTACTTTTATTTTATTGAGATAAATATAAAGTCCAAATGTTGTAAACACGTGTCAAAATTCAATGAAATTAAATATATGACCTTATAACTAGGCCTTATAATATGACCTGACAGATATAACAAAACAAAGGAACGGTCTGTCTTATCTCCATGCTACTGTATCGCTATTATTGTGGAAAACTTAGAAAATATGTCGGTGAGAATCCTCAACTAGAGAGGCACTGGTTGTCTTATCTGTAATGTCGGTACACAATTATGCTACTGTCTCACTATAATGGCGGCAGACTTAGATATAATGTAGGTGAGAATACTCAACTAGTGAGAAACTAATGACGGAACACAATAAAGCTACTGTAGGTACCACTAAGTTCGTGCAGGGGCGATACGCGCGCACACGAACTTTTCTGCATAGTATCTAGTAAAGCACGTGATTGGCCTATCGTACCTACATATAGTCAGCTAAAAATATGGTCTACAGCTATCACCCTACGTTTCAAGTTTATTTACATATCGTAAAACTGATTTTCCCTTGCAATAATATTCTGACAGTTACTAAATTTAGATAACCTAATAAGTACACAATATTTTTGTTACAGATAAACCCTCACTTTGTCTACAATGAGTAAAAGAAAAGGGAATAAAAACGTTTATATTTATCCGCTAAACGAAAAAAACATCACTTTGCTATAAAGTGTCACATCCATTTCGCACCGCGTTCTATCTCCGATAGGTAATTTTTTAATTTGATGTAGCCATAGATGTAGATCGCTTGCTGAGTACCTATATATTTATTCACTCTTCACACCCATTTTGTCACGGTTTGCATAATAATAGGTGCTAGTCTACCTTACTATCTACGCTGGGGCCGATTTTTGGAATTATACTTCTTATGGCAAAATTATAAGTATACATTTTTTACAATGCGTCAGCCAAAAAGCGACACGATGAAGTTAGCTGATAACTGACTCTCAAGTTTCCGTTTCCATTTCAACTCAAAACTATATTCAAAGTGTTGTCTCAAATATTCATAATTGAAGTATAACTTCTTACGTGCGTACATTAACATAAGTACACACACACGTTTTTATTTTAATAAAATAATTAAATAATGCCGTTTCTTTTATTTTTACAGTGATGAAAATAAGGAAAACTCGGGCACTTCATCGCGAATTCGTGAAACTTTCAAAGAGAATCGGGAAGTATTTGAAGAAAATGCAAGCTCATGCTTGCATTTTCTTCAAATACTTCCCGATTCTCCAGATCAAAATCAGAAATTGTGGACTCTGAGAATGATCTCAGAGTCCACAATTTCTGATTTTGATCTTACAACTTGTGATGCTGATGATAACATGTGGTGAAGTCGTTCAGGATGAACAATTAGAAGGACACAGAACCGTAGATATGAAATATGTGTTTTCCGAGCTTTTATATATCAAGCATAAATGAAACTGACTGCACGTTTGCTGATTTAAAGTTCTTATATGATAATATTGTCTTCTGTTTACGCGAATGTTATTCATTGAAATTAAACTAATATATACGGATTTTATCGCGTTGTTCATTTAGCACCGTATTACAAAATTTTGAAAATATTACACTACTACTACTATAGAATTTTACTAATTTATAAGCTAATAAAAAATTTTATACGCGATAAAATCCGTATATAGTAGTTTAATTTCTTATATAATTATGATTTAATGGCAAATTTGAAAAAAATAGATTTTTGCAAATAAAAAGGATATTGTGTACAGTGAAGATCCAAAATTGAAACTATCTGTAAATGACGCTGTTGTAGAAGGAATAGTCTGTTCAAGAAATGGGTATGCACAATTAAACGAAATATGTAGTGTGTAGTAACGAAATATGCCAAATATGAGTAATCAAACATACACGAAGATTGAATAACGCCTGGCACCAAAAATTTAAGAATGTGCCCTAGACAAGATGATCGCAGCATGTCAAGAAGAAAAAAGGCTAGCTCTCTTGAATGGCTATGTAGACAAAGATGGTTGACATCTAATAGCAGTGGCTGCAGATAGCTCTTAGGCAAAACGGTCTTACAAAAAATGGATTTATCCCGGCGTCTGGTGCTGGGTGCATAGTTGGACTGCGGACCAAAACGGTGTTATTTCTTGGAGTTCGTAACTTCTACTGCTGTATATGTGCTAGAAGTGCAAAATTGGATATAGATGTCCCTGAACATAGGTACTTTATAAACTAATTTAACAGCGCAAATGCCATGGAAGCGGATATAATAGCAGAAGGGTTTGCAAAAAGTATGCATGGAGTAAAATATAATAAACTTATCGGAGATGGTGACTCTAGTATCACGGAAAAATTCCTATTGAAAAAGCCATATGGATCCGATTTCACTATAACTAAAACTGAGTGCAAGAACCATTTGCTCCACAACTTTTGTAACAAAATCAAAGTATTAGTGAAAATAACAAAGAACCACAAAGGTTTTGTACCAGTCGACCTAAGGGAAAAAGTTGAATCAAACGTATTGCGCACAAGGAAAGCAGTGGTTGGAGCTGTAAACTATAGAAAAAAACAAGACCTACTAACCTAACCTTAAAATGGACATTGAAAATGCTGATATCCATGTATTCCGAGACCACAAATTTTGCGCGTCTTATTATTGTAAGCCGGAAAAATATATTAATGACACAAATTTGGTACATCTCCAATATTGTGGAATATGGACAGATATTCAGCAGTACCTGTTAATGTTGTTATCAAATGCAGAAAGCCTTATTCTAGACATTACTAGTAGCACAGTGGAGCAATTAAATAATGTTTATGCGAAATTTATTGGTGGCAAAAGAGTGAACTACACTACAAGAGGTTCATACCAGGCACGGCATTTCGGTGCATTAACGTCGTGGACCAGTGAAAAGGTAACCCAAACAAGGCTTTAAAAAAAAATTCGCTATTGTTGCCCTGGCAAGTATACTAAACAATTTATAGAGAGGAGACGGCGCTCCAAAATAAATACAAAAAGGTGTCCAAAAAGAAAATTGCGTTCGGCGATGATGTACCAAACAAAAGAAGAAAAGTTAAATAAAATGCCAAACCAAATATGCCATCTGAGATATTTGAGCAAAAGAAAGATGAATTTATTTTTGCGTTAAATAACACCAAATTTGATGAGCTCGAGCAAGACACCGTAGGCCAGAGCGAGAACAAGTTGTGGGCAGTTGAAAGACGTAAACGCCTTACAGCATCCAACTTCGGTCGAATTTGTTAACTAGGAAAAACAACATCAACTCAATTTAAATGCACCCTTTGCCACAAATTATGGTCAAGAAAAAGAAAATGAAGCCGGGGATTACTGGTATCAAAGTGTGGATTATTCGTCGACAAACATAAAACGTTTTAGGCAGCAAGTCCTGATCTTGTTGAAGAAGATTCGATTGTGGAAGTTAAATGTCCTAAAAAAATTGTTGATTTAACACCTAAAGAAGGAATAGAACAAAAGAAAATAAACGTCTGCATATTTAAAACTGAAACGCGAGAATTAAAGAGAAATCATAATTATTACTACCAATTCCAAAGGCAATTACACGAAACGGGCCGAAATTTCTGCTATTTTATTTTGTGGAGCTCTAAAGCCTTACTTTACGCAAAAATTAAAAGAGAAAATGTATTTTGGCAGAAAATGGAACCGATATTAGAAACCTTTTACTTCGAGTGCCTTTTACAGTTGGTTTATCTCACGACGGCGAGTGAGCTATACATGTAGTTGTCATGTGTATAGACACGCGCTCTTGTATGCGTAGCTGCAGGTAGCGTTAGCAAGCTTACCGTTATTGAAAAATTATATGAAAAAAGTAGGTAGTTAAATTTGTGTTTCATTTAGTTAAATGAAAATATTTTTCGTGTTCAATATTTATTTACTTAGACATATAAATAAGTGTTAAATTAGATCGAATCAAGATCGGACTCTTCCACGTCAGTTGCATCGTCACTGTCATCTTGCAAATTTATGATAAATTCAAACTCGGTATCAAAGTGTATTTTCATCTTCCTTCTTAATCACACTTGCATGTATTGCGTCAGGTTTTGCTAGTTATAGTTTTAATACTTTCGTGAATAAGATTTTCTACATTCGTCATATTTTGAACAACGTTTCTTAAAGCAACACAGTTTTTAAGAATCCCCCATATGTTCTCTATAACATTTAGCTCAGGAGGCAGGTGCAGTATTTCAAAACCTTTACTTTTGATGTAGTTATCGATTTTGTAGGCTATAAAATTGCTTTTATAATAATAATAATAATTTTTTATTCAATAAATAAAAGTTTTACAAAATTATATACACATTACAGGCTACTTATTGTATAAAATTCACTTTGAAACTAAGTAAATAATAATAATCTAAAGGTAAAAATTTCAATTTAAATATTGTACATTGTATTACCTGTACTAGGTCAGAGACCTGTGTTTTAGGCTGTTTCTAATATTACATTTTTATTCTACTGTTAATAAAGTAAGGGTCTACTAAAATCATTTATACATGTACTGCAAACATGTATAGTGTTAACATGTTAACATGTTTATGTTCTTTTATGATATCATATAGCTCAACTTTGCGTAAATTTAAGTCGAACTAAATGCCCTTAGCAATGAGCCATTGCTGCATCTCAGATTTATTAGAGGGTGACGTTGGCAATTTTTCGGCGCGTGTATTATGATACGAAGCGTTATCTTATACTATCACAGAACGTTGTGGTAAATTTGGTAGGAACTTTTCATTTAACCATTTCACATAATTTTCAAAGCTCTTATTTGAATGGTAGTCTCCGGTTGCTGAATTAGCTTTGTAGACTAAACAAGCGTTATCAATAAAACCGGCATTGGTTCCAGCGTGTACTAAAATAAACCGAGGACCTGTACTTAATTTTTTTAAAACGGAGACTATTTTTTTCGGCCCAGGTGTTATTTCGAATATGTGTTGTCAAAACGTAACGTAACGTAAGGCCAACGTTGACCGTGGTATTCTGTTATTTTTTTATATATTTTAATCTCCACATCTGGATATCATGCCGTTCACCTAAAACTTTCTTTTGGTTTTACGCCAGTGACAGCCCAATTTTGTTAACAAAGATCGAAGCTTTTCTAGGCAATTATCGAATCCTAGTTTATCATGTAAGACTAATCTTAAGTTTGCCAATGTCGGAATTTGTTTATGCGCAATATGGAATTCTTGTATTGTACTCCGAACAACATTAGCCGTAAATCCATCAACATCTACCTTATTGTCTCCATTTCTCCGATTTTTCATCAGAGAATAAAATTTTGAAGATGACGTGCTAGGAACATCCTCTTCTTCTTTTAATATTCTCTGTACGGTTCGTACACTAACACCCGTCGCCTCTGCAGTGCGTTGTGTTATATTACGCAAATGGGACAAATCACAGTTTGATTCTTGAAGAAATATCGTGAATTTATATTTTAGCTTGAGAAAATGATATACATTTGCAATCATTTGACGACCTTAAAACAAGCAATTCATAAATTAGAAACACGTATTACATATTACAATTAAATATTTAAACTTTATTTATTTACCTCACTGTGAACAGCTTTTCTTCGTTTACTTTCCATGTTGACGGTACGCGACGTAAAATTTAGGCGTGAAACAATTAGCACTAGTAGCCTGAGCGACAGTTCAGGCGATACTGACCTTACGCACACAGAAACAATGTGCATGTGCATCTACACACACGACTAAGACCAACCCGCTGTTGTGAGATAAAACAACTGTACCAGAAGTAATTGGCGGTCGGATTGGCCGCGGAATAGTTATTTTTACACCAAACTTTAGATTTACCTACAATATTATTAATATTAGTGTGATTTTATTATATATATAATAAAAATTGTCAAGAGAAATTTTATTAGTTACTTATTACCTTCCAACAATCGAACAGCACAATAATC
The DNA here is from genome assembly GCA_963675205.1 of Catocala nupta. Lineage (NCBI taxonomy): Eukaryota > Metazoa > Arthropoda > Insecta > Lepidoptera > Erebidae > Catocala > Catocala nupta. The sequence continues at coordinate 27,038,430 of OY776082.1, forward strand.
TGCTAAATGCACTTCACGCAAAATATTCTAACTAGAAATATCGACATCGACGAACAACACTAGGATATCGATAAAATTATCGACTACGTGTCAAGTCAAAAAGAGTGTACGTATGAGTCCGCGAGTCTCCCCAACCTCAAGCCTCCCCCCACAGAGTGCGATAGAGACAACTGCAACTTGGACCGAAAATACCTATTAAAAGTACACAAAATCAACGTTTTGTAGTCTCCTGATTCCTTATCCAAAACTTGACCAATACTTCTTTCATAAAAAATTAGAGAAAGCCTTGGACCGTGATCCTATGTGTTCCTTTTTTATATAATCTAGTCAAATTTGTTTTCTGGATGTTTGAACACAGCTGAATATGTGGCCAATTTTTGAGGTTTTGAACGCTCATGTCTCTTTTAATAATTATTTATGATTAAAAGGAAAACATAGAGAAATGCCAATAGAGGCCACACATTTTTTGGAAAATATTATTGCTCTACAGGCATTATCCAGGGAGGAAACAACGGACTACGTTTGTATGGAAAAACGGCTCTTGTGTTTCCTCTTAAGGACTCGTTTTTACTGCTTCGATTTTATCACTTTGTAAACCTTGTAACAGACACGAAGGAAAATATATTTCTAGGAGGCTAGTGACGTCAAATGGTAGCCAACTTATTCTTTTGTCACAGACCTGTCGAACAAGGCAGTGAACACGACGACTACTCGATACTGCTACGGCGTGTGCGCCGAGCCCTGCGGCGGCTGGCAGCTCGCCTCGCGCGGTGACGGCGTGGCGTGCGTGTGGGATGTACGCGCGCTGCAACGGCCCTTGCTCACGCTGCAGCACCCCAAGCCGCTCACCCATCTGCAATGGTGCCCCACCAGGTATACCGTACCGCCCGTCACGTGATGCTGTCTAGCACGACCACTGCACGACGACGGCGTGGTGTGCATGTGGGACGTGCGCGCGCTGCAGCGGCCCCTGCTCACGCTGCAGTACCCCAAGCCGCTCACCTACCTGCATTGGTACCCCACCAGGTATACCGTACTGCTCGTCACGTGACACTGTCTAGCACGATCACTGCATAATCTCTTCTCATTCTATACATACATCCGTTTGAACTTGTGTACTGAGTTTTAAAGGTATCTTTACAGACGGAATCTGCTTCTATCGCTGCAGCGTGACTCCACCACGCTACGAGTACATGACATCCAGCAGGCGAGCGAGAACAAGATGAACGTACCGGATAATATGGTAAGGCTTATTTTATTTTTCTAGTGTACATTCTGCTATATTGTACTAGTAATATATATATAATACATAGTGTCATGTCTATATACTTGATCAGATAGGTACAGGCGAATTTATTAGCATTTCGGCATATATGTTTTAGGTACTACGTAATAGAGAGCAAGATTATTGTCGTCTTTCGGCAGACTCAGACAGCTCCAAAGACATATATTTGCGCTTATCTTTGCAATGGATCAGATTCCCGCATCGTGCAATGTGTTATTTTCTATGTTTGAAAGTTTTCCATAGCATCTTTTTAGTCTGCAAATGACTCTGATAGACAGTATGGGACCTAGAAACATACCTGGTGATACGTAGCACACCCTGCATAACCTCGAGACTTATACGAGCGTTATTCTATGATATTTGAATGTAAATGTATGTTGTTTAGACGACAGCCACCGCAGTAGAAGCAGAGCTCGAAGAGCAATACTCCCGGGGCCCTAGCGTGATAGAACGTGATGTGTCGCCATCGTCCACTGCGCCCATTGTCACCTTCAGCTGTCACCCTGTCCACGAGGCTCGTCTGCTTTGCGTGTGCGCCAATGGTAAGGACTCCATAGACAACAAACTATCCCATCGCTTTCATGAATAAAAAGTAAATTAAACAACTTTCCGGGACAATCATTGAAGATGTGTGGAGTCTGCCAAGTTGTGCTCGCAAGACAACGACTCCTTTTGTGCTGGATTATAACGATCTTAAAGATGTGTGAGTTTAGCCAACCGGCACTAGACCAGATTTTTTGTCCCTTCCTAGCAATACAACGTCTTATTTGCCAAACAAAAACAACTATGAAGATGTGTGGTGTGGCGGGTCTGTTAACCTGCATTAGACTAATTTAATTTTTATCCTCAATTAGTATAGTGTAGTACCCACAAACATATGTGCCAAAAAATTAAAACAACACCCGATCATATTCTAGTCTGGGTTGAAATACACTGGACCGCAAAGAAAAAGGGTCGGTTAGAATATCTTCAAAAGTACCTGACTTAGCTTTATGTAATAAAGACTAAATTAAAGAATATTTAATGCCACATAAAATAATATACAGAACCTTTTTATTTATTTTTGATAATTAATTGTATAAAAAACTGAAAATGTAAAATAATAGTCGTTTTTGAATTTAGTACCAAAAAATTCAAATTAATTGTTTCGCGATTGTTTTAGTTTTGCAATAAAAAAGTTATAAATATGATGTCACTGCCTTATAAATTTTATTATTCTGAAATCATCATGTCGTTAACCCCTAATGTACCAGGGTCCTGACAATGGGCACAGTCAGCGAAATACAGCGAGAAGTGTTGGTGTGACTCTTTCTACAGTTCAGCGCGTACTCCAGCGTTTCCATGAAACTGGATTCAATCTGCGGCGCGGGAGAATCGCTATATGGTGTCAACAATTTTGAGAAATCGCTTTCTTATGGCTGTTGAAGTAAAGAATCATTATTTACGAGCTGGAGGAAACAATCTGAGTACGGAAACATTAAGGCGGCGTCTAGCTGAAGCAAATTTAAAGCCGTTAAGACCTGCAAATGGCCCAAAACTAGAAAGACACCACAGAAACTCAAGGTTGAGTTATGACTGAGAACACGAGAATTGGACTCTGAATTACTGGTCAAGTTATGTTGACGAGTATAATAGTATATATATGACGAGTCTAGATTCTGTTTATACAAGCACGACGGGAGGAAAAAGTGTACAGAAGACTGGGAGAGCGCTATAACCAAGCCTGTATAGAAGGAAAAGTACCATGCGGCGGAGACTCTGTTCACCAGCTGAGCCCACACGGGCTGGGATTTCTTCCGAAAGCCGAACTTTAACTGCAGAAAGATATGTCACTGAAATTCAGAATGACTACGTTGGTCTATTTTTGGGCGTACAGTTCAGATAGTGTTTGTCTATTTTCATGAAGTCGGTCAGGTACTTTTGAAAATTTTCTAACCGACCCTTTTTCTTTGCGGTCCTGTGTGTTATTAGTCCTCGGTCGACAATTGAAAACCCGAGTGTTTCGCTAGGTGCTTTGGTGGATTATACGGTATGTGAGCGAGTGACGGTGGCGTGGGGTGGCGGAGGTACGCTGCTGTGGACTGGTGGGGGCGGAGCCCTGCGCATGATGCGAGACGACTTCTACGCCGCCATCAGGGACATCTCGTATGTCATGAAGAAGAGGGCACAGACTGACTATGGACTTAAAGTTAGTATACACAAGCAAGATTATGATGTCATTAAAGACCTTTATATAAAAGATCCCAATTCGGTAGTTATATGTTTGTTCTCTTGCAGCAAGATTTGTGGCAAAATGCAGATCTGGCAGACGATGACTCACTCAGTGGACTCTGGCATTTTCTGGCGCTCAGTAAATCTCTAGTCGAAGATGGTATGACTTTATTACTATACTTAATAAGCTATATGTCTCATAATATGAGTGCACAGATAGCGTCAATTGGCCGAGCTTTGTGAGCTATTCTTCAAACGGTGTTTAAAGCAAGCATTTCGATCACGATAGGCAGGATATTTTAGCCTTAACTTTTTGTGCCAGGATGTATCCGCAACAGTCCATGGAAGCATCCTGGAGTGCGTACAGTATTGCGGTCGGCGGACGACGGTGGATATCGTTCCGAGATCGTGCCCTCTCTTCTACCAGACTTACCCAACCGAAGGGTCACAATTTACAGGTATGTTGTAGGGCGGCTATGGCTGGGGCTGTGACAGCGCGTTGGCGGGAGTGGAGCGCGCAGAGGCGGAGGGCACGCCGTGTATATGTGTGAATGTTTGTGTGTAGGAGTGGCGAGCGCACACGCGCACTACGGCTGTGCGGCTGGGGCTGGGGCTGGGAGAACGTATTGGCGGGCGTGGAGCGCGCCGAGGCGGATGGCACGCCGTGTATATGTGTGAATGTTTGTGTGTAGGAGTGGCGAGCGCATACGCGCACTACGGCTGTGCGGCTGGGGCTGGGGCTGGGAGAACGTATTGGCGGGCGTGGAGCGCGCCGAGGCGGAGGGCACGCCGTGTATATGTGTGAATGTTTGTGTGTAGGAGTGGCGAGCGCACACGCGCACTACGGCTGTGCGGCTGGGGCTGGGGCTGGGAGAACGCGTTAGCGGGTGTGGAGCGCGCCGAGGCGGAGGGCACGCCGTGTATATGTGTGAATGTTTGTGTGTAGGAGTGGCGAGCGCACACGCGCACTACTGCTGTGCGGCTGGGGCTGGGGCTGGGAGAACGCGTTAGCGGGTGTGGAGCGCGCCGAGGCGGAGGGCACGCCGTGTATATGTGTGAATGTTTGTGTGTAGGAGTGGCGAGCGCACACGCGCACTACGGCTGTGCGGCTGGGGCTGGGGCTGGGAGAACGCGTTAGCGGGCGTGGAGCGCGCCGAGGCGGAGGGCACGCCGTGTATATGTGTGAATGTTTGTGTGTAGGAGTGGCGAGCGCACACGCGCACTACGGCTGTGCGGCTGGGGCTGGGGCTGGGAGAACGCGTTAGCGGGCGTGGAGCGCGCCGAGGCGGAGGGCACGCCGTGTATATGTGTGAATGTTTGTGTGTAGAAGTAGCGAGTGCACACGCGCACTACTGCTGTGCGGCTGGGGCTGGGGCTGGGAGAACGTATTGGCGGGCGTGGAGCGCGCCGAGGCGGAGGGCACGCCGTGTATATGTGTGAATGTTTGTGTGTAGGAGTGGCGAGCGCACACGCGCACTACGGCTGTGCGGCTGGGGCTGGGGCTGGGAGAACGCGTTAGCGGGTGTGGAGCGCGCCGAGGCGGAGGGCACGCCGTGTATATGTGTGAATGTATGTGTGTAGGAGTGGCGAGCGCACACGCGCACTACTGCTGTGCGGCTGGGGCTGGGGCTGGGAGAACGCGTTAGCGGGTGTGGAGCGCGCCGAGGTGGAGGGCACGCCGTGTATATGTGTGAATGTTTGTGTGTAGGAGTGGCGAGCGCACACGCGCACTACGGCTGTGCGGCTGGGGCTGGGGCTGGGAGAACGCGTTAGCGGGCGTGGAGCGCGCCGAGGCGGAGGGCACGCCGTGTATATGTGTGAATGTTTGTGTGTAGAAGTAGCGAGTGCACACGCGCACTACTGCTGTGCGGCTGGGGCTGGGAGAACGTATTGGCGGGCGTGGAGCCCGCCGAGGCGGAGGGCACGCCGTGTATATGTGTGAATGTTTGTGTGTAGGAGTGGTGAGCGCACGCGCGCACTACAGCTGTGCGGCTGGGGCTGGGGCTGGGAGAACGCATTGGCGGGCGTGGAGCGCGCCGAAGCGGAGGGCACGCCTTGCCGTGCGGCGGCGCTGGCCGCCTTCCAGCTGCGCGTGCGCGCCGCGCTCGACGTGCTGGCGCGCGCAAGGGAGCCTGCATTGCGCGTCGCTGCGCTCGCACTTGCTGGGTTTGTATATTTCTATCATCTAGCGTCTTAAATAACGTATGGTACAATAGATCCCTTGTAAATACTTTAAGATACCTGCGTTTTATTTGAATTACTATAATGACAAGCTTTTTCATTTTTGTATTATTGTTCATATTAATATTAATAACGAACTACAACAAAACTACTTTTATTAAGGCTTTTGACTTAATAACTCATGATTTCTCTTATAAAAAACATCCAAATAAATATTCATAGATTATAGTTGTGTTGGTATATTATATTAGTTCTTCCGAAACAATTCGCAAATAAATCGTCTGGGATTCTAAACCACAAAGATAAATTTATACCATAAGGGGTCCCTCAAGGCTTTGCTATGGTGCCTTTATTACTATTTATAAGAGACTTGACAAACCTCATAAAATAAAACATACTTTGGATTAAACTGATTTTCTGGAGATGTGTCGTTACTGATTCTCAAGATTTTCAAAGTTGCGGATTAAACCACCAAACCAAGAATCGATTATAGAGAGAGTGAATAAAAAAATTGCCTTGGTTAATGTTATTAGCACCAACAGTCCTACGCTTCTAAAACAAACTGTCTGTTGTCAAGATGACGTATTTTACTATCCATTCTTTTACAATTTCAAAAGTGACTTATGACATGTAAATTGCTTCTATTCGACTCTTAAGCACATGATAAAGCAGTAACAAATCATTTAAAACCCGAAACATATGTTTCCATTGCAGGCTGAGCGACGAGCGTCTATGGCGTGAAGCGCACGCGCACGCACATGCGGCGCTGCCGGATCCATACCTACGCGCGTTGTTACGTTTCCTGGCAGCGTCTGCGCCTGCGCATCCCACACATCACCAACCACCTGCGCATTACCCAGATCTATCCGCTGTACTAGTGAGTACAAATATATATTATACACTGTCATTTTGTTTACATCGAGAGTATTGATATTGTTTTAAGTTGAAGATATAAATTGTGTCACTTCTGAAAACGGACATTCTCTTAGGGATGCTACAGAACTGATTAAGTAAGTAAGAGCTCAGTGTAGCGCATTTCATAATGCAATAAATTTGTTCAATGAGTAACGTGCATTTCTGCCTCAGCCAAGTACATTTCCGAATCCTGACGGTTGATCGCGTATTATGCAACTAAATTGCTTACTATTGTAGCTAACGCTAGCGTGTCTTATAAACAACATGAAATTTTGTCGAACGAAACTTGTTAAAAGATAAATAAATAGTTAAATAGTAATATGAGATAAATAGATAGTTAAATACTTGTATAATTTAAATAGCTTAAATTGAGCAACTAGTAAAAGTGTTTAACAATAGCAGTTTAAAGTTTCAAAATTATGTAATAATAGTGTTTTATAATAAATAACGCGTTAAAATTCGTTTAAAGTTTATTTAATTTCAATAGATAAGTGTTTTAAAAAATTGTTATGCATTATTAGACAAAGAGCAAAAAATATTGCCTATTTATTTATTTTGAAAGCTTGCAGACTAATATACATACCTATATAAGACAAAATGTGCAGTAACAATTGTTATTTACAAGCTTCCACAAATATGACATTTGCTGTACGTAACATAATAAAGACAGTAGGTATTTTAGATTCGGACAAAAAATACATGTTCTATAAACATTGTTAATCGGTTCTATTTGTGCTTCTATTACTACCAAAGAACTCTCTGCTCAGTATGCGTCATAGGGTCCTAATTTGAGAATGAAACATATCAATCTCTAAATGTTGGGAGATACTCTTAAAACTAGCACGCTTCGGGAAAAGAAAGTGTTCCGTCTGTAATTGACTGTTGTATGTCCTATATCCAGTAACGGACGCTGTCTCAATCAAGTATGAGGAATACTGAAACCTATCTTGGATAGCAGTTGCGGTGAATCAATAATACCGTTGGCGATATTCATAATAAATGTGATGTCATTTATTTGTCGGCGCAGTTCTAATGTCAAGACGTGATATCTCTTACACCTATGTATGTAACTATTTGATTGTTGCCTAGATTTAAAGTCCAAATGACGCAAAAACTTCTTCTGGACTGATTCGATCTGAGACTTGTATGTGTCATATTGGGGGTTCCAGACCTGTGACGCGTATTCTAAATGACTTCGAACGTAACTGCAATATAATACTTTTATTGGCTTTAGACTACTAAAATCTGCTGTTGATCTTATAAAAAAGCCCAAGGATTTATTAGCTTTTTCTTTTATTTTACTTATGTGATTGATGTCTCGGATGCTACTGACCTTGGCAACCCTTTGATTATTTATAGTATAACGGTAGTCAATGGACTGAGGTCTGTGCGTGTAGGTCACATGAAAACATTTGGACACGTTCAACGGTAACCTATTTACGTCGCAATATTGTTCGAATCTATTTATATCATTTTGCAATAATTTGAAGTCATCAAGCGTGCGCACTGTTTTAAGGATTTTCAAATCATCTGCATATAATATGACTTTTGAATTAACAAAATAGGTTTTTGTATCTGCTATAAATAAAAATAAAAGGAGGCCAAGAATTGATCCCTGCGGAATGCCAGATGGAATAAAAATCCAATCTCATACGAATCCTTGTAAACCTACAGCTTGCGATCTATTTTCTAAATATGAGGCAAATCATCGGTATAAGTCGCTATGTATGCCAGCCCTAAATAAGTTTGTTAGTAGGATTTGGTTGTCTATTCGGTCAAAACATTTATTATAGTCAGTGTAAATAACATCTAACTGACATACTGTTCCATCCCTTCAGTAATCATTTCGGTGTAGGAAATGAGGTTACTAGTCGTTGAACGTCCGGTAAGAAATCGGTGCTGTTCATCACCAAAGTATCGCAGTAATGCCGAATGTACTGCTATTTGTACAAGTCGTTCGAGCACTTATTATCCAAGAATAAATATCATTTGGAGATCGGTCGATAATTTTGTACTTTAGATTTGTCACCTTTTTTGTAGCTGATTTCCATATCATGGGTACAGGGACGTGCACAAAGATTTCTGGTAGGGTATGCACGCCCTACCCGAAACCTCTGCGAGGGCACTACATTTCATTTATAAATGTTTTTGTGTGTATATATATTTGTATATTATATTGTAGTATTTAATAAATAGATTTCGATTATATAGATTTACATAAGCCAGCGGACTAGGGTATGCAGTGCTTATTTGCTTGTATGAAGCGCACGCGCCTGCATGGGTATAAAGCCCTCTTGCAATGAGCGCTTGAAGAGAATGCTTATAGGTTGGACAAGGTTTTTAGCGCAGCTCACAATAAAGATTGGTGGTATTAGGTAAGGGCCCCCTGATTTAGAAAGATCAAGTGTCTGGAACAGTTTTAATAGTCTTTCATTACACATGTCAACATTGCATATACTTGCAGTGCCCATAGAAGGTATATCGACGTTAGAAAGGTCAAGATCGGATGAATTAAAATATTGAAATGTAGTCTGAAAATATGAAGCATATACATTACATATACTTTCCCCACTGTCAGCAATAATATCATTTAATTTTAATATATTAGGATAATTACTATTTCCCTTTTTATATTTTTGTATGTCCAAATATACTTAGGATTTTCTACTATTGATGACTCAACTTTGTCAATATATGTACGATAACACGTCTTTTCTACTTCAGATACTCTCTTACGTAATAAACAGAAGGCATAATAATCCGATAAGTTTCGACATGTCTTATATTTGCGATGATATTTATATTTTCTTTTATAATTTTGATTTTCTACTAAACTTTTTCGTAATGTATTGATCTCGAAGTTCATACAATTTATTATAAAAGAGATTTATAGCAACTTGCAGAGACTACGCAGACAAGAACTCATCCCAGTTCATATTATCCAATGTCAAACTAATAACAGAGCAGTCGCCTTTAAAAAATTGGTATTTAATGTCACCTTTGTGCTCCAATTTAGGTATTTCTATAAAGTCTTTACTACGCTTGGCTTATGGTGAGAATCAATGAAAAAACCATCGGATCGTGACATTCGCTAATTATTAAGGACTCATTTGAAAAAAACGAAGTCGAGCAATTTGTTGTTTATGTTTCGTACGTTATTAAACTGCGATAAATTACATATATTTGTACCATTATCTTAGTTACTCCAATCTACGTCACCACCGAAATTGAAATCGCCGAGTATAAGGTATTTGTCTAATGGATAGGCAACGACTAATGTATTTAATTTAGTGGTATAATTCTGTAGCTGTTCAACGCAAGAATAGCCAGTGTTCTCTCTACTAAGGTAAAGGACACATATGTTTATATTATATATAACGGAAGGTTTATTACTTTTTATCGTCAGGGTAACCCAAAGGTCCTCAGCCGAACTCTGCCAGTCACTTCTCCCAAAAGCGATTAATTATTTAGGTACTGCTATTAGCATCTCACCACCACGGTTCTGTGCCGTGCGAATATAATCACGATCCCGCCGCCAAACAGTATACCTAGAATCGAATAGCTCGCCACTTAAAATACTATCGCCAACCAAGTCTCAGTAAATACTAAAATGTCATAAGAATTAAGAGATATATTTCGGAATAAAGCATTAGTTTTCGTACGTAAACCACGTCCGTTTTAGTAGTATATACTAAGTAAGGGAATAATTGGATATTATAGCTATAATCCTATCGACGTGATAATAATATGTGCCACATAAGTAACTCTGAAGCAGCACTACAATCTTAGTTAATAATTGTATTGTTACACCCAGTGCTACCTCTCGGCATTGTATGGAAGACTCGGCAGTTCCGTCTAATAATTTATTACAGCGCCATCTATTGAATACTAACAGAACTACGTAGATTCGTCTGTACGAGTAAAGTAGAGAGAACGCTGGCTCAATCTCGAATCTTCGTATTGTTACATAACGGGTATGGTATGACGTTTCTAGAAAACTCCGGAAACGCTTTAACCGCGTATAGAAGGAGAAGGCCAGTGCTCGCCGAGTCAGTTTACAATCGTAAGCGGTCAAGTAGTCATCGAAGCGGACGGAAGCGAAAATACTACGGAGTTTGAAGCACCGTATCAGGAAAATTGTTGTATAGTGTTTATTCTGTTTTAAATTTAATTATGTGCTAGAATAAAACGTTTTAGTCGGTAATATTGTTTTACATTCTTATCCCTCGAACCCAGCACGTAACAGTATAAAATACTTCAACAAGCAAAGCAACACTAGATATGTACTATGAGTATCTCGACAGCTGTGATACACGATTTGCTGTTTTTATAGTTACTTTGCAGTAAGTAATATTTCAAACACATAAGATTAATATTGATTTAAAGCGCAGATTAAGCGTAAACACTAAGATCCCTAGGTTGCAACTGATATAATGAAGTTCAAAAACACTATACTAAAACTATTACATAATGTTATAAAAAAAGCAGTTACAGAACAATAAATACGGGTAATTAATAGACATATAACAATCTTATTAATCAAAGCAAAGCAGGTAGATTAGGTTAGGTTAGGTTAGTCCGTTATTTGCGCCGCCCGATATTGAGGAGGGCGGTGCCGATGCCGGGGCGCCAGAGGTAACAATGGCGGAGCTCGGCGCGGCAATGGTTCGGCTCCGGGGCAAAAACACCGCCCCGGGGCCGGACGGAATTCCTGGCCGCGCCTGGGTTTTGGCCTACGACGCCCTAGGGGACCGGCTCCTCAGGCTGTTTAGCGCCTGTTTGGAGTCGGGACGGTTCCCTGCCATGTGGAAGACGGGTAAGCTGGTCCTCCTGAGAAAGGAGGGCCGCCCCGCGGACTCTCCCTCCGCGTACCGCCCCATAGTGCTGTTGGATGAGGTGGGCAAGCTCTTTGAGCGTGTAGTGGTTGCCCGCCTCACCAGGCACCTGGTGCGGGTGGGCCCCGACTTGTCCGAACGGCAGTTCGGATTCCGAGAGGGCCGATCGACGATTGACGCGATCAGTCGCGTCAAGGCCCTCTCGGATGAGGCGGTCGCCTCGCGCGGGGTGGTGTTGGCGGTGTCCTTGGACATCGCCAACGCGTTCAACACCCTGCCGTGGGCGACTATTAGGGAGGCGCTCCGATTTCATGGAGTGCCTCCCTACCTGCGCCGAATAGTCGGGGACTACCTGCACCAGAGAAGCGTATTCTGTGTGGGGCGGAACGGAGAGACGTTCCGGAGGGAGGTGTCGTGCGGTGTACCGCAGGGTTCCGTTCTTGGACCGATCCTGTGGAACATCGGCTACGACTGGGTTCTGCGGGGCGCCCTGCCCCCGGGCGTCGGCGTAACTTGTTACGCCGACGACACGCTGGTCACGGCCCGGGGAGAGGATTACGGGGCAGCTGCCCGTCTTGCCACGGCAGGGGTGGCCCTGGTCGTCGGTAGAATTAGGATGTTGGGACTGGAGGTGGCGCTGGAAAAATCCGAGGCCCTGTTATTTCATGGGCCTCGGCGGGCGCCGCCACCAGATGCCCACATCATAGTTGGAGGGGTCCGCATCGGGGTGGAGCCGAGTATGAAATACTTGGGGCTCCACCTCGACGGCCGCTGGAACTTTCGCGTCCATTTTAGCCGCCTGGCCCCCCGGTTGATGTCGGCGGCGGGAGCGCTTAGCTCTCTGCTGCCGAATATCGGGGGGCCGAGTGTCGTCTGCCGCCGCCTCTATTTGGGGGTGGTGCGGTCGATGGCCCTCTACGGGTCGCCCATTTGGGCCGGCGCCCTCGATCGCCGAAACATCGCCCTCCTGAGGAAACCTCAGAGGGCGATGGCGATCAGGGTGTCGCGGGCGTACCGCACCGTCTCCTTTGAGGCGGCGTGCGTCCTGGCGGCATCGCCGCCCTGGGATTTGGAGGCGGAGGTCCAAGCGTCGGTGTATCACTGGCGCGCGGACCTCCGGCTCCATGGTGAGGTACCAACTCACGGGGCGGTGGAGACGCGAAGGTCCCAGGCTCGACTGGTCCTCGAGGCCAAGTGGGGGGAAAGGCTGGCCCAGCCCCGCTACGGGGTGAGGACAGTCGAGGCTGTCCGTCCGGTGCTAAGGCAATGGACGGACAGACGGCGCGGACCGCTCACCTACCGGCTTACTCAGGTGCTCTCCGGACACGGCTGTTTCGGAGAGTACCTGTGCAAGATAGCCGGTAGGGAGCCGACAACCAGGTGTCACCACTGCGAGGAGTGCGACCGGGACACGGCGCAGCACACGCTGGAGGAGTGTTCGGCGTGGGCCGAGGAGCGCTGTGCCCTGGTCGCCGTGATTGGCCCCGACCTCTCGTTGCCGACCGTCGTATCCATGATGGTCGGCGACGACAGGTGCTGGGGTGCAATGAGGTCCTTCTGCGAGGCTGTCATCTCGCAGAAGGAGGCGGCGGAGCGGGGGCGTGAGGAAGATCCTTACGCCCCGGACATCCGCCGCCGGAGGAGGGGGCGCAGGAGACGCGCTTATGTCGCTCTCCTGCCCCCCACCTAAGGGTTCTGGGTGGCAAGGCCTCAGGGGACCCTGCCACCCGTGAGTAAGAACCCATAGAGGGCGCGCGCGGTGTTCCCGCGCGCCTTCTAACGTCGAAAGGGGAGAGCGGTGAAATTGCTCTCCCCCGGGGACGAGAGGAGGTCGGGTCCTATTGACCCGGCCGGCACCCACACGGGGGGGCCTGCTATGGATGAATCTTTTTAGACTCCCAACAGGCCCCCCCCATTGGGTGAGAGAGGGAACACCCCAGGTTTTTTTAGTGGGTATACCAGCAGTAGGCTGGTGAGTCCCACACGCCCCGCCGGTGCCGTCCCCTAGCCGGCGGGTAGTGCATCAAGCATTTTTTCCTGGGTAACAAAAAAAAAAAAAAAAAAAGGTTAGTCCGTTATTTTATGTGTATTTTTGAGTATTTCACCCAGACATAGCGAAAATCCTTTTCCATACCTGTTTTCTTGATTTTGGATAATAACGTTTTATTTTGTATGGTCAAGTGATCATTGACGTAATCCGGTGGTTTTCCTGCAAGTCTATTTGTCCTGAGGTCAGTGGCGACGTTTTTGAGGCCAAGCGGGCGGCGACTATAAAATCCTCTTCAACGTAACGGTTGCAAAAACATATCACGACTGGTTTCAAACGCTCCTTTCCCCGGGTAGGAACTCTTTGACACTGGGTAATCTATCTTTCTGCCGATTTTGCTTACAATTTTAAATAGGTTCTCGTGATTATTTTGGGGTAGACCTTTAATTTCCACGTTGATAATTCTAGCCCATTGTTCTTTTGCGTTGGATTCTTTCTCTAACTGTTCTGAACGGGATTGTATGAGATTTATTTGGTCTTGTGCCTTCTCCACTTGAACAAGCCGGACTTCTATGTCTTTCATTTTGCTGTTGAAGGCCTTAAGTTCCCTATTGTTTTCATTTAGTGACTGTTTAATGTTGGCAAATTCTTTTCGAAGTTCAACTATCTCATCCTTCAGAAATTCCAATGGAGCAAGCTTATCAGAGAGAGCTTTTATCTCCCGGAGAATAACAGAATCTGATTCAGGCCTCGGGGATGTAGGCGGCTGGGCACAGCTGGCCAGCTTGCATTTACTGCAGCGCCAGATTTCGCGCTTCTTTTCACCCAGCTTCCGGTATCCATTCTCCGTAATGCCCCCACAGTGGAAATGTAGATCTCGTTTGCACACGGAGCAATAGGCTTCATCAGTTAGTAAGTCTTCACAGATACCACATTTCTTTGTATCCACTATGTCGATTGTTATATTGGTATATGTACAAGTACAAGGTTGAGAAACACTGGTTATACAAATCAAGGTAGTCGCAGTAGGTACTGAATGACATTGCGACCGTCCAGAACTAGGCCAACGGCGAGACTGTTAGATGCGCCTATAGTCGACTACGCATTTGGCCATATAGCGTCTCCATTTTGCTAACCGCATTTTTATAAAAGAAAGGACCGCTGTACCATCCAGTACCCGAGAGCACATTTCGGGAACAGATATAAACAGGCTTTGACCCAAACCTAAGTATTCGGTTCAGGTTGTAGCGACTTTCCTCGTACCCAGGCGACACAACCTATTTTCCAGATAAGAATACCGGAGCACTATAGCCACTGAAGACTCGCAATTTACAGAGTCGCTAACGATTATAGGTAAGGGAACGTACTCATACTACGTGACTCATATTTTACAATTTTCACCGCCCGCCTTCCCCACGGTCACGCGTAGTATATGCGAAGACCCTTATAGTTTTCACGTAGTAATTCATAAATATAGTATTAAATAATTTTTTGCAAACAGTAAGTCAAAAAATCAATCAAGTCGTTCATATTTGTAGCCAATTTAAATAAGTTCTATTTAATAAAATTTTAAAATATTAAAAGCCACGGGTTTACTCCTGAACAGGTTCACGTAGATTGGGTACGTTCTCTAACGTGGTATTAGGCCTGTTATAATTATTATGTTTGCTATAGGATGAGACGGGGATGCGTCTGGAAGACCGCGTGGCGTTCGCGTGCATCTTCCTATCGGATGCGAAGCTGCACGAATACATCCGACAGACATGTGACGCGCTCATCGAACAAGGAGACCTTTCTGGCATCTTACTCACTGGTATATATATTTTATATAAACTTTATACACCTGCTAAGTCGTTCGTATAGGCGTTCGTGGCGCAGCGGTGGTGAATCTATTCTTGCGTCGGGCATTGTAAGCGGCATTTTATGTCATGAAATAACCAGTTAAACGACGTGTTTATAATTACTGTAGACGGTAAATCGCTCGCCTCCTATTATGTTATGCAATAGTTGGCGAAATGTATGTAGGAGTAATAATTCGGGTTCGGGCATAAAGACGCATATGTAGGTATGCGTATATCTGTTTCGCTAGAACAAAACGTCTAACGTTATTATTCATAAGGTTATTAGGTTTCCCTTTCTAGTCTAACAAATAAGCCGTTGCGATAACTAATCGATATTGTGTGCGAATATTTTCGACTTATTTAAAACATTTTACTGGGTTAATATCGGATCGTCGATGCCATACTTCTCATTTGAAAACATAGTCAAACGTTCAAACCGAATTCGCGACACACGTGAACCAAAGTGATAATCATTTTCTAATATTAGACCCGATGTTAGATAATTACAATCTGGAAAGGAAGGAGAAAAGACAGGACCTGAGGACAAGACCTGAGGCACGACTGCAAAGAAAAAGATCGGCTGTTCCAAAAGTCATGTAGGATTTAAGCCGCAGTGTGAACGTGTTGTCTGTGTCCAGGAGCGAGTCCTGAAGGTATCTCGCTGCTGCAGCGCTGGGTGGAGAACACCGGCGACGTGCAGTCTGTAGCGCTGGTGGCGGCGCGATGCTTCACCGCCGATCTGCTCAAGGACCAGCGAGCACTCAACTGGCTAGACAGGTAAATAATTTAGATACTCAAACCCAAGATGACGAAAAACACTGCTAGACTTCATGATACTTTGAGCTCATTATGCGTAAATAAGATCACCAATGGTTAAATTATATTCAGGTATTTGGAAATAACTACACTTCAAGACATTGTGACTACCTCCAACTTGGTCTACCCGTGACCATGGCTGCTGAAAAGTAACCGAATCGTACCCAAAAGTATAAAACTGAATAGTTCAGTAATTTAATAGCTTAAATAGTAGTAAAATTAAACAGTAGCATTTTCAAGATTATATGCAAGTAATGTTTTTAAAATAAACACACGATAAAATCAGTTTAAAATTATTTAATTTCAATTTGTTATATTATATTGAAATTAAATTTTCAATATGTTATATATTGAAATTAAATCATTTTATTATTAAAGACTTACCAAAGTCTATTGGTTAATAACTTTCTAAACTTTCTTTAAACTTCCTTTATTTTCATCCATTTAGTTTAGTTCGGCTTAATTTTATTTTTATTGAATTATTCATGTCTCTTTTTTTGTCTATCTTTTGCTATTTGATTGCCTCTAGTCCGAAGTTAATATCGAGAGTTCTAAGCCCAGGTCGGATACTGCAATCGCAGTTAGACATGCTCGGCACAAATAGGTAATAATAGACATCGATAGTGAATTATGGTCGACTAAAAGAGTTTTTAGTTATCTGTCAAAAAGAACCCAGGTAAAGATTACAACATTTATAATGAAAGAAGTAAAATAAATTGATTCCAAAAAGTTGGAATTTATCTAATATTTCAATTTCTTCTGGCGAATTGGCAACCTATAACGTAAGCAAGACAATGAAATAAGATATTATTATTGTTTTATTTTTATCCCTATATAAAAATGCAATGCTGTTAAATATCTGAAAAACAGATGATAAATTTCAGCATTGGCAGTACAGGGTAGCGTGGCCGAGCGGTCTAAGGCGCTGGTTTAAGGCACCAGTCTCTTCGGAGGCGTGGGTTCGAATCCCACCGCTGCCAGATATTCTTTTTACAAATTTATTTTTATTTAGAATCATTTTATATACTTACTTTATTTATTTAAATTAAGCTTACTATGTGATATATTCATAATAATATTTTTTTAAATTTCATCTTCTAATTTAATTCTCTATAACACGGTTTTAATAATATTGTCTTATGTTTACGCGAATGTTATACATTGAAATTAAACACTTTATACGAATTTTATCGCGTTGTTTATTTTACTTTAAACACTGTTATTACATAATTTTGAAAACTCTAACTATATTATAAAACTCTAACTATACTACTATTATTGAACTTTACTACTATTTCAGCTTTATATTTTCTAATTAAAACTATTTATATTTAAGTTTACACTTTGCCCTGACGTTTCGGTTGCTTTACAGCAGCCATGTTCACGGGGAGACTAAGGTGGTGTTTGTCACAACGTTCTGAAGTGTAGCTAGTTATTTTAATAGTTATACGTAATTAACCCTACAATTATACTATGTAAAAATGCTTTGATGTCAGTAAAAAATCATCTCTCTAATTAGTTACAAAGTAACACTTATTGATATCAAAGAATAAAGTTTGCTGAAGTTACATTTAGGTTAGTTGCAAGGTTCAGGCAAGGGAATTATATCATGAGAAGATACCCACAAGAAACCTACAGGTTTCTTGTAGAAGAATATAAGAAAATCAATTTTTTCTTATATTCTTCTCTTTTTCTTTCCGCCATTGGATTTCAATTTCTTAACCACATCTCGTATGATATTGCAAAGTGTTGGTTTACATAATATATTACTAAATATAACTAAAATACTAACTTCAATATGTATAGTAGACATTAGACAATAGCAATTGACAGTATGAAAAATATTGGTAGATTTGAATGTACATGCTAGTTTACGGCCTAAACATTTAAAAATGAATTGTATTAGTCAATATAATATATACTTATTTATATTTTTGAACCGTTGGTCACGTGACAATGAACGCCAATCAGAGCGCGTGACGTCATAGTTTGGAATATACAACAAATTCAATGTAAATTACGCCTCTTTAGTAATTTTCCTTACGTCTATACATGTGTGATAAATGTGATAATTTGTTATCTATGCATATATCATAAAGCTATATAATTTGTGTGTTAACACGTGTAAATCTTAAGAAATATCCGGCCTAATATTTTCAATTATATAATTATTTATAATCCGCTTAAGGAAGAAATTTATACATTAAAAAATATATATATTATCATGGCCAAAACCGCAATGCCCAGCTAGTGTTGTATAAAATATGTATAGAATTCTAACAAATGCAAATGTGAGTTTATTTGTTACCCTTTTATGCCTTAACTACTGGACCGATCATCATGAAATGTCGCATACACGTTGCAAGGAGTATAGAAAAGGACATAGACTACCATTCATTCAGAAAAAATATTGTTCCCGGGCGAGCCAAACCGCGGACGAAAGCTAATAGTTTATAATTTTTGTTTAACAGTGTTATAAATTTCATATATATATATATATATATATATATATATATATATATATATATATATATATATATATATATATATATATATATATATATATAAGAAATATATATGAAATTTATTTTCTAAAAAGATTACTGGCAGCGGTGGGATTCGAACCCACGCCTCCGAAGAGACTGGTGCCTTAAACCAGCGCCTTAGACCGCTCGGCCACGCTACCCATGATATTTCGTCGCATATATTAACACCTCTTAATTAAGAATGCAAACAGTTATTGGCATTCTATCAAGAGCAAAATTTTACGATTGTTTATAAAATATACATTGGTAATGAGTATTGTAGTAAGACAATATAAATTGCGTATAACAAAAAGGTATGGTCATATTAAAAAGCCGAGTCGAGCATGATATATGGTCAAGTCAGAAAACAAAATGAGGATTTGAATAATTTATATTGTAATAAGGTAATTAATTACATAGTTGCAATGGGTATTATTTTAGAAAAATTATTTTTTACAAATCACTAGGACATTCGAGAAAATTTTAAGATTTCATAAGTTTTGGTAAGCCATATCAATCGTCGATTTGGACCAAACAAATGTTTATTGTATATATGTATATACAGTACCTATACACAAGTGGCAAATTAAAATGTTAGCATTTTAGTAACATAGACTTGAAATTGTATTAGGAAATGAAGAATTTTAAAAATATATAACTAATTATAGATCTTTAAAGGTGACTCAGTTAACATTTTAAACAGTTAGCCTACGGAGCCATTTAACATTTTTCGTGTTTAAGTGCCGCGTTTGTTGTTTCTTCGCGGTAACTGTGTAAAAACGATCTAATGCCAATCCTATTGTTTGGCTTGCCAACAAATTTAAATGGATAAGTAACTTTAAGTGATTAATTTGTTTTATAACTTTACTAACAGTTTTTGTAGGTGTAGGATTCATATTGCTTCATGTATGTTTATAAAATCATGCCTAGCTTGTGAAAGAGTATATCTGCGTTTTTAGTTATTAATATCGTCACCACAAGCGCCGATTGCATGGGGCCTGAAGGTGTCTGAGCTCTCCCAATACTATAAAAGGATGCAAAAGTTTTTTGTGCCCCTAGCTAATATTCAATAGCTCTATAAATATTGGCTCAAGGGCATATTTGTTATTTACTATTTAATAGAAAATTATGGTTAGCTTATCTATATATAAATCAAAATCAATTGCCACATGTATTATGACGAAGCATTACTTAATAACGACTAGACCGATTTGGCTGTTTTTTTTGTGTTTGTTATTTTCAAGACAAGATTTATACGAACGAAAATTTGCAAGACAGCCGTGGGCTATGTCGAAAATTTAAATGGTATTTTTATATGGAAAATTGACTGTCATTTTGATATGTATTTTTGTATAGAATGACAGGACAGCGACTGTTGGGTCAGCTAGTATTTTATATTAAAGCCCCCAATATTTTTATGAAATCGTCTCCTTTTGTCATCACTTACTTTTAAGCTTCATGATTCATATAGATTTAGGAGACGAAACAAAATTATACAATTATTTTCTATTTGTCTCTAAAAGAGTGCCTCGCAAACAATAATTATAAACTAACGTGCAATTAATAATTGAGTATAAGAAATATAAATCCTGCCTTTTGTTGGTAATTTGCATCAAAAAGAAATATCTGGCAGCGGTGGGATTCGAACCCACGCCTCCGAAGAGACTGGTGCCTTAAACCAGCGCCTTAGACCGCTCGGCCACGCTACCCTACACATGTAGTACTCAATTTAGTAAACTGTTACGGGGTATTGTTAGGAAATTATTATTAGCAGTACAAAGGATTAATATTCCCGTTGGTTGACAATACATACATCGTTATTATGAGGGACTTAAGTTAATATTGTCTTGCAATTTCATCAATTTCACACGTAACCATTATATCGTTCAGACTCAATACCATATTGAAAGAGTGATGCTCAAAGAACAAACTGTAGTTAAAGATCTGGGTATATTGTTTGATAGTAAGCTGAAATTCTTCCAGCATTTTGACTACATAATTAAGAAATCATTCAAAATGCTCGGATTTATTATTTGTAACACAAAATTTTTTCGCAACCCAACAACCAAAATACCTCTTTTTAATGCATATGTCCGAAGCAACGTTGAATACTGTAGTGTTGTCTGGTCACCTAGCTACAAGGTGCATCAACTGCGAATAGAACGAATCCAAAGGAGATTCACAAAACATCTAGTTTTATCTAGTGGGTTACACAAGCAACTACTTACTTATGACGATAAATTAAAACATTTTAAAATTGACAGCCTACTGACCCGCAGACAACTTCTTGACTTAATATTTCTATATAAAATCTTTAGAAATGGTTTAGCCCAAGCCTTTTATCTTCTTTCACCTTTCGAGTTCCACGACGACGTTCTGCCATTTCTAGAATATCAAAAATGTTTAATACTATGAGTTGTGAATTAGATATCTTTAACACTAACTTTTTAACATTTAGAGGCAAAGTGTTGGAATCCTTGAAGAGCAATAAACAATTTTAAGTCTCTGGTTTGATCATGTAAATATATGTATATGTAATATCTGTCAATATTTATATATATCTGTTTATGTAAGATTTCATTATATCTTATTTTAGTT
Organism: Catocala nupta; assembly: GCA_963675205.1. Classification (NCBI taxonomy): domain Eukaryota; kingdom Metazoa; phylum Arthropoda; class Insecta; order Lepidoptera; family Erebidae; genus Catocala; species Catocala nupta. The sequence continues at coordinate 27,059,624 of OY776082.1, forward strand.
AATGCATTGCATTAGTGATTTAGTGCTACCGTCAATATACTTTAATGGTGCATAATGTGACACCTTAAAAAGTTTTACATTAAGTGTTAGTATTCGTATTTATTTCGTTAGAATAAGCATTAATTTAATTACTACTGGATGTCCGAGTTAATAAATAAGTTTATACGAATGTTACATGTATATCTAGTCGACAAGATAAGTAGAGCTATGTTACACCTCCATTTCGCCAGCTATTATTGTGCCACATAATAATGGGCGAGCATTCCTACTACCGTCTGCCGCGCACAGCTTCAGCCTCCATGCTGCTTTAAAGATTTGCCCAACCTGGAATCGAGTCCGAAACCTCATGCACAGCAGTCCTATACTTTAACGCTACGCCATTGGAGCGTTATACTTTTAAATAAAACTACTGAAACTAAAATCACTACTTTAAAATTTTAAAGTATTTACCTTTGCTTTTACGTTTCCTCAGCTTTTTAGTGACCATGGTCACGGCCCGTGACCCGCCCGTGACTCACGGGAAGATATAAACAGTTGACAATTTAGATATAATACACGTATGCTAAACTTTTTAGGGATATCCACGCAAGATACGGTCTCCACTGTTGTCCACAACTAGTATCAGATTGTTTATTGGTTTTGTCATTGAACATGTTTTACGTTTCTTCTAGCTGGGGTCTTTACTTACTATGCTGTTGGTAAGGGTACCGGCTGCATAGTGAGTAAAAATCATAGCTATTATGTAATGTAAAGAAGCTATTGAGATAAAATTATTTAGTGACAGTATGTATGGGCCGGTTCGACCCAGAAAGTAGTACCATCCTATTAAAAAAAAACCGGTGTTAGAGTAGTAACACTATCACTGCATTTTAATTAGTGTCGTCTGTACTTAATAGAAAATTGAAAAATCGCTATAATATGGTTATTACAAAAATAAAGATTTTTATAACATTAACACATACAGAGCTTAGTGTTCAATGTGTAAAAGGTTTTAGACATATGTCTGTTACATTGTCGTGAAAAATATAACATTAGCCAAAAAGAATAACTGGCAGCGGTGGGATTCGAACCCACGCCTCCGAAGAGACTGGTGCCTTAAACCAGCGCCTTAGACCGCTCGGCCACGCTACCCATGATACGTCGTAACGAAAAATTGCTGCAGTATGCAAGATTATATTTATCTTAGCACTTACTCAGAGTCCTATAATAGCAACAATAAAAACGACAGATAAAAATGAAATACAGATATTAAACACTTGATAAAATATTGACTGCTTCGCTTCCAATAACAAAATATACATTTATTTCCGATTGTGTGGGACGAACAGTCTTGAGAAAACATCACTGCCTCCTCCTTTTTTAAGAATGCAACCAATCGATGCGAGAAATAAACTTAAATAATCAATAACAACAAATATTAAAGGTTCAATATTAATTTCACTTTCATTAACTAGAATTCTCTTAACTTGTCAGTTGTTGAAAAGCCAGATATAATCGAAGACAATGTTATGTACACCTTAAGTGTCATATCAGACAAAATAATATGTAACAAAAATTTAATATTGTAACATACCACACATAACACTTATTTTTTAGTTATTGTCATAAATGGTATTAAAAATATATAACTCAAATTTATTGAAACTATACAAAAACTAGATTACAATGTCCATTATTTAAAATCGAATCATAGTTTTGTTATTTGTCTATATAAAATTTACTGAATCTCTAATTGTCTGTCTATATAGTAAGTTTGTGTTGCTGGATCTATTTTGCATAACTATTTTCTATTGGATCTGATCGCTGGTATGCTGTTGCCGTTAAATACTTGGCTACGTCAAACTCTGTCAATGTTGGTGGTACAATTCCAGTTACCGCACGATCCTGGACAGCTGGCAGCTGTGGTGGGCGCGGTGTGCCCTCGATACGTGGGTGTGCGCGGGAGAGGGTGGCGGCGAGTGGGGCGCGGGAGGTGCGGGCGCGGGCGGCGCCGTGCCGCGCCACGTGTGCGTGGCGTGCACGTACTGCGGCAAGTCTGTCGCAGCGCCGCCAGGACACGCAAGGCCTAGGGTCGCCTTCGCCAGGCTGCCGCCACCAGCCGCTAAGATGAAGGTAACCGTATTTTCCACCTTGTGTTGTTTCATTGTCTACTGTGTTTACCAGTGAAATTGTTGAAAAATGGGTCCTACTTGATAGATTGACTGAATGACGTCAAAGAGACCATTACGACTATTGACATGGCATATATAATATTTTTTTTTTTTCAATTCTATTCAATTCAATGTCATTTATTGCGATAATAGGTATTTACAATAGTTGTGGTATATAATAGAAAATTTTTCTCCATTATCTGCCAAGGCGTGCAATAGATGTTAACATCATTTTAATCGATAACAAATGAATAGATGGCAAATGTTAATATCAGCAAAAATTAATTAAATTTAAAATAAAATTTAATACAGAGCAATGTCAAAGGTAATATAGTAATAATTCATTAAATAACTACATAAATCATAGAGTTCATAATACAATTTAGATAGCTCATATTATACAATTTTTCCACCATTTAAATATTCATCAGTACTATAATACGCTTTATTTACCAATATATGTTTAACTTTACTTTTGAATTCTCTGATATGCGTTATTTCTAATAAATGTTTAGGAAACTGATTATACACTCGTGGCGCCATACAAAAAACATTGTTTGTCATTAAGGAGCTTGTGTGCTGAGAGCAACATACTTTATAATTGAGGCGCTTACTTTTATAATGTTCAAATGTATTTATATTGTTCCTAATAAACATTATTAATTCAAAAATATATAGACAAGGTACGGTTAGTATTCCAAGACTTTTGAAATAGGGTCTACAGCTATCTGTTTGATTGATTAGGTACATTGCCCTTATGCACTTCTTTTGTGCTTTAAAAACTTGTTCTTTTTCAGTACAGTTGCCTCAAAATATGATGCCGTATCTTAGTATAGACATATAGTATTTATTTATTATTAACATTTATTAAAGCTTGTTAAACCTAAATTTGTTGAAGAAACATTTTAGGAAGGTAAATGTTACCTGTTTTATTTTTATGCAGAGTTTAAGTAAAAACGTATCTTAATACAGTTGCCCTTTTCCTATTCATTCTTGTCATATGCCGGTTTATTTTTGTAAACTGTCAGGATCATCTGTCTGAGTGGCTAACTGTTAACGTCTTCTTTGTATAAAAGGTAATGGATAAAGAAAATGTTACTGTTAAAACTGTTACGTTATCGAAAGTATTAATTAATATATGTAATATATTTTTATAATTAGGAAAATAAATTAGTCAGTCACAAATAATTTCAAAGTTTTTGAGTTAGTGAGTTTAGTGAAGTTGCTGAATTTACATTTACATTCGTCGATAAGCTCAAGCAAAGGGTTGAATCTATGAGAAAATACCTGCAAGAAAAGGAAATATAATAAGATTTATGTATTAATGGTAGTTTAGATGCAGTAAGATTTAATTTCCCGTCAGTTAGTTGAATTATTTATGATGCGCAGCAAATCTCGTCGTGTCCGCACTGCCGCAAGCCGCTGGCGCGCTGCGGCGTGTGCTCGCTGCACCTGGGCACGGGCGCGGGCGCGGGCGCGGGCGGCGCGGGCGCGGCCGGCGCGCACTTCGCGGGCTGGTTCAGCTGGTGCGTGGCGTGTCGCCACGGCGGCCATGCGCAACATCTCATCAACTGGTTCAAGTTCGTGCCCGTGCTATACCCACTGCCGTCATAAGGGGAAAAACGTATCCTAAAAATATATTTTTATAAATATGCTGTCAACTATATTTTGAAAAATAATGATATATGCATCTTTTTTTGCTTATGACGGCAGTATACTTATCTATACTAATATCATAAAGATGTAAGATTTTATTTTTTATTCGTTTTCTTGTTTATAAGGATTTTATTTAAAACCTACACAACGGATTTTAAAAATTCTTTCACGCTTATTATCACCGTTTAACACGGGCTATATTTTATTTAATATAAAGTACTGTTAATGACATTTTTTTTTTTTTTTTACGTGGTTGAATGCATTGGCTCATATCCCTCCGCGGGGTCGGGCGGAGGGATTATGTCGGACTCGCCGGGGTAAAAGAAAGATGTTGAAAAGATAATGTACCTCCCGGAATACCGACTAAACCTACCACGGTGTTCCTCGACAAAACCACTATCGACGGGGCCGCGCGAATCGCTTTCGCATGCGGTCGCGACCCCGCCGAGACTGTTACTGACATAACTTAACCTATGTACTTAATTAAGCAAAAGCTAGTTTTAATTAAGATGAATGAACAACTGCACGAATGACGTAATAGTTTAAGTGATCACCTCGCCGAGTGTTGTGAGTTCGAATCCTACTTGGAACAAAAATTTTAAATTTTAAGTTCTAGACAAAGACCAGGTTAAGAGCATCTTGACCCGACGGACGTGTATGAGGAATGTAACGAAATTGAATGAAACCAGAGAAGTGTATCAGGATCGTAGCAAATGGAAATCTGTAGGCTCTGCCTACCCCTCTAGGAAACAGGCGTGAATCTATAAATGGAACACAAAGGACACCGGCAGAAATGGGCTTAACATAATTTCATGTCTTCAATGCCTTATTATTCAAAATTCTTTAGATATTTTTTGATGTCATATCCTCTAACATTTTGTAGATTTTCAATGGGATAGTATTTTATTAAATTAATAAAACTTCAACGTACTTTTATTTACTGGTTTCGGTTGACTTTGGATAATATCTTATAGTACTCTGTGGATAATATAGAGTGTTGCTATTTATGAAATAGTATATACAAATAGTAGTATAATAGTAACATTTCATACACAGATCAATTAATGCATAAAAATATAGATTTAGTTGTAACTTATACTTTATTTCAACCCATTTTAATTATTTTTCCTTAGATCGATTGGAATCGATACTAACTGAGATTTATTTTATTTAATAGCAAATCAAAAATGATTTTGACTGTGGCGTATATTGCTTTCACGAACTACCCACGCCATATATTACATGTTAACCCACGCATTCTCACAACGGATATTTGTTTCTTGTTTATTCGACTCACAACGGCTTGTTTTAACGGATTTCGATCACAATGCATACGCAACAAAATCATATGATGTCATATCAGTGCAAAAACATATATTTCCTATATTTTTGTTGACAGCTCTCTTTTTGGTAGGGAAGCGATCGAGCAATATTATTGTAATTGTGTGGTAGGTAAAAGAACTGTAGGTTGTTGTTGTCATATAATCATATAATGGTCATAATATGCCTTAGCTGGGCAAGGTTTCAACAAAACTTAATACCGCCTGCACAGTTTTTAGATGATATTTTAATTAGGTATGTATGATGATGATAATGATATGAGCCGCTAATGATGGTCATGATAAACTATATAAGTGTTTAGTTTTGATAATATAATATATGTTTATGTTCCAGTACATAACACACCTCAAATAACTCTTAATTACTTGGTGATCTTAAGATCTTTAAGACCTTTAAGACTTTTAAATACATGTGTATGTGTATTTCATTTTTCTTTGACAGTAAATATCTCGTTACTCCCATTGAGCAGCTAGATAAATATTTTCGTTTTGAAATGTTAATAATATATCTATAAAATAAAGCAAAAGTCATCTTAGTAACATCAGGCCCAGAGATATATGAAAACTTGCCGGTCTCCTTTATAATCCAGAAATAGATGTTCCGAGTCTTGGTTCATAGTGTCTGTTGTTTGAATGTTTGTAAACTCCACCGCGACACAGAAATAATAACAAGTGTGAATATCGTCTTAAAAAAAATCAGAAACTGGTCGTATGAAAAATATATTCAGTAACCTAATTCTTATTTCTAGGGAGCACACCGAATGTCCAGTGAGTTCATGCAACTGTCACTGCGCAACACTGGACCCTCCAGACAGACCCTAGCCTAGCGGGTCCCAGCCTACCAGACCATAGCTTTAGCTGACCGTAACCTTAGCTTACTATAGCTACGACACTCATGTAAATTATAAATAAGTTGAGCTGATTGAGCTGAGTTGATACTGTTATAATTTGTTCTAAGTAATAACAGACTGCTCCTACGATCAGAATTCCACACATAAGAAGGGTGTGTTCATATTTTAGAACAGCTAGTTGAAGAATATACTCATCAGTAAAAACAGGTTTGTATACCAAAAAGGCCTGTTTATTATATACTCCAGTTTACTCAAGTTTACATAACGTATTTTCAAAACTATGCGAAAGTTATACTTAATTACCACCTTTTACTACGAGGACAAATCTAGTGATTCGAATAATATACATTTCGTTTTGATATCACCGAATGACAATTTATTTGTTGTCACTGGACAACATTTGAATAAAAATATTTGAATTTTAATTTCACAACATTATAACTGGTATTGGTATATGACTAGAAAAATCATCTGTAAAAAAACCATGCGAATAATCCTTTTTAACTATTATTATTTCTAAAATATGATCACACTTCGTTTATCATAAATGTAAAAGGTTAATACATATAAATTTCTCTTTAGTCTTCCTACTACTGATATACTTTATTTTACATTGTACGGTAAAGAGATACTTCACTTAATGTGTTCACACGTTCAAATATTGTGTATGTTTACTCATTACAATGTAAATTTTTTGTAGTGTTTCTAAGTCTAAGTATCAGTCAAGCGAGACGGGCGCGGGGATATCAGCATATGATAGCATGGAGCATGGATTAAAAGTTAATCTTAAGCATGCGAACATGCCAGCCCGATATACGATTTTTTAATAGAAGGTAAATGAAGTGAAAGTCGTCTTGATCCTTCTTTATTATTTAATTTCACTTGCCTGTTGTAAATCAGCTTACTAAAACATTCTGAAGGATTTTTAGTACAGTTGTACAAAAATATTTTTGTGGTATCTAATAAAATTGTCGCTAAGGTTGACTTTTCTAAAACTTGATACATGGCATGACGTTAATATAATACATGATAAAGAGAGCAATGATTACTGTCATAATATTATTGCAGGGCGAAATTTAGCGGTCTTGTTGTTTCATGACGTTCAAATGAACCTCAACCGTTGGGTTAGACTACATTTTTGGCCGACTGTAATATTATATTAATTAAAATAAACTATTATAAATTCTAAACCATTTATTTTAATAAAGCGAGCTGAAAATATGACTTAAGTTTCTATAAATAATAATAAATAATAAATTTCATCAGTGACTGTAAATAACAAAAGTAAAAATTATTTTGATATCACAATCCTTGCGCGACTGTATCTTGAGACTAAAAATCAATTCACACATAGTAGCAATAAGCTATTTTAGTTCGAACCATGTTTTAAACTTTATCTTTGTAAATAAAAGATATAGATGTTATTGCTTGCTCGTCATCATCGCGAGCAGTCGCCTGTGTCCGCTCGCCTGCTCGTAACGATCGCGAGATTCTTTAAGCAATGATATATTTATGAAAATGAAGTTTAAAATTTCAATAACCGATATTATTTCACTAACTCTTCTGTTTCGGAATGAAGTTATTCGACATTTTAAGGCCGGGTTTGATTCGCGTACTTTAGCTTGCCACTATCTGCCATTCAGAACGCTGCTGGCTGGTCATCTCGGTGTGAATTGAGCATAAGGCACTACCTAATAGTTGTCTTGTAAAACGTTCAACTACAACTTGTTTTTGTGTAAACTACGGTGTTATTATAATAGATTTTACATATTGTAGCTATGATATGTCGCTAATTTCATATATTGTAGTTTTATATATTATGAGTCATTATACAGTTTGAGTTTTCATAAAGTGCACATATGAAAATAAGTGAAACTAGACATCATTTTATCACTAGGAAAAATAATATTCTTCGAATTATACCTATTTATATTTTTCTATATATTTTTTCATCTTAAAAGTTACGAGCAGATGGTAATGGTCGTCTCGTTGGAAACGTAGCCAAATAAGTTGTACGAGCACCTCTTACACTTCCATTACACAGTCCATAATAAAAATGCATATCGACGATATGCGCCGGCGGAAAATCACTCAAACGGGGCATCACAAAACAAGAACACACACGTAGCGACGGCGAATGATTCGGAGCGACTGATTCTTTCTGTAGACCTGGCCCGCAATTTATCCCTTACACTGCACCTCTATCCCACCCCAAATTACCTGATAGATAATGCAATTTTCGAAAAAAGATGCACGTGGTGGCGGCAATGTCTTTGTTTAGCCCTTCATAAAAACTGTTTTGTTTGGGATACAGGTGTGGTTTTTATGTTGTTTTAAAGCTTATTAGATACAGATTAACGTCAATTAATAAAAACTAGGGGCAATAGCGACATTTTCTTGAGCTTTTTAACAATGTTTAAAAAAACATTATTGTACGATACTCAGTTTTTGTCTAAAATGTTCCTTATTTTTATGCCACCGGTATTTTTTTGGATGTGAATAGTATACCGTCGTTATTGTCTACACATTACATATTATTACTGTTTTTGTTTCAACACGATTAACCACCTGGTTCAAAAGTTACAAGATTTTCTTGGTACAAGGTCCATAACTACTAAAGAAAAAATATAAATATGTATAAATCGAAGATTTTTTTTTATTCTTATTTTTCCTAGCGATAAAATGATGTCTAGTTTCACTCATTTTCATATGTGCACTTTATGAAAACTCGCACTGTATATTATGAGTCAGGCATTTTAATAGAGCATGCCATGGATTTATGGGCTTATTTGGAAGCTACGATGCTAATACCGTCTCGGTGACGCAGCGGTAATATATGTGACTACTATGCAAGAGGTTTCGAGTTATATTCCCAATTCGCGTAATGTTAATGGGATTTATCTTTTAAGAATTTCTCAGTAGCAATCCAGAGTTTAGTACTGTGGTTGATAAACAGCTAATGTATGTGACCTAAGACCATCGCTAGTGAAATGTGGATGTAATAATACATCAGTTACTTTATCTTTGAAGATATAGACGTGACACTTCGTATGCATGTACGATTTGTATTGTATTGTATTTGTTACGATTGCTATATGCGACAATCGAGTTTAAGAACTCGATTCTTAGGTAAACTTAAATTATATATTATCCAAATAAAAATAAAGCATTTAAAATATGTGTTATTGTGCTAAATACTATTATATTGTGTTCATAATGTAAAGCTAAGTGTATATTCTGTTATTCGTAAGTTTAAGCGGACACGCGCAAATATTTTTGTACTTAGATAATAAGAAATGGGTTATTTTTGTACACAGTTTAATCGTTTTCCATAATTTTGTACATATAAGTTGTTTTGTTGCATTTGAAACTACTTATTTTATTTGCAAACTTTGCCTTTGAGTGTCTTTTGTAAATTTTGTAGTTGTTGAATAATGGTTTTAATCTGTATAATTTTTAAGGCTGCAATAAATTTTATAATTCGACCCGCATTTTTTTTTATGTTAGCTGTTGACAGTAATGTGGTTGTCTTAATGACACTCCAGTATAAGTTATATTTAATCACATGTACATTTTTATAAAGCTTGAGCCTCTATTTCAATATGTATGTATAGCTTATGGGCATGTTCAACATTATTAACAGTTACGCAAACTCAAAGGCATATTGGTCACTTGCGCTTGTTATATTCAGCATTGGGAAAATATAAGCAGTAGACAATTAATTTACTTTGACTGGACTAAATTAAGGTTATTGCAATTTATAGTGTGTATTAATGAAAGAAACTACAAATAACATTTAACAGTGCTATATTTATCATTTATTAAGCATTATACATAATATATATTACCTTAAACAAGCAAATCAAGGCTGTTTGTTATACCCATAGTAACAAACATAGTAACCCATAACAAAATTAATTACATATTACAGATAAACCATAAATTACATTATTTTATATAACAACAGTATATAATAATTCTAACAAAATAACAATATACTTAACTTATTGTAGAAGTGATTCCTCCGGCAGCCAAACAAGAAGTGTCCGGTCAATCACTGTGCCTTGCTTTTATACCAAATTCATAAGTCAACCGATTTACTAATAACATCCAAGTAAATTAAAAATAATCAATATTATCTATTGTGAAAATATTAAAAATAACAGTAGGAAATCTGTAAGTATAAGTTATATATTGTAATCAATTTTAATGAGCAAAAATTACTGACTTCCGTTAACAGTTGGCAACATTGAAGTGAATAATCAAACAATAATTATTAACCTATTTTGTCACGCTCTTGTGCTAACAGTGACTATTCTAAGAGCGGAATTTTCACGCTTTCCATGACTCTCCACCTCTAAAACCCAATACGCGTTATTTACGTAACAATAACAAAAATTACGTTAACTCAAATACCGCGTATTTACTATTTATTTAATCATATTTTATGCTCACCATATTGCATGACTGCTTCATAACGCTAAGAAAATGTAATTTTTCAAATAGAGCGACGTGCCAATTTTGTTTAAAATTAAAATTGATAGAAAATTGTGTTCATTACCGTTATAGATTTTCTATTTTGATAAATGGCAAAAACTGCGGCGCTACTAAAGTAAGCTATAGATAAAATCACTTTAGTTTTATATTTCATTAAAATGTGGCATTTCTCTAATTGGATGTCTCGTCGTATACGACCATTAAATGCCATTGCACATTCAATATGTCCGATTTCGGCTAGGCCCCTTGACTAATATATGTATGTGCAAAATTATAAAGAACGACGAAATTTCTTATCCATTTATTAAAAATCGCCTAATGCAGCAACGTTGATAAAGTAATCAAACGCAATGACGAAAGAAAACTGATATTTTTTAGTAATTGGAAAGAAATAGCGACATTCAACGTACGTAGATTTGCTTTCTCATTTTATGTAATCATTAATCGGTTTACTTAAATGTTTATTTTTATATTCAATTTGTTTGTAATCTTTCTTAGTATAGGATCGCATACCTAAAGACAATTGTTATATTAAATATTAGTGACATTGACTTAAAAATAAACTTGGTTTAAAACTCTTAAATGTTTGTATTATTTTACTTACACTATAACATAATAGTCTAGTGGTATAAATTGTGTCCTATATAGTAATACAGAGAGTCTCGTAAAAAATAGATATTTTCGAACACCTTATAGAGATTAACATACATAGATTCACGCCTGTTTCCCAGAGGGGAGGGCAGAGACTACGGATTGCCATTTGCTACGATCCTGACACACTTCTCTGGCTTCATTCACTTTCATAACATTACTCATACACGCTCGCCGGTTTAAGGTGCTCTTAACCTGGCCTTTATCCAGAACGTCTCCGATCTGATCAAGAAACGTTCGCCTAGGTCTTCCCCTTGCGACTGTTCCATTCACACTAGCCTTATAAACTTTCTTAGTCAGTCTTTTCTCGTCCATTCTTTCTACATGCCCAAACCAGCTTAACATACCCTTTTTTATTCTCGTCACTGTATCCATTTTTATGCCGCATCTCTCTCTAATCACACTATTCCTTATTCTATCTTTCAGTCACACCACATTTATTTCTCAGCGATCATTTCTACAGCATATATTCTGATCTCATGCTTCTTTTGCCATACCCAACTTTCACTTCCATGCATAAGTGTAGGCACTAATAGTCCTCCATGAACAGCCAAACGTGCCTTTTCGGATACATTTCGACTGTTGATAAAAGCGCGTAGAGCGCTATTCACTTTATTGCCAGCAATCATTTTTCTTTCAATATCAGATTTCAGAGATTTATAGAGATATTAACTATTATAAATAAGATATATTTTTTAAATGGCGGAGTTGTGAGTGTGCGCGCGGCGGAGGCGCCGCTCGTACCAGTAGATGCGTACCACCCGCCGCTTGGCATATCGGTAAGTACACACACGCGTCGGTGCCGGCTGCCCGGCTCGGCGGACCCAACTGTGTCTAGCGTGGACGCGTATGCATCCGATTCAGGTTGGAACTTTAATAAAGCAGATTTTTGTCATTGTATTCCTTACTCAGAGCTGAAGATTGGACTAACTTGTATGAATTAGAATTAGAAGAGAGTTTAAATTATTTTTACAATACTATTAATTCTTTTATAAATGACTGCGTTCCGAAAAAAAAGCGAAGTCATGTAAACTCAAGATACATTTATCCTGAGTGGTACACTGTTGAAATAATTTGCAACATAAGACTAAACGCTTTTCTACATAAACAATATAAAGCAAGTAGGTCACAGATTGATTATGAAGGGTTTGCTCGGTGTAGAACTAAGGTCAAAAATATGATTGTAGTAGCAGAGGAACAGTATCGGTGCCGTGTTCAGAATCAGATGCTGAGTGATCCTAAATCCTATTGGAATTATGTGAAGGCAGAAGAAGTAGGAGAAGTCCACAGGTAATTTTAAAACATGGAGAACAATTGTCTGGCCAGCGATGTGTTGATGAGTTTGCAGAGTATTTTTATTCAGTCTACAATGCGAAGCGACCTGAACTGAATGTTGATGAAGCTGTGGCTGGAGTGGGTTTCGGTTGCGGAGCGGCGCGAGTGCACTTGGACCAATTACACCTAAAAGATGTTAGTCGGGCGCTTCAATAGCTAAAGCCGAAGTAATCTGCAGGACCTGATGGTATTCCGCCTTATATCTTCAGAGATTGTCGGATAGTGTTAGCGGAGCCATTACTTTACATCTATAACAAGTGCTTGAAAGCTGCAGTGTTTCCAGACAGGTGGAAATTAACCTGCGTTGTTCCTGTACCGAAAGGGGGTTCAGTAGAGTCAGTGGATGGGTACAGGCCTGTTGCAGTGTTGTCGACGGCTGCGAAGGTATTAGAAGCTGCTGTTCATAAGAGCATTTATCCAGAGGTAAGCGCGCAGCTCTCAGATACTCAACATGGCTTTCGTCCAGGAAGAAATACTACCAGTAATCTTCTCTGCCACATGGGTCATCTGGTGCCAATGGTGGACAGTGGGGGACAAACTGACGCTGCCTACTTCGACTTCAGAAAAGCATTCGATTTAGTCGATAATGACATGTTGCTTAAGAAGTTGGCAGGGGTTGGTTTTACCCCACATTTACTACATTTTTTTGCCAGTTACAGGAGCGATAGACGACAATATGTGGAATATGCTGGATACGTGTCAGAGCCATACTTCACGAGATCTGGAGTGAGTCAAGGCAGTAATCTTGGCCCGCTGGAGTTCTTGCTGATGATCAACAACCTGCCAGAAGTAGTTCAAGATTCGAACTGTTTGTTGTTTGCCGATGACCTCAAATTATCTCTCGCGGTTAAAAACGTGGGTGATTGCGTCAGACTGCAAAAGGACATTGATAGGGTGGTGAACTGGAGCAAAGAAAACCGTCTACAATTTAATAGTTCCAAGTGTGTGACCATCACTTTTTCTCGCGCACACAACCCCATCAAACATAACTACCTTATAGATGGGTTGTCCATGGTAAGGGTCGAGGAAGTCAAGGATCTGGGAGTAAGTTTTAACGCAGGGTTGACTTTTAAGGATCACATCATGCGCATCTGTAAAAAGCTTATAGAAATTTGGGGTTTATGCTTCGTACAGTGCGAGGTTTCACTAACATGAAAGCTGTTATAGCATTATACAATGCATTGGTTAGGAGCCAGCTAGAATGTAACGCAGTCATTTGGGCTCCGTATGAAACTAAATATAGTCTAATGTTGGAGCGGGTACAAAATAAATTTATTAGATATTTATACTTAAGTTATTATGGTGTCTATCCATTTTACCCCTTAATGTATCCTACTTTATTTATTCTGGGCATGGTAGGATACAACGAACTGAGGGTAAGGAGAGAATTGGCACAAATTATTTACTTGTTTAAAATTTTGAGAGGGAAGGTGCACAATGCAGTAATTTTAGGGCAGTTGGGTTTTTGTGTGCCGGACAGGTACGTGTGGCGACGGCTGCTAGTAGTACCGCGCGGTCGAACCAACCCCATGAGTGAGGCGCCTTTGACGCGTGCACTCCGCACGCGTCAAAGGTTAATCTCATAGCCTTGGACGTGGACATATTCTGTTGTACTCTGAGTGAATTCACAAGGATAGCTTCTTTTATAATTTGTTATGATAATTAGATAAAACTATATATGTTGTATAAGTTTTATTTATAATTTTTTTTTTTAGTGCTTCTATATCGCTTTGGATGAAACCTGTAAAGATATTTGCATGTCAGTAAATAAATAAATAAATAAAATCTTTGAAGCCGATGTAATTTTTATTTTTAAACATTATTTTATCATAAAGTGTATTTTACGGGGCACCCTCTATAATGCAAATGAAACATTATTAAACAATATAGAAACTGATTTGTCAATACACTTACAGCGTATAACGATTATTAAAGCCTAAATAACGAGAAAATGCTTGCTTGTAGGCACACCTGGCAATATATAGATTTTGTGGCTATAATTACTTAGATGAGAGTTAGTAAAGTAGTTTTACAAAGTTCATAGTAAGCGCTCATATAAACTGTAGAACTAGTTTATATTTAGGATTCGCTCATTAGAATCATGCGTTCAGTCTTTCCCCAGAACATTTCTAGTCTGTAAGGCTACGTCCGTCTTTTCGATTCTTGATGATCTCATTTTTTTTCGGTTTAAACATTTATTTTCTCAAAAGATTACATGAATCACTTACAGAGAAAAATACAATATTTATAACATAACATAACCAGACAACGTTTATAGTAAGGTAGGGTAAGTGTAGAAATGTTTAGTTGCATCGGGTAGTTATAGAAAAATTTATCATTCGAGGTGCTTGCTTACAAATAGTGAATGTTTATTAAGGCCTGTGACTTAGTGATATTTATGAATTGGAAATAGTGTTATATGGTTTTATTTGTAACATTGTTAATATATTTTCTAGTATGAGTATATAATTATGTATGTATGTAGCTTAAATATATGTATATATTCATATACCTAAATATTAGTATGTGTGTATATACTTAAATACATGATTAATATTGTTACTTTAGATGTACTTAAATATGGATTATCCCTCTTTTATTTTTATTTTTGGGCTTTTTATTTTTTATTTGGGCTTTTATTTTATATATGTATTATATATAAATTATATAGTATGTATTTGGCGTTGTAGAAGTATAAGTTTGTTATAATAATATGGTAATGCGATTAAATTTATGATAAATCCTTTAAAATATGGCTTTTCAGTAACTTTTTAAACGTTAATAATGTTTTAGTTTCTCTAATACTTTTAGGTAACTTATTATAGGTTTGTACTCCCTCATATACTATGCTTTTTTTTGCCGTAATTTGTTCTAGGCGGTCTCAGACATATGTTGTTGGCTTGTCTAGTCAGACGTTTGGTGCAATCTATCTTTTTGTAAATATAAGTTGTAAATGAATATCTTTTGTTAAAATTTTCCTAACCAATATGCTAGTATTATATTTATATGTTTGAGAAAGGTTCATTATACCCGTTTCTTTGTAAATTTTTAATGTTGGTGTTAGATAATCGAAATTAAATAAAGTTTTGATGAGTTTATTTTGTGTTATTTGTAATGGTTTTAGGTTGCTTTTAGCTGCTGTTCCCCAAACTTCAATCAAGTAATCAATGTGTGATTTTACCAGGGAATTATATATCGTATATCTTACGTTCTTTGGCAAACATCGAACGATTGGCCGTAGAGCACCTGACAATGAAGTTAATTTATGACGTATTCTATCGATGTACGGCTTCCATGTGAGTCCACAGTCCAATACGAGGCCCAAGTATTTTTCTTCGCTGACTTCACTAATTGTTTCGCCATTAATTGCTAAAGGGCAGTAGTTACCAATATTTTTGTTTTTAGCCGAAAAAAATATGTAAAGAGTTTTTGAGGCATTGATAGTTAATAAATTTTGTTGTAGCCAGGTATGTAATACATTCAGATCATGCTGTGCTTCATTTACCACTATGTCTGCCGATTCACCAAAATAAAATAAACTTGTATCGTCGGCATATAAGGTGATATCGCCTTTTAATCCTATCTCGTGTATGTTGTTAATATATATTAGGAATAATAATGGACCCAGTATCGATCCTTGAGGAACACCGAAGGTAATTGGTTGTGGTTCACTTTGACGGTTATCAATTTTCACAACCTGATGTCTACCAGAAAGATATGAACTGAAAACACTATAAGCTGTATCCGTTATACCTACGTTTCTAAGTTTCGTTAAGAGTATGTCGTGACTCACAGTATCGAAGGCCTTTTTTAGATCAATAAATACACCGAGAGATATTTTGCCTTGATCTATATTTAGTTTTATATTTGTAACTAGGTCTACAGTCGCAGATATAGTATTAGACTTAGGTCTAAAACCATATTGCTTCTTAAAGAGGAATTTATTGGTCGTTAAGAACTGATTTAATCGATTATGTAGTATTCTTTCAAAGACCTTCGATAATACCGGTAATACAGATATAGGTCTGTAATTATTAATGTCCATTTTATTCCCGGATTTAAATACGGGGCTAACTTTCGCGGTTTTTAGGGAATCAGGAAAGTATCCCTCTTCTAAGCATCTATTAATGCAGTTCGCAAGTGCTTCTGCTATCAGATCTTTAGTACATTTTATAGCTTTAGTAGTAATTCCGTCTAATATAATTTAATATAATTTTCTAATATAATTGCTTGCAATTGTTTTTACTAGGTTCGCATAGATGATTATGGCTATTCAGGTTCTGTGGTATTTGTCTTGCTAGTTCGCTACCTATTGTAGAAAAGAATGAGTTAAAACATTCACAAATCGCTTTAATGTCTGTGACTCGACCCGCGCTAGTTTCAATTACTAGTACTTTACAACTTTTTGCAGCTTTATTATTTGATAGTTTATTAATAAGTTGCCACATTTTCAAAGCATTTTTCTTAGTTTTTGAAAGCATTTTTATAGTACTGATTCTTAGCATTTTGTATTGACATCTGCGTAGTGTTCCTTTTCTGAGTAAACTCGTTCCGCAACTGGTTATCTTGTGGTTGTTTTCTCATGCTTTGCCATAGCTGGTTTCTTTCCTCAATTAATGTAATAAGGTCTTTATTTATCCATTCCGTGCGTGGTGGATTTAGTATCTTTGTTTTTCTTGTTTTGTTTGTAGATAATGACTGTAAGAATAAGGCTTCCAGATCTGATAGATGAGTGATCTCTTTTGTGCTAATTGCTGCTTTTATGGTTGTACATAGATTGGTGTAATTAATTGAGTCATATTGTATTCGCTGTAGACGTACCCGTTTGGGCCGGTTGATCTCAAAATATATTTGTTTGTGGTCTGAGAAAGACGAATCTATAATGGTCATTTAGAATGTGCTGTCTTGCAAATTTGTCACTACGTGATCTAGGATGGTTTTTGTTGTTGTTGTTTCACGGGTGCAGTGCTCCAAGCTGATTTTGTTTAGTATTTTCATATTATTTTCTCGTAATATTGCTTTGTACTCCTTTAGATATCCTTCTGCACCAAGTAGATTAATGTTAAGGTCACCGAATATGATACCCCGTTTTGTCTTTGCCAAATGTTTACTATAGTATTCTAGAAATTTACTTGTGTTGGATGCAGGTTGTTTATATATGGCTCCTATATTCAAAGAAAGGCTGTCTAGATATATCCACAGAAAGTGATTGCCATCTTCACATTGTTCATCCAGATGGTAATGTTTTAAAAGATTATGTATATAAATAGAAACACCACCACCACGACAGTTTTTTCTATAGTTGAAATAGTGTGTATAGTTCGGCAATTTTAACCTGTGAGCTTCATCTTCATCTTTTATCCATGTCTCTGTTAACACTATTACATGTACAGTAGTTTTAGTAGATTCTATGATACACTTTAATTCATCCATTTTGCCTGGTTTCACTATACTTCGCACATTCGCATATAGAAATTTGAGAGATTTATCAGTAATTTTTAGGTTAGTATATTTGTTGCAGATTTCATAAGTTATAAGTTTGTTTTCTGTCGTATTATTTATTGCATTTCCTCTTTCATCTAGTTTTTTAAGTGTTGCTTAATAATTTTGGGTACCCCTTTTTGATATTTTATAATTAAATTCTTTTCACCATTTTCTGTGCGCTGCCGTAGTTCTTCTCGTAATTTCATCATATACTGTTGTTGGTTTGGTGTCCGGTCAGAGTAGATTTTGGTAGTTTCATCATTGACAGAAGATCTTCTTTTTAATATGTTTAGGGCCATTTCTTGTGATGCGTAACAAACTTTAATAGATCGTGTTTTATTTTCGTCGTACTTCCCTAGTCGTATGATTTTTTCTGGCTCAGGACAGCGATGTATATGGTTGATATTAAGTTTATAACTTCATTTCTGTCTCTTTCCCTCTTCTTATCCATGTCGCTCGAGCGTGGTTCGACAATGCCAGTAATTATTATATTTTTGCTACGCTCGGCTCGCTCTTGAACTTCAGCGATTATTTCGTCGTAGCTTGTATGAGATTCAGAGGTAATTTGAGACGTAGATGAAGATTTCACATTCGTTTGCAGAACATAAACGTCACTTTCCAAGGACATAACTTTTATTTGCGTATTATTTATAGATGCTTCAAGGTTTGTAATTTTTGTACTGAGGGTCTTATTCTCAGCAGTAAGATTTTGTGTTATGGTTTTGATGTCGGTTAACTGTTCTTTAATATTCGTTATATCTTGCCTGATAGTAGTGAAATTATCTATCTGGAACGTTCTGAATTCTTTAACCATATCCATAATTTCCTGTTTAAAGTCATTAAATTGTTGTGAAAAATCGTCATCAGGTGTCTTTCGTTTTCGCATTGATATGTTCTTCGAGTCTAGTTCAGTGATGCCGAAACTTGATATGTCTGGCTGAGAACTACTGGTGCCGACTTTATTAGTAGGTGACCGTGTCACACTCATATTAAGTGACTTAGGGTGTGAAAGGTTTTAAAATAAAATTTCTATTACCCGCTCCGCTTGTCGCTCCGCCTGTATAATGTGTGCAGTACCCTTATGATGCGTACGCACACAGCCACTTGACCGGCGCCGGCGCTCACTCACACTTGTTGGACATCCACTGCTAATCGGTTTTAACTGTATTTTCAACGTAGTTAGATTCGGAGTTAATGAGACTAATAATTATTTTAATTAATATAAACGTAAACACGTCCGCGCGCTACGCTGTCTGGCAACAAAGTTCTAACAAATCTCATTTACTTACTTCATATACTTCAACGTCATTAAAATATATAAATCAGACCTAGTAGGAAACAGGTTTCACGGCGAGGCTTTGGTAGAAAGGATATGGTGAATAAATAACTCTTACAAGAATCGAAATAAAAATTCGTTTATATTTCCAAATATATATATAATATATATACATTTATTAAATAATCATTTCATCTTTATTCCAATTTAACAATAAAATTCTCAAAGACACAACATTTGTTTAACTCTGTTTATCGTACGAGGATCCCATCCCATTCGTACGTTGTATACACACAGACAGCCGTCATACAAAAATATTTATATAATAGAGACGCGCGAGCGAGCGTCGAACCCGCACTCGCGCGCACAGACAAGTCGTCGGCTACAACAAGTTCACTATCCACAAGGTCCGTCATATTCCGCTAGTTAAATACCTTCTCATATAAACAATAATATCTGACTTATGACTCCGGCTCGACATACTTCGAGAGCACTAAGTAAACATTAAATCAACACAGATACACAACATCTCGTCTCCGTGCGGAGGTTATATAGAAATTCATCATTTAATAGTTTAGATATCTTCAAAAATTCTAATTCGTTTCATATTCAGTTATCACACGTTACAAAAAGTAGGACGCGGCGTCCCCGAGTGACGTCATAACACATAGCACGAGTACAAGGCGCTGTCGCACATAGCGAGCTCGGACAACGGAGCGGGACAGCGCCGGCCGGCGGGACGCGCGGGACGCGCGGGACGCGCGGGACACGCGGGACACGCGGGACACGCGGGACACACGGGACACGCGCTACGGCGCCGGCACAGCGCGCGTGACGCGGGGCGTGACACGCGCGCGACAAATATACTAATATTTTATATCCACCATAAAAATTTACTTTAGTTTACAACAATAGATTTCCACAATTTCCATTATATACACATTGAATAAATACTTTTTGTAACATCAGAATTTGAAACAATCTTTGGTATAGTA
Organism: Catocala nupta; assembly: GCA_963675205.1. Taxonomy (NCBI): domain Eukaryota; kingdom Metazoa; phylum Arthropoda; class Insecta; order Lepidoptera; family Erebidae; genus Catocala; species Catocala nupta. The sequence goes on from OY776082.1 coordinate 27,079,859, forward strand.
GAAAGTATCAGGTCGGGGCGAGGGGAGGCGGGCCGGGGCGGGAGGGGGCGCGGGTCGGGGCGGGGGTACAGTCGAGCTGCTACTTCTACGAGATTGTTCGTCACGACACTACAACCGGCGGGGCCGGCACAACAATTATATATCGATATTTGTACACATCACCTCCAACTACACCGTTTAAAGCTTTCAAATGAAGATAGTCCCGAGCGGCGGCGCTCGGCCACTCGCACAGATTCGAGATTGCCGCACACGTGAGCACGCGTGTGCGTGCGTGCGTGCGTGCACGAGCACGGCGCGTGCGCGTGTGCGTGCGCTAACTACGGGCCCGCGGCGGCGGGGGAATGTAGAAGTGTGGCGGGGGCGGGGGCGGCGGAGTGACCCCGCGCTCCTCACTTGCCCTCGTCCTGCTCCATCGGCTCCTCCGACACCGAGCGGGAGCTCTCCGCAGACCTGCGACACACATTACAGTTCTTATTAGTGTTCTGCTTTTGTAATTTCATGTAGAACTTATTTATATTATATAGACCTTGATAATGTTGGTCCTAATGCGTTCCCTTGAGGGATGCCATATGAAATTCGCTATTTATCACTGAGGTAATTAACAATTTAATGATATTATGTTCTGTTTGTTTTTAAGGAGTATTTGACAATACTTCAAAACGAATCGTAATACACTTTTGGATATCACTTTATCAAACTTGGTGCTCACAACAGAGATCGAAACAGTATCAAAAGCTTTGGTCTAATAAAAAAAGGACATGACAATTATTTTTATTATCAAGTGGTTTTGCAACAAAAATGATCTACAAAGAGAGAAATATAATGTTATCTGCTTATAATTTTCCTTTCTTTTTTTAAAGACAGCCGTACTAGGAATAATTCCTGTGTCGCGGGTGTACTTTATAAACATTAGGGTAGGTGGGTAGTGTGTGTGTGTGTGTACCTGAGCTCGTGCTGGGTGGGGTCGGCGGGCGGGTGGTGCATGGACAGCGTGGCCATAGCGGCGGCGGTGTCGGCGGCGTCGCGCTCCGTCTGCAGGCGGCCGAGGCGCGCAGCCGCCACGTTGGGCGCCGCCTCCAGCGCTGACATGCCCACCAGGTCGCTGAACCGCTTTAACTGTACAACAAAAGGAATATTTTTGTTAATATATATAATTGAAGAACAAATTAATAAATTCTAATTAAATCTAGATTTTTAATATAAAATTGGAATATCGATAACATCGAACCTTTCGAGGGCCAGTGGTGCTGGTGCACGGCGATGGTGGTGCGCAGCGCGTCCTGCGCGTGCGCGTGCGGCGCGCGCGCCAGCTCGCTGTAGGCGGGCGGCGCGGGGCGCTCGCCCATCAGCGCGCGCACGCACTCCAGCGCGCAGTGGCACACGGGCGGCAGGACGTAGTGGGTAGTGGGTACTTACCGAGGGCCAGTGGTGCTGGTGCACGGCGATGGTGGCGCGCAGCGCGTCCTGCGCGTGCGCGTGCGGCGCGCGCGCCAGCTCGCTGTAGGCGGGCGGCGCGGGGCGCTCGCCCAGCAGCGCGCGCACGCACTCCTGCGCGCAGTGGCACACGGGCGGCAGGACGTAGTGGGTAGTGGGTACTTACCGAGGGCCAGTGGTGCTGGTACACGGCGATGGTGGTGCGCAGCGCGTCCTGCGCGTGCGCGTGCGGCGCGCGCGCCAGCTCGCTGTAGGCGGGCGGCGCGGGGCGCTCGCCCAGCAGCGCGCGCACGCACTCCTGCGCGCAGTGGCACACGGGCGGCAGGACGTAGTGGGTAGTGGGTACTTACCGAGGGCCAGTGGTGCTGGTGCACGGCGATGGTGGTGCGCAGCGCGTCCTGCGCGTGCGCCAGCTCGCTGTAGGCGGGCGGCGCGGGGCGCTCGCCCAGCAGCGCGCGCACGCACTCCTGCGCGCAGTGGCACACGGGCGGCAGGACGTAGTGGGTAGTGGGTACTTACCGAGGGCCAGTGGTGCTGGTGCACGGCGATGGTGGTGCGCAGCGCGTCCTGCGCGTGCGCGTGCGGCGCGCGCGCCAGCTCGCTGTAGGCGGGCGGCGCGGGGCGCTCGCCCAGCAGCGCGCGCACGCACTCCTGCGCGCAGTCGCACACGGCCGGCAGGTCGTAGCCGCCCTCCAGCGCCAGCACCACGCGCCCGCCCGCCAGCTGCGCGAGCTCGCGAGTCATGTGCGCGAAGCACGCCGCCGACACGTTGTAGCCGCCCAGCGGCGCGGGGTGCCCCGCCGCCGCGTCGAACCCGCACGACACCAGCACGATCTCGGGCGAGTACTCCTGCGGGGGGAGGACACGACGATTACATCTCACTTTATACAAAATACATTTATAAGGCTGTGATTAAACAACGATCAATTATTTAATTTAAAATAATTATATTTCAGAAATTAAATTCGAAAATACATTAACAAAATTGGTAATAGAAATAAAAGCAGTGAAAATAAAAATCTTACAAAACATTAAAGAATCGACTAAAATATTATACGATTTTATAATAAAAAACCGAATAATATACATAAATAATATATTTGGTCCAAATGTAAACAGAACGCACCTTGGCAATAGGCATGATGACGGATCGGAAGGCGGCGAGGTACTCGGCGTCGGCGAGGGGCGGGTTGGTGCCGGAGCACCAGGCCACGTTGACGGTGTAGCCCAGGCCTGCGCCCGTGCCGCACTCGGTAGCGGCGCCTGTGCCGGGGAAGAAGTTACCGTCGTCGTGCCGGTGGATGCTCATGTAAAGGACTTGCGATTCCTCGTAGAAAATCTGCTGAGTACCATTACCGTGGTGCACGTCCTATGAAAAAAATTATATTTCATTATTTAGTATCGAAGTTTTCAACCAATTCAATATTTATTTAAACAATAGATTTTAATATTTAATAAAGTTAGTGAATATTTACCCAATCGACGATAAGTATCCTTTGTAGTCGATGCCTGGTGTGCAGGATGCGGGCGGCTACAGCTACTGAGTTGAAGAAGCAGAAGCCCATCGCTTGGTTCGGCTCCGCGTGATGGCCCGGGGGACGCACTACCGCAAATCTGTATTAAGAAGCAAATTATTATAATTTTGAACGGGCCAGTGGCTTTACATTAAAAAAATATATATTTTAAAGTATTAATTAATACGACATCATTATAAAATGAATGACACTATTAGTCACAATTTTTTTTAAGTATTAGTATATTATAAGTAAGTAAGGACCCAAAGTTTAACCTTGCGGTACACCTCATTTCACATGAGTCGACCTTAAAATCAGAGTTTAAATAAGTTACAGTTACATATCCAATATTATTATTTTGATAAATTTTAAAACTAAATAGTACATTGCATGTACGGCATAATAAACAAGTATTTCATATGAAACGTATATTATTAACATATTAACACAATCGAACGCTTCTGAGAAATCACTCATATGACATTGCGAAGTTTTACATACTCGTAGAAAAATATAAGCAAAGTAACTCATACTAGAATCGTAGTAGTGTCGAGAATGGGTCAGTGAGTAATCGTGAGGGTTAGTGTGTGGTGGTACGCACCCGTTGCGCAGGTCGCCGCGCGCGGTGCGCACGGCGAGGTCGAGCACGGCGCCGGCCGCCATGCGCGCGGCGGGCGCGGTGTGCGCGTCGGACCAGGCCGTGTCGGAGTCCACGCCCAGGCCGCCGCACGCCAGCCGCACGAGCTGGCGCACGGAGCCGCCGGCCGCGCCGGCCGCGCCGGCCGCGCCGCCCGCGCCCTCGCGCGCGCGCCCGCCGAACACCGCCACGTGCGACTCCGTGTGCACCGACTGCGGACACGACACTTACTACTTACACCTGACGCTTAACTACATGTCAAACCATACGTGCGATGATAACTATTTATCGCATCGGTAACGATACGATCGTAGTATCCATATCTCGAATTATTTTCAATAAAATTTTTGTCTGTTTTGTTTATTTTTTATTTCGAGATTTCGAAATAATTTCGATAAGTATTTATATATCGATTATAATCACAATTATTAAATATCGTCAAAAATATGAAGAATAATTTATTTAATATTGTAACTAAATACATATGGATATTAATAATCATGAAAAAAATACAATCACATGCGTAAATAATTAAAAAAAAACATAGAATCTATTTGAAGCTTAATATTAGAGCAAATATTATATTTTAAAGTTATTAGTAATTATTTACAAATTGACTGTGTATGTATTTGGTAAACTAGATGAGTGTACACACCTGTAACTCTTCGAAGGTGGCCTTCCTGGGTCGAGTGCGCTCGGCGCGCGCGGCCAGGCCGGTCTCGCACAGGCGCGCCCACACAGACTGCAGGCGGCCGCCGTGCTCGGGGTGCGTGGGCGCGTGCGCGCCGCAGGCACAACTGCAACACCACCAACACACACGTTAATACAAAAACATATACGACTACATTTTTTTAAAGACTATTGTTAACAAATGTTATCAATCATATAATTAATATTATATTTCTTCATGTGGCTGAGAAATATGTACATCATTGTACCATTTGTTACAATGGTGAAATATAAATTATTTATTGGCAGACTAAGTGTACAAATATTTTAAAATAGTTGCTTAAACTTAGTGGGCTTTTACAGCCATACCGAATTAGAGGGCACTGTAAAATATATCTTCAGAACTAGTTCACATAAAACTATAAATCCTACTTCAATATAATTTTAACTAAACGTTATTTTAAGTGGAGGTGGTAGTGATCGTATGTAATCGATTGTAAGTAAATAGGAATAGTGTAGTTACCCATGTTTGAGCATGAGGGGGTCGTACGCGAGGCCGGTGGGCGGCGCGCGCGCACCCACGAGCGGCGACGACAGCGCGCGCGCCAGCGGCGCCGGCTCGCACGGCGCGCCGGGCGCGGGCGGCGCGGCCGACGTCGCGGCTGACGTCACGGCCGTGTCGCTGGCGCTGGGCTGCGGCCGCCGCGCCGTCAGGTCGATGACCTCGCCCTCCTCCTCGCGCAGCTGCGCCGCCGCCGCGTCGTGCGCTCGCGTCAATACCTGCACCGCACGATGTGTAATGATGACGATACCGGACGAGGCAGACCAGTTCGAAATATTTTTATATTGACATAAGAAATATGATCATAAAAAATATCGAGTGATTTAATGTAATTTGTAAAAAAGGACAATACATGTTGAATTTTTGTTTACAAAATATATTATGTAAACTTGGCAATACAAATACTTTTATTTCAAAAGACGTCAATTTTAGTTTCCTTTTACGTTTACAAATTGAAATCAATTTTTTTTTACAGGCTTCTTTTTATTTACAAGTTGTTCATTTCAATAAAAAAATATATTAAATTTACTGTCATCAATTGTACATACCGTTTTTCGTATTTGATCTCTGAGATAATGATGCGCATTAGGCGGTGCAAGCGCAGGGTCTCCGAGTGGCAGGGGCGCTGAGTGCGTTCGTCCGAGCGGGCGTTTCGCTCCCCGGGCTCCTAGGGAGCCCCACGCGCCGAGGTTTTCTGATACCGCGGGCAGTACCGGGCCCACTGTACCCACCGCACCTACCCCTCCTACTGAGTGTGCTGTGAGGGGAAGGGGAGCACCAACCTGCAAAACGAAACAATAATTACTTTATAAAAATAATATAATCAAATAGATGATTTAAATAATAATAAAAATGATGGTGCAGAAGTGAACTATGATGATCTTTTAAGTACTGAAAATTTCGTTTTGAAACCTTTAATACTAAAGTTTAAACAACTTTCCTGGTGTAGTCGTAGACGTCAATCTTAAGTCTTACTTAGAAATAAATAGGATATTCAATCCAAGCTTTTTAAATTTTAATGTTTATCATATACCGAGTGCAATATAATATTTATGTGGATACACCCCTTACAGCTTAACCATTCAAAAATTAAATATTTTATGTGTCTATTGCACGACCATTTGTTAAGGGAGCGGTACTACTGAAGTCAGGTTCCTATATAAACGAAATAGCTCGTCTCATTTCTTGAATATAAGAACCAGGCCTAAGTTCTACTTCTCCCTCAACGAATAGCAGGTCATGTAGTAGACAATATTTAAATGTTGAGTGGCAGGCCTTAAAGAAGAGATAAAGATTTTTATTTTTCATAAATACAAATAGGCGAGGTCATGTCTTATAAGGAGGTATAGGAATATCGAGAAAGATGGCGTATACTCCACCGATAAGAGCGCAGCTCTTATGTATAAAGAAGAAGAATGACGAACCATGAATAATGAACCATGAATGATGAATGTTTCGTTTGAGGATAATGAAAAAAATAATCAAAAACCAAATTACAGAGATGTTGCAGCCCCATACCGGCGTGTGGGAGTGCGGAGGCGGCGGCGGGCGCGGCGGCGCGGCGTGCGGCCGGCCCAGGCTGATGTTCGGCATCGACGGCGACGAGAACAGCAGCTCGGCGGCGCGGGAGCAACCCTCCTCTTCCTCGCGGATGGGAGCCGTCGCGCCCACGCCCGGCGTCGCGCCCGCGCCCCCGCCCCCGCCCGCGCCCGGCGGAGACCCGCGCGGTGATCCGCCCTCGCAGTCTACACCATACCATACAGTTAGCATTATGATATGATCTATGATGATATGAGCATGAGTGCCATACGAGTTGAATAATTGTTGATAATAATATTTAAATAATACAGTAAAAATAAATGATTAATTCTCGCTAACATACAGTTAGCATTGTCATCTATTCCTCATTTCTGATTCAGTGCCAGCAAAATTATGTGCCTTGTTCTTAGGCAGTCAATAAAAAGAATTATGCACATACTAAAATATATTTATAACTCTTACATTTTGTTTTGCCTCAATAATGTATCTAAATTGTTATAGTCAAAAATTTACACATTTGACAATTAAAAACATGGTTATAAAGAGTGCAGCCATATGCAACACGACAATAAGGGTATATACTCACTGCGGTGCTTGACGCGCGTTTTGAGCGGGCGTCGCGCGAGCGGCGAGGCGCGGCGCTCGATGACGCGCGCCTTGAGCCGCACCTTCAGCATGTTCGGCTCCGACGCTGCGGGGGTTAGTGCACGCGCATGCTTAGTTACGGGTTAGATCAACACTCACTACATACACAGTTGTAGGGTTAACTTCGATACTATTATTGGGAGATGCTCAAATAAGTTATAATAAATTTGTCTAAACTGTAAACAATTAAATTTTTATTGCTTGTTTGACATGTCTCATATAGCATCATAATTTAAAGTTTTCTGGTTCTTTCAGAAGAAAAATAAAATCACAAATCTAGATAGTCTTGAGAAGTATGGCAATTCTATTTTAATGAAAAATAATTCACAATTCTGATTATAGTTGTATGGTAGATAAACTTAATTCAATGATTCAAGAATCCCAAAACATACGAGTTCCCATGACTAACGATGAATTTCACTACAGATAATGTAAAGACATCCTGAATTACAAAATTACATTCTAACATAAATTCAATATCTTCATTCAACTGTACAAAGCAAAAACACGAGTTTATCTCTTTACAACAACGAACACGGATGCATTGAAGACAACTATCACAGGGTACAACATACCTGTCTTCCTAAGGGGGAAATCTGCTGGCGAGGGTTGTGGGGGGGCGGCGTTGAGGGCCAACGGCAGTGGCGCCGCCAAGCGGTACGGGTGCGTCGCTGTCGCACCCGTAGAGGTTATTGACTCGCCTGATGACGACTTTACGATACCCCTGTAAAACAAAACAGGACATTATGAACTACCATGAACATTAGAATTTTTTATAGTCAAATGTACGGCACAACGTTTAAGATGATCTTCTTCAAGAAGAAAATGCCAATTTTGCTATTAAGACTGTGAGGTATTTCAGCAAATATATATATATATGTATGTCATCAACAGATAATTATTTCGGGGTTCCCTGTTATAAATATATGTAAAAACCATAAATTCTAATATTATATGCTTTAAGCATTTAATATTAGAATTTATGAAGAATATCCAAAACGAAAATAAGTTAAGTGGCTGTTACTTAATCGCGGAACGAAGAAGGAAAACGAACAGTTAAATAAGGTAATGCTAATTGATTCAACAGAAAAATGTCACATTTCAAAGAAAAATAAAACAACACTTGTATTCCTTGAAAATCGACAACTTATGAACATATTAATATTAACAGATTTAACAGTACCTGCCTTTTCTAGCATCAACTAGTAATTATTAACAGTATTTCTAATTGATTTCAAACAAAAACAAAAAATATCGACTATAAACTGTCTTACATCTGGATCTTCCTTCTCTTAGCGTTCTAGGAGAAGAAGGCGCGAATCAAGGCAATTTATAGATGTTTTTTTTTTGAAGGGTCCATGCTATGTATCGGCCTACAAAGCTGAAGTATCAAGTCAATATTCTTAGAAAATCACCAATATCATCAGAAATACATTTTGTGACTTTACTATACCACATCATATTGAGACCAGCCAATTAGTAATCTAGCGATCTGATTATGACTAGCTACTATAGGTATGATTGCAGAAGAAACTATTTACCAACCTACACATCACAAAGTTATTTGGCTGCCAGCCTAGTAGACGGGTGCCAAATAACCTTGTCTTGTGAACCTGCTGTGGGTACAGATACCAGACCTTCAAGGAGGCGTTGTACTGTACTGTATCTATGTACCACTGGTCTATATTTATTGCTCTAGCAGGGCAGCAATATTAGCAGCGACTGGAAAATATTCTTAACTGTTCAAGCATCAGGCAACCGCTTACCTTCCTGCCTTAAATATGTTACCAAAGTTATATAATATAATACGTAGCTAGCTGCCATGACAGACATGTTGTCCTGTCTTAGAAGAACTGTTAAACACGCGAGGATGAAAAAGTCGTTAAGTTTTCTGAAACTATCCATTATTCTTAACGTTTATTTTAGTAAAAACCTTCTACAAAGTATCGTAGTCGTTCTTAAGTTATAGCGTGACCAAGGGAAACACGGATTCATTTTTATATGTATAGATTTTAGGTAGACTTACCAATTTCTATATGAGGATCCTGGTACTGTTCCGTTGGCACTAGCCTGTTTCTTCTTAAGGAATTGCTGCAGTTTCTGCTTGACTTCAGAGGAAGCGTTCGCGCTGTGCTCGTGCTTGTCCTTCTTGCGCAGCAGCTCGACGCGGTCTCGCTCCCTCGCCTCACGGGCCTCGAGCGCCTCTCTCGCCTCCCTCGCCTCCCGCCGAGCCGCCTCTTCCATCGCTTTCTGCTGTTCCCATAACTGGAAGATTAGTACTCACATTACAAAAAGGATGGTTTGGTGCAAGGGGGTTGTTCAGGTCTGGGGTACAGAGATGCCGATTTTCATAAACGTGCGCACTTTATAGATTCATTGTAGTGCTAATAGAGGCTTATTTGAAAAGCTGGGCCACCAATGGAATTATGTACTGCAAATCTCGTTAAAAGAAATAAGCATCATTGACATTTTTAGAAGTAAAGGTTTTTGAACCAAGTAATGCGTTCTAAATTACGTTGCTTGTTTGATGTAATGATTGCATTCACACATTTACATACCTTTTGTTCAAGAATAAAAAGAAATATATGGTTACATTTTAAATAATTCTCAAAATACAATTAGACGCTGCAATTGTACGAAAGAGAATGTAGGTATATTAATGTTATTTACAAACTACATATATCTTTATCACAATTTTGTATAATTATAAACTTATATGGCATATTTACTACTTACCTACTACTTATAATATAAAACTTATATATATATTTAAAATTAGATTTTCGGTATTGGTATAAAATATATTGTCGTAGTTATTTTGAGTGTGAGTGTCCAATATTTCTATGGAACTATTGAGAAATATGTATTATGAAAATTGTCTTTGTATTCCAAGTACTTATAATCAATCAATTGTTCAAGCACGTACGGCACTAATAAGTATTCAGATCGCAAACTAACTCTAGAATTATTTATCTAAACATAAATTATATTATTTACATTCGACATCACATATTTTCACCTATATAGATTAATATAGCAGGAAATTATAGTTATATTATTATATATTATTAGGCATTAATAGTTTATATACTTACTTATATATAGGTATATATGCTACCATTATTAACACAATTAGGTGAATATGTATTACGTGCAGTTTATTTTAATTTGTTTCTAAATCGAAGTTTTATCGTCTACGATTAAAATGTCTGTCGTCACTAATTTGATAATTAGTTTAAATATAACTACTGTCGTCAGGTATTAAAATTTATTGATTAACTTAAATTTAAACCACTTAGACTAAGTTGCCTGACTAATAAGTTTGCTTATATAACATCGGCGATATCAAATTGCATTTTGTGGTAATATTGCGACCAGACGACGACAGGAAGTAAAGTGAAAACCTGTTTTCAAAAAACGAACAGGTCCTAACATTTTAATGTATGCGATAGATTGATAATAAAAATATTAGATGCATAAATTACGAGGTTCAATAGTACCATAAGGCAATAGAAAAGCATAGACAAAAATAAGAACAGCGATATTAGGGAGATATAGACAGTTTCAAGCAAAAACAAGTTGACATGTGAATATAAGTAACCTATTATATGTTTATAAATTTAAGTTTCAAATAGCAACTGCTGGAACTATTTCCTAATCATCTCATAGAAACTTAATTCGGAATTATTACACTTTCAAACACTGGAAGTGTCGATAAAATATTGTCAACTATCACATCTTTAACATGTCCGCATGTCAAACTTAAACTCAACAAAGAATTCGAAAAAAAAGAAAGTAATCTCAAAACAAAAACAAAAATGAATCAGTACAGAAATATAAAACAAATGTTATTTACAAATAATCTCAAATACTTGTATTGTGAGTAACGACGCTCTCATTACATCAGGCGAACAGTAAGATGATGATGATCACACAAATATTTAAGCTATCCAACTAATGTCTGTGACTCACTATGTGTCACACCGTACCAAATGTCGGGAATGTGGACATCACCGAGTTATTGGAGAGAGAAAACTATTAGAAATGACATTGTTTACAACTTGCGAAGTGACTCAATGTTGCACCTACGTAAATCTTTTAAATGATATGATCTTGAATAATTTTTTTTAGGTTTAAGGAAGCATTTGTCATGAGTCAAAGTTTATTTTTACATGGTGAATAGGCTTGAGATTGCACAATCTTAATTGATTTTGAGCGACGAAGAAGTCAACTATAGAGCATAATATGGCACTTCACTTGCGATTTCAAGGCATCTAAATTATAGGACTCAGGATACAAAAAAACACGTATGTGCTGGAAAAACACGTATGTGCTGGCGGTACGTATAGTAAATGTAGAAGAAAAGGGAAAACAAAAATCTCACTTTGCATTATTAAAGTGCTCGAACACAAAATTTAAAGGATTTGACTTCGAAGAAAAATTATTTGCGTCAAAGCTTAATCCAAAATGTTACATTCAAGCCAAGCTGAATTTTGGATAGAAAATCGCAGCAGTACGGGTAATATTAAATAACATTTAAATTATTTCTACAAATTGTTGTAAGCATTATATTTATTTCTCTCGTCAAAAACACGAATGATTTTATTTGCGTACCCTTCTAGCGGTACATACGATAGGTATTTGTTTATGATATCAATACAGCGTTGTAATAATTTGCTTGTAAATAAATAAATAATATAATAGATATTTCACTGATATTGAGTCAAGTGTTATTATAGGTATAGGCTGTAAAGACCGCATACACTTTGGTGATAAATATCTAAGCATTAAACTTAGTCCTAGAGTCTCATAAGAAAACGAATAATTTGTATAAAGCTTGTTATGTTAAATTGTTTCAGTCATAAATAATTAAATGTCGAAGTGTCTAAAGGGTCACACAGTCAAGAAGACATCTCGTCACCATTTTGACCTATTTCAAAGAAAATATTTCTCATTTCACACTTTCAAAACACCCATACGTAGACAAAAACTAAGCTAAGAATATAAAGTATTTTTAAGTCTGTCTGTCAGTAGAGGTGACCCACTGTTCATCAATGTGGTATTTATGTAAAGGTGTCAATTTATTCACGGATTCTTGTTTCATTTACATCGTGATATTTTTTAAGCTGATTTGGTAGTTAAAGTATTATAAATCTAAAATTAGTAAACATTTAGTAAAAAAAGTCTATTGTTTATCAACCACATTTACTGTACTAAAAAGTTCATACAAAAAAGCTCAATACCAATGAACCAAATAATGATGCCATAAAGGCAGCAATCACTTTCGGTAAAACGGCACAGAACATATTTATTTGTGCATATTTAAGGCTGGTGACGTGAACTATATTCATCACGAGACGAAAGAAACCAACTTACATCTTCAGTCAATGCACACAAGCCAGTACCTTCTATTCAGCACTCACACACACTCGATCACTTTTCTCTTCGCTGATACATGACAACATTGCGCGTGCGCAGTCTCAAATGTCATCCAGCAAGTTGTATGTCCTACCTACACAAAAGGGTGTGGCCAGTGACCCGTCCAAACGAGGCTAATACAATTATACAACATGCTGGTATGATGTAATTACTTGGACTCATTCAATTCACATCTATTTATAACGTCGAGTGAACCAGTTTGCGCACCTGGGGACTTGTGACTAAGTTATATTCACGTCACACCTGTATATCACACCGAAAAGTTAACTAAACTATCTCGTCCACTTTTCCACATTTATGTAAAGGTCTCACGTAAAAACACAGAACAGCGAGAAGTGAACCAATAAGTAGTATTATTCTAGACTCTATGTTGTTACTAAGAATATGCTGACACAAATATCCCATAAGAAAAATCCAATATCTAGGTGAAGTTCCAACTGTGAAGACGAATCAGATTAGGAATGATTTATATGTTCAGGTTAAAGTGACAATGTCCGAAAGAAAATAGTGAAATATTAATATTACATTCTACCTAAGCTTTTAAAGTTATGCAGACGAAAATACTATGTTACGAGCATTCACCAACATATTTAACGTTGTGCGTACATAGATACTATGACGCGAAAGCACATGCTATGCGAAACAGCGCTATAAATATGACCAGATAAAACTTGACAAAGTTGACAAGTGGGAATGTTGCCAGTTCATTCAGCTATTGACTTGTAGTTCAACAAAGTAAATAATTGTATACATGAAACTAGTGTGTGAATGTATGATGTATAAAAAATTCTGTTTAATTAGAGGCAATGAATCAAACCGTCTCACAAGAAGTATAAGAAATGAATCCATCTTGTTATAAATTTGTAAGCAAATTCTAATATATAATACGAAAATATTATAACAAAGAACATCCAAATTCAGAAACTCTAGGTATTTCTATAGTGTGCAAGTAAGCGTAGATATTATATTATATGATAGCGTGTTGCTGAACAGGCTTTGGTCTTTCGAATATATATAGCAATTTGAATATATAAAGATTATTAAAAATAATAATCTTAAGCTATAAAATCTATCAGTCTAATAACAAGTTCGATGATATTATGCAATTAATTCATTTTGCACCACGACCTACGGATCGGTTCTATATATATATTGACCAGTATCATTCCTAATAATTTGCAAGCTGAAACACGTTCAGTTGATAGCTAATTGTGTTTATTTATTTATAGATGTGACGAGCATTTCATTAGATAATGCATATTTAAAGGTAGTCAGTTCTAATATTAAGACTATTCCTTATCGTTATTCCCTCTAACGACTGCAACCACTATTACCTATCAATTTGTTAATATATCATGAATATATTATCCTTATATTATATAATACAGTTTAGATTCCGTGTAAATGAAAGGGTTTTTTTTACGATTTAATGTCTTTAATCAAATGTAGGCTCACGTATTATACCGTGGGATACCCTGTGGCAATATTTTTACTAATAATATATATTATTTTAGTTCAACAAAGAATATTTGATGCTTAAATTGTCAAAAGCCAACTACATTGCACAAAATACTACATCAATTTTCTGCTTATTCAATCATAATAAAATTTGGTCTTCACTCACATTTACCTTCAAATGGTGCATGAGTTGTTGCTCGTGTTCTTGCGCCAGCTGCTGGCGCTGTTGTTGGAAGTGTTGGAGCAGGATTTCTTGCTGTAGCTGCTGCTGCTTCTTCAACTGCAACATTCATCCAAATACTAAGTAATGGAATGAGTCCAGCAGGATTCGTGCTTGTGTTAGTACTGTGAGATTTGTATATGAAAATGTAATCCTAGCGACAATACAAGAGGAATTTAATGGTCTGAATTATTTAATGCATTTAGTTGTGTATGCTAACAAATACATTTGTAATATGATTCATAGGATTACAACAACCCTCCATACTTGTATTATCGCTGGACGTTATTCTTCTACTTGTTGTGTAGGCAATATTTTTTTAATATACACAGTAATTGTAACGAAGTATATTATGAAACCACCTGTTCTATGATTTTCACTATTACTATGGACTAAATGTATATATTTTCATGGGTATTATTTACTGCACATACGTCACAAACAATTGTGATAAATTTACCATTACATAAAACCGCCGTGTCACATTCAATTACCTCAACGGTGTAACAATACTTTATAATATAAACATTTACAATAACATGTCCAAGCATTTGTCAAACATTTGAGAAACTCGTGTTTTTGATGAATACCAATGCTTCTGGTTATTTTAGAAAACTTGAATGAATTTTTATACAAATGAAATGCGAATAATGGTTCTGATGATGATTTTGGCTCTCCCAGCGACATTTGTGACAAACATTGGACATATTTTCGTTTTATTGAATGCAACACATACTCAGTTCACTGTACACAATTATTATTATAATTTAGACTCACTTGCAACAGGAAACTACTCTCTAATGTCTGTTTCGCCCGCTCAGCAATATGGTTCTTTCTTGGGTTCTGATTCTGACAACGAGAGATGAAATATATGTAGGATACAGTCGACATACGACCGAAGAGGGGTTAGTTAAGAGGTCGGTCCAAACACGGAGCTAACGGTACCCAGATTTTGTGAAGTCACTTGACAGTATTTTGACTTTCAAGGATTAGGAGGTACTCTTTGCCGAAGTAGGTCTTTCAATCAGTAAAATTTTCAGTAGCTTTGAGCTATCTTTAGTAAACTGCGATAGTCTCGCCTCCTATTACTAGGATCCAAGCATAGCTAGGTTATTGTGGGTGTATTTCTTTTAGAGACAGGTACACGCTTGATGTTAAGTTAATACATATGCGTTCACAAAGCACGCGAAACACAACAGGAAAAATGTGTTTCAGCTATTCAGTCGGAATATTGTTTAAATTATCATCAGTTTAGACACACACGTCATCTACAGTTGTAATTGGTGCACTAAAGACAACATATGAGTCGTCAGAGTTACTCTGTCTGCTTATCACAGATCGCTGCAACCTTGCACTGTTGGACGGAAGCTATACAAAAAAAAACATCAAAACGGTGGTACGAGGTGCGCGTGTGCTTATTTCTGGCGACGCGCGCATTATTTTCGTTCGATGGGGAAAAATGGCGGGCGGGTGGAATGCGCGCGCGCCGCTAATAGAACGCGCGGACGGATGTTTTGCGCGCGCGCGTGGGCGGGTCGGGATTGTCGTGGTTCACGGGAGCCCCGGGTTCGAGGCGTGGATAAGGGACGTATCTGCCCTCTTTGACTTCAAGGAGAAACTTCGGTACTTTGACTCACGATATTTGGGCGGAGTCTACCCCCACGCCGTTATTTGGATTGTAAACTTTTGTCACGTATAATATCTTCTAAATTAATTAAAATTTGCTTGCTTACTAACTTCTGCCATAAACTAGTGTTAAGGTAATGATTAAGAATCTATGAAGGAAAATTTCAACAAACACAATATCTTAACGGTATTCATAACACCACGCAATTTATTCTAACAAAACAAAACAATCCAATAATATAACATATTGAAAAAGCACAGCGCCGTGGGGCCGCGAAACATTTCATATCTAAATTTACCATGTATAATACGCATATAATAACATACACATATGCAACACATACACACACAGCGTATGCGTACGTAGCACGTATGTGTATACGACGATGTATAAATAGAGGCGCGCGCGCATGATATTAATATCTGGCAAAAATAATGTATAAGTACGTAGTGTTCGCTATATTTTGGGAAAAGGTCACGGTAACCCGCGGATTCGCTTTACCTGCATCTATGTTATTATATCTGTTATATATTTAGAGAGTAAAACGAGAGAAAGATATAGAGATAGGTGTGGGAGAGAGAGAAAGAGCCGCTCATTAATGTTTCTGTGTCAGCTAAAAAAATGGCCTGGACTAATTTTGTATATACAATGTTTGCTTCTGACTCTTCAATGGTCAGTTAGCTATAATTTTCGTCTGTATAGCGTGTAACACAAAGATGTGGTCATACAGCGAAATAAAAAGATTTGTATACTAATGCACAATTCGATTCATATATTGAAAAGATCCTCGGTTATACCGTAAATATGGAAAATTGTTTTAATAAAGTATCTTCGGAATATATTAGTGCCTACACTTATGCATGGAAGTGAATGTTGGGTATGGCAAAAGAAGCATGAGAGCAGAATAAATAAATGCTGTAGAAATGAGAGCGCTGAGAAATATATGTGGTGTGACTCTGAAAGATAGGATAAGGAATAGTGTGATTAGAGAGAGATGCGGTATAAAAGTGGATATAGTGACGAGAATAGAAAAGGGTATGTTAAGCTGGTTTGGGCATGTAGAAAGAATGGACGAGAAAAGACTGACTAAGAAAGTTTATAAAGCTAGTGTGAATGGAACAGTCGCAAGAGAAAGACCTAGGCGAACGTTTCTTGATCAAATCGGAGACGTTCTGGGGAAAGGCCAGGTTATGAGCACCTTAAACCGGCGAGCGTGTATGAGGAATGTTATGAAAGTGAATGAAGCCGGAGAAGTGTGTTAGGATCGTAGCAAATGGAAATCCGTAGTCTCTGCCTACCCCTCTGGGAAACAAGCGTGAATCTATGTATATATGTATGCATCTTCGGAATATACGTATCTAATTATTCACAATACTGTGCTCTCATTCAGTACACATATTGGTGCAGTATCTATACGCATATCTTGTTGACTAGCTTCATACTTGGCCACCATTATAATTCGACGCAGCTGCTTTCAAACACTATTGAATAATAAGGCCATTAATAACAATGTTATCAGAGCAACGTTTTTATTGCCGTCAGCTAAATATAACAACTCAAACATAATATGTGTGTCTACGACTCAATTTATTTATATCGTGTGATAATTACGCTTTATTTTAAAAAGGCTAGAAGGGACGTAATAATAACATCAGGCAAGTTTTTATAAGCTGCCTTACTGTCTGGCCGACGCTTTGTTTCCTCTTTCCATGCTTTTATACCTTATACCAATTCTTACTAATATTACACATAAATTCGAAAGTAACTCTGTCTGCCTGTTACCTCTTTACGGCTAAACCACTCAACCAATTTTCATGAAACAGGTACAATACATTAGTATAGAGATAGTTAAAAAAATGGGGAAGGGTATGTATTATCATAATATTACTTTAATATAAATATCTCTGGTTCTTTGAAAGTAAAATCGCCATAATACTGCTATAGGAGATAGTACGTATAGAAAACTTTCTATACATATTAGATAGAGCTGATAACTCTTTGAATACGCTGTTTTTATTCCTAAGAGTGGTTCCAGGCCGTATAAATTCAGCATAATCATGTTTCTAAGGAGGTGAGTGGCTTTAGTAGATATCATTTTCAGAAATATTCAACTACTCGAGGGAAAAAGCGGGTTGGAAGATTGCACAATTCAGGATCTCTTAAACCACAGAATTTTCTTTTAGATGTTTTCGTTCATCGTTAAAGCGCGCGATTATATTTTGTACAGACGTGACTGTATGAAACATAGCTCTAACAAGATCGCGTTCTGTTAGAAGCATTCAAGGTATATAAAGAGCTGTTTTTATTTTACAAGTGCACATGTATAGGTACACTTCAGAAATATTCCTTTATTTGTCCGGCTTAGCCAGCTTTCTTTGAAATCTTTGTTAAGTCATCAATAATATTGTCTTCTGTTTACGCGAATGTTATTCATTGAAATTAAACTACTTTATACGGATTTTATCGCGTTGTTTATTTAAATCAAATAATAAAAAGGTTTCAAACCTTTTTAATACCTACAAAGTATCTCTTCCCCGATAGAGGTAAATACCTCATGTCGTGGGAACGTTCAAGAGTCTGTGGAAACTTTATATAATATATTATAAAGTCTTCACGGACAGATCGTTTATGAGACTTTTAGTAAAACTTTCAAATACATATCAAAGAAATTCTATGTATACTAATCCTATAGCCTAGAACGATACTGTAGGTTAGTTCAGGGAGTAAGGAAAATAGAGTCCGCATTACTGCAGCAATATAGCCAACTGTATAAATCCGGACCGAAGCACGCCAGAATATACTAAAACCATAATTCCTGTAATAATTTCTGGTAGGAGTTGTTTGGACCTTATGAGACTAGGCACGAAGGTAAGTGGAGGTATACCTGCATAATCTGGTGGTGGAAGCTTGTGTCGGCGAGCGGTAAGCGCGGCGCGTGCGGTGGCGACGGCGTGTGTTGCGGGGAGCCGTCCGTACCGCCACCGCTCTCATGCGCCATCTCTGCTGAAAAGAGAGAAAACAGCCTGTTAGATAAGTCGTGAAAAGGCTTTTCGATATTAACCACATCGATAGATATGAAACTTGTTCTTTAAGATGGAGTTTTGTTGTAAGATTCTGTTGAATAATTTTTCTTGAGATAATATGCTTTAGTTTTTACTAGCGACCCGCACCGCCTTTGCACGGGTAGTACAACATCTTACCAAATTATACACTTAAATATTTCTCATGAAACACTCTGTTAGTGAAAACCGCATGAAAATCTGTTTAGTACACTTTGAGTTTATTGCGAACAGATAGACAGACGCGGCGGGGGACTTTCTTTTATAATATGTAGTGATAGTGATGTTTATACTTTCGGAAATATAGTTTATAGACTATATTCCCGAAAGTATAAACATCACACTACCGCCATCTCTGTTGGTATATTTGTGAATCACGATATTATTTTATATTAGTATTTTGTGTGATCCTACACAAAACGAATATACTAGCGATTTAAAAACCTCCATTTCGAATTCAATTAAATCGTCTGTTTGTGCACAACCGAGCGTCAATTCCATGTTATTCTGCATGCCACTTATTTATTCTATCAGTTCTGTTTATATCGAGGCAAACACAGACTAAACACTATTAGATACGTACATATACAAATAATAGTAAAGCTATCTACAAGTCCCACGCGAAATAACTTCTAACTATTCCTAAGTCTGTTTCACTGAAGATAACACGCGATAGCCGCGTGTACAAGGAGTGTGTATAAGAAAAATATATTTTGAATCGAAGCGATGTGATCGTAGGTTCCGTAAACATTTCCGGGCAATAAATATTGTTATTTGTGTCGGTAATGGATATAAACATAAATAAAAAAAAAGGGCTGGGTGTTTGGCCATTTTATTTCTATATTTGTAGATATTGTGTTTTTCAGTCTCTTTAAACTAAAGATAATATGAGATATGTCTGCTAAAAGAAGTTTTATTCTATTGGGGTACAAGCATAAAACATGTGTTGTTTAAAATACATCAATAGTTTTAATGGAGGTATACATATGTATGTAAATTATATGCTTAACCTCAGTAGAAAGAAGTGTATAATAGAGGTGTAATATGCCAAATTTTGCCGGATATGTTTTAGATGCCGCGTAATAGAATCCATCCTTCTATTCGGCAAAGTTAGTCTATGGTGCCAGAAAAAAATTCTCAATGAAATAGGCATTGACAATATTATTCCTCGATATTTTTTATAATGGCCGTAATTAGCTATCACGCGTATATACGCAGAGGCAGAGATATATTATGCACATTTGCAAAAAATATATATATCCCACAACTTACATGTACTTATCACTTAATCACCAACAGTCCACGTTAATGACACACTAAGAACTTAATTATACGAAGCACACACGATCGATTAGGACGGTTACACACGACAAATGTACCGCGGTACGGTGCAGCCGCACACCGCACGTCTACACACAGCCGTCTTTCGACAGCCTGTGACCTAAATAGCCCAACAATCTAGGTACAGCGAGGGGTGAACTACGAACTAACTTTAGGATATTGTCGGTTTTATTGTATTTGTATTTGACTGCTGGGATGGCGTAATAGTTTAGGCGGTCGCCTCGCCACTCACGCTCTTACACCGAATATTGTGGGTTCAAAGCCCACACGGGACAAAAATTTGTGCGATCCAAGAATGGTTGTTCCGCGTCTGGGTGTTCTTTGTATTGGATTTATTCCTAGTGTCGGAGTTGTCTAGTACTACAATAAACAAAAACTTGTGATTGTCTTGTTTTTAAGCATGTTAGGGACGTTAAATGCGCTCGGTGTTTTAAGGTCTGTCAAATGATGCATGGTTATATGGTGTTGGGGAACTGGTTGGGAGATAAATAGTGTGATATTTTGCAGTTTTGAACAAGCTACTGAGTAATTTCATATGTTGTAAAAATATTTAATCTTGACATTTTGAATAGTTTTCAGTTTTTGCCCATTAACCTTTGATAATGGATAGTTAGAATTATAACAAATTTGTCGGCTAAGCCTTCTCTCTAATTGGTAGCGGTACGCCGGCGAAGTGCGCGTTACTACACAATATAACAACTGTTAATTATATTATGAGAGTTTCCACGTGATGTTTGCCTTTATATACCGAGAAACCTAGATATTATACCTAAACATTGTGCACATTGTTATGAAAAGTCAAAGTTGCGCATTGTATCTTTAAAACGAGATTTTTGGCTGTGGCTGTTTTGAACATAGAAAATCACATTATCTTAAACAATTAAGTACTGTAAGTATCGGTTGATTACACAGAGTTTTTTTTATATATACAATAAAAATTGAAAAAGTAATAACATAAGAATAGGTAGATTTTTTTATACACCTTGTAGTAAATAGTTCTATAGGCCAATGGTCAGACACATTGAAATTACGCTCATTTGATAAAGGGTTCAAATGTAACATATATTTCTTTACTGAGATGCATCTACTAGCATAAGCATTTAGCTTCATTTACCAAAAACAATAATAAGAAAATGCAAACTATAATAAGAACTAAAACACATTACTGCAAATAGTTAATTGCATATAAATATTTATAATGCAAAGCCCCACAAGGAGCTTAAATAACTAATCTAGATGCAGGCTCTTGCATGCAAGAACCAATACCGAATAGAAAATGCATTAGCTGTACAATTCCCCATCGGACCGGCCTAATATATTATCAACGTGCACTTAACATTGCATAAGGCTGCATCCACTCGAGTCCCGACCTCATAGACTCATTTAATGTAGGTCGCCGGGGGATTGCGGCGCAGCCTGCGGGAGGGCCCACTCCTCCCGATACGCAGGGGAGGGGGAGGGTGCGACAGTTATTTTTGTCCGTGGATATATTTAGCAGAGCTGCCCGCCCGGGACGAAGGGATTTTGCTTTACAGTGCTTGTATTTAGAGGTCACAAAAGACTTAATTTATTGGTGTATAGTTGGCTTTTATTGTGTACGTTGGCTTTCGAAAAGATAGTTTTAATGTTTATTCTGCTTACTCAAACCTACTAATAGTTTTACTTTAGATGTCCTGACAGCAATAGAAATTTCTAGCGAATAAATCTAATTTGGTTGGTCCTTTATCTAGGATATCAAGTTTGGTAGGGTACAGCTGTATCCCTGCTAAAGCCTGTGCAGCTGGGCTGGAAAAGTACCTTCTTAAGGTCGCACACAAAGAGTTTAATGTTAGGCATTATAGCTCCAAAGCCTTAACACCATTTTATGATGCATTGACAATAAAATGACCAGTCAACTAGTTCAAACTAATTTCGAGCTACGTTATATAATTACTGAACGTAATAAATAACGTAGTACCGGCGTTATAATGCCTAGTGTGACACGTAACGCGTGTGGGCGTTCATGCAGACGCAGTTACGGGAATAATCTCGTATAGATATTTATAAAATAAACATTTTCAATATCCTAAATAATATTATGAATACGAATGTGAGCTTGTTTATTTATTGGTTTGTTACGCTTTAACTACTCGACACCTGAACATGAAATTTCGATATACTACTATTTCCGAGCAAAGCCACGGCTAGAAGTTATTTCCATATAAATAAATTACAAAAAATAAAAGTCTATTAGGAAGATCGCCAGATAGAAATTCAATTTCAATATAAAATTTCGGATATATTAATGTGGCAATATAAATATATTTTTAATTGCCCCATTTTGGCTATTGTCGGGCTGAAGCCGAACCCGATGCATTTCATTCGTGATATACTTAGCAGGTATCATCTAAACCTAATGAAATTGGACCGGGAGTGGCCCGATACTGTCCATCTGACATCTATTATTCACGTTTTAACCACTAGACATGTTCGAGACAGTGACGTCATTAGATTAAGTACCATAAACGGGACATGTGTCACTGATTTATTTTAAATAGGAATACTTAGTTAAGGAATTGTTTAAAAGCTGTTTGATTAGACACATTTGGGACGGCATTTGTGGCGCTGAGGTGATGTATTTATATAAAGTTGAAAGCTTTTCACTTATTTTAGTTTAGAGTTTTATTAAGTCCTATTTGGATAAACTTTGTTATGTTTTAATTAGCTACTTTAAGCTATCTATTTAATATTACTTATGAGGTTTTATCCGTGACTTTGGTTTTGAGAAATGGTTTACATTTTGCCTAGCCTAAGTCACTCCAGCAATTCTATCTAACTTTTGCACAAATCTAAAACACCATACATGTTTGATCATGTCATATTTTAAGGTGTACTAACTGACAGATATAGGTAGTGATAAATGTTCAGCCGCCATCGCGTTATTTGTGTGAAACACCTTTTATCATTTACTCCATTTAAGTTGAATGGACAAATAAATACACGTATACATTATTACAAGAACAAATATCTTAGAATAAGGTAAAAAGAAATATTATTTATTAACTTTAAAAAGTTGTTGAATGTTTTCCATTACATTATTTGTTCGTAGCTCAGAGTAATAATTATGCCAAGGTTTACAGGCATACAAAGAAACGTGCAAAATATCTTCGTATAAAGTTAATAAAACCTTTTTATTTCCAGTAACAGTACAATACCGACGCCAATAAAGAAACCTTATAGCTACGGGAATGGCTTCACGCAGTCTACGGGAGATGTCTCGTAGATGTGCTACAGCCGGGACGCGGGCGCTACGAACGTAGCTCTATCTACGACGATGTCTACGATCTATTTTTGTAAAATATAAAGTTTAACAATGACAACATATTTTCGTGTTTTAAGTTCATATATATCTATCTAAGAATGAATTGTATGTTTAGTTAATTTCTGAGTATAATTCCTATTAATATAAGGAGTTTTGCCACAACATTGTATTGCATGAATAGCGTAATGCTCAATTAATCACTACCAATAGTATCTAATAAGTCCAAATTAATTCAGGTATATATAGCTATATATACATATACACGTCACTGCCCAATTTGTTCGCTTATTTTATTAGGTCTCGCGTATTAACACATACATATCCTGTCTAAAGAGCACGACCGCCGCGCATATTCCTGCTGAGCCGTGGCCACAGTAAATAATAACAACAAAGAAATACTTAAAATATAGGATAATATTGTTAAACGACATAAACGTACATATGTATATCGCTCGTCACAGCGATATTTAACGTGTGTCCTCCAAATATACACTCTCTTGAGGTTGTTCAACTTTGCTTGCCGTTTCATTTTTAATAACGAACATGACTTTTTGCTGATACGACGCGAAATTGCACAATTATATTAATTCGCGAGAATTACGTTAATGTTTATATTCTGTTCTTGAAAGTAACTGTTAGGTTAAACCAATGAGTGTACATGAGGAATGTGATGGAAACGAATGAAGCAAGAGAGTCTAAGCAAATGGTAACCTGCCTACCCCACCGAGGAATAGCAGTGGCTCTACATATATATATAAATATATTAGGTTATAATAAATGGGCACCCACCCCCTCACTACCTACTATTATTGCTTATTTATGGCGTACTGACATCGAACTCTTAATAGTCGGTGTATTGTTGCTGTCCGCTTAACTCACTGAACTATCTGTGCTCTCAATGTACCTATTATTGTAAACACAACGGCAACTGATTTGGAGATAATGCAATCTACTATAATAAATATAAGTGACAAAATAAACACACAAATTCAAGACAGCTATCCATGAATCACGTAAATGATTATCCCATACCACATAGTCATAGTGTAGTTTCGAGTATATAAGGATAGTTTGCATCCGGTTCGCGGTCATATCATAAGTACAACGCGCGTCTTTGAACAGACCTTGGCCAAGCCTCGATAAGTGATTTAAAAAAAAAAGCGCCACAGCGTATTATAATGGCAGAAGTACAACAAAGCTAGGATCAACAAAGCCGGTTGCGCCGTGCCGCCCGCGCACCCCCTACCCCGCGACTTATATTTAGAACACCCGGCAACGCGCCGCGCGACAAGTGAAGGACGCGCTTCGCCCGCGCCTCAATACACCCGTCTCTTTCCCACTTACTTAACATAATGGCCGTTCGAGCGAGATGAAGCACAATATACAACGAAATTATTGAGTTTTAAAAATAGAACGTACACGCGAGCTACGAAACGTGACACAGGCGAATTATTTGATCAGTTCGCGAAGATCAATTTGTATCCTTAGATAAGGAGACGTCACGCGAACCCCGTCCGGCAATGCATCAGAACAAGTCAGTTAACTCTAGTATTGACTACGCTACTATGTTATCATAATGACATAGGTTACTAATTATGTTGTAACGTCCATTACCGGTCGTGCATGAAACATTGTTATTTGTTATTGTTGTATGTAACGCAATCTATGACGTTTACCTGAAAATGTCCGAATTTAATAGGTATCTAGATCGTTTGAAGGAAAACTTCATAATTAATACTAGTAGTATATCTAAAGTTCTCTACATATCGTCTGCGTATTAGTCTGATAGAAGATATGATCATTTGAAAGCAGGCTTATGCCAAGTAGTGGGATTCGTAGCGTAAGCTTTAACGTTTGTCCCGAACTGTACGTTGTAGCAATTTGGGTTTATTTTATGTTGTATTTTATTATGGTGGGTAAAAATTGAACGGTTGTACGCCACGTGATCGCCCAATGTACAACTTAATGGGCGTAAATTTTTAACCCAAGTTCCCATCCACGTGAGTAAAGAGTCAGGTGTTATGTCGAAATTTGTGGCTCCAAATGTTTTTTAACATACTAGTTAAAGGTTGAATTCTTATTTAAAATTGGTTTACTTATGTAAGTTATAAAAAAAAATTGAAAATATATACAAATACAGTTGGATGAATAATAATTAGTGTATATTTAAGACTTCTGTTCTTTAATTATTTTGTGAAAAATGTTTACTTGTGCAGTCGTCATTTAAGAAGACTGCAGCTTATAGGGCTATCTCGTGGGTAGGATGGGACACCATTCATATGATACAGAATAATATCTTTAAATCTCACTGTAACACTTACATAATATAATATGTATTAGGCTACTTACCTGTTAATATTTTGTAAAGCTTTAAATTATTTTAGATAGTTTAAAATTCTAAACAAAAACGCCTTCCAGCGTTAAGGACTTATAACTTCTTCTTCTTAATCGGTCTCATAAAATCACTAAGTACACGCCTCAGTACGCAACTAATATGACACAGTAGCTAAGTAATTAATTCACATAGATTACACAAACATTTAAGAGGTCACAAATGTGATATAAATATATTTATAAGCAAATAAGTACCGAAGTATATCAGCACCAACGTTTACGGTAAACAAATATAATTAGTAATACAGGGTACACATTTATTATAATATTTTAATGACAGTCATTCATTTGGTGTATTTGTACAAATATTGATCTTACTAATTCCTTTATGCATTATACGCAGATTAGGTCGTCTATTGGCCAAATATTGCATAAGTATAATTGTACGATATGTAACCCGACAATATACACACACGTGTTATCTATATATATACATCCTTCCTCCTTATATACAAACTTTGTACATCACTCTTGCTTCATTAAATTTTAATGTGCTCTTTCAGGCCTAAGGCACCTATGTTTCGTTTTTATAGAGTAAACTACTACCCTTAATATAC
Source organism: Catocala nupta (assembly GCA_963675205.1). Classification (NCBI taxonomy): domain Eukaryota; kingdom Metazoa; phylum Arthropoda; class Insecta; order Lepidoptera; family Erebidae; genus Catocala; species Catocala nupta. Next base: position 27,106,255 of record OY776082.1, read on the forward strand.
ACAAAACCTTCCAGAAAACTGTTTTTATATTTGTTTCTAATAGATCATCGCTGCACCTTGGAAACATTGGCACAACATATAGAAATTACTCAGACATCTCAGTAGATATATTTAATAACAATTGTATTTAGTCCAAATCAGAAAATATTAAAATTAAAGTATTTAGTACGGATTTTATCGCATTTCATTTTATTTACAACTTTTTACTTCGCATTTTACAAATGAAAACCTATTACCATTAACTTGGTGAATGTATAAATGAGCCGCTAAATACCAATCTTTTACGACAAAATGACGTAGAAGTTGGATCACTGTTACTACATTTCCCCCGGTGAGTAAGAGTGCGGAGACTCACATACCTACTTTCATCTCATCTTTAATTGCTTTTCCTGAAGGTAAAAACGCGCGAGTGATATCCCTAGTTATATAGCAAGCTATCATAGGCTACGGAAACCGCATGTTATTAGTTGTTAGGTAGTTAACCACTGTAATAGTATATAAAGAAATATTGATTAAAATTGCCGCATCCATAGTTCGTAGCTCCGAAGCGGCGTGGCCACCAAAAATAACCATCCATAAAAGCCAACTCTTCACCGTTCCACATTCAGCGCGAGGATCTATTTCTGGTATATACTGTTTATTTGATTGCTCCTGCGCACGCGCCGCTATTTTCATACTAAATGCAACACCGCCGGATATTGGGCGAATGGATTTTGGTGGTATATTGTGAATTTGGACTAGAGTACATAATGTAGGTATTTATTGATTGTATATGAGAGCGATTTCATATCTGCAATAACAACAACCAAGGCAAGATAGATTTCTTAATAACGGAAAATACGAGAATATTCTGAATCCCTTACAATAGTCAGTCGTAAATATAAATTATATCTTAACTGTAAAAAATAAAGTTTGAAATAATTATATTAACGACTCATTGTTTTACGGTTTCATAAGCGTGAAAATGTAACTAGGTAGCGTAGTATAATGGCCTTTAATATTTATATATATATTTATCTGTCTTTTTATAATGAATACGTGTCTTCGATAATACCAATGTATCACTGAAGATTATATCCAAATTGGTTTCCTATGTGTGTAAACTCGCAGACTAATAAAACCTGTTTACTACGTTATTATGCATAAATATAAATAGACAACACTACTAATTCAATACAATATAAAAAAGATTTCTTAGAATATACATATATGTATAATGTTATTTTCAACCAATAACTAAAAGCAACCGACTCATTAATATGAAAACAAGAATTATTAATTGAATAACTTATACGATTAAAAAGCGAATACAAAGTACAATAGATACCATTTCAACTGTTTTCAATATGGTCTAAGCGGGAAAAAATATCGCTGACTAAAAATATGTTGGATGTAAAAATAACGTCAAACGATTCGGGATGCGGGTGTACACACAAGAGATAAATGCGCGCGCGCCGGCTCATTCAAACACGCACAGACGGTGTAGTACAACAGTATACGGACTATGTTTGGAATATGTGGACAGTGACGTAGAATGGTTAGTAAACAAACAAGCTACGCACACTAACGTAAAAGTTGTATCATTGCACATACATACACACATAACATTTAAACTGAATTAACGTTTACACAGACGTTCGATGTTCTATTAGGTGTGTGCGTGTGGACTCACGCCTAAACACATACTTAATTATTACTATAATAGTTATATATTCAACACAAGGACTGTTTTGCTTGCTGCTTGTTTCGTTTCGTTAATGCTACATGAACACATTTACAAAGATATATATATATATATTAATCCAAGGCATGTTCTATTTGTATGCCAAATGTAATCCAAGTTTACGTATGACTGTAAGAAACATCTTAATATCTTTTTAAACTTTCACATGCATATTATTAGTAGGATAAAAAGTTTCATCAAATATTAGTGCTACTAACTAAAGAGTTACATACTGGCAGTAATACTTTATTAACCTTTTTACTTAGATATGTAAATATGGATAAATTTAAGAGAGATAGACATGGCAAAATTTTGCTTAAATAAGAGATTACGATAAAAATGCAAACGCTGCATTCTCCAGTATCATTTTCTGTCAATTATTAGTGTTTCCACAAACACATATAAGTGTGCTTAAGTATATTACGTATCTTGTTTCAAAATGGCGATACTAATTGCACCACAACTGCAAGTCATGTGAATACGAAGGCTTTAAACATTACAATAGGATATTAGTCCACGCATTTGTTCAAACACCTATTCATTATTGAAACTTTACATATGCACAAATAGTTCGTTCGTGTTAAGAAAATCGAGTTTTAGTGAAGGCCGGTTCGACAATGAGAATGTGACATGCACGTGGAGCAAATATCGAAATATCACAAATGATGACAGCTATGACGTCATGAAGAGCTTCATTGACTAATCAAACGCAATTTGGCTACATCTATTAGAGTCAATTTTGTAAAGCATTTTATGAACAAGCGCCTAAGTCTGATTGGAAAGGTACTAATACAATTAAGATATTATTAAGCTCTTAGCAGTAAACTAGCAACCGCTATTACACTTCCATAAAAAAACAACATACATATTAATTTCAAGGCTAGTATAATTATGTTTACAAACTAATTATAGAAATGAATACATTAAAGCTAGTACCTTTTAAAGACACGATCATCAAGAAAACTTGTTTAACTTTAAAAATACTTAACTGCTTCTAGAATGCCATGCCGATATATTAAAAAGTCACATATTTCGCTATGTAATGGCCTCACGTAATTGAAGACAAGCTAATTATCGTCTGTTAGGTTCGGGACCGGAAACCGTGTAGTTACTCAGATCTTTAAGGCAGAAAGCCCGAAAAGAAAGGTAACGCTTTATATATTGCTACAATGAAGCCTAAGTTCTGACGGCCGGCTTTGGATCTTTCTACATTAATAAAGCCTCAGGAGCAGCACAGTGTCCTGACACTATATCTAACAGCCTCTCTGTTAGGTATAGTGTCAGACACTTGACATTCGCTCATTACTACGTCATCCTTACTGCTGCTGCAGCCTAACTTCTTCGAGAGTATACAGAAGCTATCCTATTTTCATATAGAACAGCATCATAACAGTGCGGTCGCGACCGCAATACGTTACCGTACGCGCGGCTATATTTACGTACGTTTCTGTGAACCGAGTCGGCACCGGCGTCCGGCTCAACTTTTAACAACGCGCTTTCTAAATACGCCGGCGCATGCACGTCATACATATATGCGTATTTCTTTTTAAGATACACGAAGCAAAGTCATGTTGCATTGATATTGAACTCATGTTATCAGAGAATGTACACATACTGTCAGCAGAATCTCCAATAAAATTTCAAGTCTTCTTTAGAGCATTATAAGAAATCGGTATGTTGAGATACATTTTCTTAAAACTTTGTATTATACTGATAACACAAAGCTTTAAAAAAATATATTGTGTAAGAAGAAGTTGTACCTACTGACACAACATCTCCGTTTTTCTTTTGCAGAGGTTACGCAAGTGATTCTTCCCTTGGTATCGCAAGCATTAATTGACTAAAATGTATTTGCATTTTTGCGTGCTAAGCAACATTTGGTATTGATACCGACTCTTGAACGATATAGATACAGACTTAAACTATAACGTGAACGTTTTAATAAAGGTTATGCGTGTGATACATCTCTGACCAATGACATTATAACAAAAACATTAAAAGTCTTATGACTAACTCATTTAGACAAATATTATTATTTGTTATGTATGTTTATTTCTTAGCACTTATCTAAGATTACTGTGAAAATGAGATGCAAATGAATGGAAAGATTATTTCATGTCTGGTTCGTTAATATTCATTGGTCATTGTATTCATAACACAATTGTATCAAGTACTATGTGTGTCCCTCTTTTTTCCTTTAGCTTCACGCTGTTTTGAATTTAAATTATAATAATTAATTTGAAAGTGACCTTGTAAGTTAATTTCTAGAATATTATTATGCTGTAGCTGTTGAAGAGCTTGAAGGTAAATGCTCTTAAAGTTTTTATTGAACTAAACTAGCTAGTGTAGCAATTTGATATTTCGGGCTTGAGGTGAACAAGATAATTTCAATAAAAGTGATTAAGACCTGATCAAACTGTTATATTTATAATTTATTTATCAATATAAATAATTTTGACGCGTTCAATTATTTATAAATCAGACAGAAATCCAGCGACGATGACGCTATCTCATTTATTAGAACATATTCTAGCAAGGAATAAAGTCGGACATTAAATCGGTAGTATGAATTCAGTTCTGTCACTGTTAATATTAAAACACCATTTGGTCTTCCTAAACATCTAATTATATAAGAGACCAAAACTCTTTGGACACATGTGTAAAAAATAGGACATATAGCCACATGCAGACAATAATTCACGCCTATTAAACCAGACACAGAGAGTTGTAGTGAATCACAGCTATTTATAGCAGATATATAATTAGTCCGCCATACAAAGGCTAGTAGCGCTAAGGATTTTATTGAGTCACGTTCTCTTTGTTTAGGTTCAATGTATGGGAACTTAAGTCTACAACAGTGTTTTTGTAATTCTGAACTTGTGGATGACGTGGCACAAAGTAATATTACATCAACATTATAATATAATAAATGAGCGATTTAGCTAATAGACCAATAACACTAGTTAAATAAACAGAATGATAAATATCAAACGGAGCGCAAAAAATACACAAACAAAAAAAGAGCTACAAACATAACAAATTCGTCACCTACTTTACTAATGAGTGAACTAATTTGCCTCCCCTCAGCAGTCGAACGCGACACGTATCACCTGTTTCAACCCTCTCATTGACTTGTCAGTGAACAAGTTCAATTTTTTGTCAACCTGTTCAGACCTGTCCCCCTTGCGCACACAAATAGAATAGTAAATCTCCCCCGCTTGCTCTATAAACAGATGGGCGCATTCCGTCCTGGGTTATTTTTAGATGGACCTAATTCGGGAATCACCGACTCTTGGTGAGTTTTTTTATCGTAAAGTTTTTATAGAGTTATGCTTATGATTTAGTTGCATTTGGGTTATGGGAGAACGGTTTTCTGTTTGTGTTAGATTCATATATTTAGCATACACCGATTACAAATGAATGATGTTGATTTCAATTATATTAAGATATTTAAGCTAGACGAAAAAATAATATTGGTAAACAAATAAAGCACATAAAAAATACAAAAAATACTGAGCAAAGAATATTATTTAATATAACAACAAACTTTTGTAACAAACGCAACCGAAGAAGATCGTGCGTTACCAGCACTAATATAATCAAAATTCTATAGTCAAAAGATTTACCTGATTGTTATACGAGTTTCTATACGTGATACGACCCGACTTTTTGAACCCCTAATAACGCACATCCTATCCCAGCCACAGTATTCCACCTGCTTTGTCCCTACCATCGAGTGCGACGGTGACTCGTCTGCCACCATTGCCAACAAAAAGAAACAAAGACACGGAAAACACGACGCAGAAAAATATACTTACCTACTTCGACAGACGTTTTCATATTTGTACTAACAACAAAACCTGCATGACTAACACACAATTACTTTAATTTTAGTTCATGAATCACGCGCAAGCAACATTAAGTTACGCCTTAACAGTAATGCAAACACAATCAAATGCCTTACTAAACTCGCTACTCTATACCGGGCTGTACCAAAAATATACCAGCGTAAAACTCTCCAGCCACGGAGGGAGGGGTTACATGGTTATTTTAAACCAACAAAGAGTGGAACAAGTTGCCTCGCAGCCTCTAATAATAGCCGGGTCGATACTTTCCCACTAGGTTTATTCCCAGACTTGGTTATACAAGGAGCTATTTTGGGACCCGTATTGTTAGTTGGAGCATCAAACGCCAAGTTTCTGTTTCTTTGTTGTAAGGTTGAGAATAAACCGTAGAAGCTATTTTAAAATTTTCGGCAAATATAACCTTGAATAGATTCATTAGCATTTTTGCAAACACTTACCTGACACCTCACATGTTAAAACTACGTCATGTTTTTAAAAAAATGCAATTCATTTATGTTAATATTTTGAATCCGCAGAGTATGTTAAAAATTGAATGCTGTGTTTATTTAAAGATATTAAAAGTTAGAATACTACGTTTATATATTTAATGCTGATCTGTATTATGCAGTTATGATTTTATTTATAAATGTGCCTATTTGTCATCATAATTGTCTACTTTGCAATTTATATCCATCACTATGTAATTCAGCAGTCTATATATTTTAAACCCAATTCATTTTGTTTATAGTTAGCATGTAAAATTGTATACTTACCACAATAGGTTTATGTCAGCATATCGTAACAACACGTTTGTTGACAGGCCATTAGCCTGCTAACACCATGATGACCTAATTCCCATTAACATTTGACCGTGAGAAGTTCCGCGATGGGGTTTTGCCAGCAATAGTAATACATAAATATTTTTGGAGATATAATTTTATTATGTGTATACTTAATATTTATACATTTCTCACAACTATTCGAGTGTAACACAAATCTGTTTAAATATTGTGTGTTTCGAAAAGGTTTCAACTTATAGAAGTTAGTCACATTCATTCACATCGACTTTTTTATTTCTACTTTGTGTATTTTAGAAACATGCGTGACTACGCATATTTTGTACTACTTATGATATTTAAGCTTCATATAAAATATATAGGTATTAAATAAACTCAGATTGAGGCGTGACGTGAATGACGGCGCTAAATTAGTTTTTAGCACCTGATTAAGTAATACGTGCAAAATGGTTGGTACAATAATATTGTTATAATATAAACGTTTTCTATATGATCCGCACAAAATAGACTCATATAGCATATATGTAATGGTGAGTTTGACATTGAGATTGCATCGGCAATGGTTTTACCATGACAATAAGAATTGACTACGGATTACAAACATTTAACATTATGACGTTGCCTACGATATCTTGTCGCCATACTTATTCAAAGATGTTCGCTTTAACGTGGCCCAAGTTATGAATAATGTTCCTGTTGAGTACATACCTCAATTAAAATCCAAGGGACGTTGACAGTTGTCGCTTATTGTGATTGAAGAGTTGGATAGGTTGTTCCGATTACGAAAAACAGAACTTAATCATATAACTAAAATTAAGTTTATTTCCCTAAAACGTATCTATAGAGTCCAGAAACATAACCGTATTCTTGTTTTCCTATTTTTATGTTTTAGGAACCTTAATTTATGTTTAGTATATTGAACAAACATTTATTATTTCAGTGTTTACTGTCGGCAAAATATATTTCTTTTAAATATGGTTTACTAATGCCTTAGTGAACATTAGAAATTCAGGTTATCATAGCAATTGTAAACCTTATTGAAATTAATTTAACCCATCCAGAATCCTTGCTTACGTTATAAAAATAGCATCTTTATACAATGCAATTTATCCAACCAGTAGAAGCTGGCTGTAAATTGACAAGTCCAGTCAGTTTATTCTGTTATATATATGTATATTTAGAAATAGACTTCACAATAGTATGTTGCTCAAGACCGACAACATAACAATTTCCATTCAGAACAGAAATAGAATATAACTTATAACTTGTGCCGCCATCACAATACAGCAAGGCTAAAATACCTCAAATGAAATATGAAATAACAAAAGTAGCCGCCTATATATAAAGTTGCACGACTGCGAGACGTGATTGAAGGCAGAGGCTAAATATAGCCAAACGGTTTATAGAATTTATAGCCGAACGGTGCGAAGGCGAGCCAAACAAACAATCAAACATCATTTCAATTTAAAAAAGCTTTTGAGAGCGTGTTTAGCATACCTACGAGCTTTTTAATCATCAGTTAATACAAATTAGAATAGAGGCAATGAAAATGATAAATATGTTATACCAGCTCATAGACACAATTATTTTGGAACGCTATTTACAAAAAATATCATAATGGTTTCTTTTTGAAGATACATCATCTGCTACATTACTGAGTTTCCTCACTAGGTAAGCCTATATATTGAAAAGTATAAAATTTAAAGTTTCCTCTTAAAATAATTTTAAATGACAATCTATTTTCTATCTGTGATGTTACAAAAGGGTTTTATAAATATTACATAATGACTGACGCAGAATGAACGCATTCCAGAATAGGAACGATCCATTGAATATTTGACACATTGATGAACACTGGAACATTTGAAGTATCGTTAGTATTCTTTGTACATATTGTGAATCGGTGAATAGTATAAAGTATAAGGATTGGAGAGGTCCTTTCTATATAAAAAAGTAAACCTTTGATAAAGTAAAAAGACTATACAAGTAATTCAGTCTTGAGAACATTTATTGGTGTAATCTGTAGGCGTTATTGAATTAAGCTATCAGGATATTATCAGCAGCATTTCGTCTAGAAGTACGTCCAGTGGGCGGCAATAAGCCCTTTATTATATAAAATACTTTTTATAAGATGATTTAGGGATGGCAAAAAGTGAGTGAGAAAGTCAGCCTACACTTTGAGGCAAATTAATTCTAGTAAATTAAGGTTGTTTGTCTGTAAGGCGTAAATTATACAAAAGCGGCATTAGACAAAGGCGCGGCGCAGGCGCAGCAAAGACGCGGTGCTACTTCAAAACTTTTCCATACAAAATGTAAGAAAGCGACAAGTCGTGGCGCGACGCAGGTATGCCGTCGCCTTACACCTTTTCTTTATAATTTACGCCTTAAGCCGGGTACTCACTAGCGAGCTGTAACTGTAACTGTTGCATTTACTGTAACCAAAAAACATGGTGTGTACGTTGTTCGCAAACCTGCTACGAGCGGTACGCGTGCGGTTTGCAGTGAGCCGATGTTTACAACGTACTCATTTCTGATCGCGTAACGTTGCACGTAACTGTAACCGTTACTGTTACCAAAAACATAGTGTGTACGTGGTTCGCAAACCTGCTACGAGCGGTACGCGTGCGGTTTGCAGCGAGCCGATGTTTACAACGTACTCATTTCTGATCGCGTAACGTTGCACGTAACTGTAACCGTTACTGTAACCAAAAACATAGTGTGTACGTGGTTCGCGAGTCTGCGACGAGCGACTCGCAGCGAGCCGACGATTGTCGGTTTTTGCCGCGGATCAAAGGGCGCTCGCAGTGCGCTCGTGGACGTCATGAGGAGAGGTTGTTGCTAGACGCTGCGAACCAGCTGTGTTTACGAGTTATTATATTAGTTTTTGAGTTATATTCCTTCGTCATCATGAGTGAATGGTCAGAGGATAAATGTCTTTTGCTGATAGACGCCTACAGGGAAAATACTGTACTATGGAACCCTAAGGACAAAGATTATTACAAAAAACATTTGAAAGAAGATGCCTGGGCTAAAATCGGAAGTATAATTAACGAAAGTGGGGAAGCATGCAAACAAAAAATGATTAATTTATTGGCTTCGTACAGAAGGAAGCGCATGAAAATTAAGAAATCAGTGGGAACGGGGAAAGGTATTTACTCTCACACCAACAAAATTATTTATTTATTGTTAATATTTATTTATTGTTTTTTATTATTAACTTTTAGGTACATCTAACTGTTTTATGACATTTCTTATTACAGGAAAAGACGAGATTTACGAAAGTAAATGGTATGCATTTAAGGTGCTAGGATTCTTGAATGATCGTTTCACACCTCGAAAAGGACTTGAGGCTGGAGATGCGAATGAACAGGTGGGTAGATTTTTACTATCTCAGTTTTACGCATACATGTGTTGCCATGGTATTTTACCTTCATTTAAAAAATAATGAGCAAGTTCTTCACGTTTTTCTTTAAAATTTGCCGCTGAACGGCGAGCAATGGCGTATAACGGACGAAACGATGTGCCTTCCGCTTCACTTCGCCAAGTTCCTGGTATAACTTCACCAATCTCTGTGTTTTCATTATCAAAAGAGCCTTGGGGTGTGTATACCGAACATGAGGAAGAACGCCTTAGAAAGTTGTGCAGAAGCACTAGGGTCATTATGATCGTTTCAACTTTTTCTGGCTGCAGTAATATTGGTTTTCTTAGTACTCTAAAAACGCTAGCCAGAATCCCAAATGCATTTTCGACCACTCTACGGCCTCTTGACAGCCGATAGTTAAAAATTCTTTCTTTAGATCCTTTCGGATGGGTGCCCGCGTATGGTTTCATTAGATTTTCTCCCAAAGGAAATGCTGCATCACCGAGGAAGTAGAAGGGAAGTAGCCTATTGCGATTTTGTAGGGATACGGGTTCCGGTAAATTTAAAGATTTCTCATCCATCATCCTTTTCAAACTACATCCTTGTAATACACCTCCATCTGAAATTCTTCCTTGAATCCCAATATGTACGTACATAAAGTTGTATAGTGCGTCTACTAATGCCAACAATACGATGCTAAACTGAGATTTATAATTGTAGTATTCTGCTCCAGAATTGAATGGACACTGGATAAGAATATGTTTGCCATCGATAGCCCCAATTACATGTGGAAAGTGCCATAGTTTCTCAAACTCTCTGCTGCATTCAAGCCATTCGTCACGATTTGTCGGCATCTACAACAAACGATATTTTTATTATTATTATTGATCATATTAATAAACACACGATTTTTTGCAGGTGGAGGACAAGCGCGATACTAATGCCAACAGCCCCCCTCCATCATTTGAGCCTCCCAATAAAAAGCTAAAGTCAGATCCCAAACTACAAATGCTAAAAGAGGCTTTCGGAATATTGAAAAATACGGCAAATAAGCCAGAACAGGATATGGAACTAAAGTCTTTCTTCGATTTCATACAAGAAAAAATGAAAAACTACTCAAGGGACATAAAAAACACAATTCAACACGAAATATTTCAGATCATTATGCGTGCCGATCAAGGCTATTACAATTCTATGCAAAGTTATGGTTACTATTCTGCTACACAAAACCAACAATCTCCACGCAATTCAACCTCTTCCATGGCTACAAATAAAGAAACTCCTTATGTGGACTTAGACACAGCAGGCCCTGCTTCTACTTCTTCTCAAAACCCGCCATACTCTCCACACAGCAACAGTAGCCAGTATTCGTCAGACATGAATTTCGACGACTATGTATAATTAATTATTAATTACATTAAATAATTACCTTGATTTGTTCTTTCAATGCTCCTGTTAACGCCTGACACACTTCTGGTATAATCGAGCTTATGGCTTGTTTGGAAATACGAAACAGGTATTGCAAACTTGTAAAAGAATCACCAGTAGCTAAGTATCTCAGCGTCACAGCTAACCTGTCTTGAACCGACACAGCTTCTCGAAATGCAGTGTTTCTTCGTTCTATTTTGGGACCGATTAAATTCATGAGATATTCAAAGTCAGTTGCATTCATTCTTGTAAAATTTTTGTAATGACCACTAATTTCTTGATTTTTCAATATGAACAGTAGATCACTTCTTTCTCGATACATTCTATGAATCCACCATCTTCGTGGCCGTTTAAAATCATCAAGTAAGGCATCTATAAGTAAGTATGCTGCACAGGCGAGAGACACTTCGTCCGACATCGTGGATTTACAAACCAAAACTGAGGGAAGAGCAGGCCTCCCCGTTCGTTACTCCCCGTACACACTAGAACCTCGCTATTGTATCTGTTTGGTTACAGTTACAGCTCGCAAAATGAGTACGCTCGGTGAAAGCGTTCCGGCGACGTCGTGAGCCGTAATTGTAAAACGCGTACACACTAGAACCTCGTTACTGTATCTGTTTGGTAACATTTACAGCTCGCAAAATGAGTACGCTCAGTGAAAGCGTTCTGGCGCCGTCGTGAACCGTAATTGTAAAAAGCGTACACACTAGAACCTCGTTACTGTATCACGCATGTTACAGTTACGGTTCCCTAGTGAGTACCCGGCTTTAAGTGGGATAGAAAGGACGTTCTACGGTTCTATATATAAGGACCATTACTATATATATTCGCTGTACAAACGTGTAGTTACCAGCATTAATCGGTTACAGGTCGAAAACAACAAATTTTCTTGTGTTTATTTAAATATTCACAATTGTTTTCAGCTAGGTTGATAATCTCTTTTGGTAAATAAGTTTAGCATAATAATTTATGTCCTGATATGGTGCGAATAAAACGATGGACAAAAAGTAGATTTTTTGTTAATATTTTAAATGTGTTAACTAAATTTTATAAATCATCAATATAACTTCAGTATCGAAGTAAATTAATTTTAATTTGTTAATATTAAAGCACTCTAACTACATATTAGGTATTAATATTATTAATTTAAAAGATAATGCAAAACATAATTGGGAGATTATTTTAAGATATACAAAATAGTTATTTTACTATAATCTATTAATGAAGCACTATAATTTCGTGGTCATTGACCACACTGAAAATAAAACCTCTTTATAGTGTTAAAAGTCGTGCACAATCATCGCGTGGAAGTAAAAAACCAGAACTGCCTATTTCGGTGGCCGGAAGTCGTCGTTTACAGAAATAACTTGAACTTTTGAAGGTGCCACACCTTTTGAAAGTCACTGCTTGCCGTTTTTAAGCAATAAAATGATTTAATAGACCTCATAAAATTGAGTAATTTCATTTTGATTTTTACCGCCGCAATAGGTAATCGGTCTAAGAAGTCAGGAAGTTAAACAGGCAGAAGAACTGATGAACCTAATACAGCCAGGTGAGCCAGGTAAAGATGAAGGCAACTCATGTGATTGAAAAGCAGGTTACTGAGGCCTTAAATTTACATTTGTGGACTGATGAACTGTGGCTGGGTCCTTTTGAATGCGGATAGCAAAATACCAAATATCGTAAGCACAAATTCAAAGAGCCTTATGTAGTAATATATCTACTATAAACGAGCAGTTTTCGAAATTCAACCGTAATTCTGTGATTCCTTTATATACTCTAGCTTTCTCTTTATATTAAACTAGCTGATCCGCGCAACTTAGTCTGTTTCACATTTTGCCCGTATTTGCAACATTTTTCATTGATGATCCGCTGCTATTGTTCGTAGCGTCATGTTATATAACCCATAGCCTTCTTTGATAAAAAGGGTATCCAACACTAAAATAACTTTCAAATCGAACCAGTAGTTCCTGAGATTAGCACGTTCAACTGAACAAATAAACAAACAAACTCTTCAGTTTTATAATATTAGTATGTATACATGGATTTAATTATGCTTAATCTCACACTTTTTAAAGGGTACTTTGTATTTACCAATGAATAAAATAAAATTGAATATAGATTAGTAGCTATACTTACATATTGATCTGCTAATACAGTTTTATATTAAACACCGGTCTATACTAGTTTTTAGAACAAAAGCATGTCGCCGAGATAAACTAAATTAAAACAATGTTAAAGCAGTTATTTATAACCGAGGTTAATTCTAACAGTGTATATTTATTTTTACTCTTAATACATTTGCTATTGGTTTCCCTGTAATGTTTATATATAGCGTATCAACAATACTATTTATATATGTATATTGTTATATAGGTATATAAATATGTTGTACGATGAGCGGACAGGCACCAGTATAACAAGATATCTCTAAGTCCAATAGGCTGGACTATTTGCGATTTTATGAGACACTCCGATATTGCTTTTTAGAATGTAGGCAAGAAAATATATTATTTATAAATGAGATTTGATTGTTTTATTACGGTGAAGATCTTTAAATAAATTACTGTTTATCAACTAGTTTGAATGAAACTAACTTTAAACGTTATAACCCTAAGTTTTTTGACCGTTTACTGAAAACATACACAACACACATGGTCAAGATATCTTGGAGATCAGTGTGCACAAATACACAAACAACAAGTCCTTTTGCAATTTTATTTATGTATAATTTTAACATTCATAATGGCTGTTGAAATTATATGTATTATATTAAATTCCATTTATTATATTTCATATCATTTCATTTTCATTTCAGATGTTACTGTAGAAAACTTAACTAAATTATGTTTCTACAATGGGTTGTCTTTTTTTGTAAATGAATAAGTTATATGGCGTTAATTATAGAGCCATAATAATGTGATACGTAGTTATACACCTGATGAGTAAATACAGGAAAATATATTATTGTTTCCTCATATTTTAGAAGTCGATCACAAATTGCGCAAATGTAGTTATTTAAAGCGTTCCTTTAAAACTTCGTTAAACAAACTAAGCAAGCAAGCATGGAGATCTTGCGATCGATTCCCGAGCAACTGTTATTAAATTTTTACCAAGAATTTTTTTAAGTAGCTCGGTGTATTGAACTGTGTCCGGTTTACGTCAAACGGCTCGCCGGATTACCTTGGACCCAACCCAAAACAGGAGAAATTTTCTTTTTTAAAAGACAGCTTCCGCACTAACTTTAATTCCTGAGTCGCGGGAGACTTTATAAACATTCATACAACGAACACAAAGAACACCCAGACTCGGAACCATAATTTGTGGATCACACAAATTTTTGTCCTGTGTGGGATTCGAACGCACAGCACCCGGCGTTGTGCCAGCGGCGAGGTGACCACTTAAACCACTACATCATCCGTGCAGTCAATGTGTCAGTTAATGCAATGTGGGTATAATGCATCTCTGCTTACCTCTTCGGCGATATAGACATGAAACTATGTGTGTATATCATGCAAAACGAAAGTTTAAAGTTATTAAAACGTGATACTCGGTCACGGGTACCGATAACACGACACTTGTTACAAAAATAATTATTGCTGGCCGTCATGTCATTGCTTATTTAAATATATTCTAGCATAATGTAGCAAAAACACAATATACCGGTATCAAATTATTTTTATATTTTGTGACTATTATTAGGCTAATTGCACGGTATTTATTATTTTAATTACGGTAAATTAACACAGCATTTACGAAAATCGTAAATGTCGTAAATAAATAATATGTTGAGAATAAAATATGTTTATATTCCTACGTTGTGTTTTGGAAACGTAGTGAATAGTGTTAGTCTTTCTTAAACTAAGGAGTAGAGCGGTAAAATTAATGTTTAGATGCGATAGTTCGGGTATAACACCAGTGGTCAAGTTTACTTAACTCAGTAGGCGAGTACCTATCATAAATAGTTGAATAGTATTTTAAACTGCTAAAATAATACTTAACTATTTGTGATAGGTACTCGCAAAAGAAAGGATCTATTTAATCACAGTATGGTTGATGTCAATAAGATCAAGTCCGGTTAAACAAAAGTGTTGAACAAACCATAACCGAACTTTATTTTAGTCTCGACTACCATCAAACCGAGACAGAAATCGCGACTAATAATAATAATAGTTTTATTGTCTCATAAAAACAAGCAATACATAGATTGAGGCCCTAGACCCACATTAGGATTCCCTGTCCCACATTAGGATTCCCTGTGTTGTGGGATCTAGTCTCTTTCGTTCAATTACAATAATTCGACTGTGACCAAGACTGCAAATCCATAAAATAACGTGATTATATTAAAAAAAACCATTTCATTACAAAAACGATTGAGTATACAAATTAAATAGTGCAGTGAAATGGTCATGAATACTATGTTTATATCTAACTAAACATACTTGACCGTGTTGACAGAAAACAAGATCAAGTTCGAAGTTAATACTTAAAAAAACAAGATGTTAAGTCTCGGCCATGGACAATGGTCAAGAATCAAGACCGACATTTAAATCGTATCTCAGTATTTAATACAACCCTCCCTTCAATACATTATCGAAATTAAACGCGAAAACCTCAATAAGTTCAGTACACAACAGCATCATTCCCAACGTATACCTCGTTTGCTACCATAGATATGAAAATAGTCGTACACAGATATAAAATCAATAATGTAGTGGCTATTTATATAAATAAAATGTTTGGTTGCGCAATTCGCCCGTGGCTGAGCGCGTCCGTAAGCCGGTACGATAATAGAATGATTATAACATATACTATGCATATATTTAGCTCTCTCATCAAAATGTATGTAAACATTGTTGTGTACGATGGAAAATTGTGGATTTGCATCATTTTATTTTCATAACTAGTTCTGTCCCGCGGTTTTTATATTATTATTGGTTACTGTTTTGTTGAAACATCGGGCTACCTTTGTAACAATACAATTTTCAAATCGAGCTTGTGGTTTCTGAGATTAACGTGCTCAAACATATAAATTCTTTAAGTTAACTATGTTTCTCATAATTCTATAGACTGTTACAGTAGGTATAGCACTGTCCGGCAGATGTCTTTGAACTAATTAAGACTAAATATATTAGATAATTATGATATATAACTATTATTCTAAGTTTTTTTTTGTAGTCGGCTTAATTTTTCCTTATAACATGTAATAGTTATACAATATACTTAAATTATTTAAAAATATGCGCATATATTAGATATGAAATAAAATAAAAATAAAATTTAATTTTATGCCTACATTTACAAGTAATTGGAAAGTTGTTTGTTTTTAAACATTCATTAAAACAGGTTTACTGTCCGATGAATCACATAATGATATATGTATAACGATAGATTTCTATTGAGTCTATCATAGGACAGTGGAAGAGTTAATTATAGCTTAAGAACAGTTGTTATTTCGGCTCTTCTATTGGTATTATACTACGTCATAATCTTGCGTCAAAGTTCTAGAATGATCTAAACTAATACATATTTTATAATTCCACATAGTAAAATAAACTAAACCTATAAATAGAACGTAATTAATGATCCAAGTGACATTTCGCATTTATATAACACATAGTAAATGCGAGATTAGCAGGAAAATATGTCAGTATAATGAATATGTTCTATAATTAGCCTGTCAGAACATTAATATTATCTGTGCAGATACCAGAGGTCGAACGAGTGATCAAGAAGGCTTTGGGGTCAGATTGCTCATGTTCTATTAAAATCTTCAACCGATCAACTGATAGGGAGTTCTTTCATACATCGTGTAACAACAGTTAGACTTTTATATGAAGCAAGTGGCTGACACGAGTGCATACAACTCGCAAGCTACACAAGCAAGATACATGCACAACCTGGCTGCGCGAGCTACTCATGCCGGATACATGCGCAAGTTAACCATACGGATTTCTTGCGCCGATGTAGGTATATCATTACGTGGGCTTGAAAAGCAATTTTAGACAAAATGTGTGTATGATACACCCGTTAATAACCTTTTTTTGCGTCATGGCATTAAACAAATAAATAAGGAAACATCGTTTGTACTTCCCCTTGTACAAAAGCAACAGGTTTAACATATTTTCCTGTACCTATATGTAATTATGGCCCTTAGGCATGAATACCAACATGTACTTTATGCGACTGGATAGTTAAAAGAAACACTATCATAGGAATAAAATCCTGTCAAGTGATTTAATTGGCAAGTGACTTATCTGATTCTTTTTTATAATTTCTGTGTCGCGGAGGACTCTTCATACACTCAAACAACGGATACGAGAACACCCGGACTTGGAACAACAATTTGTGGATCACACAAATGTTGTCCCGTGTAGTGATCGAACACACAACATTAAGCGCAGTGGCAATGTTAAGGTCACTACTTAAACAATTAGAAAGAGCTACGTAAAAGTTTGTAAAGGATATTACGATCTTAGTTTCACAGTCGCCACTTGAAGCACGGATCAGCATTTTATTCTTTTTCTTCTTTTTTTGGAGCTTTAAATATTATTTTTCATACAAACATACCATATTCTGGATAAACACATAAAACACCATTTTTTTTAATTTTTGTCTTGCTTGTGCCCGCGGCTTTGCTCGCTCAGAAACAATACTATTTTCTGGATGAAAGGTAGTCTATGTCCTTTTCCGTACTTCTGACAACGTATATGCGAAATTTCATGTTGATCGGTCCAGGAGTTAAGGTGTGAATGTCTAACAAACAAACTCACATTCGCATTTATAATATTAGTTATGATTACGAGCCACGTGTATACAGGGTGTCCAAGAACCTGGCGTCCAACTGGATTCCCACGATGCCCCAAGTTCTAACAGTACTCAGAAAAATATTTTAAAAAATCCACCCCATGTACTTACAGAATTATACTGATTTCAAAAAAAAAGGGGAAATGAGCACCCTGTGACATACTTTTGAATGCTGTGACTGCTAATGCTGATAATTTCGATATTTCTTGGAGGTTTTGTAATCTAGGGTATTGCTGTGTCTAAATAGAATGTAAAAATAAAGTACTTATTGTACCATTTTAAAATAAAATATTATTTTAACTAAAGGTGATATGGAAAACTATTGAATTTCGCAACTTTGACCGACTGTAGTGTAAAAAAAATGTACCAAAATAGTATGGCAAGTGACGTCAAATTTTGACGCGTTTATTCCTCTTTTTAAAAAGGTATAATACTTACACATTAATTTGAAAAAAAAAAAATTTTGATAATATTTTTACTCAACAACCCAATTTTTACGATGTCTTACAGAATTCTTAGAAAGAAAAATTTACGACGAATTGAATCTAACCTCTAAAGAATTACTGTTGTATGCTCATAAAAATAACAACAGGCCTCTCAAAAAACAGGTTAGACCGTAAGGGACGGTATGTGCATGCATCTCACCATAGTGATTCGTTATTACAACAGGAGGGAGCAAGACAGAAACTATCTTTGCGATTTGCTGGTTCTTCTTTATGGTACCCCATTATTCAGGTAAGAGTGAGGGAGAAAAAGGTTAGAGGTGCGAGTGAGATAGATAGTGACGCTATCTGGGATCGTGCTATTTAGGATAACAGTACGGTCAGTACGCGTCACTGCCTCCTGCCGTTACTACGCACCTCTCTCTTATTGTTACCATTGATCACGTACTACGATTTAAAGCTTTGTTTATTGGACTCGATTACTCTTTGTGCTCTGGACTTTGAAACGAACTCTTTACGACGACCTTTGCCTGTGTTTGGACAGTTTGTGTTTTGTGTGTGCTACCATGGCGACCTACACTCCGCAAGAATACGCAAATATGCACTACATTTATGGAGAATGTAGAGGTAATGGACGAGCTGCAGCGAGACTTTACAGAGAAAGGTATCCGAGGGCTACGCGATATCCCGACCATCGAGTTTTCATTAATGTGCACAGATCACTATGTGACGGGCGGTTCCCCAATCAAGTAGCTGGTGAAGGACGACCCGTAAATGACTTCATACGCGATGAAGTTTTAGAGGCGGTGTCGGCAAATCCAAGCATCTCTGTGCGAGGAATAGAAGCTGATACGGGGATACCGAAGAGCACAGCACACAGTATTCTCCAAAAAGAAGAATATCATCCGTACCACGTACAGCGAGTGCAAAGTCTTTTACCTCGAGACTATCCGAGCCGAGTCGCGTTTTGTGAAACAATCCTGCAAAAACATCGAGAAGACGAAAACTTTATCGACAAAATTTTGTGGTCAGATGAATCTACATTTAAGAAGGATGGCTACATGAACCTACACAACTTGCACGAGTGGCATGTGGAAAATCCGCACTTGATGCGAGAAGATAGATCCCAGTACCGGTTCAAAGTGAACATGTGGACCGGTATTCTCTGTGGGAATATTATTGGTCCATTTGAGATGCCCGAGAATTTGACTGGCGAATCATATTTAAATTTTCTTCAAAATGATTTGCCAAACTTACTAGAAGAGACCCCACCAGATATGTGGTTCCAACACGACGGCTGTCCAGCACATTTTCGCGTATCCGTTAGAGAGTTTTTGGACGAGCAATACCCGAACAGGTGGATTGGGCGATCAGGAACAATCCCGTGGCCAGCCCGCTCACCTGACTTAAATCCGCTGGATTTTTTTTTCTGGGGAACTATGAAGGAGCTCGTTTATGCGAAGCCCATTAATGACATCGCTGACCTTCGTGAGAAGATAACACAAGCAGTGCAGGTGATACGTCAAAAAAGTTACTCGCGAAACATAAAGCGGTCCTTTTTAAGGAGAGTGAGAGCTTGTATTGCCGCGGGTGGTCAACATTTTGAACATTTATTGTAATAAAATATCTTTAAACTAACATTCTTTGCTTTTATTCTACTGGGAACCCATCTACCTGTGTGTATTTCCTTCTTGCTCACTCTTGGAACCGAAGTAAATAATAGTAGTAACATAACAGTTTCTAAGATAAGAAAGGGTCCGACAGTTACCGTTAGTAGGTAGGCACTTCGTAAAAATTGGGTTGTTGAGTAAAAATATTATCAAAATTTTTTTTTTCAAATTAATGTGTAAGTATTATACCTTTTTAAAAAGAGGAATAAACGCGTCAAAATTTGACGTCACTTGCCATACTATTTTGGTACATTTTTTTTACACTACAGTCGGTCAAAGTTGCGAAATTCAATAGTTTTCCATATCACCTTTAGTTAAAATAATATTTTATTTTAAAATGGTACAATAAGTACTTTATTTTTACATTCTATTTAGACACAGCAATACCCTAGATTACAAAACCTCCAAGAAATATCGAAATTATCAGCATTAGCAGTCACAGCATTCAAAAGTATGTCACAGGGTGCTCATTTCCCCTTTTTTTTTGAAATCAGTATAATTCTGTAAGTACATGGGGTGGATTTTTTAAAATATTTTTCTGAGTACTGTTAGAACTTGGGGCATCGTGGGAATCCAGTTGGACGCCAGGTTCTTGGACACCCTGTATAAATACCTTAAAGCCTTGTATCGACTAGGCAACATTTGGCGCACGATATGTTGCACAACATGTTGCTCAACGTGTTGAAAGTCAGCGCGGAACTTTTGTTTAGCAACGTTGTCTGTCTACACATGATTTCGCTCGCATCAGTCGTCGACAACATGTCGCCACAGGAACTAGTGTTGATTTCAGCGGCTTTTACACGTCTCCACTTGTCAACATTTGATGCTCAACTGCACTTTGACGGAAACAAACAACAAGCCGCGCGTCATGTTGCGCGTCAGCTAGCAACGTTGCGCGTTGTTGTGCAACGTTGATAATCTTGTTGAGGTTTTAATGGTGAATAGTATTAGTCAATCCGTGACTATGGCAGAAGCAAGCCGATTGAAAAAAATACTCATTTAAATACAACCGCCATTAAAACCCGCTGTCCAATATTGTAATACGTCAAAATCATTTAGGTAGACTATCAAGTATTATAATACCAGACATTATTAAAATGTTTCGTTGTTGAGCACCGGTGTGCCGCCGCTATCTGAAAGGTTAATAACTATAGAAAAATATATATATATAATTATTTTTTTTATCACATACACACATCACCGTCGAGCCCAAACTAAGCAGAGCTTGTACTATGGGTACCAGACAATGGATAAACATACATATTTACTTTTTTTTGTAAATACCTACATATTATACATAGAAACACCCAGACCAAGACAAACATCCATGTTCATGCACACCAATGTTTGACTTGTGCGGGAATCGAACCCGCGACCTCAGGCGTGGCAGTCGGTTATACTGACCATATAAAGTCTCTGTTAATTAATTATTTCTATGTACACAGTAGTGTTTGTAATTCTAAAGATTCATTAAGATTCATATTGTTTGGGATGAGCGCTGTCGTCCGAAATATAGATAATTAATTTTATCTAGTTCCGACACAAATTTTTACCAGAAAATAGACTAATTATAATTAACAATGTATTACTATTGATAACATATTTGTATAATTAATGAATAAAGCAAATTATTATTATTAAAGTCATTCCAGCAACCCGTAGCAACCACTTTTAAAGGTAACAACCATTTGCTAAATGTCACACCTACAATCATACCTTTATGGTCGACGTAAAGGACACACACACACACACGGGCCACGAATTCACTACAACACTAAACAAGCATTACGTCAGCAAAACTAAAAATAGACTCCACAATCTATTGTGATCGGTACGTTATGACTGTCCGTAAAGCGAACAGACTCCATTTGCGACACACTATTAATAGATACATGTTTAAATGGTCGTATATCTTGGTATTATGGAAATTTTATGCGGCAAAAAGTTGTTTGACTGTGGGCCGATGGTATACTTATTGTTTCAAAGTCTATGTGTGTGATTATGTTTTGTCGAAGGTATTCTGTTGGGTTTAAGATTAATAGTGTTTTAATTATGTCTTCTAATCATATAGACTCACGTTTATAAATCTTCGAGTGGATTGGCAAAGACATTTACACATTTACTTACATTTACTTTTAACAGTGAGAATTTACAGAATCACACAATAACTTCCGCGTGATAAGCCTATACGGTGCGCTAAATATAAAATGTGTCACATTTATATTACAACAACAAGGATACAGGAAATCTGTCTATAAATACAATTTGTTATCGTGTGGTCAAATTTAGCTCACTGTGTAATAACTGTAGGTATACCCGTTCGGTGCCCCGACATTAATTAGTTTATCGGGCTCACGTACTTTGTGGCTATTTGTAGATTTTCCGCTTAACCAATTTAGTTACGAACAATAATAGCTCTTTTGATGATAACACCTTTATGGTTCAAATTTATATAATATTGTTGTTTTGTATTATATGCATAAATACAATATTATAGTTATCAACAATTAAGTTAGGGTTAGATTATATTTATTATATATATTTCATTTATTATTATTATTCATATTTTATTTGACTAAGGTGACAAAGAAGCATTTGGTCATACAGATACTAAGCGAATCTCTCGATGCTAATATTAAAAAAGAGAACTCTAAACTATTAGCACTTTCTTCCTAAGTAACTTCTAAGGTCCTACACCTCTTCAAAGTACAGCGTGATGTTACTTGGATGCTATCTTTAATTCTTTAGTATGTACTTCTGAACATGTCCTGGTTTAGGTTAATGATACGCCTAATTGTATTCGAATAATAGTTATGCAGACTGCCATACCTACTTTGCAAAGAAACAGTCCATTCACTCAATAGTCTACTTAGTATGATTCGGATGCTATCGTGCACGATGCTTTTTCAGGTTCACCACGTGTCATCATTCGAATATAATTAATGAGGACATATTGTCTTAAGTATATTGAATTCATACAAAACAAAATATACACAGCTGGTACATTGTTTAAAAGACAACTTAAGTGGTCACGTTATGCTTCGCCGTGTAAAAATAACTATGATTAATAAGTGTTATTATTATTATCAGACACCTAGTTAACAGTCAACAGTCGTTTATCATCGATTCGCTTCTAAATATAGATGGTATCTAATCTTATATTATCTAATCTTACTAAAACACCCCTCTTAGTTTTCCCGCGTGTAGTGGTGATAAACATACCTGGAAGAAAAAAGATAAGATTAGAAAACAAAATATTAGAATAAAATACGCAATTATTCAACAATTTAAAACCCATCGATTATAATGATCGGATGTGTTCTCGTTATAGTTGGGGATTAGATTGCCTTACTTTGTCATTAAGAATTATTTTTATCTAACATACGCATCGCGACGTAGTTCGTAAATATTGCAACACAATCTGTAGTTAATACAGTTTTTGTCCCGTACGTCGACCGAACTGATTGATGCTAGCAGTAGGTAAGTGCTAAAATTACTGCTTAAAACAATTGCGCGATAACAAATAAATACCTACAGTACATTTTGATGTCACACATTCTAACCTAATTAAACTATCATTTATTCCTACTTTCCTACTAGGTAACTATTAGTTAAAATTAATTACATTTTTAATTAGTTTATTTGTACTACAAATTTAGATCCCCATTATCACTCTCTTAGCACTGCAAATATTCTTCCAAGGCCACATTATTACAATACAAATGTATGATAACATTGTAGAGAGTGCAAGTCGGTACATCGGCGCGTCGCGCGTTCCCCGCGGCCGTTGTCGCAAACTATTTTCATACTCATACAAATAGGATTTCCGAGAGAGTTTTTACATACGAGCTATTTCCATCGGTGTCGTTTCAAACACCTACGTCGACTCTAGGGTTGATATACACTCGAAATAAAACAATTTTTATTACCCGCTAAAATTAGGTGATAATGTGTTTTAAAATGTAGCAAATACACATATTTTTGTTTTAATCGAAGAATTTCTCGTGTTTTGTGTTGAATAAAAATATATTTCAACTTGCACTCACAGGGTCACTGGTTGAAAAATATGTGGAATATTTGTTGATGAAACTAGCAAGTGGTATGGTGATGTAATAACTAATAAGACATTAAGTTTGTATGCGAAAGTTTAGACAGAAGTACTTGACATGCATATTTCGACTGCGTTTAACTCTTGGTTTCCGAAAGATACAACAACACAAAAACATTTTACAATCAAATAAGTCAATGAGCATGCCATATGCTGACGGCATTAGCCGCAGCCAACATGACCATCAGAAACCAGGTGTACCTATATTTAAAAATTAAACGTACCTACTGGTATACTACCCAGTGGCCCTAAAACGTCTACTGGGAACAGTTCTAAACATCGTATTACTGCGGAGACATGCCTGAAACAAATCCGGTACGTCACAATCGAGTTAATCCTCACGCTTACGACACTGGACCAAGATATTTTGCGATTATTTTGTAATCTAGATATGACACTGGGGCGTACCAAGATAGCAGTCATGATGACGACGAATCGTGCTTATCATTGTGAAACAGATAGCTGTTGATACACATATGCGAAATCACGATAATCCTCACTTGGTAACGAAAATACAACGGTTAGTAACGAATATATTCGAAGACTAATAGTGCATATTTTATAGCACTCCTACTTCAATATGGATTCGGAGTAGCAACAGAAGAATATGCAGTAGGTATAGCCAATGTTTGGTATTGCTGCAATTGATAATACACAAGAATTTGCTATGTTCGGTTCTATGCTTTATGTCAATAAAGGGGAAGTACGCCAAGCTGTATACGGAAGCAGGCGCATGCATTACTTGGAATATCACTTCAGCGTTCTTAAGGACCCGGGCGGTACAACAGGTAAATTAGCAGTGATCATAAATTAACATTTCGCCAGCTATGTGGGCTAAATTCATTGTCGTCTACAGAGTATATTCGCAACAACCTGCTGCTGAAAATTACATAACATAATCTGACGCTTAAATCCTTGAAGTGCTAAACAGATGTGTATAAGATCCACGTGACGTCGCGATTGCTCAACATTTTATTAATTAAAACATACTCCAATATAATCACAAAGGAATTGCGCAACATTTTGCAATGTTGTCCGCGTGTCAACCCTACCGGCGGCCGGTCTAAAATAAACGCAGCGATATTGATACATAAGTTCGCGCGAGTTGTGCGACGTAGGCAGCGAGCCGGCCCTGAACTTGTCGCGTTCAGTTACTTAATAGCCGCTGCTAAAAACTGAACACAATACGCACACTAAAAGTAGTGTCAAAAAAAGCGTAGAGAAAAAAAGCGTCTCTTTAAATAAACTTACATTATGTTAAAAGAACATAATGTAAGTTTATTTAAAGAGACGCTTTTAGTTCCCTCACATTTTTGGCAGAGGTCTTCTTGCGTCTGTAAATGCGCAAAGGGTTAGGCAGTAGTAAGGGTATGTGGGTGTATACATACACTACTCCCACATTTTATCAGCTATTGTTTCGCGTTCCACGTTGCAGATGGCGAGTCTATTGCCATTTACCAGGGACAGTAAGATTCCGATGATAATATCCTTGCAGGAAAACTCTACGTGATTTGGGTAACGAAACAAATCTCACGATTTACCGCTTTATGTCACCAAAGATGCAATTATTGACTATTTTCTCAATGTAAAAATGAGTTTGACTAGCTGATCATGTGTTCGATTCGCCTTCGATATCGGTTTGGATATTTTATCAACGGTACTGTAGCACAGTTTCATACACCGTTGGGAGTGTCACGTAAATCACGTCATTAATATATATTAATGGCGTGATTTACGTGACACTGACACAAAAGCTAGATGTGTAACATTTCTGCCTAACCCAGCGGGGATACACAGCCGTCAGGATATTACGCCATAAAAACTTTAGCTATTTCCATCTATAAACATGTTATTCCACGCATTTAACAACTGTTAACGGTTTTATTTACATATAATACTATGTGACGATGTGTTACCAGGTGTTATGTAGACGTAAGATATACAAAAATAACTTTGAAAGCAGCCGAGAATAAAAATAAAAATTTCATTTACTCAGACGAATTTAAATTATCCTTATTTACATACATTACTCTCCAAATAAGTACCGATACTGTTTAACGATGAAATTAATATTGTATCGCCTGTAATTAAATTATAACTGTGCATGTAACTGAAGGATTACATACGCAAGTAGGCGTGCAGGCGCTAGTACGACATGCAAGTAACATGGCTAGCTCCCGTCGGTGTTTACACGATGCTCACTAGCCGCGCAAGTGCCTCAACTTGCACATAAGCTTTTTTTTATACATTAGTTGCATGGCGTTAATGCTCACAAGCCGCGCATGTACAACAACTTGCATATTGTATATTAGCCACGTGGTGTAACATGCAACGCTAGGATTTAAGACGACTCCCAGACTGTTGCTGACTGACGTACTGCTGCTGAGAATTTCGTAACAAATAAACCCAATAACACTGCCTAACTAATGGATCAAAAACGAGATCACACTATTGCACGCAAAGAGAAGTGAACACTTATGTAAAAGAAAAGAAATTCCACGTCCCTCATAAGCAAAGCGGAAAATAGAATTAAGAATATTCGGGTCGTCTATACGTTTATTTTCTTCAATATCTTACTAGGCTGGGTGATAAGCCATGGTACTCAGAAGTGGGTGTGGGATGAGAGCACACGGTGTGGGACGCGCGTGGATGTGAATTCCTCGCTGATAACGCATCCGGCGAGGTCGTTGCCCTTCCGCTGATAACAGTCAGCTGGACTTACGCCTCCGCTGACATTGCGGGACTCGCACTTTTTCTCATACGATTACTAGTAAGCAAAGGACTAGAGATATTATTTATGACACTATAGGTGGTAAGTAAATGGCGTGCCTTATTCATGAATAAAGCGAGACTGATTTGTTTTTAAAAGTAAATGCTGCGAAGTCTATCTCGTTCTTTCTTGATTCTTTAATTTGACTTGCATTTAGGAAGGACATCCTTGAAGCATTATGAAGACATTGCTAAATTGAATATAATAAGTTGTTTTTGTAAGATGAGCTGAGCTTTAAGAGACATATGCATATAGTGTAATTTGGTAGTGTCTTGGATAAATAAGGAACTTATATGCGTACTAGCTGTTCTGAGTATGTCTCATACTGACATTTTAAATCTAAAGAATTATAATAGTTACATATCTCCAAAGTATTTTTATATACTAGTCACCTCTCAGCCTCAGTCTCAGCTGGTACATGGCAGAGATTATCATTTTAGGTATTAATGAGATATTTATAATTGCCCTTATGAAAGAACAACATACCATGCAGAATCATTTATTACTAGTACTGTTAGAAGTTATTTACTAGCACTTTATAAAGCTAAAATAAATATTTGTGTTTGCAGTGAGTGCACATTGAGATAGGTATTGCAGACGAGGATTGAACCTCTATAACTCACGTCACAATTCGAATGCCGTAACGACAAAGCTACCCCATTTTATATATCCGTTTGTTACAAAGAGAGGTATAGTATATATAGATAGTACAGTAAAGTCATCAGTCGAAACATGTGCGCCATAATGTCTACAACTAACATAAGATTCTACAGAATCATCGACACAAAGATGTGTTTAGCCAGCGGGTATTTTCCAATAATCAGTGACATCAGTATTAAATAAAAGGCAAGTCATTATGCCTACATTCCTATAATAGGTTATTACGCACATATATTTATAGAAAGGAGGGGTGTATATGCAATACATCCCTCCTTTCGAACGAACATCATTAATAACTAACCAGCTTGTTGCCAGAAATGTCGACTTGGAAATAATATGTGCATCGTACGCGAGGGACTTTATATACAACACAGATACGATCACCAAGACCCGGAACCACTAGACATGAATCACAGAAATATTTACTGCGTGAATCGAACCGGACAAATGCGAAGCGTTTGCAATATAAATATCACCTCTAGTGTAACAAGAAACTTCTTGGTAGAACAGCTACCTCTCTATATCTACGTAATCAGCGTCTTTCTTTACAAATATTAAAACAATGGATACAGAGGACACCCAAAACTCTGAGCAAATTTGTGTACAACATACAGTGTTACACGATTTGAGAAACGGAACAGCAACTCTCGGCGCTTTGGCAGTAGCCACGTGATTACTTAAACCGCTGTACCATCTGCGGAGGTAATCGATGGAACATCACAGCCATAAGGTGTCCGAGACACATTCATAGACAGACGTGTGGCGTGCCGGCGGGCTGCGCGCGCGCCGGTTATTTTCCTACAATTAATGCACTCACTCGCTCGCGATACGATTCCACGGGAAATTCCTTTGACACACTTTGACTTACGCGTTCTGTCGTTGAGCAATCGCTGTCATTCAACCTTTGAATTCCATTCACACTTTTAACGGGAAAAGCTGGTCTTGTGGTATGTTGTCCATCCCTTCATTTCTTGGAGTTTAAAACGTAGCTTGTGGCACTATTCGTGTTCTATTTCAATCATTGCATGGACTGTAGTGGATTAGCTGGCAGACTTATGCGCCGAAATGTGCATATTTGAACCTTGCTACATGAAACGATCAAATATTAATATATAATGTATGCCACTGAGAAGAGGATACTATGGGTGATTTTGGGTGTGTTCTTTTAATGTTTTTAAATTCGGTTTTGAAGCCGATCAATAATAATAATGACGTATTTTTTATCACTATGGCAGACATGCTATATCACACGCTATCGCGATTATTTTGTATCCCTCGTACATGATTATCGGTTCATATCTTCGGATTAACTTTATCAACTTCGAAAAGAATACTTTCCGTATGTTTATCTTATTATTATTACTAATGAAAGACATATCTAGAAATTAAATAAACATAAAGGCGACGACATTACAGCATACATTGCATAAATAAAAATATTATCACGTAGGGGTTTTGTTCTAGAAATTTTTAGACGATTAATTATTGGTTAGCGTCGGTAGATGGAGTTAGGTAGAGTCATTTTGAAAATAGTATTTAACTCAATTGTTTAAATGTGGGAACTGACTCCCACATTTAAACAATTGAGATAATATGAACTAGGTACTATTTGGTCATAACAAGATTGTTTGTAACAAGCGTTTACATAACGCCTAACTTATTTAATCTGGGTACAAAATTTTAATATTCAGTTTTTATCATTTATATTTTACTAAAGTCATAAAACGACAGAACACACGCAACCATAACATAACAATATTTAAACACGAATCATTGTAACGTTTAACTTCCTTTAGAGGTAACTTACGGCGTTTATTCGTGGCTGAATATCCAAATAATCTCTTGAACAGTTAAACGTATATTTTTTTAAAGAGTCCTTTTGATAGGAACATGGGCTATACACAATGTTAAATTGTATCAGTAAACATTAACAGACCGAAAATTCGTATGGCATTAGGATAACTCATGATATGTGCATAAAGATTAAAATATATAAGAGCATTGTGATGTTGTTCGTTGTACATGTAATTGTTTAGTTTCAGCTGTGTGATCTAACACTATGCTAGCGCGCAGTGTGTGTGACCTCACGCGTCGCTGTCGTGGGTCACAGCGCGCTATAAATCTTCGCATTTATCTCAGTTCCGAACTACTCTTGTTTATATGTCACTGTTTGTTTACTTGTCACAATTTTTGAGGAAAACGCCAACACGTCTGGTGGCGGTTTCCATTGATTGTTACAAAATGTGATCATACATATTATTGTACCGTTCTTTCAATGTTGTTATGACTTCATATGTAGTCCAACGCTTGTGCAGGCAAGCCTATTGCCGCCTACTGGGTGCATTACCCTACCCCGCACTGCGCAGAATATACTAGCAGAAAAACGCATTACTCTATGCACGATCCAATAAACAAATCAGGTTCCTTAAGATCACACGCAAAGATTTGTGAAAACCTTAGCCATTTGACCTACGGACAGTTTTCATGTAATAAATGACTCAAGAAGATAGACAGAACAAAATCAGAAGTTATGCTATATGCTCTTTAACAAAACCCTAGCAAAGTTGAGGGTGGATACGGACAGAAGTCATTACAGAGTATATCATAACTAAGATATACAATGATCAGGGAACGACTAAAGAAAGAGCTGTCGGAAAGAAGACAGAGCAACAGACTCAGGTCATTAGCCAATATGACAATCTGGTCGGTAATTTCACTTCATTAAGACTTGGCAAGATGCTTGATGCCGTGCCCTTAGCATAAATTTCAAATAGTATCATGTAATACATACCGATTACTTAGCCAGTTATGATACAATAGGAACAATTTCTTTTTAAATTCATATAGAGGCTAAAGGATACTTTGAACGTTATATTATAAAGAGTAAATGGCCTGTGTTTAACAAATACAAGCAGAGCAGAGGACACTATGATACAAACATTTTACCAGTCCGAATAAACTAATAATTTAAAATGATCGATCCCTTAAAAGCTCGGCACATTGATAGTGGAACCTTCCGAGCAAACAAGGTTATAAGAGCATCGTTCAGTTTACAAGTTATCTTTATGAGAAACCGTATAGGGACATTTCTCGTTTTCTGTTTTGTCTTCACTATTTACTAGAGAATGGACATACACAGTCTAAGAAGTCTCTTGATTTTTTAAATGAGCTTGATGATTAGCCAATAAAACCAGAACAAAATGCCTATAAAGTATCATATATCCTTTCTTTTTACTGTCATCATTCGGTGCCTGTAGTCTAAATGGCACGGGCACGTTTCCGCGCGGCTACGTAGCCAGTTGGCGCCGGCATTAGACCCACATCCATCACCGCGGGTGATTGGCAGACGCGACACTTATCATTACAAAATATTTTATTACGTGTCATCTTGATTTATATCGCTGGTTATTGGCGAATAGTTATAGAAAAGATCATGATATTAATATGTTTATTTATGCCAATGACGTTTTTAATTAAACGTTTTGAAAATAGATATTCTTATATTGTTAATATTATTCTAATTGCACTAAGTATATAATGTTTGTGATGCAGTAGACTTTACTTACCATAACATAACGGTCACAAAGAACACCAAACATCAGCAAACCTATCTGTGGACAACTCAAATTTGAATGGAATCCGCAACAGTGACAGTCGTTGTAAAGGCAGTAGTGACAAGACCACTTAAGTCTGGACTATACGAGATGCTATAAAAGTAATTAAAAATATCATGATGTTTATCTTCTATATATCAAATGATCTATCTCCCAGTAAAATTCCGCAACTATGCTCAATCACAGAAGTGGGTCAGATCGGACAGCAGTGACCAGCGGTTCAGCGGTTATATCGGTGGGACCTTGGCCCGGCGGGGTGCGAGGTGCGTTGCACAACGAACTATTCTGATGCATCACCTTGCTCACAGTTACAACACTGGGAATCTCGCATACTATGTACCCGCACATGCCTTTATATGGCCACTTGTTATTTTTGGATCAAGATATAACATCGCCTTTGCTTCAAGGTTATAATGAAAAAATTAAGTTATGACTCCTTTTATAGTTGGATCTTGAATCAGAAGTTTAGTTTAGTTGCCAAGCACAGTTATGATTTTATGGTTCGCTTTAAATAAATAATAATTAACAAACAGGGAAATCCTTAAGATAATATTGTTAGCTAATAATTTTCCTTCATCTTATTATTCAACGAGGCAATTTTCCTCTACAATGTAGATCACGATAAGGTACGAGTGCGGTGCGCGGGCGCAGGGCGGTGCAGCGCATGCGTGGCGACCCACCGTCTGCCGCATCGCGGTCAAGGCGACTGCACCGCCATGCCGTTCTTGTTACACTTTGGACCTGGTTTAAACAGTTTAGGGAAATTGCATGTAAGCTTTTCTACGATAGAAAAAATTGTGAATACTTTACAAAAAAATAAGTTAACGTTAGTGGGGTACGTCAGCGTGTAGTGAGTATTTACACATACTTTCAGATGCTACACGCGATCGAGCACGCCACGATCGTGGCGGTAAGTCCCGTGTTTGACCAGTGGCTGAAGAGGCGGCATGGCGTCCTCGTCTTCCGGCTGACACAGGTAATGACTGGCCACGGTTATTTTGGCCAGTTCCGGCCAGGCCGGCAAGAGACGTCACCACTGCGGCGACTGCCGCGACGTTGTTGTGGACACGGCGCTGCATACTTTGGCGGATTGTCCCGCCTGGGCATCACAGCGCCGTGAGTTGATCGCGGCAGTCGGATTGATTGCCCTCGCTTCCTTCTGTGAGGAAGTGATTTCCATCAAGGAAGCGGCGGAGCTGTAGAGAGCGTTGAAACCCTCTCGCCAACCGCAGAACCGGGCGCTAGAGGGCGCGACATGACCTCCAGCCACCCTGAGGTTTGACCTGGGGGTGGTGGGCTTCGTGGGCCTGCTCGCCATCCGGTCAGCACCGGAACCGAGAGGCGGCGTGCGTGTTTCCACGCGCGCTTCTGTGTCGAGTCCGTCTCACCGCTAGGGGGACCGTAGGGTTTTATGAGTGCGAAGTGCCAAAGAGTAGGTCTCTTCGTGTAGTAGCCTGCTGTTTCATACGGCGGGCCGAACCTCGGCGGGGTCGCGACCGCATGTGCAAATTTGCGCGGCCCCGTCGATAGCGGTTTTGTCGAGGAACACCGTGATAGGTTTAGTCGGTATTCCGAGAGGTCCATTATCATCATTTCAACATCTTTCTTTTACTTCGGTGATTCCGACATAACCCCTCCGCCTGCCCCCGCGGAGGGGCACGCGTCAAGGCATTCCCAACTAAAAATAAATGATGCTTCTCGCGATGGACTAACGGTAATGTAGATTTTGGACGTTAATAAGATTTATAAAAGAACATAATTGGTCTTTAGCTAAACTTTATTTTACAGGTGCTTATTTTATTCGCGAGCTAGGCTTGCAACATTTTCTACAATCTACGATATAGCCACGGGGGAATGCGTCTACGACATAATATATCCACATAATTATTAAATAATTACCTTTTCTGTTGACACTATATGTATAATAATTTTAACGTCACATTAATTATCACATCTTTAAAAATAAAGTAGGTAGACGATGTTCTCCAACTACTTCATAAATAAACAATGATCGCTGCGCCCGCGCACGTTAGTCACGGCAACTCGCCACCTTGTAGTTAATGGCCGATTTACACGCCGTTAATTAATATAATTTTATACCTGACGTCACATTTAGACGTATAATTAGAACTTTTGATTAGATTTAACATTGAGGTGTATAATGAGAGGTAAATAGAGTGCTGTTTGTATCGTCGCTCAAATCTCGTGCAGAGTTACCGCTTGGTCTGCCAAGTTTGTACTATTACCGTGCAGAAGATCCTGGATCGTAATAAAGAGACTGGTCTATAGCTCTTAGAGTATAGAGATACGAGAATAAAACGACTCTAGTTCCAGGCGCGTAGCTAGGTACTTAGCAACGTCTATTAAAGCATTGTTAATGCACGTGCGAGACGAGACAAAGTTATAGGCTCAGTAACCCGCTATTTTATTTGCGTGCATGCAATAACAATGCTCAAAGAGTTGGTAGTAAGGTTCGTCGTATCTCAAGTGGCCACTCTTCTGCTTGGCAACTACTAATGAAGTACATACATAGCAATAAGATTTAACAACAAACCAAGGCAAGTTTCTAATGTAAATGTTTTTTACTCTATACCGTTCAATATCTCTCAATAAGTCAATGATTTCTAGTTAAAAAATGCAACCTGTCTTCAGTGTTTTAAGAAAGCACTTTTGGTAAGAATTTCATCGCTGTTGACATAACATCATTTACTCCAGACGATTTATGAACGGAGAATAAATAAACTATTAGAAGCAACAGTTCCAACAGCATCCATTAGGCAGACAGAAAGTGGTACACATGATTCCATGCTTACACAACCTTGGGCATCACCTAGACGCGTCACCGCACACAATACTGCAGACACGGTTGATAAACCGTATGCCTACAACTAATTAGCATACCGATGTAAATATTTTTTCGTGTATTTCGAATGGAGATTGAATGGCGGCGGTCCATCTGTCATACACGACATCAAACGGGCTGGGCACGCGCCAGTGCCAAACATTCATCAATGAAGACACCAGACTACGGCTCGCTGGCAATGCGCACTTAATGTCCCTTTAAAACTAGAATTATTTACGCTATAAATAAATTGTAATTGCTTCGTTGATCCTGTACATATAGTTGCATTTATCTCGTCAATTTATAGGTTATTTTTGCGGATCGAGCGAACCGACTATCCGAAGTCATTTA
This sequence comes from Catocala nupta, assembly GCA_963675205.1. Lineage (NCBI taxonomy): Eukaryota > Metazoa > Arthropoda > Insecta > Lepidoptera > Erebidae > Catocala > Catocala nupta. Next base: position 27,140,674 of record OY776082.1, read on the forward strand.
ATGGTAATTATCGCTTAACGGTGAACAGAAATATCGTTAGACTTAATATCTAAGAGCTTCGATAATGTTTTCAAGATGTAAAGTATTCCAACCTGTTCACGGCTAGCATTATTTTAGTCCATTATCTAACCTAATCTGAGAGGAACTATGCACCCAGCTGTGATACTTTTTGTAAACCGGTCTGATATTATTATCATGATTTGACATAATAAACCTGCGACAACAGGGGGTCTAGCTAAGATGTCTATCTGCGATCACAAAAAAGGAATGGTATATTACAATTCGCTTGATCGGTCTATCGACTTCTTGTCCATTGCCTTATATAATCCACGTCGATGTTATCGATGTTATCGTTTAGTTGTGTAGATAGACGGCGTCTGGAACAATTTTATTAAATTGAATATATTCACTGTTACCTAGTCACATAGACGGTACATCATAAAATCGTATTTATGAAATATCTCTCCTAGGTCAATAATTCGAATCATTTAGTCGCATAATAGATTTGTTTTATGTTCCTACATTGACATTTTGGGGTTCTAGTTGACTTCAAACATTATGGCAGGACCTTCTATTTGTCATCTCTAGTGTTGCATGTTTCCATAGGCTACGCACACCACTTAACATTAGGTGAACCATACCTGGTTTGGTAATTCAGCACTATAAAAAACTATTAGATGAAGAAACAACACTTCTATTATTGAAAGCACTTAATCCTAATCATCTTCCTAGAATAAGTTGTCAAATTACAGCAATATGAACAGATGGGTATTGTAGTGCCAAGTGCACTCATCATATCCACACCTCGTGAGTGGCGGATAAATCAACCGCTGAGCGTTTTGCCAAGCGCTAGTCCCGAGTTCAGTTCATGCGGCGACCAATCACCGATGTGACATCATTCTTTTAGATTGGACAGCGATACAGTATTGTTTAGAGCCAATTTATGCAAACTTTGTATAGTCACATGTTTCATTAATCGCGTGACTGATTTACGCTGACAGTAATATAATAAACGGCACAACATTCTCTGTTTGAACATAAACTGTCTCGGTCCGAAAACGGAATTATTTAAAATGTCATCGCATGTTTTCACGGGAGCACAAACAAACAAAAGCGCGGTATGACGAAACAGCACATAACCCAGATAGCGCGTCCACGCGTCCCAACCCGGCAACCGCGATCCGCTAAATCCGCTGGCATCCACGACCTCGCGTGCGGACGCCAACTCAAACAAAAACCGATGACACGACACGCCTCCCATACACACACACGTACTATACATGTGGTGGACATCGAACTATGTTGCAATTGCAATAAAACGAAGCTCCACCACGGATTTATGTGTCAACTCAACAAACGAATAACCCACTGAGCTTAAGTGCTTTTCTCTCGATAATAATAATATATTTAATGAATTCTAGTGAGAGATTGACTGTACGTGATCATCGATATCGTTGAAAACTCGATACAGTACCTAACTCTTTTGAGAGATTAGCCACACTTTAATACCGAATTATATAATTTGACGACAAATTATTGTTGATCCCGATACCATCTTGATTACTAAAAGATTATTCATTCATTTTACCAGATAAATGTTCAGATTTAAGTCTATAACACATTAGTTAGGTTCAGAAATATAAAAACATATTAAACCGTAAGGATTTGTTCAAAGGTTCAGCGTGGAGTCTCCCAACGTAGTTCCCAATAGTCATAAAGCGAGCAATTTTAGGGTATTGGTGAATGACACGTCATAATATCTCTTAATGTGACTTAGACATTTCGCAATATAGGGAAAGTTCTGCGGTTAGCTCATATTAGGTATGGTTTGGATGTGGACTGGAAAAACGATATATCGTTAGTCACTTAAAGTGAAGCGTAATAAAAATTACAGAATGTAGGCATCGAACAAGTCTTGTGATCGAAATGACGACGAGAAACCGACGAGTTTAAGAGAAGTTTCTAGAATAATTTCTGCACTTATATAAAAGTGTGAGTGAAAGAAGGCAAACATCACTTTATGTAAATATCAAACGTGCGAAGCGTACGCTTTATGTAAATAGCGAATTAAATAATAGCAATATTACTATACTAGTGAATAATACACTTTGTAAGAGACAGTTTTGAGAGCTTCAACCAAATAACCAATCAGGCCGAAAGCTTGACTAAATTTGAATCATGCCTAACAGCTCTTCTAAATGTTAAAAAAAGAAGTGATTATGAAGAATGCGAAGTAGATAAAGCAAAGCAGTCATTTTGGGACGAAGCATAAAAACTATGTCCCGCTACAGAAAAGACATAGTCTATGTACATCTGTCAATTATAGTCCAACACAGAAAGTATAATATCTATATACGATAAAGCGTATGAAACATTCTTAAAGTTCACGGTCTTAATTAATAATAAACAACACGCACGAATTTGCATTAAGTTTATTACCACCAACCATAAATAAAACAATTTATTTATAAAACGAGTTTCATAACAATACATTGTATCACATGACACGTTTGATGAAAGAAAATTTGTCATTTATTGCAGACATACATAATGCCAATGAGTCGTTTACGTAAAGCAAAATAAAATCTAATAACAACATCACTGTACGTTATGTTTCAAGTGAATAAACGAGAAGCACAGGCGAAAGTACGAATACCTTACTATCCTTATTCAAATATTAAGTTTCGATTCACTTCAGTCACCAATCAAAGCAGTCCAACTAATATTAACCATTAAATCGGATTACCATCCATCGTGGAGGTAGAAAGCAGGGAAGTTTCCAGTAATTCCATTATCGAACCAATGCCAGCAGAGATTGATAATTAAGTTCCAGCTACGGGCTGCGACTAATCAACTTAACTCCGTGAATAACATAGCGAAAAAGCTGGGTACCGTTTATCACTGGAGTGAAAAGATAAATACAATTTTCCTGCCTGGTTATCATAGTTATAATAAAGAAATGTTTGTTTAAACAGATTGGAGGCTTGAAATTTAACTTTGGATAACAACTGTGTATTTGATACGCCATACAAATAATTAAGCCTTAATAATAGATACAGAACACTTAGCCGCAAAACATCAACCATAAAATTGCCGTATTACTAGGCATAATCCAAAACATAGCGAGATGAAAACTTAAACTAAAGTGCACTTCAAGCTGTTATACGCTCCCGCTTTGGAAGTTCTTAGAATAAAGAGCATCCTATCAGAATGCCGGTTCATTCGCCTAAGGATAGCTACAGCAAAAATGAGGGTTAAAAATACTTTATCCTCTTGGCTGGTAAATATTATCATTAGTCTAGCTTGACGAAACAGGTATCATCAATCATTATAGGACACATCACATGTTTTGGTAGTTATTTACATACAATAGTCAGTCATATGTAAAGACTATTGTAGTAGATTTCTTATAAAACAATGGGTTAGATGGAAAACTTATTAACTAATGCATAAACACTAAATGAATACAGAGTTAATTCAGATTGATACGTGAATCGATAAAGAACACTAGAGAAAAGTATGTGAAGCAAAAGTAAATGCAAAATTGGAAGGAGAAATGGTTGAAAGAAGTACTTGAAATAAGAACTCAATCGATCCCGTTCTGCAGAAGTCCAAGTTAAGATAGCCATAAACTGACGACCGTGTATTAAGATTGTTATAAATGAAGCAAAAGAGGAATGGTAGAAGCCCAGTAACGCAAAGTCTCATCCTAATCTATACATATACATATAAATATACATATAGGAGACATAAAAATACTATAACAGCTTTTATTTTTGTTGGCATTCAATCATAAATTTAGTTTTTACACAGGAACTTAGTCAATAAAACGATACACTACTACGATACCGATAAGCACAAACGCAAACAAACCGAGGCACCTACTTGTTCTTAACTAGTCTTGCAATAACCATACGTGGCCCTCAGATCCTGAAAACATAACGAGATCTAAATCTGGCCACCATCCAATCAGGTGCGAAGTATGTTCGGGAGTCGCGCGGCCAATGCTAATAATACCCGGTCGAAGCGGCGCCATTTATAGCTTAACCAGAATAGCCGGCTAAACATATAGCAAGAACAGACATGTATTCTGAGACAGATTTAGACGCTGGTGGGAACGCCATTTACGGAGCACTTACAATAGAAACGGATGAAGACCACGATATAAATTAAACATCAAAGGATAATAATGCAGATTGATAAGTCTTTAGAACTGAACGTAAGAAAATATGATCCTTTATTTAGCAAGTATCTGGCAAAGTTATATTGATTCATCCGCACATTCGTTAAGCCGCGCTTCGATATATCTAGAAGTATCAATAGTCGATATTGACTTCATTCACATTACATTCCAATCGAACTATTAATCGTTTATCTGAAACCACTGATTCTAAAATATACTCAAGGTTCTTCCCAAGCAGCATTTCTCAAAGAAATCCGAAAGTGTTCCAGATAAGATATTCAGTATGAAATACGGTTTCTGGCACATATGGAACTATAAAGTTTTCAGTGAGAGCTATTGAGCTGAGTATGTACGAGAGCGCTAACGAGCCAAAAACACTAGCGGCCAACTCTGGCAGCGGCGTGCCCGCGTCATTTCCGCTGCTGCATTATTTAGAGTCCGAACCCTTTTAGATTTCCGGTAGGCCCGCCTACATGTCAAGTGCTAACATTTAAAATTAGAAACGAATACAAAAACATATTTTAATCTATGATATTCGCATAGTTTATATGTAAACATCGATTAATTTATCTCGGTCGGTCGCTACTCGAAAATAAATCTAAATGTTGTTTAGATTTTATATATTCAGTTCAGTTTTATCTTTGCCGTCTATTTGATCTCTGACAGCTCTATATATTTCTCGTCTTCATTGCTCAAAATATTAGTTACAAAACAGTTAGCTAGCATCATTAATTACCCAACATGTGTCCGAGACAGCCAGGCGATGATCATGAAGATAATTTTAGACGTTAACACATAAGCCTTGCGACCACTAATTGATACCGCCTAGCCAATACACATTGTCCACACTCAGAGGCGCGGTCTAATATTACTACGAGTCTAATTAACTCTGAAAACATTCATGCAGTCTTTATATTCTAAAATATTACTGCGGCTGAGTAGTATATCTCAATAAATAACATTTTATAGTTTAAGCGATAAACAATAAATAACGTCGTCTATTAATAAAAATTTATAAAAATCATCAAGAATGAAGTATAAGATGTGTTTAAAGATATAGATAGGGCAGGAGCCACCTGTTGTGCGTGTACACCTCGGGGCCTAGACCTTCAGCGTGGCCGTCCGCGTCGCGTGCGGTAGGTCGCGAATCCGCGCTGCCTACTAAGTACCGAGAGCATGCCCCAGTATAGTAATTTATTCTAAACGACTAGAAATTTTGATCTAGAGAAATTTTCTTTACTACCTGACAAGTTTCTAAAGAAGATTGTCGTCAGGATAAAAATATTACAAACATTCATAGCCATGCAAGTAATTATAGAAAACTATACATATTATATTTCTGAAAAACATACAAACAAAGCTTTACCTTGGCAACTATCAGTAGATTTTTAACCACGTATAGACGATCGATCGAGATATACGATAAGTGCATACAACCATTTAGTAATATACATTTTACATTTGCAACCGATAGATACTCTACATTTATATCGATACCAAATGAAACTATAGCAATAAATGGAACCAAAATTTACGAGTGGAATCTTCCAATATTGTAAATTTCTAGATCATATGCGCAGTACTTGGGCACAAAACGGGTTTGTTTGTTGAATCAGAACACGTTGCACTGGAGTATTTGATAGATGGATGTGATGTCCGCTTTAGAGCTCGTACACTGAACACTAATACGAAAGGAATGTGTATGAAATTCTTTATGAACAGCCCCGAGCATGGAATCACAAGCAAAAATAAAATGTAAGTTTTCTCCAATGTGGGTGTGATATATTATGTACATATTTAACAAACCTGCGCATTCTAGCATCATACAGTTAGAGAAATACTTAGTAATCATTATGGTCAAAACAGCGTTGTCATGAAATTGTGAGAAGCGAACAAAAAATTATGTTAACCGCACCATAAAAGTTCAAGAAGTTTATTCAACTGTGTTTTACTAAAGTGTACGAGTTCTCATCTGAATACCAATGAGGTCATTTCAACCGCCTTTTTTCGACCACAACTACGAAGAAGTCAAATTACTTAAGTTAATTTAAAGAATAATTGTATCCAAAACATTCTGAAGGACGAAATATACAGAAACGCTTTAACTGACTTATAGTTATTTTTTAAATTACTGTTTGTAATAAAATATTACAAACAGTAATTTAAACTGAATAAAATAAAACACACATAATATATAAAAAGCCCTAGTTAAACTAAACCAAAGTCACTTACAAGGTTTATGAAAAACAAGTTCAATAGGCACGTAAACAGCCTATTTGCTAGTTTAAAGATGAATGAACATTCATAAAAAGTTACGTCGACAATTATTCGATGACCCGACCTCCACGACACGTGTGTTACGCGAGCATTATCCAATGAAGGTTACTAGTCAGCTATGTACGTACGCACTGGTACCAACATGGCCAATGCTTCCGGAGACACCAACATCGACGCCAAGATCACGCAATAACCCGAGCTATATTTGATCCAACGTTGGCTCAAACCGGCAGGTGGTGGATCGCTTTGGTCAATTTCAGAATTTGATCTGCTGACACTGGGTTATTATCGCATCCTGCCCACGCCAATGATACTCATTGTCCTGGACCTTTAAGACTATAAATGTAGCCTGTTTATTCAAGTTTAACAAGCGAGCTAATAGAATAAGGCGAGGTCAACTCTCGAAATGATACATAAGCAAGTAAAATAAATTACAAAGTCAATGTGTGTACACAAACAAGCGTAAGCAGAACCAAAAATATTAATAGGGCGACCGCGACCGATAAATGATTTATGAGAATTTTATTAACAATGAAAATATAAATAAAACAATAGTATGGAATTCTCGAGATGGAGATTGTTTAATTAACTGATTTAAATTGGGCTATAGGAAAAATAAAAGAAATGGGCCATCGTTAGAAGAATTTATGACGTCTAGCCAATGTACACACAGCGACACATTAACCTAGACTGTTTGGACTTTGAACTATTAGAAGTGAGTGCGTTATATTTTTGTTACGCTCTATCCTTACCATTACATCGAAACCACTATGCACGGACCCTTTCCAACAATTATATTTTGTATGTAGCGTAGTTATGCGTATATAGGGTATCTATCTTGATGTGTAGCCGTGTGTACATTGTAATAAATATTATGTGTTTGGGACGAACAGCCAATATCCTCAGTCTCTGTCTGTCTGATGTCTGTTTAAATTTTATGGACGTAATTAGAACAGTATTATTGTGTTTTGTACAAATTCAAATTTTAACTGTTGTTGCTTATTATAATTTGACTTTGACTGGTGACCCTATCATATTACTGACATACGCCGCCATAAACCTAATGTCAAATATTATGATATTTTCTTAAACGCAACTTATAATTTTGAGTGGCCAATCTAACATCTTGGTAATTACGCAATCCACAAAAGAGGTCCGATATTTGGACTTTCACTCGGCGATGTTGCTATGAGGAAACGAAAAAACAGTTAAGTACGTAGTTATAATGGCTACGCATTTGAAAAAGGAGACTTAAATTTTTTTACTAATATATCGTTGCTGCTATAAGTTAAGGTCGCCGCACGGAGTTACTTTAATGATTGGTACTCTGTAGTTTTGTATTGGTATTATTGTATATGATAGTGCACTTATGAACAAAAGAACACTCATCTTTGAGCGTGCCAGAAGTAAACATAATTATATTCATACAGTACGATAACTCAGATTAAATTTTACGGCGAGCTCACAAATTATTGCTTCACTTAATAGTCCTAAAAGTTTAAGAACATTAGTATCTATCTCATTTCAACTACTACTTCATAATTACAATAACACTAATTACCAAACATCAGTTGATTATAAAACTTTTTATAAGTTGTGAAGGCTAACAGATGTTTGCTCTCATGCAGTAATGGCGCCACTCAAGTATGAATGAGACGTAATTACAAGGCGAGGAGGCTCAACATACGTGAACATACTAGCAGTGGTAACTGGAGGTGAGGACTGTTTACTCAAACATATGTATCTAGCTGTCTTTGACAATGTTACGGCAGCATATATTATTAAAACGCGAGTTGCGATAGTTGAAAATTTAAATAAGAATTTTACAAACAAAATAGACGATATACTTCATTTATCAAAGAGAAACACAAAGAGAAGCAAAAATAACAATAAAAAGGAAAACTGAAAAAAGACAAGGAAAAGAAAAGGAAATTCGATTGATGTGAAAAAAGGGTAAAAAGAGAGTGCTGTACCACTTACAAATAGAAATGGCAGACCTGCGTGATGATGAAGATAGCTGATAAGAAAAATAGATGTATTATCTGCGATGATTATTTTGTGATTATTTCTCCTCAAGTGGCCGGTAATACCCATTGTTACCCTAACTATAAATAAATATAAATTAAAACTATAATAGTTATATGCATAAAACAGTATTTTCCTCGTAGCCAATTCGCTTTACTTCAGGGAACGTTTAAGGTATATACTATAAATCAGGTGATTTAAGGAAACATAATAAATAAATTAAAATAATGTGGCATTTGATCACCCAGGTGATTTGTTGGTAGGTGATTTTAGAACCACAAAAATGTGGAATTTGATGGGAGATTAGGTGATATACCTGGGTCACCAAAGTGGAATAATCCATGAACCAAATAAAGCAATAATACAAACAAAACGATACGAGTCACTTGATAATGTAAAGACAAATACAGAGTTAACTATCACGTTAACAATAATAATTAAATAACATTTATGTTATTCTCTTCTGTATAAACAAAACAACTGATTCATGATCATGAATGACCAGACAACAAGACTACACGACGACGTAAGTAAACAATACGACAAACAACATAATGACGATATTAGAAAGGAGACATTAGCAGCCAATAAAGTATTTAAAGGTAAAGTAATATATTATATGAAGCCATTTGAATATGTCTAGACAGAAAGATTGTGTACAGTTTCGTTTTAAAAATAAAATACCTACGGAGTAGAACAAATACGAACCGATAATAGAGTATGACAACATCACTCATTTGAATATATCTTAAGGTGGGTGACATAATTTTTATATCTAATTGCACGGCGATAAATCTTCATTACAATTGCGTCAAAAGTATTTAGTGACGTGAATGGTTTTTCGCCTTGTTACCATTACAAATCATACAGATGTATAATAGTTATGTTTACTAAATGTTAGGAGCTCTTGAAATTAAATAAATTGAATTATGTAGATTCAGAAAATTCAGAGAATTAATGAATCTACATAATTCTGTCTCATAAATATAATTTTCATAATGATGCAAACATCTTGATACATTACGAACGGTTCTACGAAACCTTAAATTATATTAGTAGAACAGCTAATAAACCATTATCAGCCATTCCTAAGTTTTAATTTACTCGTAAAGGACGAAACACGGTCGCTTTCCCATAAACGATACAATTTTCTTGCGCGAAATTTCCTGGAGCAGCGTTGTTGGATAAACAAGCCGCCCACGCGACGCCACCAAAGGTCAAGGAGTAATGTCAGCACCCACACTCGGTTCCGAATCAAATGAACGATATTCTCTTTGAATTACATTATCTTAGAACCCACGCGTAGATAGGCGTCAAAATCAAATATATCTCCTGAAAATATTAACAACATATTAGTGTAAGTTTTCAGCAATCAGTTTGTTGAACCTGTTATTTAAGATTACCTGCAGGCTGGATACCAGGGTAATATATACAGATACACTATAAATACGTTAAAGAGTAGCTTTGCAGCAACTGCTAAATATTTACCGTTAGAATTTTTACCACAGCAGTACCTAGACCAATTAATTAATTTTTTACTACACGAATCGAATCATTATCATGGTCGGAATCTGCTAAATCCTTACTAATATTATAAACGCGAAAGTTTATATGGATGTTTGTTACTCTTTCACGCAAAAACTACTAGACCGATTGCGATGAAACTTGGTATGTAGATAGCTGGAGACCTGGATTTACACATAGGCTTTTTATCCCGATATTCCAACGGGAACAGGACTTACGCAGGTGAAACCGCGGGGAAAAACTAGTATAATATAATTCAGCATGACTTCCTAGTCCAATGGTTGTGTCACGGAAACCTACTTATGATAAAGGGAATGAAAAAACGATTGACGCGATTTTACGCTTCGTCGATTTGAAATTGACTATTTATTTCCAGACGATTTCCTTAAAAGAGTTTATTGTAAAAAAGCAATGCCCACTATCCTGTTTTGTTGATCCCGTTTAGACGTAAACACAGTCTACATCATAAAGAAACCGCTTGGCCACTTAGCAAGTTAATATAAAATTTGTTTCGCTCGTTACTTTAATAGCTCATGATGTAAAATAGTATATACTAAAAACGATTTTCCTGACGTAAGTATGTAACGAGTAACGGGATAACTAGACAAGAATAACTAGAGCAACAAATGTAAAGTAATAAAATTTATTTACATAATTATATGATGGATACGATTAGTATCATACTCAATTAAGACTATTTATTCGATACATATAATAAAATCTTAAACAAGCTTATTCGTTTTCCACGCTAATCTCCATAAGTAGTGGCTAAAATATTTTTTTGTGAATTTTTATGATGTATTGAAATCAATTTGGTATCAATTTAAGGTAACATTTACAGCCTTACTTATAAAAATACCGCTAAACATTGCTTCGCTATCTCTTATCTAATGCAATTGAAGTGATACATATCTTTAACATACCATTTTTTAGGTTTTAGTATCTGTGGCGTGGCGACTTTAACTTGACTTTAACAGATGGCGTGCTGAATTCTTCCTTATGTAATTCAAAGAGTTTGCTTATTCATTGAAAGTGTATATTATCACTTCGCTTAAATATAATAATCAGCTAACTATAAGAAAATAAATATGTCGTCTGGTTTGTATGACAGAGACGGTAATAAAAATATAAATTTTCACAATTTGGAATAAACAAGTACAATGTATTTTGAAATACAATAATCATAATGAACTGCTGCGTATTGTAATGAATAATAACAACTATACTATGCTTTCTTAAAGTGCATTTACTAACAACAATAAACAAAATACCAGTGTTCTTCAGATTCTGATTGTTCTTGTTCGATTATATTTTTGCAATGTTTTTCTTATACATACTTCATGTTAAGTGAGTTTTGATATTATAACGTAGTTAACATCGAATTATTGTAATTATTTGCAGCTTTATAAATCACGAATGAATGCTCATGATGGAAGTATATTAGCAAATCACTACTAAAACCATATAGCATATGGACTATGGTCTAACCCTTCTCACAGTGAAAGAGTGCCAAGCAGTGGGACAGTTAAATACAGGGCTGATATTATTATTATTAGCAGATATTTTCGTTTAGGATATAATATCTGATACGATATTCTGCATCGCAAATTCGTAACTCGGATTCAACCACACTTCTTAGATTTTCTTTCGTCTTCTCTAAGCTGCAAAATTTTAAATTATTTGATGTTATTGGGAAAATCATGCAGTACGAAGAAAACTGCGCTGAACTATTTTTATTTATTTCTTATTTTTTATCTACGATATACCACCTATTCCATTTTTATGTAATTAATATTTTCGTAAACGATTGACGTTAATGTCAAATCCGTCCCAGTTGATCGGAAAATCTGCCATATTGTCCCTCAGCTAGATTTAAACAAGGGACCGCCGCTGTTTAGATTTCTGTAGTGTTTACTGATTGATAAACTTATTCTTAGCGCTAACTAACGTTTATACTTGTAAGTAAGATTTCTCATGAACAGTCGCTATATAGTAGGTAACTACCTGTCAAATATTTAAAATGGGTTTAAAAGTAAGACGGTTTGTGTTTGCTTATTAAATTAAAAACAAATAAATAAAATAATTAAGTCAAATTTCTAGTGCGCTGGAATACATGTATAATACACGTAGCGCATATGCAATCGCGAGCACAGCTAGTATATACAATCTTATCACTTATGTAATTTACTTTGCATTCAGTTTATTATTTAATATGTATAAACATCATAATACAGAGCATTTATATTTTCCAAGAATTACTGAGACTGTTCAAAAGAAACTTCGTAACAGTAAATACGGAAAACGACTTTACGGAAACTTGATGTTTTACAAGTAACACAAAAGGTTTCAAGGCTTGATGTTTTTGTACGCAACATTTACGCTCTAACGGAGGATGGAAGTAAAAATTACGCAAAGAAATGCAGCCATGCGGAGATAAACAATCTACGTGATAGATTCAATGATAAATAAAAATGATATCAGATATATTTGTCCAAGAGGTTTTGATTTGATGTTTCTTAATACATAGTATGTGTTTAATAGTTGGATGAGGGGACATGTTTCATTATTCATTCACATTTTGCCATCTATCTGTAGAGACATGGCGAGCCTAATCACAAGATCACCCGTGGACAATACCAGATTCCATGCCAACCAGGAACTTCACGGTTATTTTGCAAACCATACCAAACAAAAACACAGTCGAAATAATATTAATCAAAATATAAATACGATGCTACAAAGGTCAACTTGGTGAAATCTCTGAGCAGGCTTATGTTAGTTTCAACGTAAAGGTTCATTATGCTAAAAGCAATTTGTGTCACAACAAAAGGATTCATTGAAACTACAACCATCTATGACATGCTATGACATGCTTTTTGATAACTAAAGCTTATCAGCCTTCAGATTACAGAGGTCAGGAACTTGTATATTTATTTCAATATATGTACATCCTTATATTTTACGTTCCTCCGAGTAATACAGTAAAGTTTAAATACTGTAACATGAGAAGCTCTAATTTTCTTGCTAAACTGACGACAAAGCATTTCATCCAGTAGTCTTGAGTAACCTTAGAATAATTAACCCTCACAAGTCTATTAGAAGCTTGTTCAATACGCCTAAATGAACCTGGCAAAAACAGTTTTGATGATCCACGGAAACGGAAATTCTTCCTCTATTTGTTCTTTCCCATGAATGACTTAGTCAACATAACAATTTTTGTTATTGACCTATTGTTTGACGTCAATGTGGTTAGGTTAGGATAAATCACAGGCTCATACAACCTCGTTATTCGTGCCTTCACAAACACAATCCAACAAATTGTTACTCATATAATATCGTAACAATTTTTACAACGATCAAACCGCAACTTAGGCGAGTCATTCCACTTGACCTAATTTTATCTTATTACATCTCTGTATACGTACCTACTTGCAAACAATTTCGAATATGTTTCTATGCGTCAACGTATCAATAAATATAAATATTGTATCTATTGTAGCTTTTATGCTTTTTATTGTATGATACATGCATAAATTGAAACGTCGTCACGTATTGTCATCGTCATGAACCGCAAGTAATAGAACCAGGATAATTAGCATTAGTATGAATGACGCCGAAAGCACAAATGGAAATTACGCGTAAATGTATAAGGCAAAAGCTGATGGTGCGTCGTGTAAAAATATGTGTTCAAGGCAATCAAAGTGCATTTTCATTCATAAAATCTGTATTTAATATATTGCGGTGTATGTTGTATTCAGCGAAATCAGTGTCTACTTTAGTACGAACTACAAGAAAAATAAAAATCCGTCCTTCAGTGAGCTCCCATCGCACGCAGTTCGCGCGTCTAGACGGAGTTCCGTAATTATTTCTGTCGCAAATCCTAATCGTGTGTGCGTCATTCGCTCTTGACGCAATGAACCGAAAAAAACGCATTGATTGTCGCCGCCCAAATGCAACGGTTGATCTCTTGATCTTAAATGATATAGAGATCTCCAAATCTGATTGAATGTTGATCTGAGAAACGTAGCTATATTTTAAACACGATTCGAGCGAACGCAATATAATGAATAAAAATGAAATAAAAATAAAAACACAGGCGCCACAGAAAGATAAAATAATGAAATCATTTTAACGCATTATATTAATTCTGCCATGTTGAAAAACAACTAGATTTGCGAATAACAAAGTTTAATCAGGAGAATGAAATACAAATGCTATTATTCGTTTTAAATCCAACCAGCTTATTCATCACTTAATACTAATGATGACACCCGGTCCAAAGATAGCCGGTGTTATCTGGCTAACGTCAATTAGAACTATTTATAGTACTGATAAGAATTTCACCGAAGGCCGACATGAAAACCAACAACGTACTTGATGCTTAATGAAAATAAAATTAATTATAATAATAAATAAAAATTAATTAATTTATAAACTCACATTCCATAATCTGCCATAATAGTTTGCCTTGTTACACATGATAAATATTTATCACTACGCCTGTAAGTTCTAGATTAGATTATAATGAAAATAGGCTACATCATTATATATGTTTGAGTACGCAGAAAAACATTGTTTGCACATACATAGGTACATCATGCTGTTCTTATGAATAATACAGCACAACAAAGTCTCAATAGGATCCGGCAGCAGAGGTCAGTGGCCTGCGCGCGCGCCGGTGCGTCTGCCTTCTGGACCTTTCCCGAGACAGGTTCCGCGTAACGGGTGCTGGCTGGGACCGTGTCAATCACGACAATTATTTAGTTCTTCATGCCTAACCACTCATCGACGTGTATGTCAGTCGCTTTTTGTAGGACAATCAACTCAGTCTTGCCTAAATAAGAAACTAAGTGAATTAAGTGGAAAATGTAAGCAAGAGATCAAGTAAGGCAAGATATATATATGAAAATAATAATAATACACAAAAAGTATCACGCGGTAAAATTGTGTCATTCTACTTTTTATTAAACATTTTGCAAATGGTGGCCTTTATAACTATGCATAAGATTGTTTTTAATGATTTGCAATTCATGCCTTGAAACACAGCAAGGTTAAAACGTCAACTAGATCAAATGATTATGAGATAAAATACAGACACATAAGTTATAGCGCATTAGCATTAATATATTCCTCACGACTATCGAAAATCTGTTGCCATAGGTCAAGAATATAACGAAACGAAACTAACTTCTTTCAAGCTCAAGCCTCAAGACCAGAGTTTATTCAATATGAGGCGTACGACCTCGTACCAAAACTTTCTACTCGTAAAATCGCTAATGACAGCAAACTCAATTAATTACCGTTAACCTATAGACATGAAAACACTTGGGCTCACCGTGATATCAATAAGGGTCTATTACGACAATAATAAGTTGTTTGTAAAATGTACGTGTAAACATTTCTCTTCCTCAAATAATTCAACTAGTTTTGCCCGCGTGAGTTCCACGAGAACGTATAATACGATAAATAGGTTCATATATATTGGACAGGATGGATATATAAACAGGACATGGTTTATCTGTGTAGTGCCTTCATTCAAATCTGTTTAACTGTTTACAGGTAATTGAGTAACAAACATTCAAACCGCCAAACATTATCACAAACGAAACTTTTTCATTAACAATATTAGTAGTAGAAGTAGTAATAATACCTATAAGTAACTGCCTATATATAATTAAACGGTTTTATGGAGTTCTAAAAATTATAACGTTCTCAGCTTGCTATTACCACAAGACTTACAATAATAAGAGTGTACCTATGGTTCAAAGCATATTTTATGGAGAACGTGGTAGAAATATATTTTGTCTTATGATAATTTACAATATTTGACCACCTAAATTTGAACGAAATAATCCGTGAACATAATATTTTATACCTCCTATCATATATGATGTAGTCATTTTGCCGTTATCTGTCGGAAGAGATACGGTGTTTTATTTAGAAGCACCACTAAGATAATGATCGCAGAATAAGTACTTAGTGTGCCACACAGATGCATATAATATTAATATATATATTCCTCATAAGGTCGTATATTGGACCATATGTGTAAAGTAAAACAATCAATGTTTATTAAAAATCACTTTATACAGAAATAATACTTTGTTGATTAGAATATGGACTTAAAACATTACGATACACTGAATTTTATCAGATAGATGGTAAAGACTTAAGAGGGTGCTGATGTCATGTCCGAATTTGTCCGGTAATGGCTAAAATACTGACATCATAATAAACTGTATTGAGAATTGTGTATCTCCATGCAAAAATAATTTTGTGCATAAACATATTTTTGGATGGCCCGCCAAAATCAGTTCTATATGATTATCACCAATAGTTAACGAATCTAAAATATGACCAAAGGTTTATGTTACACGATGTGTACGATTAACAAGAGAAGTCCCTAAACAGTTGTATCAGTTAATATTATGTATGAACCCAATATTGAGCAGAACAAAGTTAACTAAACAATAAAGAAAATAATAGCAGTACACATATTTATCTTTTGGTGTCATGGCGATAACTAGACACGTGTTCTGTTTATCTCGTTGATAGGATATGCCGTGGTTAAATAGAGACTTGCTTCATAAAACGAACTCTCTTCTGTACTATCTAATAATTAATCAACTATAGTCAGCAAAAGATTTCAAGACTGATACGTTAAAAAAATTATCACACATATCTGACATATGTGATCACACACACACAGATTTTGTCAATAAATTATTTTCAGTTACATTTTACTTTGACATTTTCTTGATGCACATTTATTTAAACGAAACAAGTATTGTAATTTTTGTAGATAGTTAAAAGTTTTTTGAATTAATTCGATCTAACATAAGCCTTTGACAGTATGCTTATGGAGTAAAAAGTCTTAAAGGTATAAAAACAATGAAATTATAACGAAATGTTACAATAACCATGTTGTTTTAAAATTAACTTACAGAACAAACTATACGGTGATACTTGAGGAGAAACATAAATCAACCATCTAGTCTGTAAATACGTACAGTTGATGCAAATTACAGCCTGTTACTGTGTACTTACTAGCTATTGTATGTTCTAATGAATTGAATGAATAGTATCACACATTATTACAAATCAACATAATTATATTACTGCGTGTTGTTTACTTTTAATATAGTCTACAAGAATTTGGTCACTTGAATTGTTAGGATGTCTCAAGGCGCATCCTTTGCTCCACTTTAACTTGAGTCTAGCAAAAATGACATGTCATTGTAAGTGATGTTTAAAACATTATTTACCTACAGTGATAGCTACTAAGACGCCAGTATTCTAATGTAATATAATAAATAATATGCGAACTCCGCCACATGTATTTAAACTTTTTGCCACACAATAAGAGGCTCCACGTTCGGGAATAAAAACTCAATAAATAATACAGCTTTTGAGATCACCGAGCAACATTTCTTGATAAAATGGTAGATGTTGTAAATATCATAGACGAAAAAGTAGTATTTATAGAATGGAAAGATAAGTAATAAACTAATAAAGCATGTTAATGTTTCATGTTTAAACTATATTAAAGATAATTAAGACAGACACTCATGTCACGTCTCAATAATAGACTTGACGATGGTGCAAATTCCACTTTAAACAATAATAAACAAGTCTGATTAAGTTACAAGCATGTTGACATAATATCGACATGAAAACGGTTTCGCGAAAAAGCGAATGGATTTCAGATGTTAAATGTGGCAAAAACACGTTTATGACGAGTTTAAATTAAATTAAATCTCCATATTATAACTTGATTTAAAATTATAATGATAAAATAAGACATAACGTAATTCGCAACAATATCAAGCGAGGAGAATGATAACATGGCGAACACGGATACGACGTCTACAGTGGCGCACACGCATAGAGCACGCGACACATACACGCACGCACACACGCAAACCGGACCAAAATAGCATCGCCGATAGCGCAAACACACCAACACACGCCCACACCTTGTACGTGAACTGTAATAAAAACATACATACACACGCACACCGCGCTATGAATAACACACAAATTGAAATGGAATCATACGAGCGAGCTGATTATGAGCTCCGACGACTACTCCTGGCACATCCACCAACTGCAGCCGGCTATCGCTACGGTGGTAACCGAAAACACGATCACAGTGAAAGCCGATTTCGAGTATCGACCTCGAATTTATTTGCATATAGCGATAAAAACTAGGCCCAAAAGACAATACAAGAGGGACCTCTTACGAGCGAGTACCGGTTCAGTCTAGTTCCAATTATAGGAGCGCACCGCAATTCTATGTCATGCAACATATCGAGGAATGTGGATCTGCGACGTCGCCGTATGTCGAAGCGGACTCACCTAAATTTATGACATACATGGCCTGGGAGCGCTCGAGCCTCCGCGCGTGCTCCACGGCCGGGTATAGTCCGCCGGAATCCACTTTTAGGGCACTAAAAAACTGTAACACAAACAAGAACCACTGCGTCAAGCGCAAACATCTTATGTGGGCACTGGCACTTGCCGTAGAACGGCACCGAACCGATTAGTACGACACTCGATGGAGCGACAGGTGAGCTCGAATCGCGGTCGAACACTGAGCGAGCGAGGCGCGGCGCGGAGGGCGGGCGCCGCGGCGCGGGTGACGCGGGCGCACGCCGCGCCGGCCGCGCAGCCGCGTCAGCGCATCGCAGCGCTACAGCCGCTACCAGCGCTGACGCATCGACGTTTTCGCCAAAACGACTTAAATCTTGGCAATAGTTTCTACATAAAAAAACATGGTAGACTGTAAGATGCAATTTTCCGAGAATCAATTCTTAGTCTTACGAGATTACTGAATATTCTTCCAAACAAATGAGAAAAGCTGACATGATTGATGGTAATATCATTATTTACATATTTTAGATGCTAAACTTTAACGATTGATCATATCCGCAACTCATCAACGATCTCGTGCTTCGTATTGGGCACTTCATTAGAAAGCTCGTTCTTTGCGAGATAATCGATCAAGTTATAGCACGAGTAACAAAGATACACAGTATAAAAATTTACTAAATGACCGGCACGTGAGTATGAAGTTTTAAATCGGCAATGACGCAACATTTACTTATGTTCACAGAGGTTACCAGTTCATTTTGTAATAAATCAAAAGATGCAAACAAGTAGCTGAACATAAGGCACAACAATCAAATAGCAGACTGAACTGATGGATAATACCCTTATCCATCAGCTCGCTCTGCGATGAGAATTGATTATTTGAAGGATGACGATGAAGCCAAACGAAATAAAAGATCAAAGGTGAATGATACGCAAATAATTTATTTTATCAGAAATATTTGTTACAACATATATACAACTATTTATATTTACAAACGTATTAAAAAAGATAACATAATTACAAAAACACAAATAATTATAATACTAAATATTTACAAAAATGGTTTAGGCATCGTAGAATTCTTCAGCATCGCTGTCAACTGGTAACGTGCCCAGAAGACTGGCAGCATATTATTATTATATACACAAATGCTTTTGACAAGACAGAATTTTACCAGTGGACAATTGATACGACAATGTGTGGAAAGGCAAAGAGATGAAAATAAAACAGTGGGTTTACGTGACAATAATAATGAACGATCAGGTTGCGTAAGAATAGATTACGCTTCACAGGAAAATGTCGTCCAAAATTTACATGTTGAGCTTCAGTATGAACAAAGCGATCAATACAAATGGAATTAAATATATTAATCCTTGTAACTATAACTGTTTTATTAGTTTCTCAAAATACGTAATTGTGGATTCTCTATAGAATATTTATATTGTTTAGGTTATAAATATAAGGACCCTGTTTTCAATATATTATGTAATAAACATTAGCTGGGATCGTGGCGCAATCCGAAAAGAATTTAAGGGATCTGGAATGCAAAGGGCAAGAGAAAGAACACGGGGTTTAGTCACAGTACATAAATATACAGTATTGTAACTCGGCCGAAAAGAAGTTCGAGCGGTTACTGTTTAAAAAACAACACACCGTCCGTTCGTCACTGCAGCGCATTCGCGACTGGTTGCGTGCCGAGCGCATGCCGACGGGGAGGCGCGTAGGTATGACTCGAGTTCCGACCGTTTGTATGAAGATAGGTTACTGTATATTTATGTACTGTGGTTTAGTCAATCTAAGTCTGATCTGATTTTGCGCTCCGCCTAAAGCGGGCACGAGCATTTTATGATTTACCTCCGTAAAAGAACTGGAAAAATGCTATAAGTATACCTTAGATAGCTTAGCGTTTTCAAATTGTCAAATTGATACCTCGGATAAACTATCTGAGTAATATTAAAGAATGGGCGCCTAGTGTTTTTTATTATACTGATGCTATGAAAATAGAAATGTTACCATGGAAAGTGTAGAAGTTGTTAAGTTAGGCTAAATGATAGCGTTTATGTTTAAAGTTAAAATGAATTTAATAACTGGAGCAAAGGTTAAATAATTATAATAATTAATTAGGTTAGGTTCGATATAAAGGAGCGAGAGAGCACGCGCGATGACCGCTTATAGAGTACTGACTATGAATGAATATTAATTAGCAATGTTTGGTAAAACTGCTGATACGTTAGTATTGTAGTTGGTGTATGGTTTCACCGTACAGAAAAAAATATTATTTATACAAAAATATTAACGAATAAATTTAATAATGACTTTATACTTTTACGTACACTAAATTTCAAATATGACAGATATGGAAAACTTAAAAACGAATTATTATACGTTTCTCGAGAGGACATCAGGGCCTTTATTTATAGTTATGTGGAAATTTCTTATCTGTGGATTATTTAAAATACACTGACCAATACACAGATAAGAGTGTCCAACTTTACGGCTCATATTTTTTATATTTTATCTTTACTTTGTACAATAAAGATTACTGGTCCGTCAACATTGGCGCCCCATCCTACCATCGTCATCGTCAGTCGTTGAATATTAAAAGCTATGTTCGTGAAGTAGTATCTACGTCACCCGGTTGCATATTTAGCCGCGGCCTCACATAGTTTTTAAGACCAACGCTCATTACATGTTGATTAAGTAATTACATATTGCAATATAAAAATATAGTATAAATAAGTAGGTAATAAATATGATTATTTTATGGATGATTGCATCATATCAGGTAAACTAGAATGTTAAAGAAATCGGAACGTGTAATATTAAATGACAATAAAATTGAAGAACTAAAATAGTCATGATAAAGGTTCGAAATTTTCTATTAGGCCTTTTATATGAAAGCTTGTCATTACAATTCTAAATGTAGACCAGAGACCATCTATTAAGAACGCAGTTGGAATCTATAACATAAATGTCTTTATAATCAATCTACATGCTTCATTAAAATATGGCTATTCCGTCTCAAATAATGACCCACAATCTGTCTGATTACATAAAGATCTTTAAAGCTTAGATTGCGGTGTCCCATTTAATACATGACGATCAAAACGAAGCTTTGTTTGCAAGCACAGAATACACATTATTATTACGTATCACAAGTCTGCTTAAACGATGAAAGATAAACCTTGTTACTACAAAACGATGACTAAACTTCGACGTCTAATTTGAACAATAATAGGCATAGACAATTATATATAGAAATTAAAAATATGTCTAGCCTAAGTAGGTTTTGTCGTAAGACCAAAAGTATTTTTACATCAGTTAACCAGTCGATTTATTCAAAATCATTCAATATATTTTTGCATGTGAATTACCAATCGTTAGTATTATCAATTATTTTGTCGCTTAGAGATTCGCACCAGGCGTGGCGACAACGGTAAGGCGACAGCGAGCCATCTTTATCATTATTATTGACTTTATAAAAGACATGTCGTCGTATTTTCAACAGGCAGACATAAAAGTGTACCGTATTTAATGAAATTCAACTTTCATTTCTCGGAATTAAATGTAACAGCAAGATAATATTTTACCTGGGACAACCACAATAACCTATTCTTTTGTGGAAGCACAATACGCTTGAAGCGTTTAACACTTTCTGCACTTGATGAGGGTGATCTGTGGGCGAGAATATTTTCAAAGGTTCTATTAGACAGACTTTATACGAAACCTGTCAAGTAGTATCCTATGAAGACTTCCTGAAGATAGGGAACTTGTAGCCACTAAAAGCTAGCACTAGCAAATAACAGAGATGATATTACATACATACATAGTCTCACGACTCTACCCACGAAGGTACCCTATAAACGTCAGAGCGACGAACGAGCTTATACCGTACCGGGCAGTTTTAGACTCCATACTGCTACTAAGGATTTCTTGACTAAAATACCCAGTAACATTTTGACAAACCCAGGTATAGACCAGGGCCCTGTTTAACAAACGATACAAATTGTAAATTGTAATCGTATTTTACAATTTACAAATCTACAAGTTTCTGTTTAATAAAAAATATAACTTACAAATTGACTATGGTGGAAAACTGACAGAATTGTAAAATTGACCTTAAACATGTAAAGCTAAATTAAACCTTCAATTATACATATTTCTGTTTAATATACATTTTCTCTTTACTGGTGACAATTTACATATTTGTAAGGAAAACTGTTTTATTGAATGCATAATTATAATTACAAATTTACATATTTTGTAAATTGTAGAACAATTTCGACAGGTGGATTCACCTTGGTTCAGAACTTAACAAGTTTGTACTTCAATTGAATAAGTGAAGACATTTAATTGTTATACATTAAAAATGGTTCTAACAACTAGCAGTGGAAGTAGTGACAGTAGGTAGTGATGATGAATCTATGAGTGAATGACGAGATTTTCGTAAAAGGATAAACTTTACTTTTGATGTGTCCGATTTTATGTTCAACGATAAAATTTGGTTCAGCAAAACTACTGTCGAATACTTGGTAACGAAAATAGTACATGATCTTGAATACGATTCTAAGAGAAATGTAGCCCTTATACCCACGCAGCAAGTTTTGTGTGCATTGCACTAGATGGGTTGTGGCTCACAATACCATGTTTTAGCAGATGCACATTGTGTAACTAAAGGAACGATATATAACTGCATAAAAAATGTGTGTAGGTTTGTCGTCAGTAAATTATTTGGAGAAGAAGTCCGGTGGCCAATTAATTGTATTTATATCCCTAGATTATTTATGAAATATAATATACTATACATATATGTATACCTAGAATAGCAGGCATTGTAAATGGTTCGCTAATCACAATGGATGCTCCTCGCCAAAATGAATCCGTATATATACTTAGACAAAACCGGAGATCATTCCATGAATATTATGATAATATGTGGACCTCGGCCTCGTTTTAAGAATTTTAACGAAATCTTACATTTTCATGATATTTGTAACGTACAATTACAAATTTGTAGATACAATATTGTCATCGAAATCTACAGGTGTTTTTTGCACATGTAAACGTTTATTGAACAGCATTTGTAATAGTAATATTTGTAATGTTTTTAATTGTAAAATTCTTTAGAATTGTAAGGTAAGGTAATTGTTTATTACACAGCACTTGTCATACAATTTTACAAATATGTGACTTATTAACAAAATTGTCGGATTGTAATGTTTATTAAACAGGGCCCAGACCATAAAGTGTTCAGTCGTTGTAATTTAATACAATTCTCTACAAACTTGACCACGACCCGCAATAACTACAGTTCCTAAACATCGTGCGCCATTTACGAGCCAAATATTAAGCAATACCGCCGTGCTACCGACGACGGTCAATGGACCACAATTTAAAGGCAACATTTTCCTCATTTCGCATGTTCGTATAAACTCTGCTAATGTAAATATTGTTCGTTTAATTTTTGATGTCTCACTCCGACTTAGTATATCAATAAATATTCGTGGCATGATCAGATTGGACATTCCAAATATTTAAATCAGTTATTAATGTACCGCAGTTTATTTTTTATACCGTATGAGGCTTGATCCACCGTACTTGCTACTTGTTGAATTAGTATTGCCTATACGTTTAGCAGTAGAACATAATGACATGACCTCGCAGCACCTGTCAACTTGTGACCACGTCTGGTGTAACCTAGTCGAAACGTCAAGCATAAAAAGTACATACATACATAAATTCTCGCCTGTTTCCCAGAGAGGTAGGCAGAGACTACGGATTTCCATTTGCTACGATCCTGACACACTTCTCTGGCTTCATTCACTTTCATAACACTC
The DNA here is from genome assembly GCA_963675205.1 of Catocala nupta. NCBI lineage: Eukaryota > Metazoa > Arthropoda > Insecta > Lepidoptera > Erebidae > Catocala > Catocala nupta. Next base: position 27,164,894 of record OY776082.1, read on the forward strand.
TTAACTTGGCCTTTATCCAGAACATCTCCGATCTGATCAAGAAACGTTCGCCTAGATCTTCCCCTTGCGACTGTTCCATTCATACTAGCCTTATAAACTTTCTTAGTCAGTCTTTTCTCGTCCATTCTTTCTACATGCCCAAACCAACTTAACATACCCTTTTTTCCTTTTTCCTTATTCTATCTTTCAGAGTTTCATTATGCATGATCGCGTTAATACCCGTTACATATTATATATATATATATCATGCAACGCGAAAGTTTAAAAGTTATTAGAACATAATGAATTATAACAATTGATTAAACTGGTAAACGGTTTCAGCATTATAGAAGCTATATAATTGAAATTGTGACATTACTACATGACTAAGTTATTGTAAGTTTTTTTTGTAATCTCAGTGGTGTTAACAATTGTTGGGGAGATAATAAAATAAACTAATAAAAACATCTCCGATCGTTAAGATCCTTTAATACAAACGTGTGATAGTCAAACGACTATAGTTTAAATATCCAGTTACCTATACAACATAAGAGTCGAAGTGTTAGTAAAACACATGCAAAGCCATACATTTAATGGATTGATATATATAGAATGAGCATAACACACGTGTGGACAAATCAGTGGTAAATATTTAAATAGGCTGATTTGCTTTTAATGATTCTAAATGACTGGATTCAGATACGTTGGTATTCTGAATATTTCACATATGTATTTTAAATCTTGCTACGTCCTTTTTTAGGATTACTTTATACCTAAAGTTGTTCGTAAGAAGTATATAAACTGCCTCCGTGGCGCAGCGGTAGTAAATGCGACTGCTGTGCATGAGGTCTCGGGTTCGAATCTCGGGTCGAGCCAACAAAAAGTTACATTCATTACAGACATTATTATTCATTATTATATTTTTTTTTTTACTTAATATACCTACTACGTACTTTCGTTGCATAGATTGTACAAGAGATTAAGCAATCTGACAAAACGCTGCCAGTATTCGTTGTTGACATTTACGGTTTTTTGGACGCACATAATATATATATAATACGTATATAATACGCACATATATTTATATATGTACCAATAAGTTAATTATTGGTACATATATAAATATCCTGTTATCATTTAAGGAAAAGACATGCATTTAGATTAAGCTAGAGCAAGAATACTAAGTAATCTTATAAATTGTTTATTTTTTTGTTTGTTACGCTTTCACGCATTGACTCGACCAATCATCATAAAATTTCGCATACACCTTGTCAGGAGTACAGAATAGGACATAGGGTTCATTTCATCTAGGAAAAAATACTGTTTATGAGGGATAGAAATTTATTGAGACATTCTAGATTAACGCCACCGAAGCCGCGGTCACAATCTAGTAGTCTATAATAACAGGATGGAACCATGAGATTCATTGTCATACTAAAGTAATAAGTAAAGGCAAAATGTCAAAAGAACCGGTTATTTCTTAGACTTCCAAAGGCTAGACTTAAAATGAAGTATAACTAAAAAAATTTACAATGCCATCTTCAATAACTTTAACACATAACTTGAATTAGCAAACTTGTTTTCAATATCAAAAAGACGACAGCCGACAACGAACTCCAAATAAAACACACGTAGTTTCGCAGAATACCACAAAAAGGATATTGTATCTATATATAATGCATGAACAATCATTATATCATCAACATATCCTATATCAAAACATACGGAGTTTGAATCACTAAGTTCAGATTTAACTCGGCGAGACGACCGCACGCGTCACTCCATGACACACACGTAACCTTGTATCTTACTTGCCAAAATTCAGTTAATTTTACCAACTCACTTTGTCAACGTAAACGTGATTAAGATTTTGTACGAAAAATCTGATTTTACTTGTGTATTTATTTGGCTTTATTTTATATTACTTAGAGCCAGAAACAATTATACGGCCGCGTGACGAACATAGCCCACGCTTGCTACACCGGCGATATAATACGGTGCTCGGAGATTAAATAGAAGAAAGGCTTCGAGTTTGTATAGTTCAGCCGACAAGGTCTCTTTCTCTAATCTGCTAGAAGTAATAAACAGTCAGAATATGAATTTAGCTAGGTATAATATTAATAAGCGGTGTAGCAATAGGTACTTTCCGCTAATGTTGGCACGTAGTTCTCTTTAAAAGTGCACCAATAAAACAGGAGTCTGTCTTATGGCGGCATAGAAAGAAATTTCATCTTAATGCCGTAGAGACTTTACTGTACAATGTCATGTCAGCACTGACAGGGCACGGCCATTATAAGATGCTTATATTTTTGTTATTTTTTTAGATAGATTGTGTTTGGCGTCTCTCACACCACGAGAAGTGTTTAAAATATAAAAACAACCGGCTTAAACCACGCAGATATAAAACAACTATCACGTAGTGCATCAAGTTTACAATATTATTGAATCCATTGCATCTACGCAGTATAAGTTTACCATATAAATTTTGTTATTTAGAGAGACAACGCGTATAGAAATATCAATTATCTACTGTTCCAAATAACGTAATTCTAGTTTTCCATGATACTGGACAGTTACAGTCACTGGAGAGTAATATCCACTATAAATAAAAGTATAATTGGAGTGTTCCTCACGCTGCGCCGGCGCCGCCGCCCGGCGTCGTGGGTGACCAACCTTGTCTAGACCGAACCTAACACTCATCACTATTTACGTCACTGCACCGTTATTAGTTAAATTTTCTTGGAAAATTTTACTATTTGGCAATCATCAAATAATTTTTTTATCTGTTAATTGTTGATGAAAGCTGCAATCGTATGTCTATTGAAGTAATTAATTATTATAACCCATTATTCGGTTATCATTTGAACTACCTATACTTTCGGTGCCGCTATAAAATGTGTGCTTACACTAACGATGCCATGGTCCCATAAACAAAGTAAAATTTTAATCTACTTTTCTCTATTGTAGTGCAATTGTCTAAATTGTGTTTTCTTATTGTCAGTATAATATCGAATTATATATAGATAGAATAGGTAGATAAATAATCTGTGTGTAGGTCATCATCGCCTCCTAATTTGTCCTAAATTGTTCTAATAATGCTTCTCTTTATACAAGCAAAAGGTAAAGTAAAGCCTTTTGACATTTTGTGAAGGGAGAAAGATCCAACAGGAGCAACTAAACATAAAACGATAATAGTAACTTTGAAAACATCTCTTTCTCATTATGTTTTCACGTTATCCTCTCGCAAATCTCCTGGAGAAAATTATAGAAAGAAATAAAGAAACATTTATTTGCACAGAATACAGGTGGTACCAGGGTTAACAATGGTGAATAGTTCAGGTTATATTATTATTTAGCATCTTCATTCAGAGTCTCCCCGTGACCATGGCTGCTGAAAAGCAACCGAAACGTCGGGGAAAGTGTAAACCAAAAATAAATAGATTTAATAGTTTAAATAATTTTATTAGCTTATAAATTAGTAAAATATAATCAATAGTAGTAGTAGTGTAATATTTTCAAAATTTTGTAATACAGTGCTAAATAAACAACGCGGTAAAATCCGTATATAGTAGTTTAAATTCAATTATTATATTACATTATATTAAAATTTACAAATAATCAGATTCATTAGTTTTATGTTGCATGAACTCTTCTATTGTATAAAAGCACTTATCCACTAGCCATTTTCTTAATTAAGTTTAAAATATGTAAATGGAAGTGCTCTCAGACTCCTAGGCAGTTTATTAAAACTGATATGCACATGTGATAAACATTATTATGTATGTGATAGAATATATATTTATATATATAATTATATATTCTTTTTATACGAATACCTACTAAACATTTTTTGTTCAAATATATATGTTATGATATGACTATATCAATATTTTATATGCCTATCATTCAAAATTAATTTGAAAAATTGTGATGATATTATTAATATTAGTGGTAGATACTTAGACTGACGAGAAATTAGATAAATTTTTACCCTCTGTGACTGAACGGTTTGTTGACAAAGGTTGTCAAGTCAATCATAAACCGACAAGCAGATCAAAGGCCACGATTACGTCGCTACTGTGAAGGTTTTATACCTTGCATACTTATGCATTTAGGTACTTACCTGTTGCGATATATTTCTTTTATACATAAAAGGTGGTGAATATTTAGCCATGACTATCCGGTAAGTCGAAGTCACACCTTTAGGTAAATAGCTACATATTTATTTATTAATTAATCATGTAATAATTGCTACACGTAACTTTTTTTAAAGTGTCTAGTAAGCTTACCGTCTGATTATAAACGGTTACCGAGATTTTTACACTCGCATGCTATACTAGTCTAGCATAGCATGTGAGTACTAGAAGTATGCTTGCTGCTACTATATTACGAGCTTTGCAAAAATCGCCGATCTGCTACGCCAGCTTAATACGACCTACAGACTAACGCAATGCCTTCTTTAAAAACCTCTGAAAGCCCCCGCTCACCTTAGAACACCACACACAAGGTAGTTTGGTTGTAATTCAAAATGTACTTTCCTCATCGAACTGGTTTTGATATGAGCGAAATTTCTTACAAAACAGGATGCTGCATGTTCTCTATGTAAAAAAAAGAGAATTGTCACTAACGTCTTTGGCAGAAATCAGTTGCCTAATGCATATGTATAAAGTGTGACACTGTCATGGATATTAATAAATTAATAATTTTGAGCTTTCAAAATATGAACATGGCGATTTGGCAACAACCAAAATAACATAATTAAGACCAGTTTGTCGGTCTATGACCAGTCTGGATTCCGTTTTGAGATGCGACTGCTTGCAACTAATTTGTTTACCATAATGATATATCATTAGGTGCTGGAGAATTATTTGAAAGTTGCATGTTACTTAAAGGTGTGGTCATATTCAAAGATTGTATATTGTGATGCAATAACCAAATTAAACAGAAAAGATTATTATGGTTCAGTTTTGTTTTGATACTTAATAGTGGCAAACAAGCGTAAGTACGTACCGCTTGATGATATGTACGCATGGTTTTAAGCGTATTTCTTATATTGAATTTAAAAAACGACTGATTGAAAGAAATAGATACCTTAAAATTATCATAATCAAATCTAAAGAAATTTTAAAACATTTCCATAATGGCCTATGAGAATCTTAAATACTATCAACATCAATTAAACAAATATTCCATGAGAAATTTGACAACATATTATTTAAAAAAAAGAAATGTATCCGTGAATATTGACAACGTCCATAAATATTCAGCATAAAGGAGTCTTCCCACTACCCCGTCTCATACCATGACCATGCTAGGAACTTGTAAGGCAAAAAAATATTTTTTGTAAGGAAATTTATAAGACTATACTCACTAGACTGTTCCGTCACTGACCAGCAGTTCCTATAGCAGGGCGTATCGTGTTGCTTTTCGTGTCTGATAAGTTCCTAGCACAGCCCTGGTATGAGACGGTGTAGTGGGCAGACTCCTTTACACAAAATAAATTTCAATTTTGCAATCTATCGAAACATCTTGAAACCACAAAATAAGCTTTAGCTTTCACATTTAAAATATTAACATTATAATTTACACTAAACGTTCCACGAGCTTTAATATAGATGTTATGTTACCGTGACGTATAATATTTTAATAGACGCTGTTCCACTGACAGCAGACCTTGAGTGTCGTTTCATTCGCACATCTAACACGTTTCCTGGTCACTGAGATAACACATGTCGAAATTGTTGAAAGATTATTATGTATTATTCTAAAGAAAATGTTCTTTACGTATTCGCTTGCAAAGAACACGACTAAGAAAACTAATATATTAGTAAGATGTTAAAGATTTTAGTTTTTAGCCATAAAGGCGCACCTGACAATACTAAATTCAATAAGACCAGAGAGCATAATAGAGAGAAGCAGCATAATTACATTCGTGCCGAGTGTCGGACCCCGCAAAGTGTCTGTCTGTCTGAATTATGTCATATTTGTTTTTATCGCCTTTACAGTACTCTTCGGCAGGCCTGGATCGTATAAAATATGTCAAACTAGGCATTTCTTTTAGAAAGCATTACCCGTGCTCTGTAGAAACGATTATGCTCACCAGAATGCAGAAACTGTACCCACCTTCTTAAGCACCAGCCGAACTCATTAGTACCATAAATACTGTACCAGTATTGTCACTAGTGACAAAGACTTCTTTCTTATTATTTTTAAATTACTCAGCTTACTTTGGATATATATCCCAGTGTCGCGAGGATTTTCAAAAAACATAGATACCACGGACTCAAGTAACACGTAGACTCGGGTCACCGATTTACTGGTCAAACAAATTTTGTCCCATGTAGGAATCGAACGAACAACACTCGGCGCACTGGCGACGAGTCGTGACTGCTGGCAGTCAAATTACAAATTACAGCTACAGACTTTTTGATGAAAATCTATCGAAAAGCGGCGTAGCCAAAAAAGGCACTTCAAACATTTTGGCATGGATGTCATTAGATTAAATATAAATTGTCAATATTGGAATGATTAATGTGCATTTTAATGGCATATTAGATGGTACATAAATATGTATATTAAAGGCGGGTCCACACCTGTGCACGCGCTTAAATCGTGCACGCTCCGCGCCTCGAATGGCTATGGACAAGTCACATTCTACGTAGTCGCGCATGTCGCCAACAAATGCCGAAAGGTGTCCATATTATATTCCTACGATGCAAGTGAAATCCACTGCTCGTATTCGCTATAGGATATTATAAGTTAAACGCGAACTACCCTCTAACCGCTTGCGAACATGTCCATAGGTGTCTATACTACGTTTCTAAGATGCATAGGTACCGCACTGTTGATTTTCGCTACAGAACATGTTCGCAAACTTGCACGCGAACTACGCGCTGACTATTTGCGAACATGTCCAAAAGTATCCAAACCACCGTACTTCTATCTTGCACGTCCTGCGCACGTGCAAGATATATGATGAGAATGTCTTAATGTGGATCCGCATTAAGACATTTTGGCTATACTGAGAAGAATGTGTTCTTAAATGAGCTCTACGAAGGATAGCCTTTATCAAAATATATTTTCTATCATATACTGTATATGCAGATGTTGACGTAATTTTGATTTTGAGATAAAATCGTCTTGTTCTCTCCATACAAAACACGTCCGGTTTAATAAAGTTAATAAAGTATAAATAAGGCTGTTGTTATTATTATAAAAAATATAGATGAGGTATTATGAGACGAAAAGTCAATTAATGTTATTATTCATTCTTGCTTTAACTAACATCATTAAAAAAACACGTAATTTCGCTAAACTGTCTGTAAAATATATATATATATATATATATATATATATATATATATATATATATATATATATATATATATATATATATACCCTTTTTTGTTTCTCACAGCGACAACATCTCATAATTTCGTATTTACGACATAAGGTTCTGATATCACAAATTTGAAAGTGCAAATGAAGTGTTCAAACACATAAACCACAGACAAGGGGCAGAGCTCCAAACATCAAAACGTCATAATAACTCGTCTCCTTCAAAATATGAAAGGCCCGTCGTTAATACTGACATAAAGCAACCGCAGCCACAATTAATGAACTCATCTAGACAGACAAGCAAACATTACACCTCATCGAGAGAACAAATCAGTTGTGTTCATACGTTTATATTTAGTGTATGATCGGCGTCGCGTCGTGTCGCCGCCGTGTCGCCCCGGCGACGTCGACTCACAGTACGCGGTAACAGCCGGCGCCTATGGCCATCAAAATAAATATTACTACACACGTGTTTAGTGGGCTCTTTATGTCATAGTTAGGTGAATCATTGATGCCTGATCAAATACAATTCTAAATGGATAGGACAAATGATCACTGGTTAAGGCATAGAATTAATACAGATATAAATAGCATTAAATTTAATTATTGTCTTGAGCAATTAAGCCTACGATTTGCGAACAATCATAAGCTTAGTTAAAGTACTTCTGCAAGCCTCCTTTTAAGTTCTTTAAAGACAGACCAGCTGAGCTTTACATCAGGGGAATGCTGTAATGTTGATAGTAAATGGAGTTATATGGAGTGTTGACTACCCAAACTATTTTGAGTACTTAATCTACACTGTCTATAGGAGCCTTACGAGTCTCTCTTTTATATAAACACAGCCTCTTACATCATGAAGTCAAAATATACATTTGAGGCTTACAATTTTTTAAATTAATGTTTGAATAGCACCGGTTCATAATGTTGCCAAACCAGCCAATTGTCTTTGCAGGTTCTGACCTGCAATGTTGGGCAACGGTGTGATAAATTCTTAAGCCGCATTTTCGTTAGGCAATTGCCAAACGAACATTGAGAATTGAGCTGTTAGGCAGAGCTGCTGGCGTTTAGTTAACCTTTTAACTGTCAAGTACATATAGGTGTTTATCAAATGCCTCGTCGGTTAAGTGTTGGCTGAATATACAGCTCTGTATAAGAGACGCGGTCCATCAGGCATGGACATGAATGGCTTTTACGGCCACACTATTTTACTTCCTTTCTTCCTGTTCTCTTGTTGAAAGACTACAGCAGTGGAGGACTTAATAAACTTTAAAACAACGGATATGGACACCTAAACTCAAAAACCTAAATTTAAAGTTAATTTTGGTTTTTATTTTGTTAATTTAGTTTCTTAGTTTGTATAATTTTAATTATTTCTTGTTTAATTAGTTAATTCTGTATATTCTCTTTTGCATGTTGTGGTCTCTTGTAAATGAGAAAGCATGAGGCTTACTTACTTACTTTTTCAAGTTGATGTGCAATTGTCATGTATTTCTTGTAAGAGATCCTAAATAAATAAATAAAAACAAATATTTGTGGATCACATAAATTATTTATTGTTTCGTGCGCGGATCAAGCCTTCCAAGTTCTCTCTAACTCAGCACAGTAAAAATGGCGAGGCGGCTATTTAAGCTACTACGCCATCCGGCCAATCAAACACTATGATACAGAAAATATCTGTTTAAATTACACATGTTTTGAACAAAAGCTCATACACCATATTCACAGTGGATTCATAATCTGTTTCTATTTTCACCGAATAAAGCAGTGTTCTGACGATCGTTCCGTGAATCTAACAGATGATAACTGAGCAAACATGTGTATTTTGAATTCAGTTACCGCGTGAATGAATATTTGCTTGTAAAGCAACGCGGTCCGTGACAATTAGTAGAAATAGGTCTTAGGAGGATATCTTGAACATCTCCCAGAACTTTATTGAAAACGCTAAACCATTTGTAAACAAGAAATAAATGTTTACTATTGATACTACAAGATCCTTAACTAATATTATAAATGCAAAAGTGTGTTTGTTGGTTTGTCATTCCTCCACGCAGCTATAGAACGATGATATTTTACATAGACGGAATGTAACATATATGTATGTATACTTGCCTCAACAATTCGGTCGGACCGCGGATAAAATCTAGTATATTTAACAAAAGTAACATATTCTATTGATTATGGCAGTATAGATTTTACTGATGTTAGGTATCATATCGGTAATAACAAAAACATGCGGGGCAGTCTTTTGAGACTGCCGATGGAAGTGAAAACTAAGTAACTAACGTGCGGTGACGATGACGCGAGTTTCACGCTTTTTGTTCACCCAAAAAGTACACATATATACACAATATACATATAGCTCATGGAAAGCGTTCGGTGACGATGACGCGAATTCCAATTGTTCACCCAAAAAGTGCTCAACAACAAACAAAAGCTTTCACTTCAAAAATGCGATGGAATTCATAGGTAACAGTTACAAACACCCTAACAAAATGACTTCTACAACAAACAAATGAACAACGCAAACACGTATCTATCTAACAAAAAGCGAACAGCTAAAACTAATCCAGACGTTATGCAAAGCGAAATGTATAAATAGCGCTCAAGTGGTTCTCCCACAAACTATGTACTAGTTCTAGCCGACGACTAGTTTAGGCAACTCTATTTTAGTCGGAACTTAACAAGTGCACGCCAGAATAACCAGTACAACACACAGTAGTCTAACCTCAAATTCTTGGTCATATTATAACGTTGGCGATCAAGTAAACCGAATGCCGGGTGAAAAGTAGTTAATAATAACTACTTTTCACCTGGCATTCGGTTTACTAAGCCTGTCTCATAAGCTTATGGTCGCTTATGAGACAGTAGAAGTTGCACGTTGCCAATCCTCTATTAAAGGAGTTGCTATGCTGACAGTGCAAGTAACACAGAATAAACTGGCCCATGCGAACTAATATAATAAATGCGAATTAGAGTTTGTTTGGGTTGTTCCGTATTCATCCTAAACGAGAATGTCTAACTGGTCCGATGACATTATTTTAATAAAGTTTCTTTATTCAACCGAAACGCGTTCCTTAATATACCCGTGAAAAATATTACCGAAAAAGTATGGATAGCAAAACAATCTTTGACTTGGTAAAAGTAGATTAGGAACAGTACTTAAAAAAATATATATATATCCTATGCTAACATAGGGTATATATATTTTTTTAAGTTAATTAGAAAGCGAAGCGAGTACTTAGGTACCCGGTGAAAATAGAGCTTTCTAATGGTGAATTTTTTTGAATCCTTTATCAGGGCTTTCCTCTTTATAATATTACTATCGATATAAATTACTAAAACATTTTTTTGTTCAGACCGTCAACACAAACCTTCTAGCTAGGAATACTTACAGGATGAATAAAGGATTGAAAATGATGATGATAATTGCTGCCGGTTGAGTAAGGAACAAAAATAGGTTGAGTTAGGAAAAAAATCAGTGTACGATGAAACGTCATCGGATGACGCTGGAACGACCCGTTTGTTTTGTGACGCTTTCACGCCTTAACTATTCGACTGATCATCAGGAAAGTTCACAAAAAGGTTGTCAGAGATACAGAAAAGCTAGTAGGGTACTTTACTACTTTCATTCAGAAAAGTTTGTTCCCGGGGTATTGCTCGGGAACAAACTATATATATTCTATAAGTTTGTACTATAAAGAGATAAGCCATGCGTACGGAAGCGAGCACAACTATGAAAAACGCTGCTGAACACTTTAAGAATCCGCGTCTATATTTCGAACGAGTCGAGTAATTTACAGAAACTGGTGGATTAATAATATGATATTAAAGGGATTAAATATAATCACCATCAAAAATACTAATTGCACAGCAAATATTGTACAGCATAACGAACACATATACACCTCAAATCACTCCGTCGACTTAGTTTGATCTCTTTAAATATATTTTGCTGTGCAATTAGTATTTTTGGTAAGCATGTTTGCCGTGCAATTAGTATAGTTTTGCTGTGCAGTAAAATACTAAAGAAAGAAAGAAAGTAAAATATTTATTTTGGCACACAAGGGCACATGCAAAACACGAAGAAATCAAAAAATCTAAGAATAAAAACCAAAAGTATACAAAATAAAAATAAAATAAAACAGAACAATAATAAAACTAAAAAAATAAAAAATAAAAACAGCACTATAAATTAAATTTCTGCTCACTGGCAACACCACACTTTCCGCTTAACCAAACGGAAACTGCCTCCATTCAGGTCAAGGTCACGTCAATTTGTCAGTGTGCAGCGATACAAACAATAATAAAATAAAAGTATTAAAATTATAGTTCAAAACAAATTTCAGAAACAATGCAAAAATGTGTGACCCGCGTTATTTTATTCAAGTAAGAGCTCTAAACGCGCCGGTATGGACATTGTAAACACTTAATGACAATAAAATCTATTTATTGTCATTTGTGACCAACAATCTAGGATATAAACAATCGATATAGTGTATTAAAAACGATTTTAATAGCAAAATGAAGTTTGTTTTGGTGTACCAAGCTGCTCACACCAGCTTCTCCTTGCTATAAGCGTCAAGTGATGTACGTGTGCTATTTATGCATACTGTGAATACTTGTCCACTGCTGACAACATGGTGCCTTCCCAACAAACCTGTACACCTCGAATCCTTAAGTATGCGCTATGATAAGGGTGCCACTAAAATGTACCGATCCGGTGCTGACAGCACAGCATTTCGTTAATGGGCTAATGACACATGTATCGTGTCGCTACATCGTTAGTCCGGTGGCGCGTATGCGCGTCGTATTCTAACAATTTACACTTGGTCTACAATTGGAGACACAGACAATGCGTTACAATACAGCAAGAGCAGCGATAGCTCAGTGGGGAGACCAACAGACTGCAATGCAGAGGTTCTCCGATTCAAATCCACGTCCGCACCTCTGACTTTCCGAAGTTATATGACTTTTCGAAATTATGTACGTATTGATTGACAATTATCGCCTGCTCCGTGCCTCGGAGAGCACATTAAGCCGTCGGTCCCGGCTGCCATGAAAATCTATGGCAGTCGTTATTGGGGAAGTCAGCACAAAAGATCCCACTGGGTCGAAGTGTCGACGGCCTGTACTGACTGGCCCCCACACAAGATAAGATAAGATACAATACAGCAGCAGAACGAACAGCAGTAGTAAATGTGATTGCTCTGCACTGATTGACCTGAACCTAAACCTCATGTTTTGGGTTCAGGTCAGTCAGTGACTGGCATTTTTTGTCAAAAAAACGGCAGCAGAGTCTGGTAGTGCGCCTGGTAGTCGTCTATAGGTCCGCCTACTACTACATAAGATCGACTATCGAAAACTACAGCTGACAGAATGTGTGTTTAATATAACTCTGCCACTTTGGGCGACATAGGCGTCAAACTATGTACGCATGTAATATTGGTAATAATCTCGTCTTTTACGTGGCCTGTTAGACGCAGCATAAAGCGTAGGTATCAAAATGTGGGTTCAAACACGTCTACCTTCCTCTTAAGACATATACAAGCGTAACTTTATATATTCATACAAAACTAGGTTTTGTCCGCGGCTTCGCTTGCGTAAATGTAGGATATTATGCCAATTTTCTATCCCTTGGCAACAGAACCTTTACCGAGTGAATGGCACTATGTCCTTTTCTGTACACCTGACAACGTGTGTATCATGTTGATCGCTCGAGTAGTTAGGGCGTGAAAGCGTTACAAACAAACATACTCACATTCTCATTTATAATATTAGTTGTGATTACAGGCATGGTGCAATAAATCACCATGTCATATGTCATTACACGTTCCTAGTATTCATATCATTTCCATGTAATTTTGATACTAATATCCGTATTGCGCTTTTGGCAATGTCATTATCTTTGTGCTCTGGTGATTCAAACTGTGTTGTAAATGTACATTGCAGATGTTGGATGTATACATAACATGTCGTGTGGCAGATAGGTATGGTTATATTTAAAGATGATTTAGTTAATTCACTGCTCGGATGGTCACAGTTGCTTATAATATCAGATAGATCTAGTAGGTATCGAGATATATGCACTTGCAAAAGTACTCCATGTGTATGTTAAATTGTAAATGTGATGGACTCTATATTTTGCGTTTTACTTTAATAATTACTTCAGTAATTTATTATTTGCTTTAATAAGTAATTGTGTTTATATAATTTTTTTTGCATTTATTTTTATTTCAATGTCAATTAATTTTAAAATGTAATTTATATATTATATGAAAGCACTGTGTATTTAAATCATCTTTTTCAATTGTTTAAAACGACATTGTCAATGAAAGCAGCAATTATTTTTAATAATTTATTAAATGTATTTGGTGATTTATTATACCAATAAATGCGCTATAATGTCGTGACAAGTAAATTAATTCGTATTTTAAAATTGGATATAAGAAAAAGTGGGGCCGTAGTGGCTATCTCGCTCGAACAGCAGCGTTTAATTAAATAGCGGTTACGTCACAGTTTGTATCGTGCATCCTGTTTCTGTCATATGATCTATCCCTACTACCAGATTTGATACGTTTGTATCTTATTTATATTTAATAAATTCCAAAAAGAAATATCTGGTTATAGAGTTTGGTTAATGCAACTATTTGACTTAAATAATACAAACAAATGCGGTATTAGCCTATTCTGTCACCAGCGCTATAAACTACCTCTATGCAAATAATCATATCCATGTTTGTATTCAAAATATTAAATGAGGATTAGAAACAAAATAAAATAAGTGTAGTACCTACTTTAATAAAACGCGATAGACATCAAAAAATCTTTGATAGTTGTTTAATTAAATTTATTGTGTAAACTCAAGACATATTGTTCTGTTTAAGTCAGATTAATTACTAAAAATACATGAATAAAATTAAACGAACACATAGACAAATAATAATAATAAAAACACTTGCCTACAAACACAAACTACTATCTGAAAAAGCACCATATTACAAATACACACCCAAATTATATTAGACTCACCAGACTTTAAAATGTACTGAAAAGAATTATACAGACAAAACAATACATCATAATAGACCGGACATCACACTACACGACAAACAAAATAAAGTCCGTATATCTCATAGACGTAGCCATACTCAACACACACAACTTAAGTTCCACACATACTAGCAAACTTTCAAAGTAAACTCAAAACCTAGTGGCGAGTTCACACGGTCACCATCCCCATAATCATATCCAGCACAGGCGTCATACCTAAAACACTCCATACAAGCCTAAAAACATTAAACATCCATCCTCTCACATACACACTGCTACAGCAGTTATCTTAAATACATGCAGGATCATCAGATTTTTTTTATCTATAGATTAATCATCACACCACCAGAGTTGTTTTGGCCAAAAGCCCGCAATTCTGGCGAAATACCCCAGAAATGGGCGGTGATAAAGCCAAATAAATATAAATAATAATAATAATAATTATAAACCTCTTTGGGACAGTCTTTATATCATCATGAGGCTAACGCGACATCGGAGTGCACAGTACACTAGCTTTTAAACTACCACCTTCGCCTTGTGATATAAGCAAAAAATGTATCACCAAGTTAAATAAAAGCGCACAAACCACAGGGCTGCTTGTGGCGACACTGCGGTCCTGAATGCCTTAGAGAGTCGATTAGGCCTCGTCCTCGCCTTGCCGGCTTACTGGCTGGCTGGGGTGGAAGTTCAAGAGCGCCATTAGGACTCTCAACTCTGGCTTGCCTTGGTCAGCCGGTCAGAGGGAGGCCGCTAGAGCTACATGCTTGGGGATGGAAGTGTCATTTTCAAGGGCATAAGTACGAAGATCTCCATTGTCACGAGACCCGTGATGGTGATGATAAGTGCGTGCGTGCGTGCGTGCGTGTGTGTGTGTGTATGTGTGTGTGTGTGTGTGTGTGTGGGTGTGTGTGTGTGTAAGTGTGTGTGTGTGTGTGATACTGATGAAAAACTTAAGAGGGAAGATAGAGCAGATGTTCAGTTTCCTCATAATTAAGTGATTTCTTCAGCCATGGAGTGAGTACCATTTTATATCTATATCTTGTTAGTGAATATATATAGGAATTATGCAATTTTCATTAATTTTGTTATAAATATATCGTCCCCAAAAGCCAAAACACGAAATACCTTCTGACTTAAATACTTTATGCCTGCAATAATTGCCTCGTCCAACTTTAATAATCTCCACAGGCCTCCGGCTTTTAAAACATCCTAGATAAATCTCTCCAAGTCTCATTGAACATCCCACAAAAGAAAATACAAATCCCAGATACATATAAAGATGGCAATAATTTACAGAAAAATACATTACGCAGATATTACACACTCCCTATACCAGCAATACATAATACAAATTTAATTACGAGTCAAAACAAAAGTTCGAAGCTCCCGCTCACTCAAACATCCCGAACACATCGAAACAGCTGATGCTGACACACAAACACATACTCACGTACACATAGATAGATACACATGGAACAACACAGGCGTGTCGATGTATCAACAAGAACGCTACTATTTCGGCAGGTGACATTACAACGGTGACTCACCCTGGGAAATCCCAACACTAGTCATAGGGTTGCCACTTAAACGTTTTTCGAAAATAGTCTGCGCAATAGAACTAATGACACTTATATAATGATTACATTTGACTAAAACATATTGGTGTTGTAAACGGATACGTGAACTTTTTACAATTTGAAACCTTACAATGGAACGATGCGGCGTGGCATTTTTAACGATGGCCAAACGCTTTTAGTCGCTGTCCTGAAACACTGTCATACATTTTTATATCTCTAGAGCGATCGATAATGCATTGACACTTTTGTACTTCGGCGTTTATATCCAAACATACAAAGTACCTTGCAAATATCACTAAAGATCTATTACACCTACTTTTCGCCAGCTATTAAAGATCTCACGTAAAAGAGGGCAAGCCTATATCTATCTACGTCTACAAGGTACAGTTACAAAAGCTGTACCGCTCTTCAGCATTTCTTGACATAAAAACCCAGTAAGTACAGCTGCGCCACCAAGTCACACAAGATTTTTACAACGCTTTTAGCGAATTCGTTGATGAACTAATCATATTAGTACCACGGGGCTGCACTAATGACAGCATAAACTACGTGCATCTTTGAAGCGCCATATGCGATTGTCTTTGGAACTAATATTGTAAATTTCGGCGGTATTATAGATATCTTATCTTGTGTGGGGGCCAGTCAGTACAGACCGGTGACACTTCGACCCAGTGGGATCTTTTGTGTCGACTTCCCCAATACCGACTGCCATAGATGTTCTCTCCGAGGCACGGAGCAGGCGATAAATAGCAATCAATACGTAATACATAATTTCGAAAATTCATATAACTTCCGAAAGTCAGAGGTGCGCGACGTGGGTTCGAACCTGAGACCTTCTGCATTGCAGTATGTTGGTCTACCCACTGAGCTATCGCTGCTCGGTATTATAGATAAGTTTAGTTAATTAAATACTCGCATCTGTTTACAACGGAATACAGCTCCAAAATGTATGGATATGTAGGAATACTGCGTCAATCAATCATATTATCCACATTAACAAGCCATACGAATTGCTAAATGACTAGAATAGATATTAGCAGCATGATTTGTTAAAATTTATTATATTTCTTTACATAATTTGTAACTACGTTATTATGAATCTCTTTACAGAGAATGCGCACCATGCGTCACTTTGTACAATCTATATATTAATGGTTGCATATTAGAAAATCAAAACTTTTCTGAGCAAATTTTAAAAGAACAACGTACAAATCAACAAAGTTTAGCTTAGTTAGCTGACCAAAGTCTGGAATATCAATGTTTATATTATTTATTACACTATTGACCAAATCGTTTAAAGGTCAAAATGGACTACTGGATAAATTATTAATTATCAAATGGATTAACTGAAAAAGGTAAAAGTAATATTAATATTAATAATATTAATATTAATAATATTAATATCATATATAAAATTAAAAGAACTAACGTGAAATAACCTACGTTCACCACTTCCACTTGTTCTATTCCTCAGTTCTATGGTAGAACGAAAACTCCCATTAGGGAGTTTTGGACGGAGCCCCGCGAAGCGGGGCTCCTATTTCCTATTTATTAAAAGAGAACCTAACACAACATACCGCTTCCATCCATACGATTCCGACTCGGAAGCGGTATTATAAAATTTGATTAGTTTTGATTATAAAATATGATTAGTTTTGATTTGATATTTTAAAATTACATCTAGCAACTTTTGATCAGTCGTTCATTTGATGTCACATACATTGGGATCCTAAATTTTTTCTAAATAAAACATTTGGTAATTTAAATTTTGTTATTTCGTTTATTGTTCTTTTGAAATTTGCTCGAGAAAGTTTTGATTTTTTAATATGCAACCATATTAATACGTAAAGCAAAAACTTTGTATCCCTTTTTACGATAATTGCGCGGATGGAGGAGTATGAAATTTGGCACAGTTAAAGTTTATATGGAGAAGGAGGGGCGAATCCTAATATATAATATATGCATTATAAATAACACTACACGCACACAACCATGCATTTGACACACGCAGTCGAATTGCGTTCGTAGTATTTCGGCATTGTTCGGCTGATGTAGTACTAATCTTCGTAACTATGATTACATACATATATCAATATAATAATTTGTTTGACAAAGATATGTAAAATAACCCGTATGGATCGAAATCTAAATGAAATGTGATTATAAATAAGCGTATAGAATAGACAATAAAACCTTAATTACTATCAAACTTGGAATTTAAATCAATTATGGTCGAAATAAGACCACTAGGCGACCGCTAGTTATATTAATTTTAGCAAATGTTAGTAATAGTGGCAAACGTAATGTAGTAGTAACGTTTGCCGACACTGAAACATGAAGATGTCGTGTAACAGGTAAATAACAGCTACTTCAATGTGTGACAAATTGTGCTAAGTCTCGTCTAACACTCTGACCAATATTAAAAACCAATTCGGATTCAGTATATTTGCCCTTATTCCAATATTAACTATTCCTACTATAAATGTACTTGTCTTAAGCGTTGAAAGGATCATCAATATTGTGAAGCATTACTTCAAAGAAAACCCTTATTCCAATAAAATTACAGCTAGTAAAATCAAATAACGCTAAGACCTGATGAAGATGTTAGCTGTCAGAAAGATCAAACTACGCATGCGCGAGTAGCCTGACCGTTTAACCGTCACACGAGCGATATTATTTCGGCTACTGACAGCTGAATCCATGTGACTCATTCCTTCGGGAAATCCCAACATTAGGGTAGGGCTGTCGAAAGGTAGCAATTATAGACAAACCTATTTTAGGATTTTTTTATGATACGTGCATTCTGTTCAAAGGCTCATTATCTCAGATCGTACGTTAACAATATTAGTATGATAATTTATAATAAGTATCTAACTTATTTTAAAAGTTAAATGAAATACACATCATCTTGCTCAAAATGTAAATATGTATACATGCGAAATGCAATGGTCATTTGAATCGATTATACAATACTTATCACTCATTACCAAAAAGTCATTGAATAATTTATGTAATTGCATAATTTAACTAAGACTGAAATTAAAATCATTATAAAACTTAATTTTGTTTTAAAATGTTTGTTCTAGATATCTTGTATACAACTATAAATCACAATTAAGCAAAAGATTAATGATGTGATACGATGAACAATAGTCGCTCACGTTTATAAGATTTCCTTTCAAAACAATTTTTTAAAGAACGATTAAAATGTAATTTTCTTTTTTTATTCTGAACTACCTTTGGTCTCCGGCTTCGCTGCCATAAAAGTAGCTTAGGTTGTGTGTTAGCTTATTTATTTATTTAATTATAACGGTTGTACACCAAATACAATAATTAAAGATAGGAAAACATGAAACAAATACAAAATTAAAACAAAAATATAAAGCAAATAAACAATTATATGGATCTTGGTATCCACACAAACAATCATTCTTTCCACTCACAAAATCGCTGACACATTAACAATATATTCGGCCATCCATCCGCAAACAAGTCACAGCCAGGATTGGCGTACAGAAGAGCGTTGAGAGCAGAAAGCGAGCGCAGTATGGGTGACTTAGCGCACGCTGGGGTGCAAAATGATGCCACGGCAAGCAACACGTGCCTTCAGTTGCGATGGTAGTTATCAGGAACAAAAAATCGACACAGCTCTTCATGAAGTTCTGGTGCATAAATTTTTCCTCTCAGAATTTTGCACATGGCTATAAGTTGGTGCATATCCCGTCTAACTTCCAATGAGTTATACCCTAGACAACCCAAAAGAAACATTGTGGGATATCTGTATGGATAATATCCATAGACATGCTTGTACAGGTATCTTAGGAAGGCTTTTTGCCCCTTTTCAAGCAGAAGAGCGTAAGTGCTCTTATGTGGATTCACACACACATACTACTTTCAAGCTTGCAACGAACCAATGCTCCAAAAAGTAACCTAATGACGTGATGGTTACTGAAATCGCGAGAATTTCTAAGGATGAAACCCATGAAACATGGAAGACATGAAAATTAGTAACAGTTCTTATTATTTCTCAATCAAATATAGCCTATGTCGCTTGTTGATAATATGGTTTACTAATGGTGAAAGAATTTTAATTTTCATTGTTTGAGTAGTTTCGAGTTAAATCCTTACAAACAAACAAACAGAAAAATCCAATCTTTCCTATTTATAATATTAGTATAGATTAGCAACGAAGCTCACGACTCTCCTGCTGGTAAAGTATCGGAGACCTTGAGCGCTTGTTACAACGATCAATCAATCGCTGCCAACCCTACAAATTAAAGCGTCACCGCGAAGAGGACATCAGCCTCTGATCTACTGACAGCATATTGTGTGAAAGGAAATTTTATTTGGTGGGATGACAAATACGTCTGTTGTTGTGGAAAAATTGCCATTTCTTATTCCTCTCGGAGACACAATATATAATGATAATATTCAATTTAGTCTGCGTCTCTGGTCACTAGGTAGATGTTTCCTATTATATTAACATCCAGTTCTTGGTGCCTTTTGCGCAAAATGATTTTTATTCTTGCCTTTAACTGGGTCGTAAATCACGCCTCCTTACGCCAATAAAGTAGAGACCTCAACGTCACTCCACGTGAGGACGTGGCAAGGATTTCACGACTGCTTACCATCAGGAGAAATGCAGTTATTTTAACAGATGAAAATAATAAAAATCATCGTTTTATCGGGTTTCGGCGTACGGTTTTTCTTTTTGTAGTTATTCAGTGTTTGCAAGGCTTTCCTACTAACGTACCAGTTCCTAAAACATAGCTGGCGAAGTTTGGATATAAATACATCTCTCCTTCGGGGATACACAATCGTCAGTCTATATATATGTCTATTTAGAACCGACAGCCTAATGGGTTAAATGGAACTAGTAAATTAGTGATCTCTGGTTAGGTTAGTGTATTTCTTCGCCTCCAATAATACCGAATACGGTACAAAATTTATAGTGAATTATTTTTACAAATTATAAGGGACTTTATATGTAGTCGGTCTCGATGGCGTAGTGGTTAGTGTAACCGACTACCACGCCTGAGGTCGCGGGTTCGATTCCCGTACAAGTCAAACATTTGTGTGCATGAACATAGACGTTTGTCTTTGTCATTTAATATGTATATATTCACAAATAAAACTATTATTATAAAAACAAAAAACCCGACTGCTTAAAAGTAATGAAGTGAAAAGAGAAAAACAAGTAGTACAATATCTATATAAAATTCGACTGACATGCATTAGCATTGTTTTGTAAGCTTACTTTATCTAATAATGAAATAACTACATATGCATATTCAAATAAGTTAAACTAAATACTTAATGGTGCAGCATGCGGTGACAAACGTAGTTTTGCTAGATCTTTCTTTGCCCGTAGGTAACAAAGTATTGTTTGTCCCCGCCTGCAGCACCATAAAGTATTTAGTTTGCGTGTGTATGTGGTAGAATATTATATTATAATATATTACTATATTTAGAGCAATGGAATAGGGATCGTTAAATATAACTGGGTTTAGATGTTATAGCTTCGTTATGTTATCATAAAACTCAACAGTAGAACATACAAAAGGAAAAATTATAATGATTTCTGAAACATCGGTTATAATATTTACAAACACAATGACAAACATATACATATAGATACGCATTATGGTGTGGTATACAAACTTAAAAGATTTTAACATAATTATATATTATGTGACAGCCCTACGCCCACAAATGTACCTACATGCGCAAGCGCACCCTACGTCAATGTTCCGAGTTCTCCAAAGATAAATTAAAATTCATAAAACATACTATACCGTGAACATCAAAATTAATAATAACTTCCAGAAAAATACATGCGACGTACATTTCCACGGTGACACATAACAAGAGTATAAAGTACCAACCCTAGGCGGACAGTCGCAGGCGCACACTTCGTGGCCGCGTGCGTCAATGCCCCAAATACACAATATAGTTCGCGGTTAAACGTTCTTCCGTGTGTCACAATAAATGAACCATCCACTTGTGATGAGCTCCAATGATGCCAAGTCGTTTGTTTTGGTAAGACTCACTTTACTAATCTTGCTGTACATTCAAGATTAATAATGCTAGATTTGCATTTAATTTACTATTACGACTGCCTTAGGACTCTTTCGTGTGGGTGGTAGAAAACTTGTGATGGAATATTTAAGGTGTCCGAGAACGGCTAAGAAATAAATAATTAATAAACCTGTCCAGTCTGAGAATCGCATAAAAGCCCTTTTGGTAGTCGTGATTACGCTCACAATATCATTGTTGCGTTGATACAAAGGTACTAAAAAATATGTGGTTAATCTATTATATTCTAATAGTCATAGCGCTGTAGGTCTAGTTTTCAACATATTATTTTCATTCATACCGCATTTTACGACTTTTGTTAACACACACACATCAAGATGTGTGTGTGACTATACATATTTATATATAGTGACTATATGATCTTACTGAGACTAGTTCAACTTGTTTAAAATAATACACTTCTTATGGAAGCATTTCATACTTTCAGTTTCAGTGTACGTATCGACTTCTGTGCATAATTACATATAACAGCTGAAAAGGAAGAATCTTTTTATAATCCATTTGGCATTTTGACAGTATATTTTTTATAGGAATCTTGGTAAAATTGTGACTTTGGCTTTGGTTAGCTATAGGTCAACTGAAAACTTTTAAACAGATATGAAAATAAACATTTGACCATGGCTTATCTGTATATCCGTATAAAATGATTTTTCTATTAAAGGCACCTTCCACGAGGCGGACTAAACCCTTATGTGGCGGGGGACTTCACAAGCATACAGTTAGTTACCAGACACAAATAACACTCACAATAGATAAATTTGTAGATTACCCAAATAATTGTTCCTTGTGGGATTCGAAACCACGCTTACCGTGACAGTAGCGGCGATCAAGTCCTAAATTGCGGTTGCAAGTCCTAAATCGCTTCTCTATCACTGATTAAAATAGCAATGAGTAAACAACAGCAATGCATTTTGTGCATGTGTTTAGACGTGTGTCAGCCCTAATGGCGGTAGACACAATATGTCTCTGCGATCCACGTCAATGCACCAAATATATCCTGCATACGTAGGTACGTAAGTATACACATTATACACATATACATTTATATACCAAAGGAATAAACCACGAAATATAATAACAAGATCATATTCCAAGTGTGGGTGAGACAATTGTTGGAGTGAAAGAGATTCGGCGATTGTTCTTTAACCGCAGAAGTTCTGGGCAAAGGCCAAGTTATAGAAAGTTAAGGGTTATATACAAAGAAAAGAATTTGCCAAATGATAAAAGGCGAGTGTGAATAGTACCCGACGAATGTACTTTAACTAAAGCAGAGATATTCTGGAGAAGAGCCAGGATAAGAATATACGAAAGAAAGAACGGGCGGAAAAAGCGGAGGTAAGTACAAAATGAGTGCAAGATTCTCTGTCGCCAAATATTAAATGTCGATACGAGTGAACCAGCTTACCCGGAAAAGTGGCATCTTCTTTAAAGGAAAATGCTGTGACAGTAGTAGTACTTGTTTATTTAAAAAAACAATTCTCGCACTACGAATATATTCTGTGTCGCGGAGGACTTAACAAACATTTAAACAACAGGCACAAATAACAACCAAATTAGAAGGGCTCCCAATTTTTTTTTTTTTTAATGTAGATATGTTAAACAATTTCAATATTGATGAATGAGTCGTAAAACGGTTGACGTACTGTCAATCACAAACCGTGGGGATTCCCATTCAATTTGTGTAATAAAATGGGTTTTCAACAATATCTCTACATAATGAATTCTTGTTAACAACACACCGTTTATAGTCAATTATAACACCTTATACTTTCATAGACATATTAATACGGCTACGAGCCCGTACGCCCTTGACTTTCGCACCTTTCATAAAAAACGGAGCCCCGCTTGGCGGGGTCTCCTATTTTTGGGTGGCTTTAAGAAGAAACCTAACAAATACCTACTAGGAGGCGAAAATTGAGGGGCGATCGGGCTCTTAACTATTAATACACACCAATTCTACGATAGGCAATACTTTTAAATCTATTTCATATACAAATAATACTAACTACAAATAATGCTAACTAACGGAGACTAGCCATCTGCGCAGGAGATGGCTAGTCTCCGTTAGTTGGCTGGCTGCAAACATAAGAGCACTCTCTGTTTCCTAACACTTATAATCCGAATGGACGGTTATTTAACAAGACTGGAGAAGGATAATGTGCAAGACCCACGGCTCCGGGGCTCGGGATACGTTAGACCGGCTTCGACCGACCGACCGACTTCGGCTCTTGGTAATTTCCTGTAAAGAAATCCCATTAATTTATTCCTGGCCTGACCCAGGATTCGATTCCGAGACCTCATGCACATAAGACGCATTCACTGCCACACCACCGAAATAGTTGATCATGTTATATACAATACAGATGTCGAATAATTTATGGCCCGTCTAATAATAGCCGATTACTGTAACTATGATATAATGATTTGCATTATCGAGCAATGCTGACCTTAAGGAAAAGGAATTAAATATACACACATCAAAAAAGTAAGCGTTCACTAGGAAAAGTTGAGATATATTTTAATTGCTTAAAATATTTAAAATAATTAAGAAAACATCACTTAAATGTAGAAAATATAAAATCTTCTTTTGATTTTTATATAAAACGAGGTCAATGATAAATTGTCCTCATTCTTGTTTCTGCGTGAAAGCTGTTTTAACCAATTTCTCTAAAATGTTCATTTAAAAAATGGCAGGTGGACGCCTGAAGTCTTGCGAGCAAGAATATTATTATTGCGTGAAGAAGGATATTCTACAATGCAAATCGCAGCCAGAGTCTCAATTTCTCAAACCTGCGTCGTTACTACCCCGCAGAGGTCGACCTCGCAGTGGCCGCCCGGCTGTCCACCATAATGATGCTCAGAAGCGCTACATCAGACTTCTTGTCGTCCGTGATCCAATAATTAAAGCTAGCAAACTGAGATTAGAGCTGCGAGCTGCTACTGGACTGGATATTAGCACTCACACCATTCGTAATTGTTTACACCACTTTAGATTACGATTAAGGAGATCCTGGCGAGCACCTATGAATACACGTCAACGACAGCGATTCAGATTGCAGTGGGCCAGGCAGCATCAAAACGGTGAAGACAAAGAAGAAAATGTTTGGCGTAATTGTCTTTTCGTTGATGAAACACGGATCAGTACGCATCCTGATAACCGACGTGTCCGAGTTTGAAGACGGCTGGGAATTCCGAAAGGCAAAAAACTGCCACTGGAACCGTTCAGCGAAGCGGCAAATCGGTATCTTTTTGAGGCGGAATAATGATTTGAGCTCGAACGCCATTGATCCCGTACCAAGGCTCTATAACAGCTAATTTGTACAAGACTGCTGTTTTTTGATGGCATCATAAGACTGTTTAGGATAAATTAAGGCAACCAATTCGTGTTGGTCGACGATAATGCGCCGGCACATCGAGCTCAACGTGTGAGTGGTGCTTTCCGGGAGTACGAAATCACGCGATTAGATTGGCCTGGGCTTAAACCCAATCAAGCACGCATGGGACGTTCTCAAGCGAGCTGTTTGGAGTTGTCAGCCACCTCCAAGAACTCTGTCAGAGATTAAGGAAGCCGCCATTCAAGAATGGGACAGGTTACCACAAGAACTATTGAACAACTTGATCTACAGCATGCCCAGGAGGATTTCCGCATGCGTTCAAGCCAGGGGAGGAGTCAGTTTGTATTAAATTTGTAAAACAAAGCATATAAAAATGAATAAAATTATATAAAATGCATTAATTTATTATATTTTGTCAAGAGAAAAATATCTCAACTTTTCCAAGTGAACGCAGACTTTTTTTGATGTGTAAAAAGAAGAAAGTAAGTATGTAAGGCGGCGAAACTCTTGTTCCGACTTTCTAAGCTACCAGATTTAACGCAGTAACAGCATTATTACTTTAACGCCCATTTTTTTTTACGAAGGACGTAATAGGAACTAGACCCTTGGTAAAGATGAGCTGTACCAATGGCTTATTTACTTGGTAAATAATATCATTATTAATATAGCATCGCGTCGTCATAACACCAGTAAGTTAGACAATGCTTAATCATACCTGTAGAAGACAACAGAACATGCCAATAACACTATAACCGTCCTAAGAAACGAACCCAGGAATAAAAACAAAAAAAAATTGATAGAGCTACTGCCCTTAAAACCCCTTCTAAAAATAACAACATTATATGACATACCCTTTTCAAAATGCTATTGTAAACCTTCAAATATTTCGTATTCACAAAAGACCTTTCTCGTAAACGACTACCTTGACCTTTTCATAGGGACGTGAGATACAGCTAAAACTATTTTTAGATGCTCACATCGTCTAGCTAACAATATTCATAAAACTATAGTACCTAAAATAACTCATTTACATTTAAAATATTCTCTGCGAGAGGCGATACATTGTTTCTAGCTGCTAACAAAACAGGCGAAGTTTACGTATGTAAATTATTTGCATGTATCTATTTGAGGGGTGAGGCATACAAGGCTGGCAATTATATGTAGCTTTTGTATTTTCTCGAAGACATTTTTCTTTAAGTAGCTCGGCTACTTTACTTTTATTAGAAGGCAAAATGGTCACCCCCATTAAAGCCCCCCCTACCTGTCGCCATGGTTTACGATGTTTTATAAGCGTAAGATACACTGCCGCGAAGCACTTCGAGGATATTGTCTATCAGAGGTCGGCAACCCGCGGCCCGCGTGTCTCCTCTTTGCCCGCAACTGTTTTGTAAATAATAATAATAATAATAATAATATTCTACCACATACACACAACACCATCTAGCCCAAACTAAGCAGAGCTTGTACTATAGGTACTAGACAATGGATAAACATACATATATACTTTTTTTTTGTAAATACGTACATATTATACATAGAAACACCCACACCAAGACAAACATCCATGTTCATGCATTGTGCATGTTTGAATAAGGTCTTATCATTAGGATTTTTTTTTTATTTCTTATAATATCGCGCCAAACCTAATATCAGTTTCAGCCGCGAAAGCCGGCACTGGCCCTCGAAATATTTCTCAACATTTGTGGTTGCTTTTTTGCACTTTTAACATAATCGATAAAGGCATACAAAGTTATGAACAGGTCCGGCCCGCCTCTATTTATTTTTGTCACTATGTGGCCCGTGCCTGCTAAAAGGTTGCCGACCGCTGGTCTATATTATCAAGGTAGCAAATAAGGGCACGGCCTGATGAATGGTTACTACGGTAGCCACTCATCATAAGCCACGCGTTGCATACCCTTTGAGATAGGATAGGTTATACTGCCAAGGTAAAGGGAAATATTCATAGTGGCCTATTAGCAAATTGTTCAGCCCGAGTCACCACCAGTTTGAGCTAAATCTCAGCTTTAATTCAATAACCATCGTTCGGACGCCGCGGCCGGTGCTCAGACACAATGCTTTTATCACTATGTCTCAGTACGCTGACAGGTTAATTGGCGATTTGGTTATGCCCTTATCTCACTACTACTATAATATGTTACATGACATGCCAACAAAGTTCTGTAGGAAGAAACACCCACGCACTGACATTAACCACACGATATGTTATGACGAAATGATTCTTAGAATTATTGTTGTACTCAATTAAGTTTTAACACGCGATCCGCGTCACGAATTCACGAGCCACCAATAACGTGTGCCACGTCATAGCGGCAGCGTGACGTCATCAACGCCCTTATGTCAAGCTAACAGTGATTAGGTCAAAGTAGAGGATAAAAATAGAGACTGTTGGAAAAGATTGTGGACTGAGGTCATGCAATCAAGACGTAGCCTAATTATACGACGATTAATAAGAGATTTAGTGTTAAAGCGTCTGGGACTTAATGGCAAACGATTTATAGACAGTTCAGACGTTCAGACAAAATTATTTTATTATTATGTCGCGATAGTGATTAGCTGACAGTATTAATTATGCTAAATAGGCATTATTTCCTAAATTTACAACTAAGTCATAGTTAACAATATATTTTATCAAATTTTGCTCGCGTCTTTTTCTAAATGAAAGGTACGCTATGTTCTTTCCTGTTGCCCTGACAATGTGTATGATAATCCGATAAAATTTCATGATGATCGGTCGAGTAGTTAAGGCGTGGAAACGCCAAACAAACAAGCAAACTCACATTCGCATTTATAATATTAGCTAGGATAAGTATGGATCGTGTCCTAGCACGTTATCCATTAATCGTATGGGCCATTGCAACAGATTATATGCCAGGTTGCTATTTTACGAAGTTCCGTTATCCTCGGAGTGGGGCAATAAATCCCATAAGACCTTCTGATAGCACCAATATTACGCGTACTGATATAGGCGATGCGCGCTGGTAAGAAACTGGATACCTACTCATTTCTTCAATACATATATGTATCTCGTTGTATTTTAATGATTGCATAATTTTTGTAATATAATCTTTTGTTACGTGTGTATTCTAAACAACAGATGCCTTCGATTGGGTTTAACTTGAACATATTCGCACAGGTATCTCTTGAGAACCCTTCTTATTGCTACTTTATTAACGCCATGTAATTGGACACATATAAACCTGCAAGCTTTTTATTGCAATTAAAATACCTTTAGTCAACAGAAGACCGCAACCAAATAATATTGTTTTCGCGATTAAAACACTTTTTAGAATCCATATCACACGTAAATGCTTGAAAGGAAAGACAGTGCTGTCGGGTGACACACCCACATTTCACTAGTTATGGCTTTTTAGTTCCACATACTTGGTGTATGCTGTATATACGGTGCTTGGTATATACGGTGCCAGACACCATGCTGCTATTGAGAATGTCTTAATTAAATGTCGAATAACACCTTAATCATTCCAGAGCCCTTGCACAGCTGTCGCTATTCACTACCGCTTTATGCTATCAGTAGGGGAACCAGTGATATTTAAGTCTCTCTACGAGACGTGCAAGCACACAAACATGCATATGTACAAACAAGAGTACCGGTAGAAGGGGGTGACTTTGATAATCAAAAGGTAGAATCGGGATTAAAACTACATTTTTCTTAAAATATGCGTGCGCAAAAATATACATAAATATATAAATATCGGTTTTGTATGTACTGTCGATTTTTTTAATAAAAATATTTATATTTTGATTATTTCTCGAGAAAAATAATAAAATGTCAGTGATCAACTTTAAACTATGGTCGGGGTACTTTGATACCCCCTTTTTTATTACGGCGATCGAAGGTATCCCCAAACAGGAACAAAAATTACACAAAACTAGTACTTAAATATTTTATTTATTTTTTCGCAAATTGGCATGGATCCATCCACAACGATTGAACACACAATGACAATGATATACAATGCTGCCAGCCGTAAAGTAAAGACTGAAAGAATGCGTTGAGAATTCGCACAATTTAAGTTTAAAACTAAACCGAAGTTTTTATCAAAGTCACCCTGCGATTTAAAGTAACCCCATTCTACAGTACGTAAAATAATGTTTGCCAGAACCGTAAAATATAATTCTGGCAAATAACTCCACTTGAATAGTTTTAAGGTAATAAAATAATAATCTGTAGCGTGGCAACTCAAAGTATAATCTTACTACGTACTTGAAAACCAAATAAAATTTCGTTGGAAAATCCTTTCCAGCTTAAGCCTTTATTTACAATAGTGCTATAAGTTGACTCAAGGATCGATATCGGTTTCTTAGAAACGTTCATATACGTAATTGGGTTGTTTACGGGTATTGTGTATTTTTGTTCTAGTACCTAGAGTCTACAGGTAAATGGTATGCGAAATAATGTTTGTGTGCGGTTTTCTGATGAGAAATTCTCTGTAGCAGAGCGGAGTCTAGTAATATGGCCGGTAAAAGACAAATAGTCTCGTCTCCAAGAAGAAAAATTACGTGGGATCTATATATGTACCTCTGCCAGGACATATACAGGCGCCAGTCTATGTACTATAATTATGGTGTGAAAATGACATTAATTACATTAGTTGTAATGAACTAGTGTGAGACCGAAGCCAAGGTGTATTGCTGACTTTAAGACACCTGTGCGCGAAGGCAATTGTAATTAAAACCGGCTGTTTAAGGACAGAAGGTTAAGTACAAACACTTTGGCAGTGGTGGCCTTTTTGTGAGCATGTAACCTTTGGTAACCGGTGACCGTAGCCTATGATCAATATCAGGGGTATCAGGGATATATTGAAAGAAAAGATATTAAAGATTGAATGGAAATAGTTGAAATGTGAGTATTCAGAACTATTACTCATTGTTATCGATCCCAAAGAAAAACTATTAAGGATTAGGTGAAAAGAAAGGAATGCTATGTCAGTCACTAGAACTATTGCTCACGGGCGAAACCTAACAGTGATAGTTTCATAGTCAGAGAGGTTTCAATATGCAATTTTCGTCATCAATTATTGCCTACATTCGGCTGCACGGATGGTGTGATGAAGGTGATAAAAGGTGACTTGAAACGCGCTAAGTGTTTTGCTTGGCTTGATCAAAATTTGTATAATCAAATAATAATTGTTTAGAATTTGGATGTTTTGTATTTTCTTTGTTTGAATGTTTGCAAAGTGACACAGGATTTAATCATAGAGTATGGAACTATCATATTTAAAAAAGACATTAAATAATTGTATGGTTGACTATATAATTTATAAACGCCAATTTTTTACCACCGCCAACACGAACGCTAACAATTACGACGTCATGACCACAGAACAAAATAGGTGGTGACATCAGAGTCAATATTGGTCTATGTAACGTAGTCATCAAGTGACAGGATAATATCAGACATTACCCTTTTTAAAAGTGAAATCGACGGTGACTAAGCAAGGCAGGGTGACTAAATGAATGACCGTTAAGTCAATAAAACTATATACATAGCTATATTTAAAAATGGAATACTGTATGTTGTATTTATTTTTTTACTTAATAGACTTGTGTTTATCCACTTTTTTTATGTACCTATGGTTTTGGAGGCCGCAGTTTATCCAAATGTAATATTCCACTTTAAAAATCAACTGCTCGGTAGCAGTGTAGCAACTGCTGTGCATGATGTATCGAGGTCGATGATTGGATTGCAAAAATAATGAATGTGATTTTCTGTCTGAGATTTTCTGATTTTTTTGTTAGCAGCAAGGAGTCTGTATGTGTACTCGGTAGACGGCAATAAGCGCGATGATAGGCATCGAAGTGATAGGAATTGGCATCAGACATGGGATCTGAATCCATTGCATGTGGTATGTGTGTGTAATACTTTTGAATCACTTGCAGTAAGAAAATGTCTGTGACGCAGAAGCCGTCGATGTTTTGAAATAAATATTAGTCTATATTACTCTACGCCTCATTAACTATCCCTATGCAAACATCACGTTACCATGTAAAAGAAGAACTCAATCAACATTCAAAATAAATAATTTCTTGAAGTATCATATCATAGGCAGTAGGTACCACATAGGTACTATCCGCTTCAAAAACCCCAATTATCAGAAAATAACGAGACGCAATGAATCAACTCATGACAGTTTCACGGCGCACAGTGGCGCTGCGAGTAAAATATCTCACCATGTAATAAATTTCTGATAGTATTGTTATCATACAACTTTTGGGTTTTCTGTCTGGCTTGAATGAATTTATGATACACGATGTACTTAACAGTACCGAAAACAAGACTTTATAAACACGTAAGCTATATAGCATCGTCATTATAAGGTATTTAATTTCATGTACTTTTATGAGATACTAGATTTTGCCCGCGAATTCACTCGCGTAAATATAGGTTAGGTAAGGTTAGATTGTTGTTTCTAACTGAAAGGTACCCTTTATTCCTTTTCTGTAACCATGACTATGTGCATGCGAAATTTCATGATGATCGGTTGAGAAGTTAAGGCGTAAAAGCGTAACAAAAATATTACCTATTTATTTGAAAAAGCGACAACAAAGAAACTCGCATTCGCATTACGTACTTTATTGTTCTGTGTCCGTAATTTTAATCACAATTAATAATAATAACATTCGATTTGCCTGAAGTGTTGTGTACATTGTAGTTCTCTAAAAACAAATATAAGTTCTAACACGTAGTCAGTAATTTATAATATACAAATATTTAACACCTTTATAATAAAACTAGATGTGGCCGCGGTTTCACCCGCATTTATGATTACTGCGCCGCCCCCGTGGGTCGTAGCGTGATGTTATATAGCCTATAGCCTTCCTCGATAAATGAGCTATCCAACACTAAAAGAATTTTTCAATTCGGATCAGCAGTGCCTGAGATTAGCGCGTTCAAGCAAACAAACAAACAAACTCTTCAGCTTTATTATATTAGTATAGATTGTAAAAATATTACTACTAGTCTATTGAATTTAAGAAAGAGAAAGAAACAATTAAAGTTAATCTATTTTATATGAATTCTACCGCGTTATTAATTTTTTAATACGCTGTTGTTACATAATTTTGAAACTTTAAACTACTATTTTTAAACACTGTTATTAGTTACTCTTTACTTCTTTTTAAGGTATTTAAATTATAAAAACTATTTATATTTCATTTAACACTTTCCCCGACGTTTCGATTGCTTGTCGGCAGCCATGTTCACGGGGAGACTAAGTTGTTGGTTGATTCAATATAAATGATCTAAAATAAAGTGCAGGGTTGTATTCGGGCACGTTAAATTGATAGAACAAAAAATGGAAGGATTATTTGCAATGAATTTAGAGGCAATTATAGTCCAATAAAATACTTGTTAGTACAAGAAGTAAAAAATAAGTCATATCGTGATCATCGGACACGTATGTGAGAATGAAAAATTATCGAATCCGTAATTGGATATAATACTTGTTGTGGCAATGATTGTGTTGTTTTGGCAGTAGAACGTTGGTATTAAAATTATTTCGTACTATTCTTGGCTGTGATTAATAATAATAATAATGTCCTCCAGACCGAAAAATTCCTGTCTTAACGGAGACTGGCCATCTGCGCAGGAGATATTATAGTGCACAAGTGTGTGCGCAAACACAATTGCACTCTCTGTTCCCTAACTCTCATGATCCGATGGTCCCATCGTATCATGAGAGTTAGGGAACAGATAATAGGTAACCCAACACGACCGGAGAGAGATCAAGCGCAGGACCAACGGCTTTACGTGCTTTCCGATGCACGGGGCTGTCTTACACCGCCAACTTCCTAATTCAGGGCTGCTATTGACATTTCTTAATAGAAAAATCCAATACTTTTTCTTGACCCGACACGGGATTGCTTGTGGGTAAGTGTGTTACAGTAATTTAGTTTCATATTTTATTGTCGACGATAAATAGTAGCGCGTAATAGCGTAACTATAATAAAAATTATGTTTTAGATGTTTAAACAAAAATCTATATTATAAATAATAAAATACATTTGATCATTATTTAAAAAAAACATCTTTTATATAAAAATAGACAAGTCAAAACATGGTATAATAGGTTTGCATATATATACTTTAACTTTGATTTTATTTATCAAGCATCTCCAGACAAGTTCGGATCGTAACAAGCACATCAAAACACACGATAGTTGTTTCAAACAGTTAATTCAAATCAACTCATCAATATGCCGATCAATTTACGGTATAAGCATTTATTAGATAC
Source organism: Catocala nupta (assembly GCA_963675205.1). Lineage (NCBI taxonomy): Eukaryota > Metazoa > Arthropoda > Insecta > Lepidoptera > Erebidae > Catocala > Catocala nupta. Next base: position 27,198,545 of record OY776082.1, read on the forward strand.
ATATTTTCATCCTTCTTATATTAAATTTCTGATAAAAATATACGTTTTATAAAATTTCGAATGTTATTACACACTACTTAAAATATGCCCATACGTTACTTCTACACGTACTGCTACATATAGTACGAAATATGAGTTACCTACTGTTACACTATTATTTATTAATAATAGCGTCTAAAATAAACAACGCGATAAAATCCGTATAAAGTAGTTTATTTTCAATGTGTAACATTCGCGTAAACGTAAGACAATATTATATTAATACTATAATAATAATACAAAATCCATCTCTGTTTAAACGCAAGAACATGACGGCATGCCAACAAGAAACTATATAGAACAGACGCGCGTGCTACGAATTACGTTATCAGCGTAACAAACGAAAGGCGGCAGTATCACAGCTATCAGTATTAAGCGTAACCTTTATTATGAAGCTAAGTGACGTAACGATAAGATTTATAGTTGTATGTATATACGTAGATACACGTCTGCTTTCCCTTCTAGAAAAGTTTGCAGACTAAGACTGCTTGCATCCTGGAGTAACGATCTTGCTTCGGCGAAACGCGTATTTCGAACTTTAGTTTAAACGCAAATCTATTTGGTGGCTGTAATAGTCAGAACGATGAACAGACAACGACATAAGTAGCTTAAAGTCAAGCAAATTTTATAAAATTTTATACTTAGTATTTTTGAACTGCAATTTCTCGTAATACCAAATACTAACTAATATTATAAATGCGAATGTGTGTTTGTTTGTTTGTTTGTTACGTTTTTACGGTTTAACTGCTCGACCGATCATCTTGAAATTTTGCATAGGCGTTGTTAGGGGTACAAAAAAAGACAGAGTACCTTTCATTCAGATAATGTTCTTGAGAAATAGAGGGTGGGAGAGGTATAGAAATTAATCGACAAACAATCTACATTAATGCGAGCGAAGCCGCGGGTTAAGCTATTGATTATATTTTTACAATAACCGCTTCAAAATCTAACATTTGTAATCATTTAGAAAAATAGAGCGAATTCTAATCTCGCATATGTTTATCGACGTATGTTGCTGACTATACCGATCCATAGGCAGCCATTTTTTTAAAGTCTGGCTACTCCATGTCTAAGGTTTTAGTATTCTATTGTGAAAGCATATGTATTGTCCAATATATGTACGTTACATATATGTATATGTACAAAAATATATGTATGGACATATAATTATCTAATAATATACACTCGTTCATAGCTGCATAGTTTAAATCCCCAAACCGCTAAATGTGATGTATACAAACATTACTGGCGAAATTTAGATGTAGTGCACTAGAGGTGTGCATCATCCACATTTCGCCAATTATGTATTTAAGTACCACATAATAGGAGAGAGCCTGTTTCAGAAAATGTAATTTAAAGAATCTAACCTGCCACTTCGAATTTTCACACAGAAAAATCCAATAACTTGTCCCAACCGAGAATCAAACCCGAAACCTCATGCTTGCAAGCAAACAACGCAAACTTGTATAACTATGCAGTATAATACAAACCGTTCCAAAAATCAAGTCAATAATATTTGTACTAGTGTTCAGCTTAATGATAGTTAATACAAACAAATACACTACACGTAATAATCCCAACAAAAGAATAACTAGCACCGAAGTACTACTAGACAACTTGTCAACACAAACATAGCAAATTCTATTGTAAATTCAAGCTAATTCGATTGCTTTTTGAAGACAGACTCGGTTACGTAAAACCAAAACATGATACTAAATGTTCTAGAAGCAATCGAAATACGGTGAAATGTCTCAGCAAATTTTAATTAGGTCGATGTGCTATAACGCCTAACAACTCAATTTTGAGATAAAGTACGGTGACAAGCAAATATATTGATTGCTTGACGGACAATGATTACCTTAACTTATAAAAAACAATATTGATAGTCTGCCAACCCGCATTGGGCCTGCTTGGAGGGCGGCTATCGCCTATCTCTTTTAACTAGCGGTCGCCTAGTGGTAAAAATTCGACCAAAATTCCTTAGTTTGCTACTTTGTTTTCTTTTTTCTTTATTACATATAAATAAGATATACCTTATATTTTATTGAAATAAAAAAAAACTTGAAGAATTGTACGACGCGCGACGTCAGACGAACAATACCGAAATACTATGAACGCGATTCGATTGCGTGTGTCAAATGCATGGTTGTGTGCATGTAGTGTTTTTTCATTATTTTAATGTATTTCTAATGCATATTTTATAAAAATATTAGGATGTGCCCCTCCTTCTCCATATAAACTTTAACTGTGCCAAATTTCATACTCCTCCGTCCGCGCAATTTTCGTAAAAAGGGGTACAAAGTTTTTGCTTCACGTATTAATATATAGATACTGAGAAGAGGCCCGAGCCCCGCAGTGGTACAGTTCATAAACAGGGCTAAAATAATAGAAATCAAGAAAATTTTAATTAATCAAACTATCGGTTACATCTTACGATCAGTCTTACGAACTGCCAATTAATCATAAGATATCTATTCAGCGAGGAAACCTCGGTATAGGCTATGTACGTATGAAATAGCTAATTATCGGTCGCTGAAAATATGAAGAGGAAACCTGGATGTTGAATGTTTCTCAGAATGTTCGCAAAGATGTGTGAAGAACTTTGGCGCATTTGGCGCTATGTAATTATACGTGATCAGTGTCCAGCAGGACTGATCTTATTATTATATATCTATCCAACTAGCCAGAATATCTATCTCCAACTAGCCAGAATAATAGCCTTTAGACCGCTCGTCTTCTGCTAACCGACTCCTAAATCTGGACGATACGCTTCGACCTACATACCAAAACGCAGTTACTGTGTTAACAGTGAAAGTTACATAAGCCACAATGGTCCCCCATAGGTACCCTATATGAGGAACATAAAACAGGGCTGCGGTCTCCTGTAGGGTGGGGAACATCAATCTGCTAAAGTTAAAACGAAATCCTTAAACTCGTAAAGAGATCTTATCGTGTCCTATCTCTGTGCATTTTCCTTATTTCTGCACTGAGCTAGACGTTCTTGATAAACTTAATTAGAAAATATGACGCAGGTAACACTGACAAAAAATTAACTTGTTTCTTACTTACTTGCTAATACAATAAAAAGAATACAATAAATTGAATGTGTTGTTAATAGACATAAGCTAAAACAAACATATAGAACTCGATCATAATAAAAAATATACAAAAAGCGACAACAAATAACCGATTATATTCGCAACAGGATCTTAAGTTCAAAGTCAACTTCATAATAAACGTTACGTCAAATAAACCACACAGATATGCAAATAGTTGACTTAACCACGTTAAAATTTATAAACACGTTTAAAACTTGTGTAGTGTGCTTAATCTTTAATGCAACATAATATGAATGCAGTCTTGTCAGACGTAATTTTAATATTGAAGTTATTGAAAATTTGACTGAATTAAGTTTAGAAGAATGGTAGAGACCAAAAACCGTAGTTGAACACTAAATAAGTAATTACAATAGCTTCAAAGGCTCACTCGATTCGATATCAGTAACGTCTAACGTAGTCTAAGCACAGTACATAAATATACAGTATTGTAACTCGGCCGTATCTTTGAAATAAATGCCTACAGCCGCGCGGTACGTAAACATGCGATAGGGCTGCCCACCTACAGCATTTAAATTAAATCTGCCTACTTTGAGTTTCTATCTATTTTTGTGATTGTAAATATTTTTTATTTTATTTAAACAAATAAAATACTTTGTGAATGGAATAGGAAGTGTTCAATAAAAATGCATGTTGTTTTTTGATTGCTAGATTTAATTTAAAAAAAAAAACATGTTTATGTTAGATTTAAGACTTAATAACAAATCGGTCTTATAAATTTGCGACTGAAAAATATTTGCGCCTCGACTGAGACGTACGGAATGCTTTATTATTTATTATATTTCAAAGTATAAAAAATCCGCATTCGAATATAAAGATTAATTAAAAATTGTTTTGGGAAACATGGACAAGGAGGAAAAAAGGAATATCTTTTACATGGTTATATATACCTGCAGCTACTTTACAATTTATATGTTTAGTTTTAAAAGAAGTTCGGAATATTTCTTTTTTCTATATATTCCACGAAATCATCGCTGGGTACAATTAAAAAGTTTGCGAATTAATCTTACTGTAGTCCCGGTACCTTTCGGGAGGGGAAAATATCCTTTAAAAGGACTTAAATTACGTACCTACATACTAGTAAGTATAATCATTTTATAGTGTTACCTTTCGGAGTTTCCAGGTAATCTAAAAAATGTTATCTCGGGGTGCGTTATTGAGGAATTCATGCAACCAAAAACAGCACAATATATTCTACTTGTCATATTAAATAGGCTATACTTGTACTTATTTTGGGTAAAAAAATCGCACGGTTACTGTTTAAAAAATAACACACCGACTGTTCGTCACTGCGGCGCATTCGCGACTGGTTGGGTGCCGAGCGCATGGCGACGCCGAGGCGCGTAGGTATGACTCGAGTTCCGACCGTTTGTATGAAGATAGGTTACTGTATATTTATGTACTGTGGTCTAAGTATCCCCAAAGAGTAGGTATGGACTGGCTAATAATACATTTTTTCTAACATATTATTTATATGTCCTACGTAAGAAGGACCGAGCCTGTTGCCGGATGTCCAGACAAGTTACTATTAAAAAAAAAACATATTTTCTATAAACTCTTTATGACCCTTTGATTAACACGTAAATCACGATAAGGCCCAAACTTATGCCGCTAAGTAAACGAGGCACTTTAGTCAATATAAGGGAATATACACATTAATTATATTATTTACAATTACAATTTTACCTTGAAAAGAGGGACAGTTTCGCTCAGAAGACAAATATTACCGATGTCAATAGAATATGATAATAACATCGAGCTACTCTGTAGAATGATAACAGCGTCAAGGTCTGTGAGTTAGTCAATGTGCAGTACGTATTTTATATTCCAAATATGAACTACACGTTTGGTATGCTTAACATTTTTCCTCACCCGAACACTCATACGTTGATATCCGCCAAATTAAGCTCTATTCAATTAAGCACATACATGTACTGTATATCTCTATCTATCTATTTAAGATGTTTAAGCATTGCGTGATTGTACTGTATAATAGCACGCATTAATACAGAATCCAAAACCGAGACAACACTTTGCTAATAAAAGCTCTTCTTAATGAAATAATATATGAAGCTCATTACACAAAACCACAATCCTTAATTTCAGACAAAATGTGATTAATCTGATGAACATAATATTTCGCGGGCCATTATAAAAAATATGGCAATAATCCTGTCGCTAAATACAAACAATTAAAGCAAAAACCATTTAAAAGAAATTGATTTTAATCTCCATTTTCACACTCCAGAAAACCTGTCCGTCAAAAGAGAAGCACCTGCGAAAACAGATACACTTGATGCAGAATGTTTTGATCTATATCAGGCTGTCGGTCTAGTGTGTGAACATGAAAACCATTAAACAGAAACGATTACTACTCTAACACATAAACTTTTACCTTTAGCCACAGTAGTAGGATTTGCCGACATATTTAAAGTTCTTGTCCAAAATCACTTAAAAGCAAGTACACTATTGTTAATCACGTCATTTACACATACGTATTTACTACATGTACTTCGAAGTTCGAAGCTACACTATACAGATAAATATTGAGTTGTTTTATATCATATACAGTTGCATAGTTCGTGGATATTGCGCGACACCGCGAAATCCAGGACAAGGATTGCCCACGAATGTGTCGCTGCAAATAGTTCAGATTAAGAATCCATAGTCACATCAAAACATCATTAATTAGAAGAAATTTAAAAATTGTTTATTTTCGTAGTACATTCCAGGTGTTTCGGCGAGAATCGTCGGGGTGCGGACGTGCGCTCCCCGCGAGCAGCCGACACCGACTGGCTCGGTCCGCCTCCGCTGGGGTGGGCAGGCGCGCGCGCGAGGTGGGACACGTGGTGGGGGGAGGGAGACTCGGCCAGGAAGCACAGCCTCCGACCAATAATAATTATGTAAGTAAGGGTTGTTGCTATTTTTAGCGCGAAGGCGCATACGTAACCAGTTTGTACTGCAAAGTATATGATGCTATCGGCTTAGTATAAATATCTGGTGTGCAGTGCAGTAGGCATTATGTTCGCAGCGTTTCTATTTGTGGAACTCTTAATGCTGTTTCTCTAGTTTCGCAAGTGGCAAGTTTAATGTGCCCGTTTTGTACGTAGTTATGGCAGCTTGTTTGAACTAGATCGCCGTTTAGTGCCAGCACTTGTCGGTTTTCTTGTATCCATCCAAGTAATTAAACTACAGAAAGCTTTTAGCGAAGGTATTTGTTTTCAGGTCGAATAATGTTTTTTTGTGACGAAGATCAATGGTTCTCGATATCTTTGGTTAGCTATTAAGCAATGTCTGTTAAGTGTTCTCTGGGGTAAATTTTTCTCAGAAACTGGATGCAGTAATAATATTATCGACCTTAAACGTCTATAGCTGCAGATATAGAGCTAATGCAGCGCCACTCCCCGTGCTAGCTAGCTACATCAGCGACAGCTGCCCCCCTGTGCATCCCACTGCATCTTCATCATAAGCCCATAGATCGAGCGTCCCACCCCCCGCCTCTTATGTAACGCTGACACACTTCCGGACCAATATAATATTTATGTTCTTTTGAACCCGAAAGTGTCGTAACTGAATATTTTAGGAACAATGCTCACTGTTTATAGTAATAAACGATTGTTTTAGAAAGCAATAACAAAATTTAAATTTAGTTTTCCATTGAGTTGTCAGTTTTGTTAGTATAATTGTATATTATTGAACTGTATATTCTAAAATTAACGCCACTGAACTGGTCAAACCAAAATAATGAATGTTTACGATTCTTATTTGCAGAATAAGTTATTTTAAACCTTAGGTAATGACACTATAGTACTAATCCAAGGAAAGAAAGGCAAAGTGCCTAAAGTAAAGTGCAACCATTTACAACAAATTGTTAGCAAACTAAACTGAAACTGAACCTTGCTTCATTTGCAGTTTGCCGAATCTACACAAAATTATTATTCTCAGAATCTTTAGGTTGATAAAATTTTAGTCAATACATAATTACCTCTATAATACAAAATCGTTATCAAACTATTTATCACAATAGCTAAGCTAATTTCAATACATGTACTACGTACATACAGTATTGAAATCAGCCTGGGCCAATCATTTAAATCAGCTGACTAATAAATAATTCGTGTCAATTTGAAAGTGGTTCTCAAAATTTCACTCACTTCTCACATTGAGTTAATAGTAAACGTATAAGAGCAAAAGTTCTATGAGAGCAAGACTAATAAAAATATATTTATTCTATAAGTTGTTTGTTCATAAATACAAGTTAATCCCTGGGGCTACTAAACAGATTCTAAGAATCTTCCTCTACCAGAAAGCTAGACATTACCTGGGTAACACTGACTATGTTTTAAAGATATATCACGCGGGCGAAGCTGCGTTCAGAAGCTGGCCAAATATAAGCAAGCCCTAGGTACAATGACTTACAGTCTAGTGATAGCAAAGCTCCTTCAGAAGACATTAAGCTAAAACGCTCATGAAAGTTACTTTGTATCGTAAATTAATATGATTTTGAATTGACTTAGTTTTGACAATCCTGGCGCCACCGGACCGCAGAATAATTATGCTAATTTGCCTGATTCATATTGTAGTGACCAGGTATTATCAGTTAGACAGTTCTAGAACTTCGATGTAGCTATCGATAGCTGCGTTATATACTTAAAACTTGTGGTAATTTCTGGAAATGCATATAATTTTCCCGCGCTATCTACACGATTTTGTGAATTTTACAAACCACCCAGTTCTTTATAAAAGATAGGCGATAAGGATTTTAGTGTTGGAAAAACACCAGTATATGTATGAATGATAAGCCATTTTAATCAGTGAAAGTCTGGTCACGTATGTGAACGTGAGTAAGGTATAATTTGTACAAGTAAATGACAATATCTGACCGTGTAACTGTGTGCTGTTCCTGTGGTGATGAGGCTTTGTAGGCTCCTAGAGAAGACAGTGGGTTGGTAGTAGAAGCCAGTGTTAATTTCTCCCTAGCGGTGACATCACGGATCATCACCAATCATCATTCGTAGTCTCACGACAACATCACACAAGAGATAGACAGAGGCGTAAAACACCCACATTTCGCGAGAAATAGTTTTAGGTCCCACGCAAAAGTGAGCATCATGACCACCAGGCTCATTTCCAGACTCCGTGCTGCTACTGATATTTTCTTGCCAGAAAGTCTCAATAAACAACTACGTAAGTACGTACAACGGGTCACTGAGTAACAGTGACCCAACGACAACACTCTGCGTTCAAAACACGAACCACACATCGGAGCCCCAATAACATTTGACACAAAAACAAATAATTAAATAACAGTTTTATTTTTAGATACAAAGGCTCGTCCCTTTCAGCCGCGAACCGCCAGGCCAATCGTTGTGTACGAAGCGATCCTGTTTACCACTGCTATTTCTGTATCAATCACAATATTTGTTTTGTTTTTACTGAGAGTAATGTTACGTTGTTATGTGAGTGAATGAAGAAAGATATATATGCCAAGATCGTAACAAGTGGAAATCCAGAGTGTCCGGTTACACCTCCGAAAACCAGGCACATATCTATGATTGTATGTTACTGAGAGTAAACTTGACTTTTCATTATTCTTGTAAAGGACTTGAGTTCTTAGTGCCTTGCAAAACAAAAATCAGTCTGATTATAAGACTGTTCACACAAATCATAGGTTAAGTCGTTTCTACAACTGAATCTTTAAAAAAAAATGCTTGTCGTTTGGGGTGTAACTAGTAATTTATTTGCATTTTATAATGTTTATTTGACTGTAAGTATGTATTTTTAATGACTGTCTGTTTATATTTAACATACCTTAATTGTGTCAGTGTGGTCCTAAACCTGATCAAAATCTGAAAATTGGAATCGGAAAAATAATAGAACTCCATTAAGAACAACAGCAAATTAGCAATGAAAAGCATTTCGTGCCTGTGTGCGCTATCGTTATATACATGACTAGCTATTCCCGCGGTTACACTCGCGTTTATGGTTACTGCGCCGCCCCCGTGGATCGTAGCGTGATGTTATATAGCTTTTAGCTTTCCTCGATAAATAGGCTATCCAACGCTACAATAATTTTTCAATTCGAACCAGTAGTTCCTGAGATTATCGCGTTCAACCAAACAAACAAACAAATTCTTCAGTTTTATAATATTAGTATTGATATCACGCCTTCATATTCTCAAACAGATACCTTATATTTCAAACCTTTTTAAAAGGATAACTCCCTTACTAGGCATAATTCCTGTGTCGCCCCGCGACGACCCATGACTTTACAAACGTTCAAACCAAGGACACAAAGAACAAAACGAATAGTTGATATGCGTGGTGCATTCCCCTAACCCATGCTTTAGTTTACAGATACCAACCATAAACGCTAAATGCTGTCACTTATAATTATAAAATAAAAACAATTCAGCAAAAAGATAAACCTTCTTCAAAAACACAGAATACCTTGAGGAGTACATTCTTAATATTGTCTTCTGTTTACGCGAATGTTATTCATTGAAATTAAACTACTATATACGGATTTAATCGCATTGTTTATTTAACACTTTATTACTATAATTTAGAAACTGTTACACTATTATACTACTATTAAACTTTACTAATTTTAAGCTAGTTAAATTATTAAAACTATTTATATTTAAGTTTACACTTTCCCCGACGACGTTTCGGTTGCTTTTCAGCAGCCGTGGTCATGGTGAGACTAAGATGGTAGTTTGGATTCGAATCCCACACCAGACAAAAATTATGTGATCCACAAATGGTTGTTCTGAGTCTGGATGTTCTTTGTGTCCGTTGTTTGCATGTTTATAAAGTCTCCCGCGGTGCAGGAATTATTCAAAGAGCGGGAATTGTCAAAAATCTTACTTTCCTAAATTATTAAAATGGCTTCAGATATAGTAAGCATTCCAATGACAAGCGTTCCAAGCGAATAAGCCTTTATAAATTAGGCTATCTTATAACTAAACATTAAAACCGGTTGAATACGATGATAAAAAATTCAGCTTATCATCGTGAATTAACATTTTAAAATGATTATTTTCATATTATTTCTACCAGACATACCTATACCTATCAGTTAACGACGATGGTGATTGGATAATATTTATTAACCGATAAGCCTATTATAGTTCAGTATCATTGGTGTGCAATAAATATAAGTATCATCAGTTGATTATTTTACGTACCTAAATCCTATTGAACATCAAATAAATCTAAATACTTTTACTGGTTTTTATTTTCTCAATCTATCATTTACTTAAATCGTTATTACTACTCCCACAAAAGGCCTAGTCCTTTTCTTAAGTTCTTTTTGACAAATCCAATTCTTTTATAACAGAACCTTAGGTACTATTTCAAAAGATTTATGATTCAAAATTCAAAACGTCTTCAGCTTAGGTATTTGATAACTCGTATATTTATCAGAGACTAATGTCTTTTACAACACATTGCAATCATGGCTTATGATGACTTATTCACTTTGAAAAAGAGTCCATTTAATTTTCGTAGGTTATTTAATACACAGGCTTGGCCAAAAGTATTGAGCACCCTATGTATTTTTCACGTGCGTATTATTTGCAGTAGGAAACAATACATTTTATTTAAATATAGATTAGGTGGCATCTAAAAAGATATTTAAAACAATAGTGTACCCAGTTAGGGCTAATAAAACATCCGATACAAAGCATCTTATCCGTTTAGTAATTTCCAATCTTTAATTCAGTTTACTATTTTGCGTCGTTGTGTACACATACCGTCATCTAGCGCACTGCTTGTATTATTTTGTGTTCAGTTATATTAATTTCGATACACAATACCTAAAACATCCGAACTATCTTTTGAAATACGTGTGAAAATACAACCTTTTCATTAACAAGGGTAATCCCAAGTTGAGATATCCAGAACTATTAAGTGGTCGCGCCAAGCGGTGCAATTTACCATTGAGCGATTCGCCGCTACCGGTACGCACAGCGATATGCCCAGAACTGGGCGAAAAGGTATTACCAGTGACCGTGAAGATCGAAAATTTGTGAGAGAGTCTTTGAAAAACAGGACAAAAATGTCTTCTGAGTTCGCTGCTGAGTTCTCAGTGGCGAGTAACAACACATTTCTGCCAAAACTACTCGTCGAATACTTCAGGAAGCTGGTCTCAAACGGTGTAAAACCAGGAAGAAGCCATTGATCTCAGACAATAATAAAAAGGCTTGCTATGCATGGGTCTTAAAGTACCAACATTACACCAAAAAAGACTGGTCAAATATTGTGTGGTCAGACGAATCAAACTTTGAAGTAAGTTAGATAATATGAATGTCTAAATGGATAAATAAGTATTGTTGAAATTTACAAAGCTATATTGTTGTCATTTCATGATTAGTTAATCTCTATTTATTTTGTTTTTGTTTGGTCTTTGGAACCCCTGGTGCTACCTTCATGCATCGCCGTGGGGGAGAAGAATTTATGCCAGAGTGTGTGGTCCCGACTGTAGAACACGGCGCAGGTACCGGGATGACCTGGGTCTGCATGTCTGATACAGGAGTCAGCGAAATGTTTGTGTATGAGGGCCGAAGGGACTCTACAAAATACATGAATGTGTTTGGAATCCGCTTTATTGCCTTCGTTTTTACACTTTTTGGTGACATTAATATGAATGGAGTTAAATTCCAGAAGATAACGCACCATGCCATAAATCAGCCCGCACAATGTCATAGTTTCGTGAAAATTCCATTGAGCTCCTGGAATGGCCTGCACAGTCGCCGGACCTTAATCCTATAAAATATTTATGGGAAATCCTAAAGCGTAAGGTCTGGCGCCACACAATAACAACAAAAGAAGAACTACAAATACGCCTCCGCCAATAATGGAATACCATAACTGAAGAACAGTGTAAAAATCTTGTAGGCTCTATGCCAAGATGAAAAGCTACTGTGTAAGCGGCTAAAGGTGCCCGACGAAATATTGATTTTATATCAAAGTAAAGATCATTTAAAATGTACACAAGTTGTTTCATTTCATTCTATACAAAACTTTTTACAAAATGCAGTTTTGATAGGGGTGCTCCATACTTTTGGCCAAGGCTGTAGATTAAATTCGTAAGATATTTAAAGGAGACGTTTCATTTTTGTATGGAACTCCGGCTACAACATGTACGTGGTTAAAAATCCTAGGAAATTAACCCATAAACATATTTAAACTAAAAATATCCACATTAAAACAATATTGAAGATGGACAAAATAAAAATCGAAAATATTTGACGTTTATCTGAACAATCATGGCGGAATATTATGACCTTAAAGCATTTTTTTTCAACATTTACATAACCTATAAAGTACAAAAAAACTAGTCAGTGAATTGAATCGCTTCTATAAAGCGTGTTGCCACGTTTTACGACTCTCTAATAGGCACCATTGGAAAGTTCACATTGTCATTACATCACGACTAGTTTATAAAAAGTAAAAACGTATGAGTACAAGGAACTGAAATAGGTGCACTTAAATGAAACAACAATTTGGTTTTTTAATATTTATTATGTATCAATCCATCTCATCACTACCTTCTAGTATTAACACATCGTCAAGAAATGATGCTGGGGCTTCAATATTACTTTGGTACCGAGCCCAGCCAAGGTACCAGACTACTGTCATCACATGAGCACAACATCCAACAGTTCGCATTCCACATACGCAACTGCAATAATAGCCCTCTATACTGTTTGCCCAATTGGATGGTAGAGAACAAACCGTTAAACAAAGCCAAAGTCGTAGGGAATCGGTCAGAACGAGTAAAACAAAATAACAGCAGAAGTCACGAAAATCTAAGCGCACGCGCAAACGACAATACATGACTAAGAAATCATTGACAGAAACATAATTGTCAAGTGTTAACGTCAAAATGTCATCAAGAATATTTCGTTCCGAAATGCACAGGACCTGTAAGACTGGTGCAGTTATATAAATATACTTTTATCATAAGGTTTGGGTTCAATTGCTTGTATTTATTTGTATTGTAGTCGCAATATGCTACAATGTAGGTATATATACCTAAGTATTTTTATTTTATATCTTTGTGATATTTATCTTCTATCAGTTCATCTTATACAATTTCTGAACGCATTATCTAATGCTACAATCCATTGTACCGCCATATTGAATATGGCAATAACAGAAAAAATATTTACGTCTTGTACAATCTCAATTACAAGTAAATTCTTGGAATAGCATTTTTCTCTGATTTCTGGTAATATTTCCTCTTTTTTGACGTACCGTACATTTTGTAGCCGAAAATGTAACATCTCCTTTAAATATAGAGTAAATCTGACAAATAGATATGAAGAAGTGCGAGCTTTCTGAAGTCGATGACAAGCATAGGGCGAAGTAGAAGAGCAAGAGCAGGAAAGCTGATCTCACCATCATCTGGGATATATAGCTAGGAAGAGAGAGAAAAGTTAGTTGATTTAAGAACAACAACAAAGCTCTGGTACATGAAATTAAAAAGATGTTACAGACCACATACCTAGCAATTAACTACAACACGCCAAATAAAATTGTAAGTCAACGAAAAAAGAACAAAATTGAGGCTCGTATCGGCTCGCCCCCTTATTAACCGGTAGTACCACGGGTAAGAAGGGTACCTACATGAGATCTAACATGTGGTTGGCAACATTTTGCTGTATGTACACTGATGGACTTATAAACGGCATCAAAGTTGAAGATTACTTTCGAATTAATATTTTTGATAAGAATGCAAACTTTTAGAACTTTTTAGAATAAACAAAATTAAAATGTCGAGGCTGTCCATTAATCATAAAAAAATAACAATATTTTAAAACAGAACTGCAGTAAAAGACAAAATATCCGAGAAAATAAAATTTATGCATAGTCTCAAATTCGTGTGTTAGAGTAAAATTTGAAATTAATTATTCTTTTATTTTTATTTGCGATTTAAATTATTGTTTGCAATAGTATTGATTATTAGTCTTTTAAACTCAACAAAAGTTTCGTAACCATAAATATGGATAATTCCTCCGAACAAGCCGCTCAAATTGTGACATTGGTGCGGGAAGGCTTGGATTTCTAGAAATTTACTATAATTTTTTAATTTAATTTCTAGACCTTGTGTCTACAAACCTTCGGTATAGGTTTGTAGACACAAGTTCTTACCAAAGGAGATCCGGTACCGGCAGAACTCGAGCAAGCACCTGTCGTGACGACCGATTTATTGTTTCAACTTCCCTACGGAATCATTTCCTCACGTCAGTAAACATCAAAACAGAGCTGAATGAAGTGCGTGGAGTAAACATGAGTGCACGAACAATAAGAAGGAGACTTAAGGAAGCGGTAATCAACCCTTTTAGACCAGCAAATGGTCCAAAGCTGTCTGCAGCTCACAGACAAGCTCGTTTAAGATTTGCGCGTGAACATTGTAAATGGACTGAAGAGCCGTGGGCCTACATATTGTTCAGCGATGAGTGTAGGACATGTTTAAATGGTGCAGACGGTCCCAGTATGGTCGACGTGGGGAGAGATATGCTCGAAGTTGTATTGAGGAGCATTTTTCTTTTGGAGGCGTACGTGTATGGAGTGGGTTGGCATTTCGATGATCGGGCGAACGGAACTTGTGTTCATCGACATGGTTCGTCAAAACGGTAGAAGAAGTGGTTTCACGGCACAACGCTATATAACAGACGTTTTAGAAGCTCACGTGGTACCTTACATGGGATTAATAAGCGAAAATTTTACTCTAGTGCTAGATAATGCTCGACCCCACGCCGCTGCACAAGTTCGACATAACGACAGCACGTAGCCCGGATCTTAATCCCATTGAGCATGTTTGGGACACTAAAAAAAGCTGTATATGCGAGAAATCCTGTGCCCACAACAGTGGCAGCACTAAGAATAGCGATTTCACAAGAATGAAACAATATTCTGCAAGACCGTTTAATAACCCTAGTTAGCTCTATGCGGCACCGATTAGAATCTGTAATAAGGGCACGTGGAGGCAATACACCTTATTAAAAGAAAAAAAAAACTGTGCTTCAACTTTTTTTTAATTGTAAAAACAAATTTGTTAATAAATCAACCAAAACCAACTTTTGTTACATTTATCGTTTTTGTTAAAAATTGAATAGTCCTTTCCGGTATACAAACATACATTTAAGGATATGATACTACGCTGTTATGAAGTAAACGAACCTAACTATATGTTTCAATTTAAATTTGTATAAAAAGTTTGAATAGGTATTTGTTTAAAATGTTTATTTCAAAGGCGTCTTGAACATTGATGCAGTTTATGAGTCCGTCAGTGTATTTTTAGGTGTATGTAATAAAGAACTGCCTACCCTATGGCCTATTCGTCTAAATCTGTTCGCAAGAATTGAGGTAAAGACATATTTAAAAAAAATGATTTCGTTCTCGATTCGTCCACATCGGAATATTTTGTGCCAGTGCACACTCCTTATACAAAATCGTACGAAAAGACCACTAATTGAGGAATAGCGGATCGATAGGTACAAGTATACAGCAAACTTGTTTATTCGTTGAAACGTTTCAATGTGTAGGTGAGCTGGGAGTTCAGGGCTTTGATATATGGAAGATTGAATGCAGATATTAAACAGAGCTAACTATAGACTGAATGTGAGGAAACCATCGTGAGGAAAACTGCATGTCTGAGAGTTCTCTATAATGTTCTCAAAGATATGTGAAGTCTGCCAATCCGCACTTGGCCAGCGTGGTGGACTACGGCCTAACCCTTCTCACACTGAGAAGAGGCCTGTGCCCAGCAGTGGGGCAGTTTAATACAGTGCCGATATTATTATATATATTATTATATTGAACAAGTTTGTGCGCAGACAGTCAGAGAGTACAGTCCGATGGTACAGCAATCGACAAGACCCGAGGAATCAGACACAGGATCTACGTGCTTTCTGAGCCACAAGGGATTTGCTAACTCCGGACTGCTATTGAAACCGGACGGACCGGATTTTTATTCGATATATATAACGAGCATAACAGTGAATCACGAATGGCAGTACATACTGAACACTAGCGTATAACAGATTACTAAAGATTTTTAAGTACACATACATAGTATGACGCCTTTATGGCCGAAAAGGTAGAAGGAGATGTATTAGATCTATTTACCTTTTGCCAAGTATGACATCAGGTCTCTCGTAAAAAGGGGCAAGCCTATAGTCGTCTACCGAGTTCCAGACACCGAGCTGTTACCGAGAATTTATAAACAGAATATCCTAATATGTAAAAGTTTGTTCGATCCAAAAATCTTAGACTGACCTCATGAACAGCAAACGCATTCGTTACAGCTGCGCCACCTGCTTTTTAAGTAGAAGTAAGTAGTTATAATACCTGTTGAAATTAAAAAGTTTCTAGAGGATAACACTCTCTCAAAAACTGCATAACCTCAGTAACTACAAAAAATCTAGTATCAAAACAGGCACTTTACCCATCCGCTGCACCATCAAACGTTTCATGTTTAAATAATATCCCACATTATGTCAGGACGCTATAGAAGCGATCCATCATCGGCTAAAACACCGGCTTCCAGGGAGCGTATTAGCGAAATTCACCCAGAGTTCTGAGAATACACCCTCCCCATACCGCCGTGCCGCCGTCTAATGCCTCCCCGCGACCAGAACCACGCTGCGTAGGCGTGTGTTGACAAACGATGTTGCTGTGTCTATTTCTGGCCCAAGCTCTGCCACGCCCATGTGCCCCCCGCGCCCTTCGCCTCCCGGGGCCCAGCCCCTGCCCAAATGTGCCCTTGACCTTCGGTAACCAAACAACCGCAGTCACAACAAGAGGGGGACACTTAGATCATCGTTGGTTTTTTGAATACAGATTTGTTATTGTTTGTGGTGTTCATTGTACGATTCCTTAACTGATGTGTAGTGGTAGTATTACTATTACTATAATTGCTTCAGCTACCGTGTAGTTTATATTTAATGTGGGTGTTATAAAACCTTTGGAAACATTTTTTACCGAGTTATTTATTTGGTCAAGTGGTCAAGTTGATTTTAAAGATGTCTACCGCAATACATGTTAGCTTAGTCGGATATGTTTAGAAATTATATTGTTGAAAGAAGAGGCAGACTTTCTGTTGCTATGGTAATATTTGCAGTACAGAGGAGCACTTAATATGAGTACTCGAGACATTTCAGACATCTGAACGCCAGATGGTTCGTGGAAGACGTCTTATTCTGCTGTTAGATCTAATATTTGAAGCATACACAGAAAAATGAAGAATACTCGAGAGATTTTTGGCGCTCGGTCACCACAAAATTCGCGGAATATGCCCGTGGAAACTTAAAACGTCGGGACGTTAGCTAGTTTTGCCCTTAGGTTCCCCCGCGTAAACTAAAGGCCACCTGCAATTTAATTTTCGTGCATCACATATGTACTACATATCCAATTCTACAGAACGGAATAAGATGAAACGTGCGTTAAGTTTTAGTTGATCTACAAGCTATTAACAACATATACAAATTATTAACTATGAAAACTTTACGCAACAAAATCCATCCGGTAGTTTTGTACGATATAGGAACAAAACAGGCGGACAAAAGAAGTAAATTATCGTATTGGAGTTTAGAACACTTTAATAGTCGATCCCAAATAGTTTTGAAAACTATTTGTAGTTTTGAAATATATTTTTTATTTACTCCAATGAACAGACGAGCTTGTTCGTTTTGTAATAGTAACCATGAAGATTGGCAAGCAGTAGATTATGGCCAAGTTATAAAACAATGCTACCTCACTTCTACGTATTCACCCTAATTATTGAGCGAAAGGGACAACTTACTGTGAATCGGGCGGCATTACATCGCAATGGACAACTAAGAAATCATTTTATAGTACCTACTATTTTGCTTACGCATGACTGAGTAAATAAGAAGTAGAAATTGGTGCGATGTCTACTTTTTTTGATACTGTCCTATAAGAACAAAATAGTCTATGCCCTTGAAAATTACAACAAAAGGTTTTCTTGAAACAGACAGCGTTTAAACTCGGATATTAAACTTTGAAAATCGTGCTATCTACAAAAATATTTAATAGCTTAGCATAAACCATTAAACATATAATATAATGATATTAGTCTAATGATCAATGGACTGGGTTCGATTATAAAATATTTTCCATTAGGGAATTCAAACAGCACCACAATATATAAAATTTATACGACATACGGCATTAGGCTCGCCTCCTATCATGTGGTACCCTAAACTTTGAGAGTAAACACTGGGTGTAATGCGCCACGTGTCCAAAACACCCCTAGTGTTTACCCTCGTTAACCATACTAACCTGCCTTCCAATTAACGCCAAAAATTGCCTATCAAAACTCGACTAAATGGATACAACACTACTAAAAGGGGCTGATTACACGTAGCATTTCTAACAGTACCTACCGAAACATTATTCATGAAAACTATGTTTAAAAGGTTATTAGTAATTTTAATTTCACCACACCAATTAAACCAAACGCTATACTCTAAATGTGTTTACTAGAAGTGGTCGTTATAAACTATAAGCAGTTGCAATAACTGCGTATCGAACTAATACCTAAAATACGGTATTCAGTTGTACAATAACTGCTTATTGGGATACACTCTTTACTCGTCAATACCGCGATGTTGCACTCGCGAGCCAATACCGTGGTTCACAAAACTGAATCGGCGCTTGCCGGGCAACAGACAGTTCACGGAATTGGGTATTACAATAACTATAATACCATTTTATTACTCAGTACCTAGCTACGAAACGATACCGATATGATATAAGAATACGCGTCGCGAAACCTATTAGACAAAACCGATGGTTTCTATCAGTACCGAGAAATATTGAATAGGTATTACCAATACCTAGTTATTGAAATAAATCGTTTTAAAAACTGTTATCACAGTAAATACCGATAAGCAGTTATGGTATTGCCAAAACGTGTACCGACCCATGACTAGTGTTTACCTACATTATAATGGTAATAGGTATACGTTTGACTAAAATAAATCAATAAATCTTTACCTGTAGTGTCGATACATGGGAGCTAAGATGGCAATAAAACATTTGTTACTATGGTTGCAGTCAGGCGTATAGTCTAATGGCAGTAAGTGGGGGACGCTAACAATTCTATATGTAAAACCATATTTCTTACTCTGCTAAACGCATTCGCTACGTAACTGGCGCAATGGACAAGGAGACTGCTATCTCTGGAGGCAACACAGTGAGGTTTTAAGGAGCTATAAAAATCCTGCTCATCGTAGAAAAACATTGCAAATTTGCTTGCGAAATATTAAATACGCCAATTCCGATGATAAGTAAGTACAATAAGTTAACATATTTTTTTAATTATTCTATATTCAGTGAGAGAAAGAAAGAAAGAAAACAGTTTATTTTGGCCTCTACACTGGCATAAAACAAAAAAAAAACAAAGAAAATATAGAAATACAAAAATAAAAACAAAGAAAACATAAGAATACGCAATTTAAGTATCATCATATCCAGTGCGAGACCAAAAATGGCACTTATCTCAGCATAATGCTGTAGCACCGTGGTAGGTAGTGAAGCGCTGATTTTCAGATAAGTCCAGTGAGGCCACGGACAGCTACGCTTGCCAAATAACATAATAAACATACATTTAATGTTAAATAAAGTGACGGTATAAATGACCAATTGACCAGGCTTGTCTGGAGAAGGAAACCGGCGAATGAGTTGTAACTCTCTTACTGAGTTTAGCCAGGTAAGTGGGAGTATCGTAGGATCATAATGCCACTTCTCCAATTTCTGTCCTTTCATCCTATACTTTTAACTAAGTTTCCTTAAAGTAAGTCATATTAGGACCAGACGGGCGGTATGAAAGATTGCCACCACTGACGTAGGAAAAGAAATGTAAAGCTGCTCCAAGTTTATGATGGGCTCCTGTTTTTACTATTCGATTTATACTAATTAATATCATACTAATGTTATTAATACGAATATAATACGTGCATTATAATCGTAGAATTTATAAAACAAACAATAAAAACACAACAACATAAATACACACATTAGGTACTGGACAAATTACTGTGTGTAGATTCGTATCGTTTATGACGTGTATGTAGTTTCAAGATAGGTAAGAACCAACATCAGACCAATGGATTATTACGATAGCTAATCGGTGATAAGTAATGTTCTAAACTGGTTTTTTAATATCGTGATAAAAGGTAGTCTGTATATTCGCCATTAGAACTTGTAGAACTAATCATTGCTGAGAGTACTACAGGAAAGCAATAACGCGATCTTGACTGTTCATTACGGTGATGATCTTACCGAGTAAAGTATGCTATCTGATAAACTACGACTAGTAATTACGGCTGTATAAGCCAAGCAAATATCACCTCCGCGGATATTTGCCCCAAGACCCTCGAGGAGGTGCATTATATTCACATTTCGCTTGCTATTATAATACATCCCATAAAGTGCTAAACTGTTTATAGAGCTTAGATATCTGCTTATACTGATGATGATTGCGACACATTAAATAATTGCAGAAATAGATATGAAATGTGCGTCCCTACAAATACACGAAAAATTATCTTATCACCATAAAATTTTCAGGAAAGGGAGAACATCCAGCCATTGTGAAACATGACGTCGAAAGGTTGTTTCTTTAAAAGCTGAGTAATATATGTACTAATAAACGTTCACACTAGACGAAGTCAGAAACCACTGAACCAACAAACTATTTTGAACCTACCTTAAACAAACGCAACAAGGTAACTTTTCTGTCATCGCTAAAGCCAAACATTGAGTATGCCCATTTATAGCTGAAATCATGACTAAGATTCGCGTAAATCACAATAATATTACCTCCGCATTAGACACATATAGCAAACAAAATCGGAATGCGGATCTAAGAAATACTGATATAAGGTAAAATATAAGGAATTGTCGACAATCACTTAGTATAACCACATAATATGTCGTTAAATATAAAAAAGAAAGTATTTATGTATATTCTACAACATTTTCTACATGTGTAATGTCTGATTTCTGAAAGGCATATCAACAACATTCTAAATTCAAACTCATGTCAAGTGAAATTATTGGCTGTTGCTAATTCAGCCAATCCCCTGGAATTGGCAATTAAATATGTTTTAGTCGGTAATATTGTTTACATACTTATCCCTCGAACCCAGCACGTAATAATATTATAAAGCTGAAGAGTTTGTTTGTTTCTTTGGTTGAACGCGCTAATCTCACGAACTACTGATCCGAATTGAAAAATTATTTTAGTGTTGTATAGCTCATTTATCGAGGAAGCCTATAGGCTATTTAACATCACGCTACGACCCACGGGGACGGCGCAGTAATCATAAATGCGGGTGAAACCGCGGGCACATCTAGTAATGTATAAAGTGCCAGTTCTTAGAAACTGACAAATGAAAAAATCACAATATGGCGGCTCGCTGCACTCTGCGGACGCGCATCTTTTAGTTCCCGATCCGTATTGTTTTATTTCATTGTAATTACCACAAGTAAGTGCGTTGAGTTGCGCCTTCTGTTTCACCGCCTTACTATTGAGACCTTACTCCGAAATTTTTGTATTTTACTGTGCGATATTGATTATATACGCTTTGTTCTGTGCGATATAGATGCTTTACGTTTTGTTCTGTGAATCTGTGCTAAAAAGGTGATATAGTTTTCGAGAACTGATTTATAATGTCTAGGCTGTAAATCAAAGAATACGTCACAAAAAATGGTTGTGCTATCCAAGTGAGCAATTAGAAAATGGCTTCTCTGCACTTCAAAATATAACGTTATCATTTCTAAAAAAAGATGTTCCACAGATTAACATTAAGAAACATATAATAGAATTAGCCAATTTATTAGTTGATTTTCCATTTGATTGTGACAATCATAAAGATCAATTAAAACAATATTTCTGTAATATATCCATCAATTTGTTAATATGCAGTTGGTGCAGATCCGTCAACCGAATTTTGGCAGGAAAAATTACATATAGCAGCGAAGAACAAATTAAAATGAATGCACAAATGTATTTTAATAAACATAAGCATTATAAAAATAGTTACACATAATAATCTATTGTTTTCTTTCTACCTTTAACTATTTTCATTCCATTGGGACTATTTTTGTAATATATTCTACCAGAACATGTTACCTAAATAGGACGGAACAAAATAATCCCAATAAGATTTTGAAAGATAACATGCATTCATAGCTATAGCTATGTAGGTATGTGATAAGCTTGGAGCCAATTTGCAGATGGTGTACTGTCAAATAGGTTTGCAAATATATCCCGTAAGAGGGCTCTCTTTTCCCTCTATATTATTTTACTCTTTGACACACATTATTTAATGTTTTGTCTTTGTGCGGAAAGTGGCGTACTAAGATTGCAAACACACGTTCTATTTGGCAATTTTTCTTGTATAGCAACACCAAAATCCGAAACCTTGACTATTTTGCTTTTAAGAAGCTAAATACAATCAACTGTTTTTAATGCCTGTTATTTTTAATTAAATTTATTGTTTTACAATTCTTGTGACGTTTACTATCACAACAATCAAATCATCCAATCAGTCATGTTTTGTTGATAAATAAACGTGGTATGTGGCAGCACTTGTATAAAAAAACGAGTCGAATAGCAGATCTCTTTTTTTAGGAATGGGTTAAATATATGTGTCTTACAGAAACTCTAATATCCATTTTCCTTTTAGTAAATCAGCCAGGGTAGATGTCATGGCGGCTAAGAGTGTGCGTTCGCGAATAACATTTGTATATGTAACAAATATTTGTCCCGGGCTTCACACTTGTGTGCGGAACGGCGCCAACAATACGAGGAATCGTAGGTAGATATTTATTTGCGTTTTATTGCGACTAAGACATGGACTAGTGAAGACGAGAAGAATAGCATGCAACTGCCTTTTGCGTTCCACAATCCTGGATAGATGGCCATCAATGGATAACTTTACAATATCTGACTAAATGCAATGTATCTATGTTAAATAGACTATAATTTAATTATCAGCAAGGATAGCAAGCAGCAAAGCGATGTGAAAAGTGGAGATCTTTTGCATCTCAGGATGCAAAAGGGAGGACACTTAGTTTCAACGCAGACATACGGCCCATAAGAGAAAAAGGTATAACTCCAAACAATTTGATTAAATTTGATTTATATTTTCACTTTTGTGATAACATAGTTATACTAATATGCGACAGATAGGACTTAGCATCACTTAAACTAATAAAGCCTTTAATAATGTAGTATTGCGTAAGTTTACTTAAATTCAACTAACTCGGGAAAATTCAATACGTGCGATATAAGGTTATTAACTATTTTTCTAGCGACACAAGAATTCGTCCTAGATGTAGTTTGTTAGTGTTCCATAGGGCCGTTTACTCAATATTCGACTAACGAATTATTACGAGCGGAAACTTGGATGAGTATTAAGCCACACACTTCTTGTTATTAACTTTTACTGCCATGTTAAACTAGATCTGGACGGAGCATATTATTATTAGTAGCATGTCAAAGACAAACGAGCCAAACCGAATAGATCCTAAATGTAGAATCTCGGCGCTTAGAATATACAATAATCCTAACTAATATTATAAATGCGAATGTGAGTATATTTGTTTATTAATATAATAATAATAATATATAATAATAATAATATTTATTGCCATTAAAAATTTCAAATAAAACAGAACAGGTTTTAAAATTCAAGAATTGTTTACATTGTTAAAATTTTCTGAATCAATTAAATTCCCCGCACTAGGCTAAGCCTGTCCTGCGTGAAATTGCTGGATTCATCCAAATGCAATTTTTACATAGAGCGGTTTTGAACCGAGTACAAAATTATAGTGTAGATAAAATTAAATGGTAATGGAACCATTATATAAAAATAAAAATACGTATTGTGATAGACATAAACAAAACCAAAGTACAATTACAATTCAACGGTAAGATTAATTAATAACATCATAAAAGACTAATATGGAAAATAAGGTAAATAGGGCAATCATTCTTAACTATATAATACTTTCATAGAGATCTTCTGTTTGGAGGTAAGTCAACGTTAATAACGTCTTGGTTAGTTTTAACTTGGCCTCACGATGAGACAGTAAATAAATTTTACAAATTTTATTAATTTTGTTATATAAATAAGGCTTAAGATATGCACTAAACTTTTTTGCAAGCGTTGTTTTGATTGGTGGAATTGGGAGGCTAAATACGCGTTTCTTGATCATGTCTTTATAGTTTTCTGCATTTAATACCTCTTTATGGCATAGAAGAATAATTTTGCTTAGAAACAGTCGTCTGACACTAAGGACCTGAGCGTCATTGAAGAGTTCAACGGTTGGGTATCCGAAAGTCTTTCTCAACATCGTTTTAAGCACTGCCTTTCTAGAGTAATTATGTAGGAGGTGGTAATACCACCCCAAGCCAAGATGCAGTACTGTAAAATCGATTGGCCTAGTGTAAAGTAAACAGTCTTCAACAAGTTTGTAAATGAGCTTTCTGATTCTAGCAGACGTGGCCATGACATGCTCCTTCAAGGAGAGTTTTCCATCTATTATAACCCCTAAGTACTTAACGCTTGTAACTCGATTTAGTGAATTACAGCAGGATCTTAAAGTATTGCACGTATGAACGACCAGTTTTAGATATGGTACGCTTTGATGCCTTAACTACCAGACCAATAATTATGAAATTTCGTATACACGTTGTCCGGGGTACAAAATAGGACATAGAGTAGGTACCTTTTATCCAGAAAAAAGTATTAGGTATTACTAACCTCAAATTACCTTTTTTTTTTAACGTGTGGAAATGCTCCTTATTCATTCCCCGTCGCCACAAGAGGAGGCGAGAGGGCAATGTCGGGCTCTCCCGAAACTTCGGGCTTACCGACTAAAACCACCACGGTGTGCCACCTAGCTGCATTGTAAGGTGGGTGGGTCACTGGAACTATAACTACATCAGCGACCCACCCAGCAGGGCCCAATGCAGAAAAGGAGAAGGTCTGCGGGCGACGACTCTTGGGCGACGCCTCGGCACGGCAGAGGGCGTCGCTCCGACTCAATGGCTGGCGGACAGGAGATCAACGTTCTCCCACACGACCTTTACTACAGCGGCATAAGGTGCGCGTACGCACGCCTGCGCCACCCAGTACGCCGGCGGGCGGCGGCACGAAACCGCCAGGATATTTTCCTCACGAATCTGCTCCGCCGCCTCCTTGCTACCGCTACCCACTTTCTCTAGCTGTCTACCATGGCTCTGATCACGGCCAGCAGCGAGAGGTCCACACCCACTACATCCTGGAGTTCACGGCACTGCACCACCTAAGCAGGACATTGTTCAAGCGTGTGCTGCGCCGTGTCCTCCAGACACTCGCAGTGGTGGCAGATGGGATTCGATTCCCACCTAGCAAACTTGTGCAGGTATTTGCCAAAGCAACCTTACCCTGACAATACCTGCACAAGCCGGAAGGAAAGCGTCCATGCTGCCACCCTGCTCACCACTGCCAACACCGGAGGGCCCCAACGGTTCTGAAACAGGCCACGGGCCTCCAGCCGCACTTTACACCTTTCTATCATGCCCTGGTGGGCTCGATTTCGCACGCGCTCGATCACTGCCGATAGGGGACGAAAAACCAATCTTCTCCCGCACCGCCTCACTTCACTGCGAACACTTCGGCGAGCACTTCAGTCAAATCCCACGGGAGTGTCCCGGCCAACGAGCAAGCTGCGTCGGCCGACACCGTGCGGTGTCCACGTATTACCCTGACCGCTATGACTATCTGCGGTCACTGCAAGAGTCTTGCACTGAGCGGTCAGGGAGTCCGCCCACACCGGTGCGCCATAAAGCGCCATTGAGCGGATAACCCCCGTGTAGAGTCGTCTGCAACCGACACTAGGCCCGCCCAAGTTTGGCAGTAGCCGCCCAAGGGTGGACGCAGTGCTGAGAAGCTTCAGGACGAGCTGTCTGCAGTGCTCGTCGTAACGCCACCTTCCGTCCAGGACCAGACCCAGGTACTTCATGTGGGCCTGGACGGGAACGCGCGTCGAGGCCACCATTATCGAGGTACCGCGGGGTGGACCGCGACGGAGCCCATGAAAGACCAGGGCCTCCGTCTTGTAAAGAGCCACCCGTAAACCCAGCGTCTCGATACGCCCGACCACCTGGGAAACCCCCACGGTGACCAAACGGGCCGTCTCCTCAAAGGTACCCCCACGGGCTGTGACAAGGGTGTCGTCAGCGTAGCTGATGAGGCTCAGCCCGGAGGATAGGGCACCACGTAAGGCCCAGTCGTACCCCATGTCCCACAGGAGCAGACCAACAACCGATCCTTGCGGGACACCGCACAACATGGGCCGCCGCCAAACTTCGCCGCGAACTTCTAAGAGGACACTCCTACCTCTCAGGTAGTCTCAGTCTCGCAGACTGCTGAAAGCGTGTCTTAAGACATCGCCAACAGAACTCCGCCACCGGCCACCACCTTCTCGGCCACAGCCTTCAGGCGTATAATGGCCCCGACCGTCGAACGCCCTTCCCGAAATCCAAACTGAGCGTCCGATAGGTCGGGACCGACCGTGCTCAGGTGCCGGACGATGCGGGTGGCGATAATTTTCTCCAGCATCTTCCCCGCCTCGTCCAGCAGAACCTCAACTTACCTAACTTGACAACTAAGCGAGCGAAAGCGCGGGTTAAATCTAGTAGTTTATAATTTGTTATGATTTAAGTGAAATGTAAGTCACGGCAGGCCCAGACAAAGGTGGCGGGATCGGCTAGACTTCTTAACAGGGCTCTATAGATAGTTTTCTTATTTGACATATTTGGTAAGTAAACAAACTTATTATAAAACCACTCAGTTACTGTTTTCAGAATATATTCGTTCTCTAATGAATTGAGATGACTAAAAGTAAGGCAATACATAGCAATAGATCGTCTATGATTTGTCTTGAGTTACCAGTACGCCATTTTTGTTAATATATAAGACAAAGTGGTCGGCTCGCGAGCCGCATGCGGCTCTTTGACTCCTCAGCTACGGCTCTTCCATGAAATGTTTGGTGCAGGCACGGGATATTACTTATTACCTTGCTTTATAAGTACGATACCAAATTTTATTTATTTATTGGTATTTAAACTAT
Organism: Catocala nupta; assembly: GCA_963675205.1. Classification (NCBI taxonomy): domain Eukaryota; kingdom Metazoa; phylum Arthropoda; class Insecta; order Lepidoptera; family Erebidae; genus Catocala; species Catocala nupta. Next base: position 27,225,865 of record OY776082.1, read on the forward strand.
GATTTATTTGACACGGCAAGCTCGAGAGAGTTCTTTTAATCCTAATTATTTCAGTAATTATGTCTTCTGCTAAAGCAAAGCCAAAGTTAAAAAAATAGCTCTTCAAATAAATTTCAATTGTGTATTATTTACATATATTTGGCTCTTTTGGAAGACAAGGATGCCGACCACTGCCCTATGGTAAATGTCCCCAGGCTTATTTAGTCCGAAACTATTTAAGGACTCGATAAGCCGTACCAACATCTCTAAAGCATTATGCTTTGTAACACATTGCAACGCAAATAATTATGCTATAAGAAACAGTGATAAGGCCCATGTAGTACCCATTTTATTAGATACTGCCAAAAATAGGAAGTAGCTTTTTAAAACAATTAAAACAGTACTAGATAGTAACAAATGTCTATTTTTGGCAAAACGCTAGAATTTATTTATAATCGATTGACGTCAATGTAAATTAGGCATTGACGTCGATAACTGCCTATTCCAAATATTGCAACGCATACTACAAAAAATTAAAAGAAAGAGTAATTAATATTCAAATCATGTACTTGATTTACATATATTAACATATGGGAGTAGGCATAAGGCTATGTATATTATGGTATGAAGTAAAGAGTAGAAACCTCACTCAAATCTGAGATAGCGGTTAAATTATGGCAGCTTTTCAGACTACCTCCAATATACCAGAAGTTTGCAGGCAAGTCAACTAGTGTTATGTTCCAACGGTAAGTACGGAATAGTTTTTTTTTATACCTGGGGAAATGCTATTTCGGGACCTCCCAAAACTTCGAGCCTACCGAGTAAAACCACCACGGTGTGCCACCTTGCTGCTTTGTAAGGAAGTAGGGTATCCTGGATCGTTCAGGAGATAGTGTGCTCTCAAATGGAGGACAGTGTGATCTTTGCTAGCAGTTTAGCTGTACTGCTAGTGCACAGGACTAATAACCAATAGCAGTTGTTGGATCTATACTAATATTATAAAGAGGAAACATTTGATGTTTTGTTTGTTTGTTTGTAAGGATTTAACTCAAAAGCTTTACGACCGATTTAAAAAAACTTTCTCCATTAGAAAGGTATATTACCACTGAGTAACATAAGAAACATTTTATTTAAAAAAAAGTGTTTAGCCTAACCTTACGTACTATTACGCGAGCGAAGCCGCGGGCAAAAACTAGTCATTAAATGAACTGAAAACCTTGGATATTATACAGTTCTGCCTACACCGTTAGGTGTCAAGTTATATTTGAATAGCTTTTTTGAAAGATTATCAGTGAGTGGCTTAATTAAGTACAAGGAAATCTAACATATAAATAAGCGGTCTCAAACACCGATGCAAGATATTATAAGAAAACCCACAAGTCTCTAAACTTTATATAAAATTTAAACGTTAATTCCTAGGAAATGTAATATTAAACTATGTGTTGCCTTTAGTCGGTTAATAGACTACTAGCTAACGTCCATGGCTTAGCTTGTGACCTGCAACATAGCAAATTTTACTCAGAGATAATATTTTCTAGTAGTGGACTATAACCACGTACATGAGAGTTGAAAATTAATCTATAGCTATGATTTTTAAACTTAATGACTTCTCCTTTCTCAAACAATTTTTAAAGAGAATTCTAGGTACTATCAAGTCAAGCAGCACTTTTGCTGTGTATATTTCTAACATCATTAAAGTCCTTGCGCGGTGGCTATCACGTATCACCAAGTGGGCCACTGGCTTATAACCCTGAAAATCGGTTTTGGTGGTTACAGAGATTACCTCTCTATGTACAAATAAACAATAATCTCTTTATAATATTAATACCGATAACGGCAGACCCTACAAGACATTAAAGTGATCCTTTAAAAATAACAAATTGAGGTTTTAATGGTCAGGCCACATAATCACATGTCGAGTATTAAAGACGCATGTGGTAGGAGGCGAGACTATTGCTATAGTTAGTCAAATATAATTTATTCATTTAGGTCACAAAGTAACACTTATGAACGTCAAAATATATAGGTTAGTGAGCTTACTACGTTACTGAAACTACATTTAGGTTAGTTCCTAGGTTCAGACAAAGAGTTAAGCCCATGAGAAGAAACATGTATGAAACTCACGGCCACTCTTTTAAAACGCCAACTTAATATAATTTCAGTATTCTACATCAACATTATGCCATATATTACAGACTATAAAAGCCCAAAAATTATGACTTTAATTACTATGATCTGACCGATAAACAAGCTCAGAAACAAAGATCTGCGAAACAAAGTCTATAGCTCGAATGCTTAAAGGTAAACTGGCGAAATTATTTCTTTATTAATAACCGTTTAGGTATGAAGTGGTTGTTGTAGCGTCAAAGGTATGCGGTGTGAGCGAGAAGAGGCAGATACGAATGAAGATGTAAATGAAGCTAGGAATAAGTTTATAAGAATGAATAAGGTAGTGAAGATGTGATTAAAAGGAAAAAGAGGAATTGGAAGACGAGTTTGATAGAAGATTATCTGAAGATTTTCGGACCAACACAAAGTTTGTCTGGAAAACCATTCGCTTGGTTCGAGAAATTAAATGAGAATGAAATCGATCAGAGATAATAATGAAAGTTTACTGAATGAAGAAAAGAGCGTACTGAAGTGATGGAAGGAATATTTTAAAGTTTATTTGAAAGAGAGTAATGGCAAGGGCAAAGTTTCGAAATAAATGATAATGATAGTAATGATGAAAGCTCTATTAGTATGGATGAAATAATGAAAGCATTGAAAAGTCTGAAATTAGGAAAGGCTGGTGGTTATAATAGAATTACAATCGAAATGCTGACAGCTGGACAGGATCTCAGGTCAGGTATCATAGTAACTAAGTTGTGCCGCCTTTTTAACTTGTACTGGAATAGCGGCCGTGTACCAAGTGATTGGTGCAAGGCCGTCATAGTACCTTTATACAAGAGTAAAGGCTCACAGCAATATTGCAAAAGCTATAGAGGCATTAGTTTGCTCAGCGTCGTTGGTAAATTGTATGCGAAAGTATTAATTGAAAGAATTGTGAAAGTAACCGACGAAAATATATGAATGGAGAATGCAGAATGATTTAGTATGAAGAAAAAGGTATTAGACAAGGATGTGTAGCGTTACCCTGGCTGTTTAACCTATATCTACATGGACAATTGTTTGAAAATTTAAAAGATTATAAATGGGGATTAAGAATGAATGCGTTACTTGTCAAATGTCTTCTTTATGCCGACGACCAAGTAATACTTGCGGCGGCAGAGTTGCAAGCGATGGTAACTATTATGCAAGGTGCTTTTGGGAGTAAAAGAATAAAAATTAATGTAAACAAGACGAAAGTAATGGTATTTGGAAAGGAGGAGTGCACGACGATGTATAGTATTGTGATTGATGGAGAACAAGCGGAGCAAGTGAAAGAGTTTGTATATTTGGGTACTTTGTTTATAAGAGATAGTAAACATGAGGGAGATATTGAAAGGAGTACGATTGCTGGCAATAAAGTGAATGGCGCTCCACGATCTATTTATGAACAGTCGAAATGTATTCGAAAGGCACTTTTGGCTGTTTATAGAGGACTATTAGTGCCTACACTTATGCATGGAAGTGAATTTTGGATATGGCAAAAGAAGCATGAGAGCAGAATAAATGCTATAGAAATGAGAGCGCTGAGAAACATATTTGGTGTGACTCTGAAAAATAGAATAATGGAATAGTGTAATTAAAAAAAGGTACGGCATGAAAGTGGATATAATGACAAGAATAGAAAAGGGTATGTTAAGCTGGTTTGGGGATGTAGAAAGAATAGACGAGAAAAGACTGACTAAGAAAGTTTATAAGGCTAGTGTAAAAGGAACAGTTGCAAGGGGAAGACCTAGACGAACGTTTCTTGATGCGATGGGAGACTTCTGGACAAAGGCCAGGTTAAGAGCACCTTAAACCGGCGTGCGTGTATGAGGAATATGATGAAAGTGAATAAAACCAGAGAAGTGTATCAGGATCGTAGCACATAGGAAATCCGTAGCCTCTGCCTACCCCTATGGGAAACAGGCGTGAATCTATGTATGTTTATATGCAATTTGAGCGAATTTCCAAGATCAGTGACGCCTTCCCTATCTTTCCAACATACACTGCCTAATAAACAATTATAACAACGACATAATATTACGCAATTTAATCCTCAGTTGATACGTCACCTATCGGTTTTAATTGATATCTGTGACTGTATCTCATTGATCTGTTACTTTATCTGTGCGTACGCGACGATACGCCCAACGTAATCCTGAACGGACATTGATATGTCATTCCTGGAATGTATGATCAAATATGATTTCACGAGCTTTCCCAAACAATTGCTTGAACTTATTTAGTTATCAGTTTACATATATAATACTAGCTCTTGCCCGCGGCTTCGCTCGGGTAAAAGTAGATTAAGTTAGCTTAGGTGTAAGAGTCGTGGAACGCCGTCGCCTCCTTTTGTGAGGAAGTGATTTCCATCAAGGAGGTGGCGGAGCGGGAGAGGGAGCGTTTAAACCCTCTCCCCAACCGCAGAACCGGGCGCCGGAGGGCGCGAGATGACCTCCAGCCACCCTGAGGTTTGACCTGGGGCTGGCGGGCTTTGTGGGCCTGCCCGCCATCCATTCAGCACCAGGTCCGAGAGGCGGCGTGCGTGTTCCCACGCGCGCCTCTGTGTCGAGTCCGTCTTCCCTCTAGGGGGCAGACAGTAGGGTTTTATTTGAAGTAGTGCCTATTTTGGATAGGTCTTTCGTGTAGTGGCCTGCCGTTTCATACGGCGGGCCGTAACCTCGGCGGGGTCGCGACCGCATGCGAAAGCGATTCGCGCGGCCCCGTCGGTAGTGGTTGTGTCGAGGAACACCGTGGTAGGTTTAGTCGGTATTCCGGGAGGTACATTATCTTTTTTTTAACATCTTTATTTTACCCCGGCGAGCCCGACATAATCCCTCCGCCCGCCCCCGCGGAGGGATATGCGTCATTGCATTCCCCCACGTAAAAAAAAAAAAAAAAAAAAAAAAAAAGGTGTAAGAGTACTTTTTAAAATGAAATATTGCCTATGTTACTCGTTGATTATATAGATCTCTAATGGTGAAAGAAGTTTTTAAATCGTTTGAGTAGTTTTCGAGTTAAATCCTTACAAATAAATAAATAGAAAAATCATATCTTCATGACATTAGTATAGATCAGTCTACATCTATAGTTATACTAATATTATAAAGCTGAAGAGTTTGTTGTTTGTTTGGTTGAACGCGCTAATCTCAGAAACTACTGGTTCGAATTGAAAAATTATTTTAGTGTTAGATAGCCTATTTATCGAGAAAGGCTATAGGCTATAACATCTCGCTACGACCCACGGGGGCAGCGCAGTAACTATAAACGCGGGTGAAACAGCGGGCACATCTAGTATATAATATAACGAGTATTAAACTACTCGTACCTAGCTGTGTTTAGGATTCCATAATAATATGCGCATCATAAATATATAACCTATCTTGCGTTACTAAAAATAGAAATTTGACATAAGCTACACAGTAGTTATGTCAAATCTATCTTTGACAGGAAAAACAATAGAACGATAGATTATTAATCCTCGCCTTTAAATGACACCAAACTGTTTAAGCTGTTTAAATTAGTGTACCAGTTGTGGCGATTTACGTGTGCAAACACATTTTTTTATTTTTTTATTTATAGATAGGCGATGGCGATTAGACTAGGTTTGGTTACGTACCGTTATATACCAAGAAGGCAAACGAATATACGACTCATCTGATCTTAGATAAGCGACTAGCCTATCCTATCAACATCTATTACAGAAGTTAATCAGCATTTTGCCAAACATACGATTATTTTGAAACGATAAGCTATAAGCATGTACCAAGCACAAGAGCGTCAACTTGACACAACAAACAATATTATTACGCGCTGAGCTCGACGGATAAGAATATAAAACAATATTACCGACTAAAACACTTTTTATTCTAGTACACAATTAACTCTAACACACAACAAACACTATACTACACTTTTCCACTGTAACTGCTTCAAACTCCGTAGTATTGTCGCTTCCGTTCGCTTCGATGAACACTTGACCGCTTACGATAGTAAACTGACTCGGCGGTGCGCGTGCGCTCTATTTATACGCGGGTAAAGCGCTTCTGGAGTTTTCCAGAAAACGTCACACACGGCACGCAACAGCGCGATGGTTCGAGAATGTGCCAGCGCTTTCTCCACTGAACTCGTACCGACAAACACGTAGTTCCGTAAGATGTCAATAGATGTTGCTGTAATAAATTATTATTAGAAACCGCCGACTCTTCAGACAGAGGGCATTAGCCGTAACAATATATTGGGCGCGATGATCTTTTTAATATTACTTTATTACCAAATAAAATAATACCTTTAGGAGAATTTTGATTACGGCACTGAGTGTTCAATGAAACAAGTCAATCTGTATAACACATCCTTATATTCACACGTACACTTAGGACGACTGCCTTATTATTCTACAATACAAGGCTATATACTGACGATACACTTAGCTTACGCTCTTACAGTGACAAACTTAGCAAACGCGCCGTTACATACATATAGTTCGGTAAACGACTTTGATTAATCATATAATTAGATAACCATAATAACCCATTAAACAGTATACGAAAACTGAGAAATATCGTTGTAGTTAAAACGGTTAATGTTGATTGCCTAGGAGCATAGAAAAATCATTGCAGCGGCTCAGCCCTAGTGCCATTGGAGACCCGGGCACCCCATGCCCTATGGAGTCAGCGGGAGTAACCAAGCATCGATGGGATTTAAAGCACGAGACTTTCACATACGGGTCAAAAGCAACATGTCATGGTAGAGTATCAATAGTTTTTTACCACTATATGACTTTAAAGGCGAATAAATCAAAATTAAATCGCTTTACGTGCAATATTCGTTTCTTTTATATTTCTAAGTCGACATAGCAACGGCGCACCTACACATTATGTTTATTTATTCATGTTTAACGGGGACAATGGAGGCGCTTGTAGCAGTCAGTTATAATTTATATCAGAACGTTGATGTGATGCTGGAGAACAGCCTTATTATTTTATGTTACAAATATATTTTGTTAATTTACATCTAACTCGTAACTACTGTCTCTTAAAGCATAGGTATTGCATGCGTAAGTGCATCAAAATCTAAAGAAGCGTCTCATTTTCTTTAATCTAGTCAATTGGTTTAAATAATATGCCAAACGAGGTTTGCAATTCCTTTAAGAACAAATATAATTGATCTTTGAATATATTATTTGTGATTTTTGTATACACGATACAATTTTGTTAAAGTTATATCCGTATTGCACTTAAGAGTCAACTGGTCTAAGGATGAAAAACGGCCCAAGAAAGAAAACATGTAGATATGGAAATATACAGATTCAAGGGCGATTTTATTCCTGATTTTAAATCTCATTATTATACCTACATATATATATTAGTGTTCGCCAAGTGGTCGAAATTCGACCATAATCTGTTTTGTCATTTCATTACCCATATACATACAAAACTAATTGGTTCAAAAATGTTTTTTTTTAATGAATAAATTAGGAAAAACAGTAAAACTCTTACTCTTATTCATAAAAAAGTTTAAAAATTATAACCCGACTACGTAAAAAAAGGGGTCTAAAAGGGACGAATTTAAAATTTATATAGCCTATGTTACCCGGGGCATTATTACGAATATATTGACACCTCATTCAGTAAAATCGGTTTAGTAGTTTAGGCGCTACGGTAAAACATACAAACATACACTGCCAAAATCATTACCCTTTCTTTTGGCTTCGCCGTAGTCGGGTAAAAAAACATCAATCAATAGCTACCAAACAAAACAAAAAAATTGTTTGACAAAGAGATGAGAAAATGGTTCTGAAATGTTTCATCTTTTCCTATTTATATATAGATTTTCAAATACACATATAGGTACCTACTTATACTATTCGTGATTCGTGATGAAGATGAGGCAAAGATCCATTTCCTTGAGACACTGTGAATTTATTACCTCATATAATAACAAACGCTATAATTTCGCTTATAATGTTACATCATACACATATTACACAAATTCGTGTAACATAGGGTCTCCACACACATGATATGTAGCACCAATGGTAATAATATGATATAATCTATTCTAGGAAAATCTTTGCGATCTTCGCAAGGGTCGGTGTCCAATAATGTCCACAAAAATCCATAAATGGACCGTTTTAAACGATTTTCATGACCACGGGGCACGAATCGAGATGTCAGATCGTCATATCAGTTTATAGAACACGAAGAAGAGTACGCGGCTCGGCTGTACAGAAAAAAATAATATCAATATAATACTAACAACTCAAGAATCTGGTTCTGCAAAGGCGTAAATGAATACGAACCGCATAGATTGATCAATCTACGAGATAAACCACCTGATCCATGATAGATGGCCGTTTCCAAAATGCCACCGTCCTTCATGCCTCGGACTGTACGTAAAACCATTCGTCCGACTGTCATGAACTTCTATAATGAGAGTCGATACCGGCAATCAGCACCCTCAAATATTCTGACATCTGGTCTAATCTTAGAATATAGAATATATATTATTCCTTTACATTGCAGAGGTCGTGTGGTTGTTGCTTCCAGGAAACTGTGATATTCAGTAGAATGTGTTTAAACTGGAACGCCGACATCAATTCATTTGGGAATAATAACACTAGGAAAAAGACAAATGGTTGTTACAACGAGACAAATGTTAGTATCAAACATGATTTATAAGTTTGTAAATTGTAATTAAATCCTTTTTACAATACAAAGACTCTACCGTAGAACATTTTTTATAAATGTTTTCTAATAATTAAGTTTGATAGTATCTACCTAAGGGAAGCTTAACAACTCTTATGTTGAGTTACTTACAATCCTATTAGTAACGAAGAACCTTAAAACATAGCTGGCAATATCTCAGCGTAGTAGTAGGTACACCTCTGTCTATAATCCTTGGTGATATAGACGTGACACTATATAAGTAATTGGTAAATAAATAAAGCAATATTTGTTTAATTTCAAAGACCGCAGTCTCCGTGTTTGCAATTAAATACACAAAACCAACAGTACTTAGAAAAGAGGACAATAGAACACAACATTATATAACAAAGCGAGAAACAATATCCAGGAACCGGATCCCAAAAAAAAATCTGTCAACCGCAATCTCAAGTAATCAAAGACATTACACGTGGACATCAAGCAAGGTCGGACATCGAACCGATGCTCCTGGCTCCAGGGGCGCGGTGACAGAGCGCATACCCCCCACCGGGCGGCCGGGGGTGGAAAACAGAGGGGAGGAAACGGGCAGAGGGTGATATGGGCGGCAGAGCTGGTGCTATTTATATAAAATCGATAGCACGCCCGTGGCCTTGGGCGCATCGATCGCCGTCGCACATGGAGGGGTGTGGAAGTCGAGCCCCCGTTTGTACTACGCTTCGCGCGGAAATTTCCTAACGGTGTTTATACCCAAGATGGGTTTAAAAGTTTACTCCCGCATCAGGGATTATCTAGGGATTAATATTAGTAAGGGAGATGTCTTTGAAGGTTTCATGGGGCTTAAACAAATACTGGACAAAACAGCTAGTTACTGATCATGCAATATTTTTTGTTCCGTGTAGGTATCGGACTGAAGGATATTGGAAAATATTTTAGTACTTTTAATGTGGTTTTAAAAGCTCTACGTACAAAGCGCCGCGCTTGCCCTAATGTTGAAATTCGTAAAAGACCTTTCTCTACTGGTAATGAAAAAGGTATTAGGGCTTTACTTATGAACTGCCGTTTCTTTCTCGCATTGTTTTGTAAATTGTGATTGGCAAATGTATAATGTAAAGTAGTAATTTATTAAATTATTTTTAATTACCGGTAGACTATTTATTATTAATGACACGTATTATTATTAATCTAAATATTTTTGTATACTAATAATGAATACAGTTAGGCTGTTTAGTACCTTTTATAAAACTGAAAACGGGTATTAACGCGATCCTGCTCAGTACCTACTTACGTACTTCTTTGAAAGGATTGAAATTTCGGCCTGGTTACACCAGACGTAATCTAGTGACTAACCGTTTTCTGCTTTATAAATCATACAAGGTTTAGTATCTTCCCAATTACATTGTTTAAATTCGCCATAATTACATGATGGTTCCTGTTTTTGATAATTCATAAAAGCGTACGTTAACTATAACATAGTTGCTGAAAAGCAACAGGAATGTCGGGGAGAAAGTGTAAAATTAAATCTAGATAGTTTTTACAATTTAAATAGATTAAATAGAGTTACCTAAACAGTAACTAGTAAAATTGTTTAACAATAGTAGTTTAAAGTTTCAAAATTAGGTGATAATAGTGTTTTATAAAAAATAAACAACACGATAAAATCCGTATAAAGTTGTTTAATTTTAATGTATAAAATTCGCGTAAACATAAGACATATAACTCGGACTGGCTACTAAAATACATATATTATACCTATAGATAAAATAATTACAACAACGTTATCGATTTTCATCACACAAAACGACAATTTCGTAAGTATATACCCAATAGTATGTAGGTTGCTGGTACCTTAATATCCCTGACTGTATAACCACGGTGTCTGCTCCGATCATCGATCAAATAGTATATTTGATCGATGGCTCCGATAGCAAAATTTGATTTGATTGCTGCTCGGATCAAAATTTTGTTTGGTCTTTCTATAACAAATTTTAGTTTGTACGGATACGAAGAACACTGTTTAAATATTTGTATATTTCTTATAATCTCGCGACTTATTTTTGTTAATATTACGAGATATCGATAAAGATATAGTTCATTAATATACCGAAATCTAAGCCAACAGCTTTTTTTAGTTACCTTGCCTGTGAAAAATGAATTCTCCATAAATTGAATGAATAAAATAGATACTTGTTGAGCACTTAAAAAAAATAAAGAACGCCGATTGCCCCAAATCAATTATCCCATAACGCCACGGATAATACGGCCTAAACGAATACGCTCAGAGCAGCAAGGGTAAGCTTAGAGCGACTGTTAAACACAAACGTATGAAACTACGAAACACGCTGAACGTATGCGCTTCAAACGTATGTTACATAAATTTCTATACTTTTACCTTCCATGGTAAATTTCGTGCAATGCCGGTACACTGTAGAATAAACTTTACCAGGTTGTTGTTGAAGAATTTCGTAACAGAAAAGTCCAAGAAGTCGCATTTATAATACCAGAATACATGACGAAATCCTTAGTCTTATACGCTTCACTGGTGTATTGTTCAAATCATAACTAATACTTATTATAAATTGAAATTAAACTCATTTATACGGCTTTTAACGCGTTGTTTATTTAACACTGTATTACATAATTTTGAAACTGTTACACTACTACTGCTATTGAACTTTACAAATTATTAAGCTAATAAAATTGTTAAAACCATTTATATTTGGGCTTACACTTTCCCCGACGTTTAGTTTGCTATTCAGCAGCCATGGTCACGGTTAGTCTCTCCGTCTTAATAATTAGTTCAATAGTAGTACTAGTAGTGTAATAGTTTCAAAATTATGTAATACGGTGTTAAATAAACAACGCGATAAAATCCGTATATAGTAGTTTAATTTCAATTAATAACATTCGCGTAAACAGAAGACAATATAATATTATAAATGCAAATAAAAATTTATTTGTTTGTTTGTTACGCTTTACATCTAAACTACTCGATCGATCATCATGAAAATTCGCATACACGTTTTCATGGGTACAGAAAAGGAGATAATTTTCATGGGTACATTTCATCCGGAAAAAAAACTATGCTCGTGGGATAGAAAATTGACATAGCCCACATTTACGCGAGCGAAGTCGTGAGCAAAAGCTAGTCTATAATAACAGAAAAATATATTTTTATTGGATGTGAGAGCTGTCCGCTAATCATTTGGTGAAATGAAAACCGGTGTGCCCGGCGAATTATCGCTCTCTTACAGGCAGCTATAGTGCCCCGATTAGTAACATTGTTAATGCTTTTCCCTGATAGGTAAAGAGTAAGGAAGGCTTACATATCTACCTCTTCCATTTCTTTTTTCTATCTAATCTTTGACTCCTTTCCTAGTGTCAACAACGCGTGAATAATTCCTTCGTATTGCAAGCAATCATAGAGTATGTTAACCGGCTTGCTATCAAGCGGGCCGTACGTAGAGCCGGATTTAAATGCTTGAAGTGAAGAAACATTGTACGCCGCGATTAATTTTTAAGCTACACGAAAAATGATACATCTTTTGAGGTAATTTCACGTCCATTATTTTATAGAAGGCCAGCCTGTTGCTATCCCGTAAATCCACGTCCACCCATCAATAAAAAGTAAAATACTTACTTAATTAATTTTGAATATAGTTAAGCTAGCTTGTATCTTGTAGAAGTACATAGGATTTACAAAAGAAAATCCGCCAACGATGCTGTGACAACTAGTGTTATTAAAGTAATTTACATGCAGGTCCCACACCATATTCTATTCTATTCTATTACATGTACACACGACACCATCTAGCCCAAACTAAGAAGAGCTTGTACTACTGGTTACTAGACAATGGATAAACATACATATGTACTTTTTTTTTTTTATAAATACCTGCATATTATACATAGAAACATCCAGACCAAGATAAAAATCAGTGTTCATGCACACAAATGTTTAACTTGTGCGGGAATCGAACCCGCGACCTCAGGCGTGGCAGTCGGTTACACTAACCACTACGCCATCGAGGCCGACCATGATAATCATAAGTATCTAATTATATACAAATTAAAGGCTTACACATAATATCATCAATAGCATGTGCATTTGTCTTGAATTGATTCAGATTAGATTATTTGACAAATGAGAATATCTATTTATGATGTTCAATAATTTCCACATTATATGGTTATGTTTAACCTAAGACATAAATATGCCGTTTTGCAAGAAGTTTCTGGTTTATGGAGTACATTAAACACATACCTGAACCAGCAGAAGACCGGCCAGGGTCATCAGCCATGTCTCTTGTAACCTGAAAATTATTTACTTTTAGAATTATGAAAATATAAATTTTTTAAGATTGTGGTAACTAAACACTATGGTCATATTTTATTTAAGATGTTTCACAAAATCTATTAACCTATTCAGTGGCAGCGACTCCCCAGCGAGACACAATAGGTTTTTTAATTAAGTCTGGCATTTCAACAATAGATAGGTTAATTTAAACTGGTCCTTTCATATTGATATAAAGAAGAAGAACAATAATTTAATAATAAAGACGGTAACTTAATGATTACATATAAATTGAGTTTTTATTATTTTACATGGACATTTTTTGACAATTACCACATTCTAGGGCATTTCTTAAGATTTATTAGGGCAAGGCAATTCATGTAAAATTTTGTTTCTGTAAATTTTTTTATGGTATCAGTAAAACTTTAAGCTATTTTATGAATTATTAAAAGGTATTTTTAATAAGAAGTATTTGCTTATATTATTGGCAGTATAGAGAGTAAATACCTTGTAAGCTAGAATGCAGATCTATAAGAAACAATATGCAATTTTTTTTAACTTTGTGCCCTAATGTAATAAATAGATAGGAGTAAAATATTTTCTAAAATATCATCTATCACATTCACGGATGAAACAGTGTTGTAATCGCAGTATAGTTTCACTGTGACCTGAAACAACAGTTTTGGGTTTGTTTGATGGGTTTAAAAAGATTTATTAATGTTTTGATCTGTAGTGGCATATTGGCACCCACACTCTGTTGTTTTCAATTATTATCTGGCATTATTACTATTTAATTATAATGTTAGACGCAATTGTTTATCAATGAGAGCATTCTATGATATTTTGCAATTTTAGAATGAACTTTTAATTTGATAACTTCATAGTACATGTGTTTCAAAGCAGTTTTCATGAATATTTGAAAGATAAAAGTTTTGATCAAATGTGTAGAACGAAACAAAACCTACAATGACACATATTAATTGAGAACTAGTTAATTTACAATACTTCTTTGGAACTTGTTTATTCACAATCAACATAAAACGGATATAGTGTGTATTATTAAAATTATTTTATACATTTCCCTTAAATTTTTATTATTCAGTGAAGCTTATCCTTATTTAATTACAACCATAATATATTTTATAACCTTTTTAGGTAGAGATAATATCCATGACCATAATATTGTATTGGTAATTTAAATATTATGTTTAGTATACAATTGATAATTACAATAATAATCAATTAATTACTTTGTTTCAATAAGGAGATTGAACAACATTGTTTTTGTTTTGCTTTTATAGCAACTATTTTATTACACTACCTTTTGTCTAAAACTAATATTTTAACATAAAATATTAAATTAAATGTAGTATATTTTCATCACGATTGGTCATATATTATACATACATATTGCCAATGGTAACTGTGTGCACTGCAATAACACTACACCAATAAGATGTAATCAAAACAAGAACGATGTCAACAATACACCAAACTTGTTATCTAACTATAAATTTATTTAACGTAAATAATTATTTAACAGAGTTTGGTTTAAGGCGGGGTATCTGTTCAAAGACTACATGTTGATACTTCCAATAACAAAAACAATATCGTATTCATAAAAAATGACCTCCAAGTCAATAAAATACCGCACTATACACATAAAACAACCACACATAACAAGCAATTTGTACCTTGCTTAAACCAGCTGGGGATCCAAGCACTTGATATTAAAAATGTTCATAAAACACAATCTTTTAAAGTTTTACATACTAGTATGTAACATTTTGCACATCACAATGGACACTACTAACAACATTTTAAAGTTGATTTCAGCTTTATGTTCACATAATAGCGCTTCAAAACAAGCGAAAATCTGTGTTTTGATCAGATTTTGACGTAATTTACGTCGAAAAATCAATTCGTTCGCTTTAACACATAAGTAAGATCTAAGCATAATTTAGTAAATTTTATTGGCTGATTAGAATCTTATTGGAAATCTTTATTTTTGCCACCAATCAGAATGTTGACACCTCAATATTGTAAACAAAAACAAGTCCAGTAAAGTAAAACCGGTATTTATTCGATTTATGAAAATTAATCGATACCCAGAGTAACAATTGGCGGTACATTAGCTAAAAAGATGAACGTTATTGCTGGTAAACTATTCTCACGGTGTATCTATCTAATAAATAAATACTGCAAACATCAATCTAAATCTATTATATTAATTGTTATAACCGATTTGCTGTAACCGACGAGCGTGCACAAAAAAATTATATAATATAATTGAATATGAGAGTTAAGCCAAGTGAAATATTAGTCTATTGGAACTTAAGAGATTCAATTGAGATGTGCCATTTTCAGGGCAAATAACAATGAGGAAATCGTTCTAAGTCTTTCTTCACAAGAATATTATGATCCTTCTATGTCTATAGGGATCATGATCTACTTCTTAGCTGTTTGTGGACCTTGGTACTCGAAAACAGTAACACCAGTGTAAGATGCAAGGGGTGTCCCGCTCACTCTTATCTACGCTGTGGCGTCTCAACTGGTGTTACCGTCTGCAATCTACATTTCAGGAGCGAAAGAGCCTGTGACTGTCAAATAAATAAGTGACAAACGGCTCATTCGCATTGCCTAAATTGTGATTTTGGGTGATGGTACGAATTAGACACCTTGCCAGGAGGACTGATTACAATGACAATATGTTTGAATGATGCCGTTTTCCCTTTTTAGTATTCATGTAACCGATCCACTCGTTAATATGGTCAGATTTATAACGTTTCATAGCAATAGTCCTATCGCTACTGCAACCAACAATACCACAGTATGTGTCTCACTTCCAAACCATTTTTAATTAAAGCTCTGTTATGGTCATGTTCAATATTCTCATGTAAGTCTCCTAATGATTCTATAAAAGTAATTTAATATAATTAAAGTTTTACTAAGCTGGCAAGTAAGCATACGAGAGAAAGTTAGATAGTTACCGTAACTAATAAGTTCTTGCAGCACCTAAGGTTGCCGCATTATTATATATTCATCTCCTCAAGTAGCCTAAATACTTAGCCAGTCGGTCTATCTCAGATTGAATGGTGTTCTGGGTTAAAGTGGCGATCCACTGAGTCCTCCATCACAACATGAGATATGATATATAATGTGAGTACGACCCATAAAATGCTTTGCCTTAATGATCAATGAATAATAATAATGACGTAGAAACTTTTTATCGGTGAAGTCAAATGTAGTCAAGTCAGATATTGTTAATATTTTGTTGGACGATCATATTTTTTATGTTTTGTTAACCTTTTGAACGCCACGTCATAACGCCAGCTCCATGACCTGTACGCCAAGCCCGAAAATCGATATATTAATATATTGTTTTTATGATCAAATATTTGAATAACTAATATGCAAATTTTGTTTGCTGTGTACAATTAAGTAATAATTGGGGATTCAATTTTTAAGTTAGATCAATAAAATACAGAAAAGTAATGATTTAATATGTTTATTTTGTATATTTCTGTGCCCTGTTTTTTGTCGAGTATAGACGACGTTGGCGCACAGGGCACGCTTGCGCATGTCGAGTATAGCCGACGTTGGCGTTCAAAAGGTAAAAGCACTGTTGCATTAATATTAACGCCCGCGAGGTCAAAATAAAGCAACAAACCATAACAAAAATAAAAAAATGCATTAATCCGATTCGGCATTAATTACGATCTAGAACTGAATCTATTAGGTATGTACTGACTACTGATTATACTGCTCACTAATTTATGTTTTTAGGGTTAATCCGAACGAAATCTTGTAGATTTCGTTCTTTCGGCAAAACTATACAAATTCAGTTTCTCGAAATATGTAAGCGCAGTGATAATCGAGTTAATTATTGAACGTCTCGAGAATTCAGTTAATAATTGTCAAATTTTGACGTCACCTTGCTTGACAGATTGAATCATCGCCTATTGTTGACTCAAATATCTTGAGAAATTGCTCACACAAAAACACACATTGTCGATCGTTAATAGACCATTAAAATAATGTTTTCATCGATATTTGGTAAGCGAAGATCTTCACCAGTGGAAGATGAAACACCACCAATTCCTGGCGCAGCACCCAAACCTGATGAGGGATTTGTAGTGATTGATCCGAATTCACCAAGAAACAGTCTCTACCCAAATGTGAGTGGGCCTTCGCTGCCGTACCCACAAAGGCCTGCGCCACCCGCACCTACGCCTAGAAAAGCTTTATTCGATCCAACGTTTCATTACCTACAAGGAGTGCCATTTACGATGTCCAGAACGCTTCAAATGGCTTCAAACAAAGATGCTTTTGCAACAGAAACGGCTGATCTCCTCGCTTTCCTCACTAATAAAGTTAACGTCAGTAGCTATGATTATGATTTTTCTGTAGAAAAAAGTGTTTTGAAAGAATGTTGATTGCAAATAAGTTTAGACTGCATCGAAAATCGAAAAGTGTCAGCGTTTTACTAGTTCACATATTTTTATCATTATTATATTACAAATGACAAACAATGTTTATAAAGAAATTGAAAGTGATATTTCATTGTAAGTAGATAAATAATGTGGTACTATAAAATCCATTGAAAATGTGTGTATTTTTGCATTATACTTTTTATAGATAAGCATATTTTGTTAACACATTCTGCTGAATGAGCATGGCTGAGAAATATGTTACATAAAACAAATCATTACTTATTAGCATTATGTGCTATATGGCAGCATGCAACAAAAAACCTAGGATGATGCAAGCATTGTAGTTGTTGATTGCGCAATATCATTTATTTGAGTACCTAGTAGTTTGCAAAATTGCTGTATTTCAGCAATTTTGCATTCTTACATCATTTATAACATGTGATACAAAATTATTATTAAATCAAATGCCTGTGTGAAATAATGCCATTTTATTGGGTTACAAATAAATATATTATAATCTATATATGTTTTATATTTTAGACTATTAAACATTTATTAAAATATGCATCACTTTGTTTTACTTGACAATATAATACTTATAAAACCAGAAATATATAGCTTATTAAAACAAAGCAAGTTAAGATTAAAATTATTGTATGTTAAATTATATGTATATATTGTTCTCTGATAATTACATAATAAAATTTTGTTTACTGCTAAAATATTATAGCACAAGCAATAAAACATTACAACTATTAGGATGTAAGATTTTATTCTTATGGTAATTCATATTTAGACAGTTAATTGTAAACATAATTTAAGACAACAATACAGACTCACCAAAATGTTGTTCAAAATGTAAACATTTATTTTGCCGTTCATTTAAAACAATGAGAAAACAAATAAAAGTAATTGCATACTATACTTTTATGTATGTACTGTTTTTTTAGTAATTAGAATAGCTAGGTATCAATGAGATATTATATATAGATAAAATCAGATACCTATGTTAATAGTGCACTTAGAGTGCAGACCTAAAAATGGGATAATTCCATTTTGGTTACCCAGGTGATATTTGTTGGTAGGCGATTTTAGGACACAAAAGTATGGAATTTGATCACCCAGGTGATCCCCTGGGTGACCAAAGTGGAATAATCCCAAAAATGTCCCTAAAGGGAAAGATTCTCACTTGGTTACAAGTTGCTAAGCTAATTTAGCTACAAGAATCCCCTTACAAAACAAGGGCAATTGTTTGAAAGATAGCTTTAGCTATCTCTTTCATGTGAACACTTCATATCTATTCCGCTTTTATTAGTTCTGCGGATTTGCTTTTAATATACGAAAGACATGCACTTTCTAATGGGTCATTTAAACTAAGTCTTCTATCTTCGAAGTCGACGATTTCGGCCAACGAACCGTACCGAAGGCGACACGCAGAAACTGTTTAAACTGTTCAAAATAATTAATAAGGGTTATGGGTAGTGTATACAATGGATAAAATTCAATCCTAAGCAATTGGTAAATTAAAAATTAACGTCACACGGCGTCATCTAGCACGGATTCGATGTAACTTAAATGTATTCGAGGATATAATAATTAACTAAAAATAACTTTATTAAGCTTTTAAAAATAAAATCTAAATAAGAAAGATCTCTTATTTGTATCTATTGTAATCCATAACATAGGGGGCAGTGTGTCATGCAGATTTAGGTAAATGGAAAATAGATAATTAATTAAAATTATAGTTTATTAAACATGAACAAAATTATAATAAAGTAATAAATTATGAGCTAAACTACACATAATAAAATATAAGTAAGTACCCTGAGCATTCGTAAACATAGGTAAATACAAATATAGCATTAGGGCACATTTTTATACAACAGACAATAACCATCCTTACAAAGTTACTTCAGACACATCACAGGTCGCATGAGTCAACTCCAATTCTAGATCCAACCTCTAACTGGAACACTGTAGGGGTCTGGAATACTAACACCTAAATGAGTAATGCAGCATTTTAAAATAGGTATATCAAATATGTACTATTGATCGATATATTAATTGATTTAAAAGAATTTAATTGTTATAAAACAAATAATAATAAAAAAATAGTCAAAAAGGATTTATTAATAGGTAATAAATATTTACGTTACACTATAGATTTAAATTTTATTATTTATTATCTATTTGAAATACGAACAGGTGCATCACTAAAGACAGGATGATGATTAGCTCAAGAATCCAAATATTTTGACAGTGATCATTGCTCTCCATAACTTTATGCCATGCCATGTGTCAAGTTAGAAAAGTCAACCTTAGCGATAATTAGATCTCACAGAAACTTTTGTCAAACTGGTAGACCACTTTCTTAGCCGACTGTACCACGGCCTTGTCAAAAAAGTGTAATAGTGCTGGAACCTTAGCTGTTAGAATAAGAAGGATTAGGCATGGAATTATCAAGTAATACGTACTAGAGTAGGGCTTACTTTGGCAGATAATGCGGGTCAAAAGAGTACTCCAGCCTGGTATATCGTTTTGAAAAGGGTGACCAAGCTTACCGTTTTAGACTCATTAACGGACTAATGATATTGAGGATTATTTGCATTTTGACGTAATTGGCAAAAGTTAGTCTTAGACTATTGAGACCATATTATATTTATAAGGATTTTAAAATATAGGTTTGTGATAAGTATTAACTCTAGTACAATAATTAAAGACAGCAACGGTTTTAGCACTAAAGGCGAAGATTGTAATGAGCAAAGGTTAGTTCTTCACGAGGCTCAACAGTGTGCACTGTTGCACTCAAATATATTAACTTGTTACGTTTTGGCAAATTTACAATTATTTTTTTTGCCGTAACTCTCTTCTGGAATAGAGTCTTCAGTCCTAAAATAGATGGATACTGAAAATCACGCTCTCTCATGGCGAACTTCCAATTCTACTGCCTAATGTTGCTTTATATTCCTAAGTTGGCAAACTACGAATACTAGGCAGATTCTAACAGAATGCTAATCGCTCATCAGACGACACCTATCAATATAAGAAATTATTCTATATATATTTTCATTATAACACTTGTTGCACCATTATGTTTTGTAAATGAAAGTATAACAATTCTTTAGGCTAAATCTTTTATCGATTATATCTTATAAAAATAGTTGAATTAGCTATTTTTTATGCAGTCCCTGGACAGTGTAATCTTACACCCATATTCAGTATGATTATAAAACATTTATGTCAAAGCTATACATAATGTAAAAATTTTACTAACCGTAGTTACTTGACGATTGGATAAACACGTCAAGAACGTATAAACGAGAAATAAAAGTAGGCATGTCAGGGCCGAGTGGCTGTGCGACAACAGCTAGTAGCTATCTCTTTCTAGCTTACTGTCAATTATGTCATTTTATACAAAAGACAATTGACAGAACCTAGAGATTAGGATCCACATAGTCACTCTGTCCATTCTCTGTCTATGATTAAGGTGATAAATCTAAAAGTCAACTCATCTCATCATTTGAGTATTTAAATAAGAATGGGCTAATGTTACCCAGAGTAAAGAATGGGTTAAAGTTACTCAGTGTGTATACAGGTCACATACACTACATTAGAGGAAGTATATTTTCTAAACAGTAGTGTTAATTTTACAGTCCTCAGTACTTCCCACACAGTGTAAAACTGATATTTAGAATATCAGCTATCATAACATAGTCCCTGCCTCCACAAACAGAAGAAGTTATACATTAAACATATGCAATAAATATATAATTATACTATTCACTAATTATATTAAGGCTGCTAGAACAGCTATAAATATTAAGATAATGAGGAATGGTAACCAGGTTTTCAGGAAGCCACCGAAACTGCAAATGAAAGAAAGAATTATATTATTATTACAAAAAAAATATGGGCAAGATACAAGCTTATTATAATGTTTAGGAAAGTAATAATTTAAAATCAATGTTGTATTTACCTGACATATTTCGAATATGGTATCATGTAGAAGGCCAGTTTGACCATGTTCCAGTTCTTGCAGCCACTATAGTTCATGATGTTAAGTGCTGTGGCAACATGAGAGTGGCAGTTGTCATAGAACAGGATATGCTGAAATGTAAAAAAACACATGTAACATAAACACCCACATACTGCTAGCACTTTAGATCCCACACAAAATTGTCAGACTCTATAACTCTATTCTCAATTAAGAAGAGTCAGAAAATTCAATAACACTGTGGGACTCAGGAGAACCTAAGACCACACAGATGCAGGCAAATATAAGAGCAAACTTAATACTTATAAGTATTAAGTTTGTACATTATAAATAAATTTATATTGTACAAAGTGTAATATACATTGTCAATAATTTTTTCATTACATCTATAGAATGCATTAAATACAATGGAAATTATAATAGGCTGAAATAATTGATCCAATTAATAGAAAAACAGTTATAGATTTTCCCAATATTCACCATTCTTTTTTTATAGATTTCTGAAGCTTCTGCCACAGCTGCATCCCAACCAGCCTGACCGTTATTTGCTTTCTGAGGAGTCAACTGCCAGTATTTGGTAGGGTTACCAAATGCCATCAAGTCCTCTGATACGTAGTACGGTCCAGCAAAGTCTCGTATTATTCCTGATGACATACAGATCCCCATGTGTCCAAGGAACGGGAAAATCCATCTGAAAACCACAATTATCCTTATTAATTATAATGTTATTGCATGATTTTTAACTATTATTATAGCTTATCTCTCACAGATGATGTTGTTTATTTATAGTTGTTGTTTATAGTTATGTGTTTAATTGTTTGACATGACATGACTTCATAATACAAGGTTAACATGTAATGATATTTTTGAATGATTTATTTCATCATTATTGCAATACAGAGAATGAGTGATACTCATTTACTATTTTCGAGAACTGCCACACTGATATTATGCTAGATGGACCCTGGCATATTTTCACAAATCACAGAATCAATAGGAAAGTTAATTTCATTTAGTATATGTTTAAAATTCTCTCAAATGGTAAGTGATTTGAATATTGGCTTTAAGCCAACTTATTGGTAAGAAACTGCATAAATCTTCTTAAATTCACTTATTTAATTTACACAATTAAATTGTTATTTATTTATTTGTAATACAAACAATTAAATTGTTAATTACGTTTTCAAGCTGTTTGGGGTGGAGACTCTAAATTCATGGGGTCCGGAGATATATGTAAGCGGCTAAACGACGCTTCGCGTGACCAGTGAAGGCTGGACTCTTTTTGGCTAAAGGAATCAGCATTGCCATGCAACGTGGCACTACTGCCAGTCGTCTGGGCACATTCCTGGTCGATAGCGATGCTAAGGAATTTTACCATGCTACCTAAACCAGTCATTTGTTTTTATTAAATTTGACAGTCCCATATTATGTTGGTGGTTAGGTTTGTTAATATTAGTTAAGTTGTAAATTTTGATTGTTGCTTTGTTTATGTATATGTATATAATTTAATTTAATATAATATCAAATAATACTATTTAACAAATACTACATTAACCTACTTTCTTCTCTAACTGGTAAAGGTGCAACAGGTTTGTTTATTTGTTTGTTACGCTTTTTAGTTAAAGTGTAACTATTTGATAGATTATCATTAAATTTTCCAAACACTTTCAGGAGTACAGAATAAGATATAGGGTACCTTTCATCCAGAATAAAGTACTGTTGCTAACCTAACCTACATTTACGCAAGTGAAGCAGCAAGTAAAATCTAGTTGCCAATAATTGACAACCTGGAAATTGAGAATTGGAGATTGAAGAGAATAAATTGAGCCTAAAAGGAACCCTTAACTGAGCTTACAATATACATACATACACAGACTTACACCTTTTTCCAGAATTACCAGTTAGCTAGTTAGACATGACGTGTTATACACACAATTGGGCTATTGTGTGCAGAATTGCAAATAAAAATTTGTAGTTCAATTTCTTTTAATTAAATATTAATAGGGTAATAATTTGATTACAGGTTTCAGCTTAATAAAGTTCAACACCTAACTGAACTTTATCAAATAATAAAGAAAGGCAAATACAGTTTTTTTTAATTATCTATGATTAGAAAAGTCTGAACAGATTTTTATCAAAGCAACTAAAATTCCATGTTAAAGGTCTATCCACATGTATCAGGGCCATGTCCAGGACGTTAAAGGACCGTGGCCATGCCAGTACACTGTAGCTCCATCGCCATGCAGGCCCGTGCACGGACGTGTGTGAACGAGTTCATATAAAACCAATATGTTTTTGAGGCTGTGACGGGGCACGTTCCTGATATGTGTGGATAGACTTTAAGTTGTTCCACTATGTACATCATTCAACCATATGAATACCACAAATAAACAAACCAGTATGAGCTTATTATAGAGTTCGCTTGTATAACGAAGAGCTAATAAAGCTCTTCGTTATATACTTTGCAGGTACTTATACTTTATAAGCATGTTTATGTTAAAGTCTAAATGTAAACACATCAAGGTTGAACGGTATATAGCCGGCCCAATGTTATTATCCCAGCTAGATAGGTTTGCCCTTAGGCGAGTAAGGTTATTTTACTAGTATGCACTTATTATAACTTACGTTAGAACAGGAATAGGTGTCCAAACAATGCAATAAGGATAGCGGTTGCGTTCGCGGTCAATAGGCTCCATTATCACAGATTCTTCGTATTCACTTGTATTCTCTTTGTGACTACTAATGATATCTGCTGTATACATATTCATAGGTCAAAATTCAGGATATTTTATAAGATATGCGCTTCCATATTCCAGGATAATCTAATATAATTCAATAGCGAAGACAAACATGGAAAGTCAATATTTCAATTTGACAATGACGTTTGTGCGAGCGTTCGGGATAAATCAATATTTTTGACGTGAAAACGATTTCTCGCTCGATACAATGTTAGTCAGTCGATTTTGAGTAAGAAAGACTAGAAATGCTATAGAGTGCCTATACTGTCTGCTAGTCCCGCTTCTACCTATAAAACACGTGCCATGTGTTATTGTGTTAGTTTTAATATAAATTTATTTATAAAATTATTAATAAACTTATATTTAAACAATATTCACCAATCTTTTCCATAATATTATCAATACAAGTTTTTACTAATGCGAATAAATTTTCATGGTCAATAACCTAATTAGTCGCAGCGGCACACATGTGACCAGACAATAGATTTTTAATGACGTCTGGTAAATCCTACAAAGGAAAATGTTGCTCCAGACAATTATTATTTTATTATATATTATTGCCTGCACGGATTGCGTACTGATTTAAGTGGTCGCCTTGTTACTGCCACTGGATCATGTGCTTTGGGTTCAATTCAATCAATCAATTTGTATGATTAACAATAGTTGTTCCGAATCTAGGAATTTTTTAGTCCGTTGTTCGAATGCATGTAAAATCCTTATTATTACGACTAATCCTAATAAAGCTCATTAGTCACGTCGGTGACCATTCCTCATCTCTCATGTTAGACGATTTTGTCAGATGCTTATGCTTGATACTTCTGAGTTAATCGAACTTTCGTGTGTGACATATTTGAATAACTAATAGCTACGGGACCAATAATGCTACAATGGTTGAGCCGATAAATGGAAGAAAATAAGCTCCGAAGAGCATCGACGAATGAATGAATGATGTTATTATGTAATAATTCTTAATTTTTAAATTGATGTAACTTTTGTTAGCACCAAACGTTTGTCTTGTTTTGTTTCGTTAGT
The DNA here is from genome assembly GCA_963675205.1 of Catocala nupta. Classification (NCBI taxonomy): domain Eukaryota; kingdom Metazoa; phylum Arthropoda; class Insecta; order Lepidoptera; family Erebidae; genus Catocala; species Catocala nupta. The sequence goes on from OY776082.1 coordinate 27,251,127, forward strand.
TATTATTGTTTTAGAGAAACCATATTAAGCGCAAAAGATTAATGTAATCTTTTCATATTAAAGTCACCAATCAGCATGAAAGCAGAAAAGAAACCGGTAAAAATAAACTAATTTATATGTATCATGCAGCACTATTCAGGAAAATGGCTGACACTTTACTTATTTGACAGTTGGAGCATTGTTGATGTGACGATGTTTGGCGCTATTATTATCTTTTAATGTGAATTATTTACTTGTTTATTTTCGTATGGTGCAGAAATATTGAAAAAGCAGCCAAAATGCCGGCATTTCTTAAATATATTGACATGGAGAACTTCAAATCCTACCGAGGTCGGCATCGCATAGGACCTCTGAAATCTTTTACAGCAGTGGTAGGACCCAATGGATCAGGTATGAAAAATGGACTTGTTTTCCCTATAAAGAAAGTATAAGTATATCTAATATTAAACTAGGCTAGCTACATTACCATATGTGGTTATGTTATATGTTTTGATTACTCCCAATGATGCTTTGCACTTATTCAGTACACTGTAAGCGGTACACATTAGAATAACATCTCAGAAGAACATGTTTTAAAGTTTGCATTAGTCTAGCGTAGCGTTTCTTACTTCCGCAAAGACGGCATAATGCCTAAGAAGTTTTCTACTATATTATTACCATGCTTACATTGTTGTTTTTAATTTATATCTCTAAAAGAGTAAATCACTAGAATTGTATTACTACTGACTGAGTGATATAAAAGAGCTATCAATAACACAAACACAATTTCTGTTATAAGCTTAACTCTCGCTCATGGAACTTTTTCACTCTTTATTACTTGTAGTGTTTTTGTTACTTGATATATGTGTTGAGCGATTAGTAGCTGGCAAACAAGAATATTAAAGTAGAGTTCACATAAATTTTACAAATGGTAATAAATAGTTACCTAGAAAACTTATGAGTATAAAATTTGTGATTCTCAGTTATCTCTATCTAGTTAGTTAGTTAGTCTAAAGAGTCTAGTAGACTTCTTATATTGATAATTATTGTATTTTCTTTTAAGGGAAGTCAAATTTCATGGACGCTGTGAGTTTTGTAATGGGTGAAAAGACTTCCCTTCTGCGTGTGAAACGTCTCAGTGATCTTATTCATGGAGCATCTATCAACAAACCAGTATCTAGAAGGTAAGAGTACATAGATATGTGTATATTAAACTTGAACTATTAAGATCCATGTCAATTGCATATGATAAAAAGATAAACAAACCAATTTTCAAAAATATTATAATATAATTACTTATTTAAGATGAACTTTGTCAACATTTTTATCAATCTGATGCTGATTCTCGAATCATATATTTAAAATAATAATAAAGATTTATTTACTCAGAGAAACTATTACAGACAAATACTTAATATATTTTTTAAGGCTATAGCTCCTAAAATTATGATTAATTATTATGTCTGTAGGAAGTTTTACAAACATTCAAACAGTACACACAAAAACATCAAGACTCGGAACATGATTGTAGAGGTTTCTTTGTTTGTAATTTTTAACATTGCTGTAGTAACTAAAGAATGAGTAGTCAGAGTTGTAGCTCTAGTAAATAATATGTTTCAGACCATAATTAATCTGGCATAATATATTAAAGGTGCTTTGGCCATTAATTAAATAAAATTTAATAAAAATAATAATAATGGTATATAATAATAATAATAATGTACCCCTCTGGGACAGTCGTTATCTCATCATGAGACTAATGCGATATCGGAGGGCACAGTACACTAGCTTTAAAACTATCACCTTCGCCTTGTGATATAAACAAAAAATGTATCACCAGGTTAAATTAAAGCGCACAACCGCAGGGCAGCTTGTGGCGGGCTGAATGTGAGTGGCGACACTGCGGTCCTGAATGCCTCAGAGAGTTGGTTAGGGCCTCGTCCTCGGCTTGCTGTTACTGGTTGGCTGGGGTGGAACTTCAAGAGCGCCCGTAGGACTCTTAACTCTGGCTTGCCTTGGTTGGCCAGTCAGACGGGGGCCACTAGAGCTATATCCTTGGGGGTGGAAGTGTCATTTTCAAGGGCATAACTACGGGGAAACCCGCTCTGGGTCTCCGTTGTCACGAGAACCGTGATGGTGAAACCGGCGCCGCACCGCTCGACACCCCTAGCCACTCGCACCGGTGTTGCCCTTTGCTGCTGGCTTGTATGCCTATAGTGGCTTATCAGGGGGCCCATCTAGTGAGTTGGCGAGTCACCGTCTGCCCATTGCATTGATGCTATTAGAGTATTCAGGGCAGACGCCGTTTTTCATCCATAGTTAGCAATATACCGGTCCACCAAACACCCATACCTATAGCCCATATATTAGAATCTATACGTAGCAATAGTCCTACGCCTGCTGCGGCTGGTGCCGCTGTAGGTGTTCCATCACACCTTTGATTAAAACTCTCGAAGGGCCTCTTCACGTTGGACCCATGTCTCCGTGTAAGCCTCCCAAAGGGCCAGGTATTTTCTAATATAATATGTTAGAAAGTACCTGTGATAAGAGAAACATAATAATGTAATATATAATAATAATAATAAAACCATATCATGTCTGTATCTCAAAATGGGTGTAGAGATGGGGCTCGTGGTACCAAAGAGCTACTCCTTATTGACATGGTCATTTGCCAACAGGTACCTCGTCACCGAAGGGATCTGGCGACATGTTGGATAGATTATAAGAAGGCCTATGACTCTGTGCCCCATACATGGCTCTTGAGGTTGCTGGAGTTGTACAAAATAGATACAACTTTATGCACTTTCTTGAAGACGTGTATGGGGCAATGGAGGACTGTCCTTCGCTATCCGGGATGTCGGCGGATCCAGAGTGATGGCATGCCTATAATGATCAAGCGAGGTATATTCCAGGGTGACAGTCTGAGTCCACTGTGGTTTTGCCTGGCTCTGAACCCGCTTAGTACTTTACTGGAGAGTTTGGAGCTAGGCTATCGGTTGCAGAGTAGAGGCCAGGTCATATCTCACCTTTTTTACATGGATGACCTTAAATTATTTGCCCCCACCCAACTCCAACTGACAGAGTTACTAAAGGTAACTGAAAACTTTAGTAATTCTATTAGAATGGAGTTTGGTGTGGACAAGTGTGCTGTAATGTATGTAAAGCGAGGTGAGATTGTGGAATCTGATGGGATGGAACTATCGGATTCCTCAAGACTTAGGACTCTCTCTGCAAACGAAACATACAAATACCTGGGTATGTCACAGGCGTGGGGCATTTCAGAGATTGGCATGAAACAGGCATTGCATGACCGCTTCTTTGGCCGCCTGACAAAGATACTCAAAAGTTATTTGTCGGGCGGACATAAGGTGCGTACTTGTAATGGCTGGGCCATGCCGGTCTTAATGTACTCCTTCGGAATACTCAGATGGACTCAGACTGAACTGGAGGCCCTAGATAGAAAGGTCCGTACGCTGTTGATCGCATACCGGATGGATCACCCGCGCTCGTCTGTAATGAGGCTGTACATCCCACGGAAGTGTGGGGGTCGTGGCTTTCTAAGTGCCAAGACCCTCCACAATCGTGAGGTGTGCAGTCTTAGAGAATATTTTCTCCAGACTGGCTCGGGTGTGCATCGGGCTGTAGTCTCAGTGGACAATGGCCTTACCCCGCTGGCTCTGGGTAAGATGAACTGGCGCAAACCTGTGGTACTTAGTACTGATGACTGCAGAGATGTATGGAAGGGTAAAGAGCTGCATGGACGCTTCTATCGGGCCTTACACGGGCCCGATGTTGATTTAATATCATCTGTGGCCTGGCTACGTTTCGGCGATTTTTTGCCGAAACAGAAGGTTTTGTCTTTGCTATAATGGACAAAGTTGTTATGACGAATGACTATCGGCGGCATATCCTGAAAGATGGGACGGTCGACATATGTCGGGCTCGTCACCAGCCCGGTGAATCTCTCAGGCATATTGTCTCTGGGTGTTCTCGTCTTGCCAACGGCGAATATTTGCACAGACACAACCAAGTGGCCAGGATCATCCATCAGCAACTTGCCTTAAAGTACAATCTTGTGGATTCAGAGATGCCGTACTACAGATATGTGCCCGATCCAATTCTCGAGAATGATCGTGTCACTATGTACTGGGATCGATCTATCATCACTGACAGAACCGTCGTGGCTAACAAGCCAGATATAGTGGTGATAGATCGATTAGAGCGCCTTGCAATGATCATCGATGTCACCATCCCTCATGAGATTCTCATCTCGTGAAAGCTGAAAAAGATAAACAAATTAAATATCTGGACTTAGCTCGCGAGGTTGTCGACATGTGGGATGTGGGCTCGGCGATCATTGTACCGATAGCCGTTTCGGTAAACGGGTTAATTGCCAAGAGCCTCGACCACCATCTTAAGAGGCTCGCGTTAAATGGTTGGGTCGAGTTCTCGATTCAGAAGGCAGTATTGCTCGACACGGCGCGCATAGTGCTGAGGTTCCTTTCTCTGGAGCCCTAACCACCGATAGCTTGGTCCCTGCACCCGATATCGGTGGGTTTCCGTGGTCCTATTTTATATTTTTTTATATATAATGTAAAATATAATTACAAGAAGATATTGGAATAAATGGAATAATAATGTTTTTATTGTTTCACAGATAATTACAACTATTAGAAACAATTTTTGTATACATGATTTAAGCTACAATATGTGAACGCCGGTACTTAAAATAGGAAGACCTGAGCTATAAGTACCAGCAACCTTCCATGACACGTTTTATATACAAAACCTACATCGAATAATAAGTTGAAACAATGTACATTTATGTAAATAGTAAAAACAGGAAAAAGCAAATCAAAACATAATTTAGTAAACGTTTGTGTGTATGTGTGTGTGTGTGTGTGTGTGCGCGCGCGTGATTGTGTGTATGTACGTGCTGTGCTGTGTTAAGTTAATGGGTGAAGTAAATCCTCCATATCTTCATATGATAGTTTCAAAAGCCATTCAGTTACATTTACACTAAGTTCATGGGTGAAGTAAATCCTTCATATCTTCATATGATACTTTCAAAAGCCATTCAGTTACATTTACACTGACTTTTGTTATTGTTTGTTATGGTTAATGCCTTATTTATTTTATTGTAAAGAAACCGACCAAGAAAACAAAAAAAAATCTGGCTAAATGAAGTTCTGCGGGTGGTACCGAGTGGGAGATCTTTTCTTCGAGACTGTTGAGAGATTGAGTTCGACTGACTGAGTTTTGAGGTGCAAAAATGTTGTCTTAAAATGATCTGAAGGATAAATAGTTGTCTCACTGATAGGACTTCGCAATATTTATATAGGTCTTTGGTAGGGAAACGGAATGGCTTAAAAGTGGCCACCTTGAGTACTGCTCTCTGTGCTCGTTCGACTCGGATTAAGTGAGTTCTGGAGGCTCCTCCCCACGAAAAGATACAGTACGCTACCAGGGATTGACACAGGGCATATTAAACTATCTTTAGGACACCAGGCTCCGCTAAGTGTCTTAGATTTTTGAATGCAAATATTAGCTTACGGACTCGGCTCGTCAGAAGATCTATGTGTGGTACGAAGCTTAGTCTTTCATCTAATATAACTCCCAAATACTTTACTGCCGAGACGCCTTCCTACTTAGGACAGTCACATGTGTAATGGGTATTCAATGTATGTTTGTGTGCAATAATAAAATATCTTGCAGCATCCAATGACACTGCTAGTATTTAGTTTTTTCTACATTCAGTGTCAGGTAGTTTAACGTTAGCCAGTGAGTTATCTTATTTAAGCCAACCTGTGCTGCTTTAAATGTTTGTTCCCATGTTCGCCCCGTAAATATATGAGCCGTATCATCAGCATAATATGCAAAAAGTTTTCCATGCTCTAATTTTATTTTGGACATCTCATTTACATAGAAACAACGTAGGGCCAAATATACTGTCCTGTGGCACGCCACTTACTATTGGTAGACTGTCAAGATGATCACCTATCTTCACGCATTGTGTTCTATCAGTTAGGTAGCTCTGGAATAACTTTAGCTGTATCTCTTACACCGAATCGCTCAAGTTTTACTTTTAGAGCGGGGATGGAGAGCGTGTCAAACGCCTTAGCCAAATCGAGAAAAATGCCAATACATTCGTCACCATTGTCCAGAGTTTCCACTATATGATTAGTAAGATCATGAACAGCGCAATTCGTGGAAATATTATTGCGATAGCCATACTGGTTATTAGATAAAATGTTATTGACATCAACAAAGTTTTTTAGGCCGTTATTCATGATTCGCTCTAGGATTTTAGACAGTGATGACACGGAAATCGGCCGATAGTTAGTGACACAATCTCGAACCCCAGACTTATATATGGGATGAACAAGAGACCTTTTCAGCAGATGCGGAAAATCTCAATTGATTATACAAAGATTAAGTATATAAGTTAGAGGAGGTATCAGAATTGTTCTGTACTCTTTTAGAAGGCTTGATGATATACCGTCAATACCAATTGCGCAGTTAGTGCGTAATGTTTGTATTACGCGCTCTACTTCAGTCTCATCAGTTTCCAGAAATACGAGCAAATGAGGATGAGATGAATAAAATGGTGCATCAACATATTAGTGTTGTAACCAACAGCTGTGATAATATCTTTCCCAACATTCGTAAACGTTTCATTAACAGCGTTGAGAGATTCATCAATTGAATTTCTTATTTTAAGTAAGGCGATAGCCGAATTCTTTACTCTTTTAGTGTGGGTGATTTCTTTTATAATATCCCACATAAATTTAGGGTCAGATTTTGCTTTGTCTAATTTGTCTCTCTCATATTGTGTCTTAAGTTTCTTTAGTAAAGAGTTGCAGAAATTTCGATATCTTTTAAATATGGTCTTTAATGTTTCATTGTTTGGTGTCGCTTTCATTTTTTTATACATTCTGTCTCTATTTTTCATACACCTTAGTACGCCCGGAGTAATCCACGGTTTCAAGATTCTCAGTCGATGTGGCACGACATATGTCTTAGTACAAATTTTAAATGCTCTAGACAATGAGTTAAAGAAGTATTCGAGGGCAACATTAGCATCTGTACATTTATAAATGCAAGAAATATTGATATCTTTTAAATTGTTTTGCAACAGAGTAAAGTTCTTTTTAACTGTGTTTTCTTTTTAATTGTTTTGTTGTTTGTTCTAACTTTTGTTTTCATGATGGGCTGGTTATTGATTTTAACTTTATCAAGGGTAACCAAGACGGCATTGTGGTCAGTGATTATGGAATCAATAACAATAGTTACAGCACTTAGTTTGATCTTGAGGAATACGTGGTCGAGACATGTTTTATCATTTGTAACTTGACTGTGTGCCAGCAAAAGACCGTGACTTGCAAGAAGATTCAAATATTCCTGTGCTTTTGCATCGGTGTTCCCATTGACTATGTTAATATCGCCGACAAATATTACATTTCCAAATGAACGCAAGTTAACAGCATGTAGAAGAGCAGCGATAGCTCAGTGGGGAGACCAACAGACTGCAATGCAGAGGGTCTCGGGTTCGAACCCACGTCGCGCACCTCTGACTTTCGGAAGTTATATGACTTGTCGAAATTATGTGCGTATTGATTGACAATTATCGCGTGCTCCGTGCCTCGGAGAGCACGTTAAGCCGTCGGTCCCGACTGCCATTAACATCTATGGCAGTCGTTATTGGGGAAGTCGACACAAAAGATCCCACTGGGTCGAAGTGTCGCCGGTCTGTGCTGACTGGCCCCCACACAAGATAAGATAAGATAACAGCATGTATTGATAAATAATATATAAATGGGAAAATAATAATTTTCATTGGTATGCAACAGGATATTTCTAACTTATTCATTAAATTAAAGCAAATTGATTAGGGATTAGCGATAGATTTATCGATTTGATTAGGTAATTAATTGAATTACAATCAACACTTTAATTGGACATCACTAAAATCTCTACAGTCATGTCAATGGACCATTTGTCTAAATTTTTATCAAATTGGATTAAAACTAATTGAGACCATGTAACTATAACTTTCTTCAAATATTTTATTTGAAAATATATTTTTCAGTCCTTCATTGTGAAAAGAAAAACAACCACTTGTAAAATTTATTTATAACTGACTTGAATTGGGATTCATACACTAAATCCTGTTGAAGTTAGTTATAAATCATGCACTAGTCGCGATTGCATGTGAAAGTGATTCGCGCACCCCCGCCGACTCTGGTTATGTTGAGGAACACCGTGGTAGGTTTAGTCGGTATTACCGGGATATCTTTGCGCCGGTGAGTCCTACATAACCCTCCGTCGCCCCGCGGAGAGGTATGCGTCAATGCATTCCCACAGGTGAAACAAAAAAAAAAATTGTACATACACTAACTTATTGTATGCAGAAATATTTTACAAGACAAGTATTTTGTTACTTATGTAAGCATCAGGATGCTACAGAAGCAAAGATGCAGTACCTAAAATAATTGACATAATTAAGTAATTTTGCGATATGTTTTGTTTATAGTGCATCAGTTACAGCAACATTTTTACTTGAAGATATGACAGAGAAGCAGTTTCAGAGATCTGTTATTGGACAATCTTCAGAACACAAAATAGATGGACAGGTGGGTATTTCACTATATACCACTCATTTAAAGAAGAGTGCACTCATGCATGTGTCCAGGAATCTTGCTGAAAGTTAAATCAATGCATTCAACTATATATGCCTTTAGTCTTTTTGTGTTCTATTCTGCTGACTATTTGTATTTATAAATTATGTAACATATGCACAGTAAAATCCTTGTAAATTGGAATTTATCTGTTACATATTTATGTGGAGGAGGGGAATGCACATGCAGTTAAACCGCGAGTCAGTTGAATACTCATTAATTTCTCATAATAGTTAAATAATAACCGAACGCGCGTCACACACGCAGGCGTACGCGTCGTAGGCACACTACAATGTACATATAATATAATCAATATAAAATAAATTATAATTTATGTTGATAAATTTCAGGATTCTCATTATGTCATAAAATGACAAATAATCAATATTTATGAAACTGTCTAGCAGTTTAAATGGCAATCAATCATGCAAAATAGATCTCTTTAGGTTCCCATGGAGTGTATGTGCATTTTTTATATTAATCTTCATTTTATTTTGCAGTCTGTATCAATTTCCATATACTTGGGTGAGCTGGAGAAGCTCGGTATTAACGTGAAGGCGAAGAACTTCCTTGTATTCCAGGGAGCCGTCGAGAGCATCGCCATGAAGAACCCTAAGGAAAGGACTGCTCTGTTTGAGGAGATCAGTGGGTATGTGTGAACAAGATTAAGTACTTACATTTAAATTTATCCTATTGAGTGGCAGCAGCACACCAGTGGCCAGGCAGAATAGGTTTTTAATTACTTTGAACTTTGACAAAAAAGAAATGGTACTTCATTAGTGTTTCGAATTTCTCTTGCTATATACTTAATACTGGTATTGCTGGAATCCAGATCTGGAGTGCTAAAGGAGCAGTACGAAGCGTGCCGCGCGGAAGTCAATCGTGCTGACGAGGAGGCGCAGTTCTCCTATCAGAAGAAGAAAGGAGTGGCCGCTGAGAGGAAGGAGGCCAAGTTTGAGAAGGAGGAAGCTGAGAAGTACACACGGCTTAAAGAGGAACTGGTTAGACTTTTTTTTTATTGAGGAGTGACAACAGCTATTGTATTAATTTAAGATATTACGTAAAGGTTTTATAGGCATAAATGTAATAGTGTCTACAGTAGTGCCTAAAGGAGCCTGCCCACTCCTGCCGTCTCCTAACACGGTCATGGTATGAGACGGTGTAGACAGGGCAGACTCCTTTAATGTAAATACAGAAAGTTTACAGTAAGACTATTCTTTAGAATTTGCATATTTGAAATATGTGTCTGTATAGGACAAAAATTTCTATTGAATAATCTTATTTAAGAAACGGCAGCACTAATTCTTGTCGAAGACCTTGTCTAAAAGGTCGTTCCTACATGACCACACACATACACACAGGATGCAGTTTCAGAAACAGGGAACCTCTGTTTTATTGCAAAATCAGTTTGAGATTGTGTGATTGTATATTAAAATTGCGTCAATTTAACATCAAGTTCTACAGTGGATTAAACAATCCTAACCTATATTATACATGCGAATGTGAGTTTGTTTGTTTGTTAAGCTTTAACTCTCCGACCGACAATCATGAAATTTTCCATACTCGTTGTCAGTGGCTTAGAAAAGGACATTGGGTACCACTCATCCAGAAAAAGTACTGTTACAGACGGATAGAAGATTGTCATAACCTACATTTACAAGCGAGCTAAGCCACGGGCAAAATCTAGTATTCAATATTATATTCAGACACTGTGTTTTACACAATATACTTTGTAATCGATACCAATATTTTCATTGTTTACAGCAAGAACAAAAAGTGGAACTTCAACTCTTCCACCTATATCACAATGAGAAAGAGATTCAGTCTTTGGAGGAAGAATTGCAACACAAGCAATCAGAGTTGCAGAAAGTGGAGAAAAAGCGCCAGAAGGCAGAAGAGGCGTTGAAAGACAAGAAGAAGGAAGCAGGGACAGTGCAGAGGGAGTTGGCTAAGATTGAGCAAGAGATTCGAGAAGTGGTAAATAAAAATCTACACCCAATTACCAATAAACTAATGATAATTTTAATGTAACTTAATTTTGAAGTTATCCTGTAATATTATGCTGTTATATTGAATGCACTGAGGCATAATATTGCTTAACAATATTTTCGTTTAGGCTGCAAATAAATGTAACATAACATATTGGTAACATGGTATATGTTTGCATAGAGTAATGTGTAATAACTCATGACTAATAGTTTCCCTATTTATCATACAAAATAAAGCAGATCTGACCTGTCTGGCAAATGCAATGTGGGGAATGATTATTAAACCTATCAAGTTTTAGAATGCCAGACATCATTAAAAATATATTGTGCTATTTGGTGTGTCGCTGCTACTCAATACATTAATGTCAAAGTTCGAAGAATTTGAGATGATAAGAAATAATTTTGTTGTTCCTTTGTTGCAAATTCAACCTGATTCCCATGCGCTGATGCATTTTACAGTAACATATCCACACCAATTATGCAATTCTATTACAGGAAGCAGAAATTTCCAAAAAGCGTCCTACCTTCATCAAAGCTAAAGAACGAGTTACGCATACACAGAAGAAATTAGAAAGCGCTTTAAAGACATTGGAGCAAGCGCGGAAAGCGCACGAGGCTCACCAGGCTGATATTAAAAAGTTGGAGGATGAGTTACGACAGGTTGAGGAGCAGAAGGCGCAGTGGGAGACCACGACCCTCGGCACCACACACACTGGCAGAGCTGATGTGCACCTGGAAGAGGCACAGGTAAGCTGAACTGGACAAAACCCTACTATTTTGTATGTTGAGAGAAAAGAGTAAATTCAAGTTACTAATTAAACAAGTGAGAAACGGCAATGAATTGCCGTAAATCTTGAGTTCGAAAAAATGGTTCAAGAAATATATATGCATAACATTAGTAACACGGTTACTGCATTTCAAGCTTAGATATTTATAATACGAAAAATATTTAGTGTTGTATATTACTCCTACGGATTTCGGTTTTACATAGATTCACGACTATTGACGTACACAATATGTACACAAACTCAAACCTGTACATCCTCGATAGGATAAGCATAAGTTTCTTACTTTCAAATTTTGACAGCTATATTTTAAATAAGTTTTCTTTCGAGAGGATGGGCAATGCTGCTAAGTAAGACTGTAGTGAGAGTTTACGAACTGATAATCGCAATAACACTTTGTTAGCCTCTGGATACGATCCCGGGGCGACGATCCGACTAACATGGGAATAACTAAGTAGGCGTTATAAGTTTATATTATTGTATAACATCTTTTGATCTCCAGATCCGTGAATACGAAGAGTTAAAGATGGAAGCGTCCCGTCAGGCTGCCAGGTATCTACAAGAGCTGGACTCTGTCAACCGTGAGCAGAAGGCAGACCAGGATAGGCTTGACAACGAGATGAGGAAAAAAGGCGAGTTGGAGAACAAACACAGGCAGAAGGTATGTTTGGAATTAAACATCCACATCATAACATAATGGAATATTAGGGATTATATAAGGGCTTAATACCCCCCAGTTCCTTTTAGGTCCGTAGTTAAAAGACTAGCAAAGAAACAGCAAGGAAATGCTTAGCTTTAGTTAATAATAGTTTTAGAAACAACCATTTAGCAATGGGGGGGGTATAACATTCCCCATTTTAAAATGTATGGATCTACTTTTTATTTCGTTATTTTATTTATTATAAAGTTTTAGGCATGGCTGTATTTAAATTCTTTCTATTTCTTAAAAAACATGTATTTTGGGAGATACGGAATCTACAGTCTCCACTTTAAAATAATATATATGAAAAATCACGTCGCTCATTTGATGTGTACAGGACAAACATGACATACCATGAAAAAAAGTTACTAAATAAAGTACTCTTTCTGCTGGATTGAAATTATTTACTTACCAAAATCTAAATTAACACTAGCAAAGCCACAAGTAAAATCTAGTTGAATAATCATTTTGTCTGGTTGCCCATGGGTCACTGCAGTTCAAGTTAAAATAAATTGTAAAAAATATTCTTAGCATGGCAGTGTTAGTATTGATTTATATTATTTACACCATTAGATAAACTGTTTATTCTATTTATAATTTTTTAATTAATATAATTGTTGTATTGTTTAGGGTCACGAAAGGAACGAGGCGATGAAGCGCGTGGACAAACTGAACGAGCACATCCGCAGCTCAGAGCAGGCTCTCGAGGAACAGCGACGGTTGAGGGCTGAACTACAGGTACGTGACTTATTACAAGTTAATATAATAATAATAACAAACAAACAGCGATAGCCGTTGGACTGCCTCGCAGACGTCTCGAGATCGATCCTAAAGCGCGATCTCTGACTTTTCGGTGTTATACGCGTATTAAATAATAAATTATCGCTTGCTTTAACGGTGAAGGAAAACATTGTGTGGAAACCTGCATGTCTGAGAGTTCTACATAATGTTCTCGAAGATATGTGAAGTCTGCCAATCTGCACTAGGCCAGCGTGGCGGACTATAACATAACGCTTCTCACAATGTGAAGAGCTCCGTGTCAGCAGTTGGACAGTATAATAGTAATATTAGCCCTGTATTAAACTGTAGCAAGTCTGTCAAAGCCAGAAGTTAATTATTACGTAACTTGCCGCGGACTGCTAACAATTGTGAGGCACAGCGCTTCAGTAAATACTTGTTGCGTAGAGAGTTCACTTTGCGCACCGACCATGCAGCACTTAAGCGACTGCTTATAGTTTAAAAATCCATGAGCCATGTTACAAGGCAGATCAAACAACTACAAGAGTATATATAATATCAGCCCTGTACGGGTCTCTTTTCAGAGATAGGCCACATAGTCCACCACGCTCGCCCAGTGCGGGTTGGAATATAGCAGGGACGAACAAGAACCCCTTTATAGAATTAATCTTGCTACTGTTTCGTGTTTTTAATGGCCAGTTTAAATATCCAACAAATGAATCGTTTTACTTACGATCAGTTAATTTTTAATACATATTCTATAAAAATATTTCAAAATGTAACTATATATTTTGCTGATCGTTTCGTTGTTTATAATAAGCTATCGATTCGATGTTTATATTCGGTAACGCATGCGACAGTTTTTATACCTGTGATGTCGAAGTATTCTCAAAAATCAAATACTAAAACCGTCGAATCGATCAACCGTCATTGCATTACCGAAACGTACTTTATTGACGACTTTGGCGTGTCAGATGGAGTCCCAGGGAATCATCAACAGGTAACCGTATTTCTTTGCCAAAAATTAACTTCGTCCTGCGTTAATCCAGTAGTGTCGTGTATTAAATAGCAATATGGTCAGAAATAAAGGTATGTGCTAGTTTTAGAACCGTGAATAATGAGGAACTAAATGAGGAACATCATTGTGATTAGTCTCGAAGATGTTCCTCGACGACTTTGGTCAGATGTATGGTTGAATCTCTATTATTCGGATTACAGGTTTGCTGGCGATGTGCGTATGTTGCGTATACCGAAAAATTTACACGTCGTCTAGAATAGTGTTGATCCTTGCCTGATCGCTATTTAACTCTAATAGTACGCCAAATCGATACTACTTCCCCGATGAACGTTATAGTTACGGTCTGGATATCCTATTTTGGTGTCACAACCATGTCAGACCATTTGGTAAAATAATCTTGCACCACTAGTACATAGTGACACCCGTCTTCCGTCAATTAATGGCGATTTTTCTTACGGGACGCCAACTCTGTAGAGCTGCATCTTTCCCCTATATCTGGTGCGTGATCCATTTACTGAACCACACGTTGAACACTTTCTACACCAATGTTCGATGTCATCTCGGCAGCCTAACCGTAACAGCGTGTCCGTCGGCAGTTACGTCGTGCACAAGTCTTAGGAGTGAGGCAATTCTACTACTATTAGGAAGAGAGGAAGAACCATTTGCAGAGTTGGATACTTTCTGGGTACTCCCGGTTTCTATGTCATCGTCTTGCAGAATAAGGCTGTGTCTTTCTAAACTTAGTAAGCATTCGTGATCAGCTCGAGGCTGATACATCTTTTGGTCTTTTCATTCCGTTATCAACCTGAGCTACTTATTATCCTTCTGCGGCTTGCTTCATCTTCTTTGCTTCACGTCCGTATGTTCTTCATGTTTCTTGAGACTTATATTTCAAGTAGTGTATGCAAGCTTGATTATTTGGATATCTTGAAAAAAGCGTCAGCGTTCTTTCGAACACAAAAACGGAAAGATACTATCGTATCTTTTTTATTTTTGTATTCTATTAAAACGTTGTATTCTTGTAGTTGTTGGATCCGCCTTGCAACATGGTCTACGGGATTATTAACCTGAAGCAGCTGCCAAAGTGCTACATAGTCCGAGCGCAGGGTGAATTCTCTATCCAGCTAGAATTTACTGAAGCGCTGTGCTTCACAATTGTTAGTAGTTCTCGTCAAGTTGATGATCATTATTGTTTCGAAGCCTTTTTTTTTTTTTTTTTTTTTGATACCCAGGAAAAAATGCTTGATGCACTACCCGCCGGCTAGGGGACGGCACCGGCGGGGCGTGTGGGACTCACCAGCCTATTGCTGGTATACCCACTAAAAAAACCTGGGGTGTTCCCTCTCTCACCCAATGGGGGGGGGCCTGTTGGGAGTCTAAAAAGATTCATCCATAGCAGGCCCCCCCGTGTGGGTGCCGGCCGGGTCAATGGGACCCGACCTCCTCTCGTCCCCGGGGGAGAGCATTTTACCGCTCTCCCCTTTCGACGTTAGAAGGCGCGCGGGAACACCGCGCGCGCCCTCTGTGGGTTCTTACTCACGGGTGGCAGGGTCCCCTGAGGCCTTGCCACCCAGAACCCTTAGGTGGGGGGCAGGAGAGCGACATAAGCGCGTCTCCTGCGCCCCCTCCTCCGGCGGCGGATGTCCGGGGCGTAAGGATCTTCCTCACGCCCCCGCTCCGCCGCCTCCTTCTGCGAGATGACAGCCTCGCAGAAGGACCTCATTGCACCCCAGCACCTGTCGTCGCCGACCATCATGGATACGACGGTCGGCAACGAGAGGTCGGGGCCAATCACGGCGACCAGGGCACAGCGCTCCTCGGCCCACGCCGGACACTCCTCCAGCGTGTGCTGCGCCGTGTCCCGGTCGCACTCCTCGCAGTGGTGACACCTGGTTGTCGGCTCCCTACCGGCTATCTTGCACAGGTACTCTCCGAAACAGCCGTGTCCGGAGAGCACCTGAGTAAGCCGGTAGGTGAGCGGTCCGCGCCGTCTGTCCGTCCATTGCCTTAGCACCGGACGGACAGCCTCGACTGTCCTCACCCCATAGCGGGGCTGGGCCAGTCGCTCCTGCCACTTGGCCTCGAGGACCAGTCGAGCCTGGGACCTTCGCGTCTCCACCGCCCCGTGAGTGGGTTCCTCACCATGGAGCCGGAGTTCCACGCGCCAGTGATACACCGACGCTTGGACCTCCGCCTCCAAATCCCAGGGCGGCGATGCCGCCAGGACGCACGCCGCCTCAAAGGAGACGGTGCGGTACGCCCGCGACACCCTGATCGCCATCGCCCTCTGAGGTTTCCTCAAGAGGGCGATGTTTCGGCGATCGAGGGCGCCGGCCCAAATGGGCGACCCGTAAAGGGCCATCGACCGCACCACCCCCAAATAGAGGCGGCGGCAGACGACACTCGGCCCCCCGATATTCGGCAGCAGAGAGCTAAGCGCTCCCGCCGCCGACATCAGCCGGGGGGCCAGGCGGCTAAAATGGACGCGAAAGTTCCAGCGGCCGTCGAGGTGGAGCCCCAAGTATTTCATACTCGGCTCCACCCCGATGCGGACCCCTCCAACTATGATGTGGGCATCTGGTGGCGGCGCCCGCCGAGGCCCATGAAATAACAGGGCCTCGGACTTTTCCAGCGCCACCTCCAGTCCCAACATCCTAATTCTACCGACAACCAGGGCCACCCCTGCCGTGGCAAGACGGGCAGCTGCCCCGTAATCCTCTCCCCGGGCCGTGACCAGCGTGTCGTCGGCGTAACAAGTTACGCCGACGCCCGGGGGTAGGGCGCCCCGCAGCACCCAGTCGTAGCCGATGTTCCACAGGATCGGTCCAAGAACGGAACCCTGCGGAACACCGCACGACACCTCCCTCCGGAACGTCTCTCCGTTCCGCCCCACACAGAACACACTCCTCTGGTGCAGGTAGTCCCCGACTATTCGGCGCAGATAGGGAGGCACCCCATGAAATCGGAGCGCCTCCCTAATAGTCGCCCACGGCAGGGTGTTGAACGCGTTGGCGATGTCCAAGGACACCGCCAACACCACCCCGCGCGAGGCGACCGCCTCATCCGAGAGGGCCTTGACACGACTGATCGCGTCAATCGTCGATCGACCCTCTCGGAATCCGAACTGCAGTTCGGACAAGTCGGGGCCCACCCGCACCAGGTGCCTGGAGAGGCGGGCAACCACTACACGCTCAAAGAGCTTGCCCACCTCATCCAACAGCACTATGGGGCGGTATGCGGAGGGAGAGTCCGCGGGGCGGCCCTCCTTTCTCAGGAGGACCAGCTTACCCGTCTTCCACGTGGCAGGGAACCGTCCCGACTCCAAACAGGCGCTAAACAGCCTGAGGAGCCGGTCCCCTAGGGCGTCGTAGGCCAAAACCCAGGCGCGGCCAGGAATTCCGTCCGGCCCCGGGGCGGTGTTTTTGCCCCGGAGCCGAACCATTGCCGCGCCGAGCTCCGCCATTGTTACCTCTGGCGCCCCGGCATCGGCACCGCCCTCCTCAATATCGGGCGGCGCCATTTCGGGAGGCGTGTGCTCCGCTCTCGAAGGAAAGAGAGCGGAGACCACCTCCTCTAATTGCCGGGGCTGGAGACTCTCGGTGACCGGTGGGGCCCAGGGGCGCAACTTGCCCCTGACCGCCTTGTACGGACGGCCCCACGGGTCTGCCTCGAGAGTCCCCAGGAACTCTTCCCATCTTTGGGCTTTGGCCTCGCTGATGGCGGACTGCAGGGCGTACTTCCGCTGTACGTATTCGCCCCGCAGCCGTGCCTCCACGGTCGGGTCACGGTACCGCCTGCGTCGGCGGTACCTAGTGTACTGGCGACGCGCCGCAATGCAAGCGGCGCGTTTCTGACTAATGTCGTCAGACCACCAGTACACCTGACGCCTAGGAGGTCGAGCACTGGCCCGGGGCATCGACGCGTCGCAAATCCGCGTCATCGCGCCCCGGAACCACTCCGCCTCTAGCTCAACCTCCACAGGCCCTTCGCCCATTGGGGTCCAGGCCTGGACGATGGAGGCTTCCACCAGCACGTCTACGTTGAGACGTTTCAACGCCCATCGTGGGGACGACGGGGTGTGCACTCTCCTCGGGCGATCGTCCGGGATCGCCGGCGAGGCGGAGATGTCGAACCGCACGTAACGGTGGTCCGACAGTGACTCCGCCTCGACCAGCACTTGCCAGTCCCGGACGCGGCGCGCTACGGCAGGGCTTGCGAACGAAATGTCCACAATGGACTCGCCCTGCCAGCGCACGCACGTGGCGACCGATCCCCGGTTAAGGACCACGAGACCGGTCGCAATCGCCCACTCCTCCAGCGCGTCGCCGCGAGCGTCGGTGACAGGGGATCCCCAAGCCGTTGATTTGGCATTGAAGTCCCCCGCCACCACGATCGGACGCGATGGGTACCGGTTAATAACGGCCCCCACCGCGCCCAAAAATTGCTCAAACTCGGCGAGGCGCCGGTTCGGAGAAAAGTACACCCCGATCAGGACGGTTCCCTCCCAATCAACACATATATAACCCTCGCCCCTGTCTGTCATCACCAGGAGCGAGGGTCCGGACGAAACAATGGCCGCCGAGCCTCCGAGGTCCCCAAACCAGTTGTGTCGGCTGGGGACGCAGTAAGGCTCGGCGACCACGGCGATGTCTATTGACCACTCCGCCATGTGCTGCAGCAAGATATCCTGCGCCCTGGCGGAGTGGTTAATATTCACCTGTAGGAGGCGATGGGCCATAATTAATTATGTGTCCATCGCCTCCGTACTGCTCCCTGCTTGGGACGGGGCCGGGGCGGCCGGAGTCCCGGCGACCGCCCCTCTGGCCCTACGTCGTTTCGGTGGGGAGCAAGATTTGCTCCCCATCCGGTGCTCCGCCGGCTTTCCTGCAGCAGAACAGAGGCTGCAGGAAGGTTTTGCGGCGGAGCAGGCGGCGGCCTTGTGGCCGGGCTGACCGCAGCGATAGCAGAGATCGCTGCGGTCAGTTTCGGCGGTGCATTGCTGCCTCACGTGCCCCGGTTCGAGGCAGCGGTAGCACCGCCTAGGCCTCGGCGCTAGGAGATTCACCTGAGCCGAGACCATCCCGACCAGCAAACGGCCGGCCGCCACCTTCTTCGCCGCCGCGATGGGGCAGTGCACCACCACCGTGCACAGACCACCATTGCCGCGGCGCATATCCCCCACCTTGACCTGCGCCTGAGGGCAGGCTCCGGCTTGTGCCACCGCAGCGGCGACATCCTCAGAGGAGGCCGAGTCGTCCAGCCCGGTTATCCGCATTTCTGCGGACTTCACCGGACGGGAGATCTTGACCTCCTCAGGTGAGAACAGGGAGCGGAGTTTATCCGCTACCCTGTCCGCCTTGTCGCCGGAGGTGGCACCTGGGACCTCCAGAATTCTGGCCCCAGTGGCGGCAACCTTAAAGTGGACGCCTCCGGCGAGGCCCATCTCGGCGAGATTGTCTCTCATAGCCTGAGTGGCCTGCCGGAGGACGCCCGCATAGCTGCCGCCCTGCCGGAGCCCCTCCTCTGTCAGCTCCACCACAATGGCGGTGGAGCGCGGGGAGCGTAGGTCGGCCGGGCGGAGGCCCCTCTTTTTGCTGGGGGCTGGGATAGCCCGGGAGGCCTTCTTTTTCCTCTTCCTCTTCTTCTTGGTGACCTCCGTCCACGGCTGTTCAGCCGAGGTAGAGGCCACCGAGGTGGGTTGGGCATGGGGACCGGGACGCGGTGGCGCCTCAGTGGCAGTCGCCCTCCCCTTGCCCTTCCCTTTCCTCTTGGAAGAAGAAGAGGAAGCCAGCGGATTGGGGGCAGATGTCTGCCGTACCACCGGTCGGCCGGAGGGCGCCGGGTCAGCTGGCACACCTCCGACCATCCGGGGGCGGCCCCCGAGCGGAGGGCCCGGGGTCGGGATGGGCACGAGGCCGTGGTTGGCCAGGCACGCTTCAACTACGTTGCGTGCCTGAGCCACCGTGGCCCGCATAAGCTCCTCCGCCCAAGCGGGACGCCGGTCCTCCACGGGAGTGATGGTCGACGCTGTGCGCCGCGGGAGGAGCGGGAACTCCTCCCTCGGCCTCCTGGCAGGCGCCCTGGTGGTGGCCGGGGCCGCCTTGGCTGCGTCGGCCCGAGCGGCAATGGCAGTGGCCGCCTTCATGGCCGCCACCTCCGCCCGGAGCTCCGCCAGCTGCCTATGCAGCCCCTCATTTTCGGCCCTCCAGCGCCTCTGCATGTCGGAGGATGTCTGTGCCCACAGGTGGAAGAAGGCCTCCCTCATGTCCTCCGTAGCATTTTTAAGGTCCCGGACGAACCCCCCCTTCAGGTTGCCGGACCGGGCCGCCACCCTCAAGACGGTCTCGGCGCCAGCCTCGAACCGTTGCCTGAGGTCGGCAACCGAGTCCCCAGCCGAGGGGGACGCATCCGGGACCTCAGCCACCTTGGGGGCATCCCGACGGGCAGGTGAGGGCTGCCCGGGGAGCTTCCTCGTGGAGGGAGGCGGCATCGGGGAACCAGCCGTTCCTGGACCGGGCATCCCCTCCACTACCTCCACCTCCGTTTCCGAGCACGAGCGTGACGGCACGGGATGCGCCGTCTTCCTGCGCTTCGCGGAAGCCTCCCTTTGTCTTCGAGCCGCCGACGAGCACCGGCTCTGAGGCCGACTGGCCTCCAAACCGGAGCCCGCCTCGGACTCAGACTCGACGCTGACGGAGCTCCTCCGGCTTCCGTCAGGCGTTGATGCGCCAGCTCCAGCATCGCTGGTGCGTGGTCGTAAAGGGCGCTTAAAGCGCCCTTTGGAGTCGCGCAAAGGCACTCCGCGCTCCTCCGTACTCTTCTCCTTCTCTTCGGGTTTTTTTGAATTGCAATCTTCCATATAATTCCCACGAGTCGAGCCGATATAAACTCGACCCCCGGGTGACGCTCATTCCGGGGGAAGGCCTACATACTACTGGGGGACGGCAGGTACCCAGAGGTTTTTACAACTTCGCTGTTGGGTGGTGTGAGTTTTCCTTCTCGCGGGCCGGCCAACTAAGGCAAGCCCCTCGGTCCCGTTGAGCCGCTAGACGTGATCAACGACACTCAACGGGTAACGATTTGATTGGAGCAGGGTTGGGTTTCCCCTCCCCTATGTGCTCCCGCCCGGGCCTTACAGGCCCCACTGGTGATTTTTTAAAGAGGTTGTCTTCCTCTGTCCCCCCGTATTGGGCCGGATGGGGGTCCATATTGGACCAATCCACCCGCCCCAACACCCCAAAACCGCCTAACTGGGCAGGACTCCTACACCTAGAAACCTAACCTATCCTAACCTAACTAACCAAAAACCTAACTAAACCTAACCTAACAACCCTAAATATATATATATATACACATATATACACATATATATATATATATATATATACATAACCTAACCCTACCACCCTACCTACCTACCTAGGCCTGCCCTGGCCTTACGGGCCCCTACTTGTTATTTTTTACCGAGGTTTTCTTCCTCTACCCTCCCTGTCTCAAATCCACGTTTCCTCTGCTAATCAGAGGAACACGTGGAGAGACCCCCAAACGCGGCCCTTGCGGGCCGATAACCCCGAGACAGACTGCCTCGGGTTCCCTACGCGTGTGCCAGAGTATTAGCCACGAGTAATAATGCCCCCGAAAGGACATTATTACCCGTGTTGCCCGGGGTGTACCGGCCCAACGACTGCCGTTCCAATCCACTAAAATGTAGAAAGGACCAGCAGCCGTCGGGCACACGGGGAGGTTCTCTGGCCACACACCCCATTGTTTCGAAGCCTACCCTAGCCTAAGCCCAGTCTTGCTAAATCACGATGATAACATGTTCCCTTTTTTGTTTTTGACATTATTAATAAAGGAAGAGCCAACCGCTTGTATTTCGTTGCCTTTTGGCGTTGTCCTAGACCTTCATTAGCTCTTTTGAATGCTCCGTTCTTTCATCTACACTCGATACACATACTCCAGATTCTTGTCGACATGACATGCTTCCAAGTCTTTGAAGAGTTAATAATAGCCACGTAGTCAGGTTGCCAAAATTAGGTAGGCTTCTTCTCAAAACGTCAAATTAAGTGCTTTTTGAGCATGCTCGTCCTTTTATTAGTAGTATTTAACAACCACTACAAACTAATGTTGGCATGTCGTCCAAGAAGTTGTACTATTGTAGGCACTTTGAACTTAGTTGTGCCAGCAGGTACAGGTGCAAAACTCAATTAAGAGCTGTAATATTTAAAATCAGCTTTAAATATTTTTGCAGCTGGAGGAGGTGGCGGCGGCGCTGGGTGTCGCGCGCGTCGACAAGTTATCGATACTGTTCTCACATGTGTGTTGTGGTAGGCGGACGTGGGCGAGTGCCGCGGGCGCGCGCAGGAGCTGCAGGCGCAGCTGGAGGAGGTAGCGGCGGCGCTGGGCGACGCGCGCGTCGACAAGTTATCGATACTGTTCTCACATGTGTGTTGTGGTAGGCGGACGTGGGCGAGTGCCGCGGGCGCGCGCAGGAGCTGCAGGCGCAGCTGGAGGAGGTAGCGGCGGCGCTGGGCGACGCGCGCGTCGACAAGTTATCGATACTGTTCTCACATGTGTGTTGTGGTAGGCGGACGTGGGCGAGTGCCGCGGGCGCGCGCAGGAGCTGCAGGCGCAGCTGGAGGAGGTAGCGGCGGCGCTGGGCGACGCGCGCGTCGACAAGTTATCGATACTGTTCTCACATGTGTGTTGTGGTAGGCGGACGTGGGCGAGTGCCGCGGGCGCGCGCAGGAGCTGCAGGCGCAGCTGGAGGAGGTAGCGGCGGCGCTGGGCGACGCGCGCGTCGACAAGTTATCGATACTGTTCTCACATGTGTGTTGTGGTAGGCGGACGTGGGCGAGTGCCGCGGGCGCGCGCAGGAGCTGCAGGCGCAGCTGGAGGAGGTAGCGGCGGCGCTGGGCGACGCGCGCGTCGACAAGTTATCGATACTGTTCTCACATGTGTGTTGTGGTAGGCGGACGTGGGCGAGTGCCGCGGGCGCGCGCAGGAGCTGCAGGCGCAGCTGGAGGAGGTAGCGGCGGCGCTGGGCGACGCGCGCGTCGACAAGTTATCGATACTGTTCTCACATGTGTGTTGTGGTAGGCGGACGTGGGCGAGTGCCGCGGGCGCGCGCAGGAGCTGCAGGCGCAGCTGGAGGAGGTAGCGGCGGCGCTGGGCGACGCGCGCGTCGACAAGTTATCGATACTGTTCTCACATGTGTGTTGTGGTAGGCGGACGTGGGCGAGTGCCGCGGGCGCGCGCAGGAGCTGCAGGCGCAGCTGGAGGAGGTAGCGGCGGCGCTGGGCGACGCGCGCGTCGACAAGTTATCGATACTGTTCTCACATGTGTGTTGTGGTAGGCGGACGTGGGCGAGTGCCGCGGGCGCGCGCAGGAGCTGCAGGCGCAGCTGGAGGAGGTAGCGGCGGCGCTGGGCGACGCGCGCGTCGACAAGTTATCGATACTGTTCTCACATGTGTGTTGTGGTAGGCGGACGTGGGCGAGTGCCGCGGGCGCGCGCAGGAGCTGCAGGCGCAGCTGGAGGAGGTAGCGGCGGCGCTGGGCGACGCGCGCGTCGACAAGTTATCGATACTGTTCTCACATGTGTGTTGTGGTAGGCGGACGTGGGCGAGTGCCGCGGGCGCGCGCAGGAGCTGCAGGCGCAGCTGGAGGAGGTAGCGGCGGCGCTGGGCGACGCGCGCGTCGACAAGTTATCGATACTGTTCTCACATGTGTGTTGTGGTAGGCGGACGTGGGCGAGTGCCGCGGGCGCGCGCAGGAGCTGCAGGCGCAGCTGGAGGAGGTAGCGGCGGCGCTGGGCGACGCGCGCGTCGACAAGTTATCGATACTGTTCTCACATGTGTGTTGTGGTAGGCGGACGTGGGCGAGTGCCGCGGGCGCGCGCAGGAGCTGCAGGCGCAGCTGGAGGAGGTAGCGGCGGCGCTGGGCGACGCGCGCGTCGACAAGTTATCGATACTGTTCTCACATGTGTGTTGTGGTAGGCGGACGTGGGCGAGTGCCGCGGGCGCGCGCAGGAGCTGCAGGCGCAGCTGGAGGAGGTAGCGGCGGCGCTGGGCGACGCGCGCGTCGACAAGTTATCGATACTGTTCTCACATGTGTGTTGTGGTAGGCGGACGTGGGCGAGTGCCGCGGGCGCGCGCAGGAGCTGCAGGCGCAGCTGGAGGAGGTAGCGGCGGCGCTGGGCGACGCGCGCGTCGACAAGTTATCGATACTGTTCTCACATGTGTGTTGTGGTAGGCGGACGTGGGCGAGTGCCGCGGGCGCGCGCAGGAGCTGCAGGCGCAGCTGGAGGAGGTAGCGGCGGCGCTGGGCGACGCGCGCGTCGACAAGTTATCGATACTGTTCTCACATGTGTGTTGTGGTAGGCGGACGTGGGCGAGTGCCGCGGGCGCGCGCAGGAGCTGCAGGCGCAGCTGGAGGAGGTAGCGGCGGCGCTGGGCGACGCGCGCGTCGACAAGTTATCGATACTGTTCTCACATGTGTGTTGTGGTAGGCGGACGTGGGCGAGTGCCGCGGGCGCGCGCAGGAGCTGCAGGCGCAGCTGGAGGAGGTAGCGGCGGCGCTGGGCGACGCGCGCGTCGACAAGTTATCGATACTGTTCTCACATGTGTGTTGTGGTAGGCGGACGTGGGCGAGTGCCGCGGGCGCGCGCAGGAGCTGCAGGCGCAGCTGGAGGAGGTAGCGGCGGCGCTGGGCGACGCGCGCGTCGACAAGTTATCGATACTGTTCTCACATGTGTGTTGTGGTAGGCGGACGTGGGCGAGTGCCGCGGGCGCGCGCAGGAGCTGCAGGCGCAGCTGGAGGAGGTAGCGGCGGCGCTGGGCGACGCGCGCGTCGACAAGTTATCGATACTGTTCTCACATGTGTGTTGTGGTAGGCGGACGTGGGCGAGTGCCGCGGGCGCGCGCAGGAGCTGCAGGCGCAGCTGGAGGAGGTAGCGGCGGCGCTGGGCGACGCGCGCGTCGACAAGTTATCGATACTGTTCTCACATGTGTGTTGTGGTAGGCGGACGTGGGCGAGTGCCGCGGGCGCGCGCAGGAGCTGCAGGCGCAGCTGGAGGAGGTAGCGGCGGCGCTGGGCGACGCGCGCGTCGACAAGTTATCGATACTGTTCTCACATGTGTGTTGTGGTAGGCGGACGTGGGCGAGTGCCGCGGGCGCGCGCAGGAGCTGCAGGCGCAGCTGGAGGAGGTAGCGGCGGCGCTGGGCGACGCGCGCGTCGACAAGTTATCGATACTGTTCTCACATGTGTGTTGTGGTAGGCGGACGTGGGCGAGTGCCGCGGGCGCGCGCAGGAGCTGCAGGCGCAGCTGGAGGAGGTAGCGGCGGCGCTGGGCGACGCGCGCGTCGACAAGTTATCGATACTGTTCTCACATGTGTGTTGTGGTAGGCGGACGTGGGCGAGTGCCGCGGGCGCGCGCAGGAGCTGCAGGCGCAGCTGGAGGAGGTAGCGGCGGCGCTGGGCGACGCGCGCGTCGACAAGTTATCGATACTGTTCTCACATGTGTGTTGTGGTAGGCGGACGTGGGCGAGTGCCGCGGGCGCGCGCAGGAGCTGCAGGCGCAGCTGGAGGAGGTAGCGG
The DNA here is from genome assembly GCA_963675205.1 of Catocala nupta. Taxonomy (NCBI): domain Eukaryota; kingdom Metazoa; phylum Arthropoda; class Insecta; order Lepidoptera; family Erebidae; genus Catocala; species Catocala nupta. Next base: position 27,276,608 of record OY776082.1, read on the forward strand.
CGGCGCTGGGCGACGCGCGCGTCGACAAGTTATCGATACTGTTCTCACATGTGTGTTGTGGTAGGCGGACGTGGGCGAGTGCCGCGGGCGCGCGCAGGAGCTGCAGGCGCAGCTGGAGGAGGTAGCGGCGGCGCTGGGCGACGCGCGCGTCGACAAGTTATCGATACTGTTCTCACATGTGTGTTGTGGTAGGCGGACGTGGGCGAGTGCCGCGGGCGCGCGCAGGAGCTGCAGGCGCAGCTGGAGGAGGTAGCGGCGGCGCTGGGCGACGCGCGCGTCGACAAGTTATCGATACTGTTCTCACATGTGTGTTGTGGTAGGCGGACGTGGGCGAGTGCCGCGGGCGCGCGCAGGAGCTGCAGGCGCAGCTGGAGGAGGTAGCGGCGGCGCTGGGCGACGCGCGCGTCGACAAGTTATCGATACTGTTCTCACATGTGTGTTGTGGTAGGCGGACGTGGGCGAGTGCCGCGGGCGCGCGCAGGAGCTGCAGGCGCAGCTGGAGGAGGTAGCGGCGGCGCTGGGCGACGCGCGCGTCGACAAGTTATCGATACTGTTCTCACATGTGTGTTGTGGTAGGCGGACGTGGGCGAGTGCCGCGGGCGCGCGCAGGAGCTGCAGGCGCAGCTGGAGGAGGTAGCGGCGGCGCTGGGCGACGCGCGCGTCGACAAGTTATCGATACTGTTCTCACATGTGTGTTGTGGTAGGCGGACGTGGGCGAGTGCCGCGGGCGCGCGCAGGAGCTGCAGGCGCAGCTGGAGGAGGTAGCGGCGGCGCTGGGCGACGCGCGCGTCGACAAGTTATCGATACTGTTCTCACATGTGTGTTGTGGTAGGCGGACGTGGGCGAGTGCCGCGGGCGCGCGCAGGAGCTGCAGGCGCAGCTGGAGGAGGTAGCGGCGGCGCTGGGCGACGCGCGCGTCGACAAGTTATCGATACTGTTCTCACATGTGTGTTGTGGTAGGCGGACGTGGGCGAGTGCCGCGGGCGCGCGCAGGAGCTGCAGGCGCAGCTGGAGGAGGTAGCGGCGGCGCTGGGCGACGCGCGCGTCGACAAGTTATCGATACTGTTCTCACATGTGTGTTGTGGTAGGCGGACGTGGGCGAGTGCCGCGGGCGCGCGCAGGAGCTGCAGGCGCAGCTGGAGGAGGTAGCGGCGGCGCTGGGCGACGCGCGCGTCGACAAGTTATCGATACTGTTCTCACATGTGTGTTGTGGTAGGCGGACGTGGGCGAGTGCCGCGGGCGCGCGCAGGAGCTGCAGGCGCAGCTGGAGGAGGTAGCGGCGGCGCTGGGCGACGCGCGCGTCGACAAGTTATCGATACTGTTCTCACATGTGTGTTGTGGTAGGCGGACGTGGGCGAGTGCCGCGGGCGCGCGCAGGAGCTGCAGGCGCAGCTGGAGGAGGTAGCGGCGGCGCTGGGCGACGCGCGCGTCGACAAGTTATCGATACTGTTCTCACATGTGTGTTGTGGTAGGCGGACGTGGGCGAGTGCCGCGGGCGCGCGCAGGAGCTGCAGGCGCAGCTGGAGGAGGTAGCGGCGGCGCTGGGCGACGCGCGCGTCGACAAGTTATCGATACTGTTCTCACATGTGTGTTGTGGTAGGCGGACGTGGGCGAGTGCCGCGGGCGCGCGCAGGAGCTGCAGGCGCAGCTGGAGGAGGTAGCGGCGGCGCTGGGCGACGCGCGCGTCGACAAGTTATCGATACTGTTCTCACATGTGTGTTGTGGTAGGCGGACGTGGGCGAGTGCCGCGGGCGCGCGCAGGAGCTGCAGGCGCAGCTGGAGGAGGTAGCGGCGGCGCTGGGCGACGCGCGCGTCGACAAGTTATCGATACTGTTCTCACATGTGTGTTGTGGTAGGCGGACGTGGGCGAGTGCCGCGGGCGCGCGCAGGAGCTGCAGGCGCAGCTGGAGGAGGTAGCGGCGGCGCTGGGCGACGCGCGCGTCGACAAGTTATCGATACTGTTCTCACATGTGTGTTGTGGTAGGCGGACGTGGGCGAGTGCCGCGGGCGCGCGCAGGAGCTGCAGGCGCAGCTGGAGGAGGTAGCGGCGGCGGCGCTGGGCGACGCGCGCGTCGACAAGTTATCGATACTGTTCTCACATGTGTGTTGTGGTAGGCGGACGTGGGCGAGTGCCGCGGGCGCGCGCAGGAGCTGCAGGCGCAGCTGGAGGAGGTAGCGGCGGCGCTGGGCGACGCGCGCGTCGACAAGTTATCGATACTGTTCTCACATGTGTGTTGTGGTAGGCGGACGTGGGCGAGTGCCGCGGGCGCGCGCAGGAGCTGCAGGCGCAGCTGGAGGAGGTAGCGGCGGCGCTGGGCGACGCGCGCGTCGACAAGTTATCGATACTGTTCTCACATGTGTGTTGTGGTAGGCGGACGTGGGCGAGTGCCGCGGGCGCGCGCAGGAGCTGCAGGCGCAGCTGGAGGAGGTAGCGGCGGCGCTGGGCGACGCGCGCGTCGACAAGTTATCGATACTGTTCTCACATGTGTGTTGTGGTAGGCGGACGTGGGCGAGTGCCGCGGGCGCGCGCAGGAGCTGCAGGCGCAGCTGGAGGAGGTAGCGGCGGCGCTGGGCGACGCGCGCGTCGACAAGTTATCGATACTGTTCTCACATGTGTGTTGTGGTAGGCGGACGTGGGCGAGTGCCGCGGGCGCGCGCAGGAGCTGCAGGCGCAGCTGGAGGAGGTAGCGGCGGCGCTGGGCGACGCGCGCGTCGACAAGTTATCGATACTGTTCTCACATGTGTGTTGTGGTAGGCGGACGTGGGCGAGTGCCGCGGGCGCGCGCATGAGCTGCAGGCGCAGCTGGAGGAGGTAGCGGCGGCGCTGGGCGACGCGCGCGTCGACAAGTTATCGATACTGTTCTCACATGTGTGTTGTGGTAGGCGGACGTGGGCGAGTGCCGCGGGCGCGCGCAGGAGCTGCAGGCGCAGCTGGAGGAGGTAGCGGCGGCGCTGGGCGACGCGCGCGTCGACAAGTTATCGATACTGTTCTCACATGTGTGTTGTGGTAGGCGGACGTGGGCGAGTGCCGCGGGCGCGCGCAGGAGCTGCAGGCGCAGCTGGAGGAGGTAGCGGCGGCGCTGGGCGACGCGCGCGTCGACAAGTTATCGATACTGTTCTCACATGTGTGTTGTGGTAGGCGGACGTGGGCGAGTGCCGCGGGCGCGCGCAGGAGCTGCAGGCGCAGCTGGAGGAGGTAGCGGCGGCGCTGGGCGACGCGCGCGTCGACAAGTTATCGATACTGTTCTCACATGTGTGTTGTGGTAGGCGGACGTGGGCGAGTGCCGCGGGCGCGCGCAGGAGCTGCAGGCGCAGCTGGAGGAGGTAGCGGCGGCGCTGGGCGACGCGCGCGTCGACAAGTTATCGATACTGTTCTCACATGTGTGTTGTGGTAGGCGGACGTGGGCGAGTGCCGCGGGCGCGCGCAGGAGCTGCAGGCGCAGCTGGAGGAGGTAGCGGCGGCGCTGGGCGACGCGCGCGTCGACAAGTTATCGATACTGTTCTCACATGTGTGTTGTGGTAGGCGGACGTGGGCGAGTGCCGCGGGCGCGCGCAGGAGCTGCAGGCGCAGCTGGAGGAGGTAGCGGCGGCGCTGGGCGACGCGCGCGTCGACAAGTTATCGATACTGTTCTCACATGTGTGTTGTGGTAGGCGGACGTGGGCGAGTGCCGCGGGCGCGCGCAGGAGCTGCAGGCGCAGCTGGAGGAGGTAGCGGCGGCGCTGGGCGACGCGCGCGTCGACAAGTTATCGATACTGTTCTCACATGTGTGTTGTGGTAGGCGGACGTGGGCGAGTGCCGCGGGCGCGCGCAGGAGCTGCAGGCGCAGCTGGAGGAGGTAGCGGCGGCGCTGGGCGACGCGCGCGTCGACAAGTTATCGATACTGTTCTCACATGTGTGTTGTGGTAGGCGGACGTGGGCGAGTGCCGCGGGCGCGCGCAGGAGCTGCAGGCGCAGCTGGAGGAGGTAGCGGCGGCGCTGGGCGACGCGCGCGTCGACAAGTTATCGATACTGTTCTCACATGTGTGTTGTGGTAGGCGGACGTGGGCGAGTGCCGCGGGCGCGCGCAGGAGCTGCAGGCGCAGCTGGAGGAGGTAGCGGCGGCGCTGGGCGACGCGCGCGTCGACAAGTTATCGATACTGTTCTCACATGTGTGTTGTGGTAGGCGGACGTGGGCGAGTGCCGCGGGCGCGCGCAGGAGCTGCAGGCGCAGCTGGAGGAGGTAGCGGCGGCGCTGGGCGACGCGCGCGTCGACAAGTTATCGATACTGTTCTCACATGTGTGTTGTGGTAGGCGGACGTGGGCGAGTGCCGCGGGCGCGCGCAGGAGCTGCAGGCGCAGCTGGAGGAGGTAGCGGCGGCGCTGGGCGACGCGCGCGTCGACAAGTTATCGATACTGTTCTCACATGTGTGTTGTGGTAGGCGGACGTGGGCGAGTGCCGCGGGCGCGCGCAGGAGCTGCAGGCGCAGCTGGAGGAGGTAGCGGCGGCGCTGGGCGACGCGCGCGTCGACAAGTTATCGATACTGTTCTCACATGTGTGTTGTGGTAGGCGGACGTGGGCGAGTGCCGCGGGCGCGCGCAGGAGCTGCAGGCGCAGCTGGAGGAGGTAGCGGCGGCGCTGGGCGACGCGCGCGTCGACAAGCACGAGGAGGCGCGGCGACGCAAGAAGCAGGAGATCGTCGAGAGCTTCAAGCGGGACATTCCTGGAGTGGTGAGTAGATCCTCATTATAGACTTATTTAATTTCATATCGAAATCATCGTTGACTATGTTTATTATACTACTACTTTTATATTACTACTGTTCTAGCTAGGAGAACAGTGCTTTAACCACAGATTGTATGCACTATAATATTGTACTTGAATTCTGTGAAAACTTATTATGTACTACAATTGCTTTATGAAATAAAAAATATTATTATTATTATTATTATCAATAATTTAGGTACCTACTTTATTTTCAAAACTAAATTCTTGCGGTAGAAACGTTTAACATTTGTTTTGCAATTCTTAAAATGTTACTTGCTGATATATTGTATAAAGCGTCTTTCTTATTGGCTAACGATATAACAAGCGAACGAACCCATTTTGTCGTGCAACGTATCAATACAAATTTCGATTACCACGAACTATTACAAATTTCGATCGCGACCACTAATACAAACTTTGATCACAACGCACTAATATAAATTTCGAATGCGATCACTTATACAAATTTCAACCGCAACTTCATATACAAATTTCGATGGCGATCACTTATATAAATTTCGATCGCAACAACGCATACAAATTTCGATCGCGATCACTATACTAAAATTTCGTTCGCGATCGCTAATACAAATTACAATCACGCTGCATTTATATAAATTTTAATCGCGACGCACTCAGAGAAGTTTAACACGCGACACAATTTCGATCGCGATCAAAATACAATTACTCATAAGTCATAATAGAGATAAATCATGGTGCGAGCACAGAAAATGTGTAATACGGTCGTAAGATCGTTACGCTAGTTCGATCGGGCTCTCAAATGTACAAATTTTTTATTGATTAAATAAATATAGCCTGAGAGCAAATTAAGCGTATCTGTAAACAACTATTGTTGACATTACGCAGTCGCTTTGCATTGCCAATTAAAGCCCTTGTTTTATAACCGCACGACAAAAATGCGTAGTTGGTCGTACTATAGTTCGATATTAATTGTTTTCCAGTATGACCGGATGATCAACATGTGTCAGCCGACACACAAGCGGTACAATGTAGCCATCACTAAAGTGCTCGGTAAATACATGGAAGCCATCGTGGTTGATACCGAGAAGACCGCCAGGAGATGTATCCAGGTAACTAACTTTTTTTAATAATAATATCATCTAATTGTTAAACGCCTTGGCAGTTCTTCAGTGGTAAAAGATAGCGGGTTCTACACTAAAAGCTGGTAGCTCGTTCAACATCGATTTGAATCAGTTCGTACAGCCCCATCCAGATGCGACGTGTGCAATAAAAGAAGTTAAGTTTCATCTATACTAATATTATAAAGCTGAAGAGTTTGTTTGTTTGTTTGCTTGAACGCGCTGATCTCAGGAACTACGGGTTCGAATTGAAAATTATTTTAGTGTTGGATAGCCCATTTATCGAGGAAGGCTATAGGCTATATAACATCACGCTACGACCAATTCGAGCGGAGTAGTAATGAAAAGTGTTGCAAAAACGGGGTAAATTCTCTTATCTTATATGAAGCAGACAAAGTTGCGCGGGTCAGCTAGTACCTTATGAAATTTAACTTCTTTTCTTCAAATCATTAGGTTTGAAGTCTTAAGCTTAAAATGATATCAAATATGATTACCTAACAATATGTTTAGTTTGATAAATAATTGATAAGTTATACCTTGAGTGTATCTCTCACTTGAACAATTACATAGAAAACTTTTAGTAAATCTATTTTATTTTCGGAACAGTCAACTTAAGCTATGAAAATATGATTTGTATCATATGTTTTGTGATACCGAAATCTTTAGCGGAATATCAACCTTAAGCTATGCTTAGTTTCATTTACATACATAGTACATACAAGATGTAGGAAAGAATATAATATCTAACACCACAACATTTTTGAGCTTATTGTCAACGGGCACGGACCAAAACTCTTTGTTGCTATTGACAATTTTTAACAGAACAATCCAGTGGCTTTTGCCGATCACGAGGCCTCCTATATAGCAGTTGTACTTAGTACCGCTGCGCCACCGAAATAATCGGGGTACAGACACGTTTGATATTTTCAGGTGCTGAAAGAGCGCATGTTGGAACCTGAAACATTCTTACCGCTTGATTACATACAAGCTAAGCCGCTCCGGGAAAGATTAAGGTAAGGTGTTAATCATTATGTTAATTAACTAAGAAACATTGTTAGACATATAATATGTACTTATAAAAAGAAATACTAACTGATTGGTTCAATGAAATGGAGCTTCAAAACGAGAATTATTTTACTGTAATGTTTGGCTGCAATATTCGTTAATATTTTGCATATGGCTATCCAAAAAATTATATTTTTGGAATATCCGATAAATGCTTTTAAGATGGCTGAGCTATTGTTGAAAACATTTCAGACGCATATTGCAACAAAATGATTACCCGTTTAGAAGGCCCTTAACTGATTGAACTGAACTTTAGAAATTAAAATGGGGTATGTCAAAGTATTCATTCATAGTAGAATAGAATTTGAAAAAAATGAATTTAAAAAAGGTGGTAATAACCCTAAGCAGATTTGATCAGCTATTAACAGAATATCAAACAGGTCGACAAAGAAAGTCAATACATTATTACACCTACTAGCCTCTTCAGTTACACCTCAAACTGCCGTAAATCATGTCAATGACTTCTTTGCCGAAATAGGTGAAAAACTTGCTAAAAATCTAAAGACTTCACCAACACCAATAACAAAGGCCAACCTTCCTAGCAGATTACAGTCTATGGTAATGCTTTCAACTGATGACAAAGAGGTAGCTAATATTTTGAAGTCAATCCGTAACAACTGTGCATCAGGGTGGGACAGAATACCCAGTGACCTCTTAAAGAAGCATGAGATTGTGATTGTGCCTCCGCTAACATACACTTGTAACCTTGCTCTTTCCACTGGTAAATTCCCCAACGCATTCAAAAAAGCCATAATTCATCCAATCTACAAGAGTGGGAGCAAAAGCCGTCTTGACAATTATATACCCACAGCTGTGCTTTCTGTATTTTCTAAAATATTGGAAAGGATCATGAACAACAGACTTGTTGGTTACTTAGAAAATAACAACCTTATTGCCCCAGCACAATTTGGTTTTCGCTCAGGTAAATCCACCTCAGATGCGGTTCATGATCTAACAGACTACATAGTTATCAAAATGGATATTGGAGATAAAGTCTTAGGTATATTTTTGGATCTTGCCAAGGCGTTCGACACGGTTTCTGTTCCAATCCTCGTACATAAGATGGAAAGCTTGGGAATCAGAGGACTTCCACTGAATCTGTTTAAAGATTATCTGAATGAGCGTACCCAGAGAGTAAAGATAGATGAATTCATCAGTGACTAACAAACACTTACCTACGGCACGCTCCAGGGTAGTGTCCTTGGACCTACCCTATTCCTCATTTATATCAACGACCTGGGTATGCTCACGCTTCCCAAAGGCAAAATCATTAGTTTTGCTGATGACACTGCCCTCTTGTTCAGTGCAAGCACATGGGAGGATGTTTATAAGCATGCGCAATCGGGTTTTAACACGGTAACCTACTGGTTACGAAACAATCTACTGACCTTAAATACCGGCAAAACAAATTATATGACATTTTCCTTAAAAAATAATGCATCAACCCAATCAAGAACATCACTTAAGAATATTATAGCTCACTCTTGTACAGAACAACTTAACCACCACTGTACCTGCGTACCACTATCTAAGACTGAGAAGGTAAAGTACCTGGGTGTGATAATTGATAACAACCTCAGATTCCAAGAACACATAAATACCCTTAGAAACAGATTGCGTAAATTAATGTACTCGTATATATTTAAAACCCTGAGACACGTAGTCGATAAAAATGTAATGATTTCAGTGTACTATGCCCTCGCTCAGTCCATTATAAGCTATTGTATCACCTCCTATGGTGGAGCTCCACTAACTACGCTCTTAGAATTAGAGAGAACCCAAAGAGCCATACTGAAAGTGTCGGCTTTGCTACCGTTTCGCTATCCCACTGAACAGTTATACAAAGAGAGTAAAGTCCTGACAGTGCGCCAACTGTTCATATTAACATTTCATTTGCACACTCTAATGAAACAGCATACTCAGCTAGTCTATAACCCTTCCCAATTCAGTGGGAAAAGACGCTGTAACCCCGTGGTGCGTCATATCCATCATCAGAAAACATCTTTTGCGCAACGATTCTTTTGTCACCTAGGTGGTTACCTATATAATAAGACGAACAAGACATTACATCTTTCACCTCACAAAGGAAAAGTGCAAAAAGAGGCTGACTGATTGGCTATTAAAATTAAACTACGACGATACTGAAAATATGCTGATCAATATAATTTAAACATACTTACGTTCCTGTCCTTATCCCAATAAACATTACCCCACACCACACACACACACACTCACACACACTCACACGCACACACACGCACACACACGCACACACTCACACGCACACACACACATACGCACACACACACACACACACACACACACACACACACACACACACACACACACACGCACGCACACACACATACATATACACCTACTAACACTATTTTTACTTCTAGATTAAAATCAAACTGCACAACATATTCATTTCATCATAGTTATTAGTTATTTACTGTCAGCGGTCTAATACATAATCTAAATGTTAAAAGTATAAATGGGGTGGGAACCTGGTGTCCTGAAACACAGGCTCCGAGCCTAGCTTAGGCACCAGTCTCCTACAATATATATACCTGATTTATTATGTCACCTAGTTAATGTCGATTTTTTATAACATCTATATATTGTTGTGAGAAAATAAAAAATAAAATATTATTATTATTATAGTCTCACGTCAATATTTATAAAGGTGAGCCCGAAGCAAATTACACCCACATTTCTTCAGCTATAGTTTTTAGGGTATCACGTAGCAAGTTTGTTGTATACAATGCACAGTTCCAATTATTTTAAACATGAATCGATGAAAAATCAAACTTTAAAACATTATATATTTCATATTGATAAATAACAAATATCAAGTCACAATCTTTACACAAAATTAATTTGAAATTTATCTTTTTTTTTTTCACGCACACCATCAAGCATTGTCGTTCAACTACATCGTACTGCGCATGCGCTGTTTCATTCCCTTACTCTGTAAAGAGAAGACCAACACGTATATTGTTTGTACAGGGACATAAAGGAGCCAAAGAACGTAAAGCTTTTGTTCGACGTGCTGCGCTTCGAGCCGGCCGCCATCCACCGCGCCGTGCTGTTCGTCACCAACAACGCGCTCGTCTGCGAGACACCTGAGGACGCCTCCAGGGTCGCCTACGACCTCGACCGGAGCAAGAACAGCAGATACGATGTAAGGCTTCTTACCATATCTATATTAATCTATATAATTGGTTAAAAAAGACAACTCCCGCATTAGGACTAAATCCTGTGTCGCGGGGGACTTTACACACATACAACTAACGGACACAATGAACACCCAGACTCGAAACAACAATTTATGAATCACACAAAGTATTGTCTCGTGTGGGGATCGAACCCACAACACTTGGCGCAGTGTCAAGCGGCGAGGCGACCGTCTAACTTAAAACTAACCATAACTATGTTAGGTCTTATACATGTTTTTATAGCTTCAAAATCAAATTAAAAATTAAAATTAAATCTTTTCTGCGAAAAAAAGTCCTAGAAAATCAAACATAGGTGACGACCTCATTGTGCAGTCGTTATATTCAGAATTGCGACAAACAATTTAATTATCGGCTTCTCTCTTAGTGTTCTACTAGGAAACGGATCCATTAGAATTTAGAGTATTAACACTATGGTGATGCGATAAAATTTGTATTATTTAATGACTTTTACTGCAATCTATTGTTTTAATGACTTGTAGGAATATGTTTTGTATTTAAAGTTTTTAAAGTTCAGTCAACCCGTGACCACGATCGATGCAAGTCGGTCGAAACGTCGGGTAATCAATAGGTATTTATTACCTTTTAAATACTTTATCGCGAGTAAGACCCGTTGTCTAACATTATATTAAGTATGTTTTGTATTGTACAGCAAATACCAAGAAATATCCTATTTCTGGGCGGAAGGCGCGGACGTCGACTGTAACACAATTTAATATTAGCACGGTCGTCAACGGCAATCTCTTAACTAATGTACCATTGTTCGGTTTTATTTAGAATCAGTTTAAGAGAAATTTGTAAAGCTATTAATTGTTGAATAAATTATTATTATTATTATTCTATTTATTTAAATATTTTCAATATATTTTTCATTTTTAAATATACATATATCTATAAAAATACATTTAAAAATATAAAATATATGGTACCCCACCGGCATCGGGAACAGGGTCCATGCTGCCGGTGGTTAGGATTCCAGAGATAGGAACCTCCTCACAATGCGTGCTGTATCTAAAAGCACTGCCTTCTGCATCAAACCCTTGATCCAAGCACCCAACGCGAGCCTCTTTAGATGGTGATCGAGGCTCTTGGCTATTAGACCATTGACAGATATGACTATCTTATTATTATTATGGTCGTGTCACATGAAGGACGACATCAACAATTTCAATACGTCACCTTTTCACTGTCTTAACCCTTTTATAAAGTAATCCGAGCAAGGGCATATGCACATTATGGAAAATTTTATCCGAAGAACACTTAAGTTTAGCCGTTCGGCCCAATGTTTCGGATAGACATTTTCATGGTAGACCTGCAAAAAATTGAAAATGCCCAAAATTTTTATTTGGTCTGCTGCACAGCAGTCAATAATGTTCATTTTGTAATTTCAGGCGTTGGCTCTTGACGGTACGTTTTACCAGAAGTCCGGTATCATTTCTGGTGGTTCGTTGGACTTAGCGAGGAAAGCCAAACGGTGGGACGAGAAACACCTATCACAGCTCAAGTCTAAGAAGGTAATATTTTTTCAAAATATGATATAGTGATTAATCTGTGTGCCTTATTTCAATACTGCCTTGTTTCTTTAGTCTTACAAACCTCGAGATTTAAGTCATGGCACTTAAATAAAGAAGAATGCTAATAGTTTAGTCAATTTAGCAACGATAGCAATTGGACAACACTAACCGATTTTCATCAAGAGTGTAGTCAGTTTGGCAGTAAAAAAAGAAGTTGGTTTTTTGTGTTTGTTTCTATTGGCCATCATATAATAATTTTGTCATTGTCATTCTTCCAACAAAATATGTAGGTTTACGTAAATGTTGTAAAGGTCTTAAACATGGTCCCATATGAATGTTTGACTTGAGTATATTAATATTTTGAAAAACTAACTATTAATCAACAGGAAAAACTAACAGAGGAGCTGCGTGAATCGATGAAGAAATCTCGTAAAGAGTCAGAGTTGACCACAGTGGACTCGCAGATACGTGGACTGGAGTCCCGTTTGAAGTACGCCATCACCGATAGAGATACAACCGTAAGTTTATATAATGAGTTACCTTACATTAAAATAACCTGTAGATAAATTTGAGGATGCTGTTTCCAAAAATAAGTTGGGGTAGCAACTGTACACACAGCAACGCATCAAACTAAACTGTTTGGACTTTGAACTATTAGAAGTTGAATGCTGCGAATCGTGTGAAAGAGTGCGTTATATTTTTTTACGCTCTATCCTTACCATTACATCGACACCACTATGCGCTGTCCCTTGCGCACAATTTTTCTTTTGTATGTAGCGTAGTTATGCGTATATAGGGTGTCTAACTTGATGTGTAGCCGTATGTACCAGTTTTTTGGTCGCGGTTTCAAATTTTTCTGTAATGCACATCCATAACAATGGACAGATGGCGTAGTGGTTTAAGTAGTCTCATCGCCACTATCATTACGCTGAGTGTTGTGGGTTTGAATGAAAAATTGTATGATCTACAAATGGCTGTTCTGAGTTTGGATGTTATTTGTGTCCGATGTTTGAATGATTGTAAAGCCCCTTGCATCATAAGATTTAATCCTAGTGCAGTAAAGAAACAAAACTTGCCTTACTGATAATTATTGCGTAGCAAAAAACGGAACGAAAAGAGTTTTAAGTTTTTGAGTATCATAGAATAAGAGCAATCTTGTCACTTGCCTATTATAGAACTTATCTTAACTAAACGCATATTTTTGCCTTGCTACAGCTGAAGCAGATCAAAGCTCTTGATGCCGAGTTAGCAGAATTGGAGAGGAAGATGGATTTGTTTGGAGTAAGTATACTATTATATTTAACAGTGTAAATGCAGCTGTCCGAGGGAGATAGCGAGACGTCTTCACTACTGCTTTATCTTGCAATCAACTTAGATGTTGTTTTCAAAAAAGGATTTCTTACTTGTGTAAAATAATGTACAAATTCCAACATTGGCAACTACCCTATATTTATTTTAAAGTATTGTTATTTGAAGCTGATTTACATTTAAATATTGTTCATGTTGTAGCCTCAAGTGGAGGATATCGAACACACGATACGAGCGCGGGATATGAACATCCAGGAGATCAAGGAGAACATGAACAATGTGGAGGACGTGGTGTTCAGGGCGTTCTGCAGGGACATCGGAGTCGCTAACATACGGTACATGTTCAGAGGATGTGACGGGTAGCGGGGTGGGAGGGAGAGGGGAGGGGGAAGTTGCGCGGCCTAACCTCGTTCAGTCGTGCAAGAGTTGCGGTCGCGTCCGCACACTGCTGACTTACACAAATTTGTCTCTGCCTCCCAATTTAATATTCTTACGATAGAAGATTTTATTTAGTATTTTATATAAGTAATAATATATTTTAAGTATTCTAGATTGTATTGTCGTAAAGTTAAAAAACTACAGGCAGTATTATTCTAAATAGCATGAAAACACATGATTATTATTATACTGTAAGGAAACAGAAGTGAAACAGCTTAAAAAAATAACAGTTGCACATTCACCTTTAAATAATCATTGAATTATTCAAGAAATGCATTAACAAATAAAGTAAAAGATAATTGATATCACCCAACAACGATGACACAGCACGTCCGTTCCGTCCGCCGCTCTATGTCAGAGTCATTGCGCGCCGAGCGCGCTTTTATAACTCGCTCGATCGGACGATTCGTGATATTACTTGTTTACGTCGCATTCCGTAACCAACAATACTACCATTTAATGTTCCGATAAATAGTATTATTTATGGTATTTATTTGGGTTCTTTTTTTGAATTCTTAAAGTATTTTGTATTTCATTAAAAGAATGACAGATAATTATTTTTTTAAATCAATTACTATACTTATATTATTCAAAATGAGATGCTTTAAGTTCCACTTTAAAAAGAAGAAATGTCAGATGTTGTACGTAAATCTCAAACATATAAAAATGAAAAGGTCCAAGTGTAGATCCTTGCGGCACACCTACTGGCGACTAGTAATCCATTACTCGCCCGCAGTCAGTACGAAGAGCGCGAGTTGCGAGCCCAGCAGGAGCGCGCCAAGCGTCGGCTGGAGTTCGACGCGCACGTCGACCGCATCACCTCCAACTTGGAGTTCGAGCGCAGCAGGGACACGCAGAGTACGTACTCATTACTTATATCACATACTAGCTTTTGCACGCGGCTTCGCTCGCGTATAAGTAGGTTAGGTTATGTTATGTCAGAAACAGTAGTTTTTCTTTTTAAATAAAATAAAGCCCATGTGATTCAGTGATAATATAGCTTTGTAATAGTGAAAGAATTTTTTAAATCGGTTGAGTCGTTTTTTAATTAAATCCTTGCAAACAAACAAAAAATCTAATCTTTTCTCTTTATATTATTAGAAGTGATTTGTTAAACGGCAGAACGATCTGGACGCATATTTTGAAATAAACTGGCAGGGGATATTCACCAACAGAGTGATTTGGAAGTGAGAAGAGCCTTTTGCCCAGCAGTAGGACATATAAAAAAGATGATAGAAAAATTTGTCTGTATAGACTAAATGTGTTTAGTACGTATATAGTTTTCCAATAATACGTTTGTGTGGTTTCAGAAAACGTGACCCGGTGGGAGCGAGCCGTCCAGGACGCCGAAGACGAGTTAGAGGGCGGACGGCAGGCCGAGGCCAAACAGCGGCAGGAGATCGACGCCGACCTGCGCCGCGCCGACGCGCTCAAGGCCGACCGCGCCGCCGCCAGGAGCAAGCAGGAACACGCCGATGATGACGTCAGCAAGGTATATCGCTTCAAAAGAATGTGGTCATTCTACCAAGCTTCCTCACACCATCGTGGTCTGAGTTGGTGGTGTTTGCAGGCTAGAGTGCACCCGCGAGTCGTATTTCGGCGCCCTCGGTCATCAATGTAGATGGGTTAATGGGTCAACATCGTTGAAATGCAATGTAAATACATCACGATATTCATAGTATTCTATTTGATTAAATAAACTTTCTCAAGCATGACTACAAAGCATTTTTGACACATTAAATACTATTAGTCTCATACTATATTAAAGGTTAAATCACAAAAGAGAAAATAAACTACCTAAACGTTGAGTCACATATTTTAGGTACTTAAAAGATGAAACAGCTTAGAATTCTTTATTATTGTAACTAAGATTGATATTACATATCTTAGAATATTCTACCACTCTTTATCAAGCATTTGATTATGTCTATTGTAATTCAATCACGTGTAAATATTATATTTCAACAGATCGAAAAATTAATTCAGGTTAAATCATACATGAATAACAAGCTGTTAATGTATCATATGTATGTCTCAATGGCTCGGTGCATACTACACCTAATACTCAAGTAAGAAGCTGTAATACTAAATATGGTGTACCACAAGGCTTGATTTTAGATCCATTCTCAATACACCACACAGTTTACAGTTAACGCTGCTCAATAATTACTAAATACTTATTGAAAGTATAATGATTTCAGGCACGCAAGGATGTCGCAAGCATACAGAAGGAAATCCAATCAGTCCAGAAGCAGATGTCCAGCATCGAGGCGCGCATCGAGAGCAAGAGATCTGATAGGCATAACATACTTAGGCAGTGTAAGGTACGTCTCCACCAAGATATTCAGCATTCCCTATAACATTTATACCGGCATTCTGCTGTTGAGGTTGATAAAGAAGATGTATACAAATGTTTTTAAATGCTAGTATACGCAGCATTAGTTGTGCGGCGCGCGTTCTTATGTGTTTAGATCGCTGGGTAATTTGCTAAGATAAACGCAAGGATAGCTTAAAACAGTTTATTGTCGTAAGAGATTACTTATATTGTTTTTAATATTAATGACCGATGGATGTATTGCTAGCTAATATGAGTGATTCTGGTTTGCTGTCTGTAAACGCACTAAATGACTGTGCACCTTGTGCAACTAAGTTAAATGATTTTAAGAGACACTTTGTGGACATAATTCTAATCAACTTTGATATTTGCAATTCTATGAGTATTCAATGAAAGTTATGTATACTGTTGGATCAACAAAACGTGTGTTTGATCGTATTGCATTGAAAACTAGTCGCTTTTACATGACTGGACAAAGCCTTCCAGTCAACACGTAGATGCTCTTGACATCAACGCAAAAATCTCGACAAAAATTTATCACAAATTAATTTTGGCTTAATAATTTTGTTGGTTATTTAGTAATTTTTAATATAATTGCTATTTCTAGATTGACGACATAATCATCCCTCTGTTGGAGGGCAATTTGGACGAGACAGCCGACACGGAGTCAGACCCTTCCTCGATGTCCACCACGCAACAGTACAGGAAAGAGTCTAGGTATGAAACGACTATTAAAACATAGTAATTGGCTTTAACAATAATTATACATACAGTTATTGATAGCAATCGATCGCCATATATAAAATGGCAAGTTATTCTTAACGAATGGATCACTGCGTAAAAAGTGATTCCAGCACTGTCATCACAACGTAGAAATACGGCACCTATGATAACTGTATACCACAAAATTACAACACAAGGCTATATATTACGGTTTCTATGTATTTGTGGGGGAGGAGGGACGTAGTGTGATGTCCCTCCAACACAAAGTGGAGGATCCTTCGGCCAAGCTGCGTGGTCATGCCTGGCGGGCCGCTGCCCGACGGTATAGTAGTTCGCAGTATAAACATCGCTTGCGAGATTTAGTATTCTGTGGATAATGTGTAATTGAGTATGGCGCCATCTTTTGTCGTGTGACATAACTTCTTCGCTTTCGTGGAGTCGCTACAAGGATATAGCTGGTGCTTTCTTCATCGGGCTATTTCAGGATTGAGCGTAGCTTCTTCTATGTGCTGTCCCCTTAAGGAGAGACAAGTAATGAATATTTTATTCTGTTGCCAGGATCCGCGTGGATTATCGTTCTCTGCCAGACGCTCTCAAAGACCTGGAGGAGCAAGACGAGATCAAGCGGAAGGCGGACAAACTTCAAAAAGCCATCAACTCATTGCAAAACACCGTAGACAAGATACAGGCTCCCAATATGAGGGTAAGTAGAACTGATGGCCACTGCATAACCAACATTTTTAGTTGGAAATGACTGTGCAAAATTTTGTTAAATAACAGTTATCATTAAAATTACTTTAAAAGTATATGCGTCGTAAAAATTATCTAATATTTTTCTACGTATTTTTCTGCGAAATGAAAATCGCGGGCGCGTTGATCAGCCTTTTCGCTATTACTTTGTAGAGAAGTCACATGGTTTCACATGTGTCTAAAGCATACATCCTAACTGGGTTTTAGTATAGTTTAAGTTTGATTATTGTTATTAGGCTAACTTTTGAATAAAAAAGAAACACCCAACCATTACAGTTGATCAAGTTTACTTATGTGTAACAATTTTTAAATCAATTGGCCAAATGCTGTCTCTTAAGATGCAGGATTTTCCTACTTTAAGAGGCAGAGTTTTTTATTATTGAATGCAGATTACTGTTCTAAATGTACGGATAAGTTTAATTAGCTGTCGTTCTTACTTTGTACAGTGTAATAAAATTTTAAAAACAAAGACAAAGGTATTTATTAGAAAGGTAAAATAAGATGTCATTTTCACTTTCTTCTTCACTGTCTTATTATAATGACATTTACATTAAAATCAATAATTTATATCTCTTAATGCTTGTGCTATTATTGATTTATTTCCGTATTCTTCTGTTGTGTCAAACTAATATTTTATATTGCAGGCGATGGAGAAATTAAACGAAGTGCGAGAGAAAGTGAACGCTACCAACGAAGCGTTTGTGGCCGCGCGGAAACGAGCACACAAAGCTAAACTAGCTTTTGAAAAGGTACGTTTAATATTATTTTACTTTTTAATAAGCGATTTTAATAATGGAGCCTATCGTTTTTGTGCTCACCAGACGGCGCCATTAGCGAGTAAAGTGTACCACACATAGCTGTTGTCAAAATCCGTATTTGACGGTGAAAAGAGCTGTTTACCATAGATATATTACTACTATTTGATTTACCAGCAGTATTTAAATACAACATAATATACTATGTTTAAAATCTGCGAAATATTACCCGTAGAAAAAAAAATTGTTATCAAACAGCATAGTAAAAATGAATATAAAACTGAAAGAGCGTATAACCGATCAACCTGCAAAGTGGCATATAAATTTATTTTGGCCAGCGGACACACGGCTACACATCAAGTTAAACACCCTATATACGCATAACTACGCTACATACAAAATAGAGAATTGTCGGAAAGGGACAGTGCATAGTGGTGTCGATGTAATGGTAAGGATAGAGCGTAACAAAAATATAACGCAGTCTCACGATTCGCAGCGTTCAACTTCTAATAGTTCAAAGTCCAAACAGTCTAGGTTGATGTGTCGTTGTGTGTATAAGGCGATGACTAATCATTGCTAAAATGAGTTGCCACCAAAAGCAATACTGGTGATGTCTCTAAAAACGGCTTATAAAGCATATTGTTCAAACATTATTTAAGTATATGTCCTTAGCGTAAGACTGCCGCAGTGCCGGAGCGAGATGGAGCTATGTACACGTAGTTACGTCTCGTTCCGGCGCGCAGCTCCGTGCGTGTTCCGGCGCATGTCGTTTGGCTATTTTTGTCTTATATCAGTATATTATGTATTTTTTATTCTACGTAATTTTTTTATTATGTTTTTGTTTGTAGGTAAAAAAGGAACGTCACGACAAGTTTATAGAGTGCTTCGAGCACGTGGCCAACGAAATCGACGCTATATACAAGGTAAATCATACTATAGTCATAAACTATAATATAATTATCAAACCTGTTTATAAACACATTGAATGCCATGCCGGTCATAAACGACCGCGAACAATACATTTTCGATTGTGTCTGCTACATGGCATTCAATGTGTTAAGTATAAAAAGGCAACATTCGCCAAGTGCATCCCAACTCAGATTTTATGCGGATACTTAGCTAATGTGCAATGATAAAGTGACGAAGAGATTTTTAGCTCCAATGAATTGCACAAATCATGTATTGACATAAACGGGCTAACGCTAAGTGTTAACAATTCGCATAAGACGAACATTGTTTAATATACAAATAGAGCTTAGGTGTTCTTTGTGTCTTCTATTTTCATCTTAGTATTGTCCTAGGATATAAATGGTCCTTTTAAACTCATAAATAGAATATTATAAGTAATACTTGCAGGCCCTGGCTATGAACCAGTCGGCGCAAGCGTTCCTGGGCCCCGAGAACCCGGAGGAGCCGTACCTGGACGGCATCAACTACAACTGCGTCGCGCCCGGCAAGCGCTTCCAGCCGATGTCCAACCTCTCCGGTGGGGAGAAAACCGTCGCCGCACTCGCGCTCTTGTTCGCTATTCACAGGTATATATAATAATATCAGCCCTGCATTGTCCCACTGCTGGACACCGCCATTTTGTCGATATGAGAAGGATTAGGGTAAAATCCACCACGCTGGTCTAGTGCACGTTGGTAGACTTCACGCATCTTCAAGAATATTATGGAGAACTCCCAAACATGCAGGAATTCTCACGATATTTTCTTTCACTCTTAATGTGTTAAGTAGTAAAATGTTAAATGCGCACATCATTTCGAAGAATCATAGGTACCTTGGGATCAATTTTGAAACCTCTGCATAGCATTCCAACGGTTTCCCACTAGGGTTACTACTCACTAGTTTCACAAGTGATATACATATAATAAGTTTATATATAATTATGATATAATAAGTTTCTGCTGACTCTTACGATCGATCTTGAAACCCTGAGTTCGATTTTCAGATCAATCAAAATGTTATTAGGATTTTCTGTTGGCAATAGCTCTATGGCAGCGCGGGGTTTGCAACTGTATCAATCAGTCAACATGCGGTAATTGACTCGACCGCTATTACTTAGGATCAAAAATACACCAAACGGATACATTAATAAAAACATTATTTGCCTTAAAATAATCAGATATTCTTTTTGTTCAATAGACAATTCCCGCACTAGGAATAATTTATGTATCGCGGTGGACTTTAAAAACATTCAAACAACCCACACAAAGGAACACCCACACCCACCTCGGAACTTCTGCACAACTATTTATGCATCACCCGAATGTTTGTTCCGTGCAGGGATCGAACACACAACACTCGGCGCGACGGCAGTGGCGAGGCGACCACATAACGACTACTTATGGCTTCTTTTGACCCCATTCGTAAGCGTATTATTCTATACAGCCCGTACTTAGTTTGTTAGTTGGACGTGTGTAATCCGCACTAAGCCCCGCAATTGGGCCATTGTGCGTAAGTAACCGACGCGAAATATTGTTCGGTTACTCATACCACCTCAGTTCTGTCCAGAAAGATAATAGGGGACTGATGTTGCGCAGTACCTCCTTCATCGTTTCTGGAGTGTTTAGAAGTTTCCTCCGGTGGTTGCTCACGCTTCTACAATGTAGGAGCACGTGAGCCCGTGTCTCTTCGGTCTCCATGCAGCCTCTACATAAGGGGCTGTGCGTGATGCTGATGTTGAGTAGGTGTTTGTTGAGTGAGTGTTGTTATTATACCCACTAGGTGGCGTAGGTTTTTCCTTGTGGAACGTAGCAGTTTGCGTGACAGATGTTTGTCTAAAGATGGTATGGCTTCGTTCGTCTGTCTACATTCCTTTGTTTCTGTCCACTGTTTTTCGTGTAGTTTCGTGGTTCTATCGCATAACCATGTTTTGAGTTGGCAGAAGGATATCGGAACAATTGGTTCGGGTTCTACCATTTTGAAGTTCGATCCTCTTTTTGCCAGTTGATCTGCAGCATTATTGCCAGAAGAGTTGCTGTGGCCGCGTATCTACACTGCAACGTTACCCGATTTCTTGTTACAATACTTTGCAGCTCACGGTGACACTCCTAGATGAGTCCACTGTTGAAGCAGTCGCTCGTAAGAGCTTGTAGTACCGCGGCACTATCCGAGATAATGCGTATTGACTTATCGCTTATACCCCTTGATGTAACCGCTGTTGCAGCCCGGGTGATTCCAACACATTCTGTCTGGAAGATAGTGTTGAGGTTTCCCAGGGTCGTTGAGTAATTGATATTTAGGTCGTGGGAGAAGACTCCGATTCCTGTTCCTGATTTTGTTTTGGATCCATCCGTGTATATTCTCACTTCATGTATGCCTTTAGATTCTCATGAAGTTGGATGTAGTATTTTTTCTCAAAGACAAAGGTTTCTGGGATAATATCACATGTCGCCTCTATCATTGGAATTTCGTTGTATACTAACCCCTTTAGGCGCGCATGAGTTATTCTATTGTCCAGTCGCCAGAGCCCTACCTTTTCAAGCCGTATGGCAGCTGTGACAGCTTTCTGCTGTATGATGAGGTGTGTGGGTCTGAGACAGCCCGTACTTATTCTAAACTGCTTGTGCCGCCAGTTACCAGCCCGCCCCATTCTTCCTGTTGGACGAGATCGACGCTGCGTTAGACAACACGAACATCGGCAAGGTGGCGTCCTACATCCGCTCCAAGAAGGGCAGCCTGCAGACCATCGTCATCTCACTCAAGGAGGAGTTCTACGGATGTGCTGATGCTCTCGTCGGAATATGTTCAGAGGTGAGAATACTAAAACTGAAACTAGTATGAAATCTTGTATCGCAGGAGACTTTACTAACATTCAAACAACGGACACAAAGAACATCCAGACTCAGAACAACCATTTGTGGATCACACAAAGTTTTGAACTGGGATTCGAACGCACGACACCCGGCGCAGTGGCAATGGCGAGGCGACCTGTCTTTAACCACTACGTCATGTGCAGTGGCTTTTATGAGAGACCATAACTTTTTGTTGGTTGTAAGACCAAAAATAAGCTTTGCTTAAAGTAGTGTGATAAACTGAGACTAAAATTGAACTTGAATATCTGTACCATTTTAACTATTGTACCTATATCCGCTAATAAATGAGTTGATTGATTTATTGAGAAGGTCACAGTGGTTTAAGTGGATACAGTTGTCAATGCGGCTGAATTTAAACATACTTTGAACAAAGATATTCGATTGTATAGTAGTGGACTAATTAATAATAAAATGTTTAAACTGCTCAGTTTGTATATCATGTGATTAAGTTTTGCACTTATGGTTGCAATCAAATTAAATCGTGAGATCGCAGGTTTGATTACCGTGTGAGGTTTTCTGTTATAAAATAACCAGGCGCAGCACAAAACTTAGAAATGTGGTCGTCAGATAGCAATAAACTCGCCATCTTACATGAGACCAACAGACAGACACAGTTGGCGAAATGTGGGACATCTTTGTCTATCCCTTCGACGACAAATTCTTATGGATGGGAGGAAGAAATAAAGTTTTATTGTGTTTTCCCTTCCATATTCAGTATAAAATCCTCAGAAACATTGAGAAAATATTTGTCTCGATAATAAAAGTTGCTGAAGAAGTAGTAATGTAATATACTAATAAAAAAAAACTAATCACATACTATTCTGTGTTGTTACAGCCTGCGGATTGTCTAGTAAGCGACGTGATGACTCTCAGCCTGGAACAATACCCGGACTAGCACTCTCTAGCCGCGCCCAGACTTAGACATATTGATATAACACGGTAGACAACTGTGGAACTACTAGACATTATGGTGAAGTTCACCCATTCCCTACATCGTGGGGCCTCCAGAGTTCCAGAGAGGTGTCTCACCTGTTGTTAAATTATATATTTTTATACTATAATATTTAGTTCATTCCCAAACAACTTAATGGTTACATTGTCTTCTGAAATTTTCGATTATTATTATTAAAACTAAGTGTTAAGTTGACATAGTATACATGTGTTTTATTTGTTAATCTATCACTTAAGTGAAAATATTTCTATATATTTGTAAATAATATATGTATTAATAACTGTATTTTAATAAAGATAAGAAATATGGATCTTTTATTATCACCATATTTATATGGTCTTTAACCTATTGAGTCGCACCGGCCAGACACGATAGATTTTTAATTTTAATTAAAGGCTTGGATGCCATGCACTGACAGATTAAACTTTGTGTTATGGGTACTCAAATAGGATGGGTTCATAGGAGTGCTTAGTGTATTATGGTGCGTATATATATGAAGCGTTTTCGAGGCAAAGAGGAGCGACTTTGGATAAAACCATTTATTGATGCCTCTATCGTGGTTGCTGGCGCTACAGCTACCGAGCGTGTGCGACATGAAACAGATGCACATGAACTGCTGACGCCGGGCTACGCCGCGTATCATATAAGCTAAATCTCATTACAGGTTGTTAAAATATCGAACTGACGGTTCTAGTGCTATAGATTTCTCTTCAGAAAAATTGTCCTAATGCTGAAATGTATGGGAATTGTTGAAGTGAGGTCTGGTGAGTACGGTAGGTGACTGTCGTTTTAGTAGATACTTCTAAATTTTAAAACAACCCCTCATACGGTATGTGAGCGACCACTTGTATAAAATGGACAAGTCCGGACGGATGAATACTGTTTGTCTATAATATCACTAGTTATCAGTAGGTATCTGTAAACGTAATGACTTAGTTCGTCAATGTGTAGACATAGTTAAGTATATTATGTTTTTATTTATTCTAACGTAATCGAAGTACCGACAACATTAAATACGCATTATAAGTACAAAAAATAAAATGATCGTTAATAAATTTTCATAACATGACCAAGTGAGGGTAGTTGCCGAAACCCGCACTTCACGAAGGCGCCACTGAGCTGACACCAGTCGACTCGTGACCACGATCGAAACAAGTCGGTCGTAACATCGGAAAATAAACAGGTTTTATACCTCTAGATATTTACCAATGTGATGAATATCCATTGTCTAATATTGTATTATTTTTTTTTTTTTTTTATTTATTTATTGGGTAAACTAACAATATCACAATAAAGTATTACATGAAATAATTTGCAGCCATACAGTATTGGTAATTGTGACATCCACATCGTTTACCACGGTTAGACAAAGAGATACAAAGGTTTACTTATAATTAACTACAAATACATACAATTAAACTAAACTATTGATTTCATGCAACTTCTTACATATTAGTTTTCTATAAGCGCTCCAATCATTTGTATATATGTCAATATCACTAAAGTTACGATTGTAAGAATCTAGCACACGGTAAATGGGCGTGCGCTTACCAGCGTTAGTCCTTGGTGTCCGTAAGGCAAATGGGGGAGTTTTACGACAGGTACGCGTACTTGATCTAGTGGGCACTCTGTAGCTTATGTTATTGACAATATCAATACAGTCGTACCTACCGTGACAGACATCATATAAAAACATGGCTTGCAACTGTATGCGTCTAGATTTCAAATCCAATAAGCTATATTTCTTCAACAGATTGGCATAAGATAGAAAATTATGAGAACATTTATAGTGAATACAACGCAAAAACTTCTTTTGTACTTTTTCAATTCTGTTGGAGAAATTCGCATACAGTGGATCCCAGATACAAGTAGCATATTCCAACTGTGAACGGATTAAGGTCTTATACAGATACAGATATGTATTAGGGCGTATGAAGTCATTGCTGGCTCGCATGACAAAACCATACATTTTATAAGCTTTGCTACAAATATTATCTATTTGAGTGTCAAGTGTCAGCTTAGTATCCAATGTGACTCCGAGATCGCGGACAGCATAAGTTCTATTAAGATAACAACCATCTATTGAATATCTATACGTTCTTAGCGTTCGTTTTCTAGTAAAAGTGATAACTTTACATTTGTCGAGATTTAGCTGCAGTTTGTTACGAATACAATAATCAGCAAATCTGTGAAGATCCTCTTGAAACATATGCTGATCGTTAATGTCTTCAATAACTCGGTAAATTTTTAGATCATCCGCATATAATAAGAATTTACAACGTTTGAAGCAGATGTGTATATCATTAATGAACAGAATAAACAGGAGAGGACCTAAAATAGACCCCTGTGGTACCCCAGATGTCGCGAAGACCGTGTTTGACTCATACCCATTTATGATAACCTTTTGGGTTCTGTTGGTAATATAAGATTTAAACCATCTCCAAAGATTACCACGAATACCATTGAAGGCGAGTTTCTCCAGTAAGATTTTGTGATCCACTCGGTCAAACGCTTTCCGAAAATCAGTATAGACGCTGTCTGTTTGCTTATTGGCATCTAGATTGTCAAATAATTCGGACGTGTAGATCATAAGATTCGTCACAGTAGAGCGTTTACAAACAAAGCCGTGCTGTTGTGGTATAATAGACCTATGCAGTAAAGGATATACGTTGTTATGTACCAGTCTCTCCATGACCTTCGACATCGCGGGGAGAATTGAGATTGGTCGATAGTTAGTTATATCTCTTTTTGTTCCACCCTTATGTATTGGGGTTATTCTGGCTGCTTTCCATACTGAAGGAAACACGCCCTCTTTCAGGCATTTGTTATACAAAATAACCAATGGTTTATGAATAGCCAAGGCAGTCATTTTGAGAAAAACAGGAGGTATATTGTCAAGGCCTGGACCTTTTGTAGTGTCTAGAACTTGTAATTCTCTAAGCACTTTAGATTCTGACATATATATATTACTAATTATAACATCATTCTGTGTATCTGTATCTACATCCGCCATATCGTCGATATTAATGGAGTTTGATATGTCTGAGGGTTGAAAAACCGAATGGAAGAAAGAAGAAAATGCATTACAAATGCCCTCCGGACTATCCATATTAATGCCATTATAATACATATTCATAGGTATGTCTGACTGATTTTTACGCTTGTTAATATAGGTCCAAAAATATTTAATATTTTTAGGTATACTATTTTCTACCGAGCTCATATATTTATTGTAACAAATTAATGACTCGATTTTGAACCTTTCCCTTAGCATCGAAAATGTCAAGTAATCTGAGTGATTTTTATAAACCTTCCATTTAATCCAGGCTTTATTTTTGTCTTTAAAAATGTGTATCAACGCCCGACTAAACCAGGGCGGAAAATCTGATTTTGAAATGCGCTTGGTTGGAACCCGCTTACGTATAATATTATATATATGCTCATAAAATGAATTAACATTGTCCTCAGCAGATTTGCCTTGAAATGTATCGCACCAATTAATTTCTAAAATATCATTGTTTATTAAGTCATAATCGGCATTCGTATAGCAATATCTAATGTGAGTTCTTGTTGGTATTGTCTTAGGTACACTGCCATCAATTGGCATTAAGAGGTAATATGGAGGATGGTACAAATCAGGTGGTACTAAAGTAATAGGTGCAGAGAATGTGGTACTGTTGTATATGTTAGTTAGGCATAAGTCGAGTAGTCTATTTTTATTATTTTTAAAAGTATTCACTTGTATGCAGTCCATGGTGGACATAAAATTCAATAAATGCGAGTAGGGAGGTGTTAAGTCTATTAAGTTCTGTAGCTTCATTTGAGTGCCATCAATGTACCAGTCAAGACATGGCAGGTTAAAGTCTCCGATAATACAAAACTTATCATAGCCTTTTATTTGAATAAACTCCTGTACTTTACTAAAAAATGACAAATATACTTCACCGTCTACGCTGGGGGGAATGTAGGCAGCGCTTAGCAGGCATTGACTCCTTCCAATTCGCAATTCCAACACAATATGATCTACAATGAGTGGGATATCCAGAGAGGCGGCAGGCGGCGCCGGCGCGCAACGCGTCGCGCATAGTGAGCGCAGTACGGCCACCAATACGCCGCCGCCTTCGCACCGCTTGGTAGCAGCGCGGTCCCGATCACATCTGAAGACATTATAGCGGTCGTCCACAAATTCATTGCTTACTATACCATCGTGCAGCCAAGTCTCAGTCAAGATTATTACATCATAACTATGCGATAATATATTCATGTAGATAGTATTCAGTTTAGTTCTCAAACCGCGACAGTTTTGATAGTAAACTGACAGAACATTGTTATTTATATTATTGAATTGTAAGTGTGAAAGTAAGAGATATTACCATATATATTCAGATGTTCTGAGTCACATTGGATAAAAGACGTAAGGAATAATACATATATAAAATCATTATGATATGGATTCTTCTCATTTAGAGTGTGAATCTTAATAAATAGGCCTATCAAACGGGAATTCAAATGCTTATATACATTACAACAATTACTGAGTATTAAACACTGGATCGCTAACGTGTGGTGATATGTAGTACATAAATAGCAGTTATTGCATGTATAGAACAGACCACCGTTTACCCATACAGCAATACATATTGTTTTACAATAATTTAGGTATATACCCGAAATTTCACAGTAAATGTACGGTTTGACGTGAAAATAGTTTTCACTTGGGTAAATATTTAATAATATTTCACTTGGTAAAATATTATGTGTGTGTACGAAAATTTTAATCATTTACTTCTTAACTATATACTAGATATAGGCTATAGCTCGTTTCCCTATGCTTCCCTCGACGGACGCAGGTCGGTTTTAATAAATTAAAATGTGCGATCGAGCTAGAACAAACAGTATCTAATTATATGTACCTACACCTACCTACTCAAGGGCGTGACAATGAGTTGTGACCTCGAAATATAAGATCTCTCGGCTTACAATGTGTTGTCGTTGTTAGCTAACTACCTATTAGTGGATTTAGAGCAATAGGAGTCTGAGCACTTGCGCAATCGCATTCACAAATATGACTTATTCTTGGGGCTTGTAATTAGTTAATCAGCCTTCTATCAAGAAAAGCACAAGTTGTTGGTACCTACATTTTTCGCATATGTGAGTGTAACATCTTCACGTCGTTCTTTGGAGAATACAAGTTGCGGTCGGATCTGCGGGTGTCATGAACGCAGAAATCAATACTTACCTACGGGGTATTAAAACATATTTACACACGCCTGTTTCCCCGAGGGGTAGGCAGAGACTACGGATTTCCATTTATTTACACATTTCTTTTATTCAAAGGGATCGGTGGAAAGGAGACTGCGGATTTCTACATATTCGCTCTGCTCTCCTTTGGAGTAATGGAGAGGAGGTATGGTAAATGGCGGATTATTGTTCTATTCTTGTGAAATCGCTGTTAGTGCTGTCACTGTTATGGGCACAGGATTACAGCTTTTTTAAAACTGTCCCAAACATACTCAATAGGATTAAGATGCGTGCTGGGCAAAGCATGGTACGTATCCCAACCTCTACGCAATATTGTCGAACTTGTGTAACGGCGTGGGGTCGGGCATTATCTTGCATTAGAGTTAAATTTTCGCCTATTAATCCCATGTAAGGTACCACGTGAGCTTCTAAAACCTCTGTTATACAGGATGATTTTGAAATCGTGTAATTCCTTTTAACCACGCATTCTACTGGTAATATAGAATAACCCTGACAATATTTTTCTTAATTAGAATAATGGTTTCGGCAAAATTAGAGTACAGATTTTTTTCATGAAATGATTTCAAATAGTCATATTTTAACCACCTGACACAATCTTAATATTTTACTAATTTAAAAATAATAACATAACAATAACTGATGTCGTAAATAATAAGGGGCAATAAAAAGGACCGCCCGTTATTATTGACGACATTAATTATTAAAATATTTTTTTATTTTAATTAGTAAAAAATTTAAATTGCCTCGGTTGGTTAACATATGACTATCTGACACCATTTCACGAAAAAAACGGAACAATAATTTTTCAAAAAAAATAATTCTAAGTAAATAAAAATAAGGTCAGGGTTATTCTATATCACCAGTAGAATGCGTGGTTAAAAGGAATTACACGATTTCAAAATCACCCTGTATAGCGTTGCGCCGTCAAACCACCTCTTGTACCGTTTTGACGAACCATGTCGATGAACACAAGTTCCGTTCGCCCGATCATCGAAATGCCACCACCCCACACCATACACGAACCGCCTCCAAAAGGAACACGCTCCTCAATGCAACTTTGAGCATATCTCTCTCCACGTCGACGATAGATAGACTCTTCTGCGACCGTCTGCACCATTTAAACATGTCCTATACTCATCGGTGAACAATATGGAGGCCCATTGCTCTTCACGCGCAAATCTTAGACGAACTTGTCTTGTGAGCTGCAGGCAGCTTTGGACCATTTGCTGGTCTAAAAAGGGTGATTGCCGCTTCCTTTAGCCTCCTTCTTATTATTCGTGCACTCACGTTTACTCCGCGCACTTCATTCGGCTCTGTTTTGATGTTTACTAACGTGAGGAAACGATTTCGTAGGGAAGTTGAAACAATAAATCGGTCGTCACGAAGGGTGGTTGCTCGAGTTCTGCCGGTACCGGATCTTCTTTTGTAAGAACCTAACTCTGTTCGGACGAAGTATCCATAATTATGGTTACGAAACTTTTGTCGAGTTTAAAAGACTAATAATCAATACTATTGGTAACAAAAAAATAAATCTTGAACGAAAAAAGAAGCAAAAAGAATTAATTTCAAACTTTACTCTAATAACACACGCATATGAGACTATGCATAAATTTTATTTTCCCGGCTATAATATTATTTTTTACTGCAGTTCTATTTTTAAATATATTTTTTTTTATGTTTAATTGACAGTCTCGACATTTTCATTTAGCTAAATCTAAAAAGTTTGCATAATTATCAAAAATATTAATTTGAAAGTAATCCTTAACTTTGATGCAGTCTATGAGTCCGTCAGTGTATTTATATTTGTGACTACCAATATTTGATCGTTTACTTGTGAAGTGAGATTCCTTTTACTTCGTTTTCGTTTTAATACCTTTAAATATGACACTTATGTCCGCCGTTGTGACTCGGAACACGTCACGAAGTATAAACGCTTCTAAAAGTGATACTATCTATGAATTACATCTTTGAGCGCAAGAAAAGAAAACCAATACATTTTAATATGTAGCTCTTTTATTTACAATAAAATATGTTTATATTACAACTCTTATACTAATCTATGCTAGTATGTCATAATTTATTATGTGCCTTTAGCACGCATATCACTTGACCGTCGGTCGCTCCCACCTTTTCAATACACACTTTGTATTATTTATTTACCGTACCAGTTTACTTATAGATATTCTTCCAAACATAACGTAATATTTATATGTGTTTAACGCTACAATATATCGACCAGGGGCCACAAAAGTTGCCCTTTTCTTGCAGTCTGAAGAAAAAGGCAAAAATAAGCATTTAGTGATGCGCTATCTAGTTCTCGAACAATCACGCAAGAAGAATTCGGATGCTTTAGGGCCTAGACAATGCGACGTGGATTTGCCGCGAGCAAAAGAGCAGACGCTGTCCGCCAAGGATGAATTGCGTTCAGTTCGCAGCGGATCTCGGTCGAGACTAGTACAATCATGATCATCAATCGTCCGCAAGCGGATAGTCCGTGTCGCAGTGAACGCAATATATTAGCTTAGTACATTTTTATAATCTGCCGCGGACGTCCGCGTATATCATCCGCGTCGCACTGTTAAGGGCCTTAAAGAAAATAATTGTGACTTTCTCGACTAAGAAAGTCTTAGCAACAGCACAGAAAAAGTAAAGTGACGTAAGTACCGACTAACAGTATGATTATTTGGTACTTTTTTAATCCTTTTCAACTTTGTTAATATACGTGAATAACCTTTATGGATAGTGCTATTTTCGTAAAAATATGATCTATAAAATACAAAATTACGTTATATCTGGAAGGTGTATAAGTGAATATCTGCAAACCAGTTTAAAATATAACAGTACTAAAAATATAAATGAAAAGCCATGACAAATTAAGCCGTCATTTTACAATAAAATAATTTCTCTATAATACAATTTGATGTAATGCATAATCGTTACTAAAACAATCGAACTATTATATGGTGTCGATTATTCGAAAAATAATCGGTGTTTTTTTATTTCATGTACTGCGTTATATATTAATTAAATTTTCTTTTTATGCTGTACATTTATCGATGAATTCGATTACCTTTAAGTAACAATCACGTATTGATACATCGATGTCCAATTGTTGTTTTCCGTCAATAAACTGGCTACTGGAGCTGCTGGCTGTCTATATTATTACTAAAATTTAATTTTACGCCAGATTTTGACGAAATACACATTCGAACAACAAATAAAATATTCGATTCCGTAATACAAAATTGCAAGAAATCATGAAATTTTAAACAAAATTAATTAAAGTGTTTAATTTTAGCTAAGTCTACTTTAACACCTGTCTACCTTGCATCTATTTGATATTACTAAAAGTGCAGATTTCACTATGGTATACGGTATGCATAGTGTTTTTCTAGATAGTAATGCGACCTGTTATTCAACAATAGGAAGAACGTTTGGTTCTACAGCCATTTTGTACATCGGCTTTAGGTAAAGGTCTGTAAAAATTTATCTAGCGGTTTGTGTGGCATTGACCACAAGTTGTAGTTACACATTAAACAGTAGATATACAAGATGGTGTATACAACGTTCTGGTTATTGTTATAACAGTGTCTTACAATTTTAAAATAAAACACTTACATAAACGCCTTCAATATTTATTGTTTCTCAACAATCTTCCGTTATATGTAACTTATTACATCTTGACGTCAGTTTTGCTTTACCGAACATGTAGGAAGATAGCTAAGGAGTAATATTCTGCCCTCAGCAATCGGACGATTAGTGTTCAAATTTAACAAACTTTACTATTAACTAGCTATTCTTGTTCTAAGCGTGTCTATCTATCGTCACCCCAAACTTATGTATAACAATACCGTAAGTCTGACGTTCATTAAATTAGTTTTGACCTCAATTTATTATCACCCTTTATTTTCAGAAGAGTTTGTAAGAGCACCGCTCCACACGTCCTGTTTCAAGTACTAGATGTAAGGATTGCCCTGACAGTGACCGGGGCGCTAGTGGGCGAGGGCGCTAGTCGGGCGAGCGCGGCGGGTCGGTGCTGAAGTAGGGCGCGGCGTGCGGCTGCAGCAGCGTGCGGCACACGGAGCAGACGCGCGCGGGCGGGGGGCGGGGGGCGGGGGCGCTAGTGGGCGGGGGCGCTAGTCGGGCGAGCGCGGCGGGTCGGTGCTGAAGTAGGGCGCGGCGTGCGGCTGCAGCAGCGTGCGGCACACGGAGCAGACGCGCGCGGGCGGGGGGCGGGGGGCGGGGGCGCTAGTGGGCGGGGGCGCTAGTCGGGCGAGCGCGGCGGGTCGGTGCTGAAGTAGGGCGCGGCGTGCGGCTGCAGCAGCGTGCGGCACACGGAGCAGACGCGCGCGGGCGGGGGGCGGGGGGCGGGGCGCTAGTGGGCGAGGGCGCTAGTCGGGCGAGCGCGGCGGGTCGGTGCTGAAGTAGGGCGCGGCGTGCGGCTGCAGCAGCGTGCGGCACACGGAGCAGACGCGCGCGGGCGGGGGGCGGGGGCGCTAGTGGGCGGGGGCGCTAGTCGGGCGAGCGCGGCGGGTCGGTGCTGAAGTAGGGCGCGGCGTGCGGCTGCAGCAGCGTGCGGCACACGGAGCAGACGCGCGCGGGCGGGGGGCGGGGGGCGGGGGCGCTAGTGGGCGGGGGCGCTAGTCGGGCGAGCGCGGCGGGTCGGTGCTGAAGTAGGGCGCGGCGTGCGGCTGCAGCAGCGTGCGGCACACGGAGCAGACGCGCGCGGGCGGGGGGCGGGGGGCGGGGGCGCTAGTGGGCGGGGGCGCTAGTCGGGCGAGCGCGGCGGGTCGGTGCTGAAGTAGGGCGCGGCGTGCGGCTGCAGCAGCGTGCGGCACACGGAGCAGACGCGCGCGGGCGGGGGGCGGGGGGCGGGGGCGCTAGTGGGCGGGGGCGCTAGTCGGGCGAGCGCGGCGGGTCGGTGCTGAAGTAGGGCGCGGCGTGCGGCTGCAGCAGCGTGCGGCACACGGAGCAGACGCGCGCGGGCGGGGGGCGGGGGGCGGGGGCGCTAGTGGGCGGGGGCGCTAGTCGGGCGAGCGCGGCGGGTCGGTGCTGAAGTAGGGCGCGGCGTGCGGCTGCAGCAGCGTGCGGCACACGGAGCAGACGCGCGCGGGCGGGGGGCGGGGGGCGGGGGCGCTAGTGGGCGGGGGCGCTAGTCGGGCGAGCGCGGCGGGTCGGTGCTGAAGTAGGGCGCGGCGTGCGGCTGCAGCAGCGTGCGGCACACGGAGCAGACGCGCGCGGGCGGGGGGCGGGGGGCGGGGGCGCTAGTGGGCGGGGGCGCTAGTCGGGCGAGCGCGGCGGGTCGGTGCTGAAGTAGGGCGCGGCGTGCGGCTGCAGCAGCGTGCGGCACACGGAGCAGACGCGCGCGGGCGGGGGGCGGGGGGCGGGGGCGCTAGTGGGCGGGGGCGCTAGTCGGGCGAGCGCGGCGGGTCGGTGCTGAAGTAGGGCGCGGCGTGCGGCTGCAGCAGCGTGCGGCACACGGAGCAGACGCGCGCGGGCGGGGGGCGGGGGGCGGGGGCGCTAGTGGGCGGGGGCGCTAGTCGGGCGAGCGCGGCGGGTCGGTGCTGAAGTAGGGCGCGGCGTGCGGCTGCAGCAGCGTGCGGCACACGGAGCAGACGCGCGCGGGCGGGGGGCGGGGGGCGGGGGCGCTAGTGGGCGGGGGCGCTAGTCGGGCGAGCGCGGCGGGTCGGTGCTGAAGTAGGGCGCGGCGTGCGGCTGCAGCAGCGTGCGGCACACGGAGCAGACGCGCGCGGGCGGGGGGCGGGGGGCGGGGGCGCTAGTGGGCGGGGGCGCTAGTCGGGCGAGCGCGGCGGGTCGGTGCTGAAGTAGGGCGCGGCGTGCGGCTGCAGCAGCGTGCGGCACACGGAGCAGACGCGCGCGGGCGGGGGGCGGGGGGCGGGGGCGCTAGTGGGCGGGGGCGCTAGTCGGGCGAGCGCGGCGGGTCGGTGCTGAAGTAGGGCGCGGCGTGCGGCTGCAGCAGCGTGCGGCACACGGAGCAGACGCGCGCGGGCGGGGGGCGGGGGGCGGGGGCGCTAGTGGGCGGGGGCGCTAGTCGGGCGAGCGCGGCGGGTCGGTGCTGAAGTAGGGCGCGGCGTGCGGCTGCAGCAGCGTGCGGCACACGGAGCAGACGCGCGCGGGCGCGCGGCGCGGTCCGGACGCCACCTCGTGCGACACGCACGCGCCGCAGAAGATGCGCCCGCAGTGCCGGCAGTGGACCTGCGCACATCACAAGTAGTTTAGCTTCACTGTCACGGACAATACCAATTTATTAATAGTTACCGATTAGACAAGAGGGTCCTGAGGTAACACCAAACAATGTTATTCAGAAAAAACGACTAGTTATCATTTCAGAGCCATGATGTTTCTCGAAGTTGGATTCCAATTCAAACCAATGAAACAGAGAGCCGTACATCGACGCATGAACCTAGTTTTGTATAGGAATTCTATGATCAACTATGTCGAAAGCTTGTTTGAAATCGATAAAGATGGTTTCCCATTGAATGCTTTATAAATGTCAGCAACATAGTCTAAAAGGTTTAATTATAATCAATATAAAAAGTGGAAGATGAAATTACAGGCAGGTGTTATCCGATACCTTATACGCAGTCACGAGGTCTGAAAATCTCATAGCTCATATGAAGTTTTACCTTTTTCTTAATGTTAGGCAGATGTGTGTGGCAGGAAGGGCAGTCGTGCACGTCGTCCTCGTGCTGCCACCGCACCTCCGTGTCCGCCTCGCGGATGCGCTGCAGCTGCACCTGCGAGCACCACACGGGTTATGATGATAAAGGTCAGTAGCTAAGAATGGTATTGAGTCGAATTTAAAGCCGATTACACAATTTTCCGATAGCTAAAGGAGTTAAAAACGTCTGACTACTATAGAATTTAATTCCGTCACTACCGTTACCGTTAGCGTTAGGTTAAGTACTTTAACTGATAAGTTAAAAATGACACCTTTAAATTGTGAATCAACCGTAGTAATTCTATATGGCGACAGCATATCTGTCACAAAAAAATATGCTTTACATTTAACTGAGGTAATGGAATCATTACATAGTAAAGTGGGGTGTAACTTTATTCTTTGTGCATTACCTTATTCCTATTCATTAACAGAGGAACAGAATAGATATATTCTAAATCTTAATTTATTATTTTATAACAGTGCATTTTATAGCTAATTTTTTGACACTAATAAGTTTATTAGTAGATTTTTAGACCTTATATTTATAAAAAGCAACTTGCTAAATTATTAGCATTTAATATATGTAGGGACGCAGGTACCAGTAGTGTAGTGAAGGTTATAGAACATAGTAGTAATATTACTACACATTTTTATATTGATACTTCTAGTAGTTTAAACTGTTAGATGAGACAAAGTATAGGCATACACACAGTATCAGACTAACTCATCAGAATATTCAGGGTCTATACGGCAAGGAGTTAGAATTAAATTTATTTTTAAAGAACATAATATTCAAATATGTTGCATAACTGAACATTGGTTAAGAAGTAATCAATTAATATTTAATAATGAGTATTATTCAATTGTAAGTGCGTTTGTAAGAAAGAATTCTATACATGGTGGCTCTGATATATGTATGTAATAATGTAAAATGTAAAGAACGTAAAGATATAGTAAATCTTTGTATCGAGCGCACTGTTGAATTATCCCTTTTGGAATTAGAGCAACATGTTATAGTTTGTGTATATCGACCACCGCAGAGTAACTTTAATGTATTCGAAACCGTAATAGAGGATATTTTAAAACCCTTGAGTGTTAGTAATAGGCATATAGTAGTGTGTGGTGATTTAAATGTTAATTTACTTGAGCAGTCAGCTCTCTCTTTAAGTCTTATTAGTTTATTTGGATCTTTCAATTTAAAGCATTTATTTTTTGGACCCACTAGGAGCACTTCACATTCTGCTACCTGCTTAGATAATGTATTTTACGACTGCCAATTTCTAAATAGGGCCATGTTGAGTGAACTGACATCTGACCACTGTGGGTAAAAGGTAGACTTTTCTGTTAATACAATGCTTAAAGAGAATAAGATCACATGTAGACCTATGACATCTAATCGCTTAAAGGAATTTGAAGATTAAGTGTCAACGAACTATACGAGTCTTTGCTTAACATAATTTCTAAAGAATATAATAATATGTATAAGACCTTTTGTAAGAATAATAAGATTAAATTTTGCGGTTGGACTGCCCAATCGCAAAATTTAACAAAACAGAAGTAGAGATAAGTTATATGAATTATATGGCATGAAACAATATAATTTCAATGCCAACTAAAAAAAATTTTTTAAAAATTATTCAAAGTTATTTATAACTAAGACTAGTGCCACTGCCAAGTGTTATCTAAAAACCAAAATTAAAAATTCTAACAAAGTCAAAACTACTTGGAACATTATTAACAATGAAACAGGACGCAGCAAGGTAGGATAATAAATTTGAACTTAATATAAATAATAACATATCAAATATTTTGGAAGTAGCAGACACATTGAATAACTACTTCGCAAAAATACATTTAAACACAACTAGTACCCTAAGGTCTTGCCCAGCTCGAACAGAATACTTGGTTAGGGACAACGTGGGAGAGTAAGATACTATTTAGTTTTGAACGTGTACATCCGTATGATATTATAAAAGTATTTAGTCGCTCAATTCAAAAAAATCTGCCTACTTCTGGGGACTTTCTATAAAATTAGTTGAAAGTATTATTGTTAATATAGCGCCACAACTAGCCGCAATATTCAACGGATGCATTGATGTGGGCATTTTTCTTAACTTAATGAAATGTAGTAAAATAATACCTCTATTTAAAAATGGACGCAAGAAGTACCCTAGTAATTTTTGGCCAATTTCAATGTTGCCTGCAATCAGAAAAATATTTGAGTAGACTAATTACAGCAATTTTATTAGAGAACCACTTAAATGTAATAGTAGGGGAGCCCAAGCGGGGATTTCGGGATTTACTAAAGCGCGACAGATTAATATACAGGGGGATACCTTGTACCCGGTTAAGTACCTCCACAAAACATGAGGCCCATATATAAGGCCGCCCGTGAAGGATACAGGATCAGATTAGTAAAAAAAAATTGACCATCAGAAATTCTCGAGCGCGTCAGATTAAGGTAGGGTGAGTTAATTACATCCTAAAAAGTGTATATTCCACTAATCTGACAATTTGAGAGTGACGTAAAAAAAGCGGAGGGTAACAAAGTTGTAAAAAAAAAACGTCATCTCGACATTCTCGAGCGTAGCTAAATTTTTTTTTATTTTGACGGAAATAATTCAAGAATAATGAAAAATATATAATCTGACGATTTCCGCAAGCCGAAATAACAAAAATTCGTCGATAAAGTTAAATGCGTGCAGTTGCGTGATGCCTACATTTCCTTCTCCGCGTTTCTATTCCTCTCTCACTCTTTCTCTATCTATTACTCTCTCACTCCGTCCCCACTCTGGTTTCTGTTGCCATGACGCCATCACAGCTGATCATAAAGACTCGTGGCATACTGTTTACAACGTGTTTGCAACGTTTTGCTATTTTGATATTATTTGTGTGAAGTAAAGTTTATAAATATTTAATATGAGTGATTATAATTTGAAATGTGTATTTTGTGGTGAAAGTACTTTACAAAAAACAATTAAATTTTCGGTAGAAA
Organism: Catocala nupta; assembly: GCA_963675205.1. NCBI lineage: Eukaryota > Metazoa > Arthropoda > Insecta > Lepidoptera > Erebidae > Catocala > Catocala nupta. The sequence goes on from OY776082.1 coordinate 27,314,289, forward strand.
CATTAAAAAAATGTGTAAATATTTTGGAATATCGTCGGAGCAAGCCGGTTATCCAATAATAATAGGTAATTAGGTAATTTACATTATACATGATTTGTGTTATGAATATTCTGTTACTGATAATAAAGTAACACACATCATTAATAATGAGTTGTCATGCCCTGATCACGAAGAAGCGGATACGAAGATAGCATTTGTTGCTTGCCAACAAAATGAAGATTCTACTATTACTGTCAGAACTTCTGATACTGATATAGTGGTCATCATGTTAGCAAATATGGAACACCTGCAAGCAAGAGTAGAAGTTTGGATGGATCTTGGAGTTGGCAATGCCCGCCGATGCATCGACGTATCCGCTCTCTACAAAAAATTAGGTTTAAAAATTTCGAAAGCGCTTCCAGCTTTGCATGCATTCACTGGTTGCGATTTCAACCCAGCATTGTACCGACGAGGGAAAAAGAAACCTTTGCAATTATTGATGAATTCAGAAATTTTCCAAGAAGCATTTCAGGATTTGGGATCAAAGGAGCATAATGTGCAGGATTCTTTTAACATTATACAGTCTTTTACTTGCCACTTGTATGGGTTGAAAAAGTTAGACGATGTCAATCAAGCCAGGATTGTCATCTTCAATAGGACATACAAAGTAAAAGACAAGTCGCAACCCTTCTCCTTGAGTGTCCGGAATTACGATGCGTGCAACTTGCCACCCTGTGAATCGGAGTTACTCCAGCAAGTGTTACGCACAAAATTCATTGCATGCTTATGGAGTAATGCCCATAATGCAAAAATTACTGATCTTTTACCAACGGACTATGGATGGAAAATTGTCGACGAGAAATTTAAAATGAACTGGTTTGCAGGTGACCAATTGCCGAAAGCGTACGAAGATGTAGTCATAACACCTGATATTCTTGAAGATACTCCAGAATCAGGTATTTCTTTTCTTCAATAATTAAAAAAACACGTTGTTCATAAAAAAAATATTGTTAAATATTTTAATAATTTTTTGTTACAGATACGCAATCTGAGGATGAAATTGAGCCAGAAGAGGAAGATAATTCTACGGATGAAGATGATGATTAATTAATCAATTAATTATAAAACATTAAATTGTTTTAACCTTTTTTTTAAGTAATTTTTTTATAAATACATGTATTCTACTAAAAAGCATACACTTATTTATTTGCATGCTACTTCCTGAGCTTTTCAATTAATTAAGTTCAATGATTTAAAAAAATAAAAATAAAAAATTCTTTTGAAAGTGGTTTTTTTGGAATAACTTTTAACCGGCTTTATCGATCAACTTCAAAAACTAATCCGCCTTTGAGCTTGAAAAACCACGTCGATCGCCACCAAGCTGGTCAAAAGCGGTTGATTCGTTCGAGAGATATCGTGAACGAAAGAAACCCGAAAAAGTGTTTTTTCGGGATTACTCTGAAATTTGTGGTTCGATCAATTAAAATTGCAAAATTACTTATGAGGATGATAAAACTGCGTCGAATGCCGCCAACCGCGTGAAAATCGGTTGATCCATTCAAAAGTTATTGCGGTTTGAAAATTCCAAAAATAGTGTTCTATGAAACTTCTATCAGACTTTCGAGCTGGGAGAGCTCAAATGCATAGAAATATTATTTCTTTGAACTCAGCGAGCTCAAAATATCACATAAATTATATTTTGTGCTCAAAAACGTCATAAGTACAATTTTAAGAGCCCAGGAATGGAATTAGCGGGAAGTTGCAGGGATGGCCTTTAAGGTGAACCGTTTTTCTAATTTTTTTTTGTCAGATCAGGCCAATCCCTCTAGATAATCGTCAGATTATGAGACAGTACGTTTAGAACATAAAGATGAACCATATATATCTTAATCTGACGCGCTTGAGTATTTCAAAATGGCGAATTTTTTTTGCACATTATGAAAATGGCCGCGAGTTTGCGTCCCATCGAAATCATCAGATTAGTGAATGAGAGCTTTTTTTTGGTGCACTTAACACTCCCTTAGAAAATCTGACGCGCTCGATTAAATTTTTTTTTTTTTCATTTTCAACTCTTAAATACAACCACCCGCATCATGCAAACGATCAGATTAACATACGTACATTATTAAAAATACGTAGGGCATTGATGCTATCAATATCTGACGCGCTCGAGGATGTCCATGCAACAGTTTTTTTTTACATATTTAAAAATCTATAGCCGCTTCCCCCACCGATGTAAAGGTATATATCATATAACATTTTTTTCTTCATATCATCTAAGCTTTGCATCCCAATAGGTCTCTACGACGCTCGAGTAAATCCCCATTTAGCCTCGTGGGCTCCCCTACTATAAACAATTTATTTCATACAGAGTAATATGATTTAAATTTACAAGAAAGATCGTTCTACGATAGATGCGCGTTATAAAACATATATTCAGTGCCTGGAAAGTTTTGCGAGATGTCATTGGCGTATTCTGTGATCTCTCTAAAGCCTTTGACTGCGTTGAACACCATACGCTGCTGCGAAACTCAGGCATTATGACATCTGAGATACTGCACTTGATGACCTAGTTGATTCCTACCTAAGCGATAGACTACAACACGTTGATATTAATTGACGTAGATCTTCTTGATTACCAGTCACAATAGGTGTGCCACAGAGCAAAAATTTTAGGACCCTTTTCGTTTTTAGTATACGTAAATAATTTTTCGTTCTTTGTACAGGATTTGTATGACATTGTTTTATTCGCGGATGAGACATCCCTTATTTTTAAAGTAGAGCGGAAAACACCTAATTTAAATGCTGTTAATGATTCACTCGCACAAATCCTGGATTAATTTACGATGAATAATTTACTACTAGACAGAATTAAATTATTACTTTGGTTCAATCTACAGTTTTTTAGGATTAACTTTAGATCATAAAATTCTGTGGGGCGCTCAAATATCGTGCCTTGCAGGGAAACTCAGCTCAGTCGCATACGTAATTCGGCAAGTAAGACAGCTTACTGATGTAGATACTGCGAGACTAGTATATTTTAGTTATTTTTATAGTGTCATGTCTTACGATATATTATTGTGGAGCAAGGCAGCTGACATTGAGACATTTTCATTCTCTAAAAACGTGCAGTACGTAGCATTTAAAATTTAGGTCCACGAAGGCTCCAAGGTTCCCTGACAGAGCGATTTAAAGAAATAGACATTCTTACTGTTGCGTCGCAATATATATTTGCAAATATTATGTTTATTAAACATAATATTCACTTATATAATAAGAATAGTGATATTGATAATTTAAACACTAGAAATAAGCAAAACTTGGTAGGTCCATATCATCGTTTACTTCACAATACATTTGCGCGACTCAGTATACGTTTTTTTAATAAACTACCTATTACAATAATAAATTTACCATTACTCAAATTGAAAAGTGCCGTTAAAGTACAGCTACGCCGAAAGGGTGATTATTCACTCAACGATTACTTAAATGATAAAAACTCATAGCACTAGTTGCTTATTTTATACAGGATTCAAAGTTCTGTATTATTTATAAGTCCATTTAGTAATGTAGAGGTACCCCGTGATTATTCGTAATGTCATCTAGTATCTTGCTTTTCAAAATAAATTAAAATATGAATGCACAACCGCATTTAGTCACGGACTGCCTTTGCATTGTCACAAAGTGTAAGTGTATGCGCCCTCATACCATCGTACTGTCTATTTGGATGAATATTAAAAAAATATTAAATAATTCTACCAAACCTAATTATTTCATTTCCTTAATTAAGTAATATTTGTTATTATTTTTAAATTTCGCCGTGAGTTTCTTCTCATAGGCTCTACCCTTTGCCTGAACCTAGCAACTAACTAAAATGTAGGTTCAGTAACTTAGTAAACTCACTAACCTATATATTTTGACGTTCATAAGTGTTACTTTGTGATCTAAATTAATAATTTAATTTTGACTTTGACTTACCTGATTACGTACTGAATACACAAATATGCCAGATCAAAACGAAATCTGTACTAAAATGTGTTAACATCGTATTTCGTAATTATGAGTTGACTTGGCAAGAAACCAATTGCAACACTTTAACACACACACGGAAATGACAAATTATGATTGACTTGACTGATTTTCATAACACGTCATAGGAGCTGGCTCGAGAAGTAACTATAGTGTGTGACGCGCCTTCCCTACTATATAACATAAGGATAGTTCGCAAGAGCATGCATTACACGATAGTTTACTGCCAAAATAACATCTTTTATTTCGTCACCTAAAAACCAACATTGCATAACCTTCGAATGACAACGCTAGGTCGAAGAACTGAAATCTTTATAAAGTCTGAAGTACTAACTTGTAGGGATTGTGACAATCTGACAAAGTCCTGCTGAACCTTCTCACTGTTATCAAGTTCTTGCTGCAGCACGGAGACCCTGTTGCGAACCTCGTGCACCTCGCTCTGCAGACGCTTCTTGTCATCCAGCAGCTTTTCGATCATGTCGTTCGAGTGCCTTAGCTTGTCGCCTAGCTCCTTCATCTGTTCGCGTTCTGTCTGTAGCCTATCTAGCTCTTTTCTGCAACGATTGAAATGTTAAATATAGCTTCTCTATATAAACGGTCGTGAAAGGCATTTAAGAGCGAGCATGATAGTGTGGTCATACTCGTTTGTTATCGATAATATTTGTCTACTGTTGGCGATTGGTGAGTAGTCGGATTTTTGATATCACAAAGGATACCGCAGGTACATACGTATATGTCCAAGCGATCGCCGATCATTAATGTAGAGGTTTAGAAGATTCTATTTTGTCCATAGACTACTGATTTGCGTCTTGGATAGTTTTGTTACTCTTTGATTAGAAACATGAACCTAATTTTTTCTTGTTTATTAGTAGTTGTCCTCGGATGGCCTTGACAACTTTACGCGGACTATGGGCCCATTAGGTACGAAAAGTTGATATACTGACCCTGCTTCGTTGAGCCGTTGTCTGAGGTCTGTGATCTCGGCTTCCTGCTGATGGAACAGCGTGCCTTGCTCCAGCAACTGTATCCGTAATTCACGTTCTGACTCCACAGCCTCCTCTCTGCCTATTTGGCAGAAGATCAGCTGTTCTCTAAGGCGGAGCATGTGTTCGTGTAGTTCCTAGGTAACAATAAGATGCCATCAATGATTAAACTCTCAGTTACTTCTAATGATAATTTCAACTGGCGTAAAATAAACCTTTACTTTACGCTAGTTTTGACGTCGACTTCTATGACACCTTGTATGCACCTGTATACAGGGTGTCCTAGAAGTCGACGTCAAGCCGGTATCAGGTAACAGGATAAGTTAATAATACGACTAATAATACTTCTTTAAGCTCTCGATTTTTTACAATTATTCGAGAACACATAACAAAAAAAAAATATTCTGAAATTAAATATCTGTAGTAACAGGAGTGTAAAGACTGTCACAGGGTGTAGACATTTCAGTTTTTTAAAACGACTATAATTTTTAAAATACGTAATCTAGATTTACTTTTTTATTTTTCTGATAGCAATTATAGCTTAGCCTGTTACTTGATTCCGGCTTGACGTCGACTTCTGGAACATTCTGTATATTATCAGAGTGCCTAGTGCAAGTTTGTTTTACGTTAACGCAATTGATATATTCATGACGTTCGGCGCTCCGATTGGCCCGCTGCAACAAGCTCTTAACTAATGAGAGTGCCAACCACGGTAAACGTTTCGATCACGTTAACGTAAAAACAACTCGCAGTAGGCATCCAGGTATGTGGGGGCTATATGAATCTATTGCTATATTAAGTAGAATTTTAGGTTCAGAACTTACTTCTACATTGTCAGGTAAGTCTATGATTTCGTTTTGCATCTCGGCGGCTTTCTTTGCGTACTGTCCTATTAACATTGCGTTGTCTCGTTCTAAGCTGCAATGTGAAATAATATTTGAGAGTCAGTATTAGGGGCCGATCATATATAATATACCAGGATGAAAGCGAGGCAGACCAGTTGGGTGTAGTTCACATTGTATGTCAGTTACCGCGAGTATTACTATATGTGCCTGAGCATGATAAACGTTGATCAACTATGTTTACAAAGTTAAATATGAAAAATAATAACTTTACCCGTGTTTAACTTAATAACTATTATTCTAGCATTTGTTACAAAGCTTCATAGTTTGTCCAAAAAACTTTTTTTTAGAGATTGCTAGCATTTTGTATGAATCTGGTTATGTACCCAAACAACGCCATTCCTCGCGGTGTATTGTTTGGGTGCTGCTTCTTTTTTGTGATAGCGTGTAGGTTAAGGTCTAAGGCATGTGAATGAAGAAACACATTTTAATATATTAGTATCTTTGTTTGACAAAATTAAATTATGGAAAGTGGTAGAACACAAGTAGTAGTGCGAATCGAGCCACCAATCTCAATATGGTTGTATGTCAAAATTAAATATAACTAATTATGAAAAGAAGAAAATAAATAATTATGAGAAGCTATAGAACAAAAGTTGTAAAATAAGGTGTCAATAAGTTACCAGTAGAAGTTAATTAGTACTTTTCAATAAACTATAGCCTAACATGAGGTGGATCAGTAGCCCAAGTAATCGCGAGTATTAGTATCTGTTCCCGAGCATGACGTCGACGCTTCAAGTATGTATGAGGTAAATGAATGTTATACCTGTCTAGTTTCTTGTGCAGCGTCTCCCTCTCCACGGTGAGCTCGGTGACGGTGAGCAGCGCGCGCTGCGAGGCGCGGTCGGCGGCGGCGGCGCGCTGGTCCAGCGCGGCGCGCAGCTCGTCCACGGCGCGCTGCAGCTCCTGCAGCTGCTGCGCGCCCGCCGCGCGCTCCGTGTGCCACGACCGCACCGTCTCGTCGTGGATCGAGCGCACGCCTTCCAACTCCTCCGTCGCCTGACACACACCACTTATTCATAGACTTTTGCCTATGTTTTGGCAATAGGTATAACGAGACTCGGATGGTGTTAATCTGTTTAATTTCAGTAAAAGTAAAGCTTATATACTAGCGTGGCGCGTGTATACATTTGCATGCGTGTGCATTTTGACTTATCTTAAGATGTGCTCTATCGGAATACGTGTAATAATGTAGTCGCTACATATACACCCACTTTAAAAATTTAAAAAAATATTACAAATCCTACTTATCTATTATAGATACAATCTCAAACGTATGCTTAATGACATAATACATTGCTGATTAAAAATGCGCGTAAAAATATGTGCTGACCCTTGTTGTGACGGTGCGTAGCCTTTTTTCTTTTTTTTTTTTATTTTTTTCTTGAGTGGTTATCCAATGCACTTATGCTGACTGTTTCTTGCAATTTGTTTCATTCTCTTGTCCATGACCTTGAGCATTCCGTAAATGAGGAAAATACCCAGCGTGATGACGATTTGTCATATTGCGATGTTTTTTGTCCACCGTAGTTCTTCCAGTACGAGATTTTTAGTTGGTCGGCTTCCTTTTGGTTCAGGCAACTATCGGAGTTGTATACAATTTGATCTTTGGAGCTTTGGTTGCCCATTGTTTTATCCCGAGGTGCTAACGATGAATGATATTTGTTGTGATCTCGCGAGTATTTATATCGATTGAATGCTTGCGTCACGGAATACAGAACCGTACTGTGGGCTTAACTGTCCGTCCTGACTTGGTGATGTACGTGTTTGAATAGCTGTGTCTATTTTCTGAATTCGTCACGTTTATATCTTCGTTGTTGATGACAAATGCTGGTTTTAATCTATCTATTAATATTACTTTTTCTTTATCCTTGACCTTAATGACATATGTTTTATCCATTCTTCTTATCACTGGGAATGGCCCTTCATAGGGTGGTGTCAGACTTCTTTTTACTCTGTCGCATCTTACAAATACGTGTGAACATTCTTTAAGTTCAGGATGAATGAAAATTGTTCGGTTATGCTTCTTGCGTTTTGGTACTGATGTCATTTTATTGATATTCTTTAGAATATTTGTTACGAATTCTTCTTATGTAGAATTCCGATGTAAAGATTCGAAAAATTCTCCGGGAGGACGTATAGGTTCGCCATATACCATCTCTGCTGCACTATATCCTGTGTCCTCGCGTAGACAACTCCGCAAACCAAGTAGAACTGAAGGAATTTCTTTCATCCAATTAGCGTTAGATTCTCTTGTCATAAGCGCTGCTTTTAAGGATCTATGAAATCTCTCTATCATGCCATTTGACTGTGGGTGATATGGCGTTGTCCTAATTTGTGTACTCCCAAAAATTGTGAAAGTGTTTCGAATATTCTTGATTTGAATTGTCGACCTTGATCCGTAGTAATATAACGGGCATCCAAACCTTGTTATCCATCCCTCATATAGTGCACGAGATATTGTTTCGGCTGTGATATCTTCAACCGGAATTACCTCAGGCCATGACGTACAGCGATCTATGATTGAGATTAAATATCTTTTTCCTTGAGAAACAGATAATGGTCCAACAATGTCGATGTGTAAATGCTCAAAACGCTGCGATGGCATAAAACTTCCTACCGGTGATATGGTGTGGCGCTGAACTTTTGACTTCTGACAAGCTATGCATGACTCACACTAGCTATTAATATCTTTGTTCATACCTGACCATAAATACCTTTGAGTTATCATTTTTCTAGTAGTTCGCTTGCCTGGATGACTTAGTCCATGAATGACGTCAAAAACCTGTCTTCGAAATTTCTCTGGTAAATAAGGACGATTCTTCCCAGTAGATGTGTCGCAGCTTATGCTTTTTGTGGAACCCGGAAGCATTATGTTTTTAATTTTCAAATTCCTATTGTCACGGAGTCTTATCAATTCTTGGTCATTAGATTGGCATCTTGCTAAATCGGCATAATTAATCGGTGATAGCATATCAATTTGTTCAATACGTTCGCCGTGGCGTATCGTTTGATGATGGTTTTTGGGAGAAAGCGTATGTCAAAGGTCGATGATCTGTGAAAATTGAGAATTCTCTTCCTTCAATAAACCTTTAAAAATGCTTGACTGCCAGCTGATACCTCGGTAAGTTTTGAGTTTGTTATAATTTTGTCAGCGATCTGGCTCATCTTGTCGATATCCATGTCTTCTGTAACTGCTAGGACTGTAGTAACTGATGGTGGTAAAAGTCGCAACCATAGGAGCTTGATGGTTTCGTCACCCATTTTTTCTTTTCCAAGAACTTGCATCTTGCGTAAAAGTTGTGATGGTTTTTGATCGCCGAGGTCCATTTCAGTCAATAATTTTTGAAATTGATTCTGACTCCTCATAGCAATTTATTAAGCGCTCCTTGATGGCGTTATACTTTTCTGTGGATGGTGGAGAGGTAATGAGGTCACTACCCTGTAGTATTTCTTCCGTAGACAGCTTTGCTATAACCGTAAAATATTTATAATCGTCGCCTTGTTTTTGTGGTGCTAATATGGCTTCCAGTTGTGTAAACCATAATTTTGGTTGATCCCTCCAACATTCCGGAATGCGGGATAAGATGGTGGTACCAGCCGCTACTTCCAATGTTTCTTGATGGCCGTAGCTTAATTTGCAAGTTGGTTGGTTCATGTTGCTTATTTTCTTGTTGCGAAGTCCACTTGTAGAGCCAGAATACTCGTAGCGTCGTCGGGGTCACCACTTTGCCTATGTTTTGGCAATAAGTATAACGAGACTCAGATGGTGTTATAGTATGTTTAATTTGAGTAAAAGTAAAGCTTATATACTAGTGTGGCGCGTGTATACATTTGCATGCGTGTGCATTTTAACTTATCTTAAGATGTGCTCTATCGGAATACGTGTAATAATGTAGTCGCTACAGACGCATGTAGAGGACAAATAATCTCTACTTATTGTATCATGTTATTTTTGTTTGACAGTCCAACTGTTTTTTATTGAAACTTGGTAAAGAACGCTCCATAAACATATGGAAGCTTGTGCAACAGGATTAGAATAGATAATATTGCGTACGCTTTCCAGCTGCTCCATTGCCTAATAAACACGAGTACGAATTAATATTCTTGTACAGGACAGATAGCTCTGTCGTCCGTACCTTATTATTAATAGAGTCATATAGAGGACAGTAGTCTTTACTGACTGTAAAAAAACTAATTTAATTTTATTCTTAAGGCAAAGTGTAGCTAATGCCAATTAAAATTTACATTCGAACACTAATGTAACTGTATGAGAAGTTGCACAATAAGACTAGAATAAATAATACTGAGTAACCATTTCATTGAACTTGATATTTAAAAATTAAACATGTATAAAAATATAGCTTGTATTTTATTTTAAAATGTTATGTCGCTAGTAATTTAGCAAACTATACCTTTGCTTGTGTAACGAACGGGTTACGTCACGTTAAACTCAGCTCACGCTAAGCTTAACTCAAGAGGATAACAAAGTAAACAGCTGATGATTTGAAACTAAAATAGCTGATTATCAATTAGGGCTTCACCTCACCAGGGAGCCATGGCGATATCGCCGTTTACGTATCTTTCAATTCATATTGAAACGTACGGCAATTAACTCACTTAGCGACGGTTTGGCAAGGTTGCCAATTTGGAAATGTAGCCACGACCAATGGCTCTCGTGTTTGGAATCTGCATATTCTAGCGCACTGACGACGTAGCCAATCAAATGTACATGAGCAAACTGCGTTTCACTCACTCAATGTCCAACCGGCCGCTAAGACGGGCGCCGTATGCGTGTTTGTGGGAAAACATAGAATTGACTGGCAGATGGTAGGTAGATGAGCCACTGGGTACTCCTTGCTACTGAAAGTAGGCAAAGGTAACCATAGGCATCTACGTAGCCGGCGACGTGGTCATAGCTTCTCGGTCACGTCAATGCCAGTAATGGCAGACATCATTGAAAACCTACTGTCTGGCTGCCGTAGTATCGTTGTGACTCGTAAAAGTAAAAATAAAACATAAGTATAAAAAAGAGATGGTACTAAAACTAACTAATAATATAAATGTAAATGTGAGTATATTTGTTACGTTTTCACGCCTTAACTACTCGACCCACCACCATGAAATTTCGCATACACGTTATCAGGGAAACAAAAGGACAGTATTTTTCCATCCAAAAAAGGGTTCTGATCCCGAGGCATAGAAAATTGTCATTATCCACATTTACGCGGGCAAATCCAGTAATACAAAAAAAGACATAGGGTAGCCTTTCATCTAAATAAATGGCACTGTTCCCGAGGGAATATCAAGCTGCGGGCAATATCAAGTAATTTAGTAATATGTCTGACCTGTTTGAGCGCTAGTTCGAGAGTGGCGGCGCGGTCCCTGGCGGCGTCGGCCTTGCTCTGCTCCGACACGAGCTGCTTCTCGTAGTTGGCGCACATGTCGCAGTGGCGCGCCGGCTCGCTCTCCTGTTTGCCGTCGCCGCTGGGAACCGCCGTTGTAGTCTTTGCTTTCTGCGAGTGTTTTATGTTAGGTATCGATGATACGTGTTTTAGCAATACTGTAACTTCGATTGTTAAGACATCCGTCACTAACAACCAAAAAACTAAGTTATAAAACTGACCTTTAGATCTTATATTTATGCCTGTAGACTCAGTAAATCTGTGTCTACATATACTAATATACACATTCTCTAAACTGAATATTAGATATTAGTATGATGTTTTTGCTTTCAATTGAGTTATACACCATACCAGTTCAGTCCATCAGTGCTATGCTGGTGTATACGAATTGAATTTTTATTATTATTGATCAATAAGGATGCAATCGTAATCATCATCGCATCCTGCAAGGTAAAACCGGTAATAGAGTTAGGGGAACAGGTCATATTAACACACGATTATGTATGCGAACGACAAATGTAAGAATAATTATGGTAATATACTCATCTATCTGTCGCAGGCCTATTTGTGTAATTGTATTATCTGTTACCCTAACTATATAACCGACTGTACCTCCAACCTATATAAGATAACGTTGAATATTAACCCAAATAACGGTCTGTGATGTAGCAGGATATTGTGGGAGATAAGACAGTCCAGAGGTACGTCTGGTGACATTAGTTTCCATAGGCAACGACAGCCAGTTACCATCAGGCTGGGCATATGGCTGCTTGCCAGTTTACCGAAACAAGTCCGAAGTTTTAGAGATTTAATTATTATGAAACACAAATTACTGACTCACCGCAAGGGCTTCTTGTAGCTGAGCGTCATTCTCTCGTAGTTTGTTTTTCAGTGCCGATATTTCCATCTCGAGGGGCTGGATAATAGACTTTAGAAACTCGCTGTCCTCCACATTCTTTAAAATAAAACATATTAGCGTTTAAAAACATGCAATAATTAGCAGATCCAAGTACATATACTCAGACTCATAATGTGTCGATCACACAAATAATTGAACCGTGTAGGATTTAAACTCACAATACTCAGGGAGACGGCAAAGACATACACACTATGTCTAAGTCAAAAAGAATGAAATAGTACATTGGTAAATAGAAATTCGAATATATAAGATCAGATTACGGTGCATCTCACGTAATTTGCAGTGTCGAGGGAGAGGTGGTTTGTATCGCCTTAGATGCTTATACAGAGGCAAAATGCCAATACCTGACATACGAACATATGTATATAGATTTTTTGACAAAGCAAAAACACGGTTTATTGAGATCCCACATTTAAGTCTTTTAAATAATCTGTGCAACGATGGTCGATATGTTTATCGCAATTATCTGAATTTCCATTGCGATTGGTTTATCGCAACTCCCACGCACCATGGTCGTTGACATTGTTCGTATGACTTTAGTGATAAGATCTTGTCACCCTGAATATTGAATTAATAAATTACCTACTACTTGATTTAGAAGTTATTTCCAGATACAAAGGATGAATTTTAACATTTTTTTGGCGTTTATAGTTATAGAGCCGGTTCCTATATCAAGAAACGAGTTTCCTTTCGTTTTAGCTACGGACACCTACATTTTGACATATTTTTTATAGCAGTTGTATAAAAAATTAACTGTCCGCAGATTCGGTTCCGCAGAACCGAGTGTAAGACAAAGCCTAACAGTACAAAACGAGCACTCGATATATAATTCTGTCTTTTAGAATTGTTCTAATAAATGCACAATGGTATACTACAGTCAGCAGCATATTATACATGTTTGATAGAAATGTGTAGATTTAAATATTCAAATAATTATTTCATCTTTATCGAATCTTTCAGAATATATCTTTTAAACTTGCTCGAAACACAGGTCTATAAGTGCACTTTATATGTAATTGTAAACCTGAGAATGTTTACTAAATAAAAGAATTATAAATAAATAACAAATTACGTATATGTTTGCAATATAACATGCGATATTTTTTTTAAATAATGACAAATATCGTCATTTAATCTCAATTATTATCAATTTTTATAGCAACACTAGTGTTAAAAGATAGTTCGATAAATTACAATTCATAAAAACGTGTGCGTTCGCGCAGCGGAATGTTGTTGAATTTAAAGATTTTAATTATGCAGATATTTAGTGTATGGCGTCGTATAATTGTGTATGGTAAAAAAAAATTGTGCACGCTGCCATTGTGGAGAAATTCACCAAAAACTGATTCCACTGGGCGAACGTTGTCCTGGCGGAACTTTTTTTAATCCATAGACTTTAGAAGAAAAGAGATGTGTCCAAAAATTAGTGTGTATTTGTGTGTAATTGTGTATGTATGAATAAAATTAGTGCATGCATAACCTTCGGAGAAATTCAAGTTTCCGCTACGCGAACGTTTGGCCATTAGCTAGTTTTCATATAAAGCACTTACACAGAGAGCTGTAGATTTTTACATACGCTGTTTTGAATTTGTTTATATTTGTTTAAAAAACAGATTTCAAGAAAATATTCTTAAATGAGTAGCAACAAGAATTGTGTTATCACCTATACCAATTCAATACCGGTATTATACTGTAAATTTTGGGATGTTACCTAAATATATTGCACGGCCGCTTTTTTGTAGCCATCTGAACTTGGTCGGGTTATGTAGGTTTTCAATGCTTCGTCAGTATTATAATTGTTTTTCTTTAATTACTGAATTTAATGACATGAAATTTTGCATGTGAATAGTTGAATGAATAAACTAATTATTGGCATACATTTTACCATGCAATTCCTTTAGAACGTCGTGATATTTGACTGCTTTGTAAACAGTGACCTATTCATGGTAAATTGTCCTATAACTCTTTAATTACTAATGACACTTGGCAACATCATTGATACTTGGCAACATGTTGCAGACACTTACAAGGTTTGTATAAACGTGAAAATCTAGACCCCAAAGTGCATACTTTAAGAACTAAGACCTAATAAGCGTATTTTACGTTTATATTTTTATCTTTTAAGCCCTAAGATTTTTTCTAAATCTGTTTTTTAACAAATATAAACAAATTCAAAACAACGTATGTAAAAATCTACAGCTCTCTGTGTAAGTGCTTTATATGAAAACTAGCTAATGGCCAAACGTTCGCGTAGCGGAAACTTGAATTTCTCCAAAGGTTATGCATGCACTAATTTTATTCATACATACACAATTACACACAAATACACACTAATTTTTGGACATATCTCTTTTCTTCTAAAGTCTATGGATTAAAAAAAGTTCCGCCAGGACAACGTACGCCCAGCGGAATAAGTTTTTGGTGAATTTCTCCACAATGGCAGCGTGCACAATTTTTTTTTTACCATACACAATTATACGACGCCATACACTAAATATCTGCATAATTAAAATCTTTAAATTCAACAAAATTCCGCTGCGCGAACGCACACCATAAAAACGAAATAACAATTAGGAAATACACAAGTACTGAAAGTTATTTATTCAACATTCAGCTACTTATTATTACACACACGATCACACATATAAATTTATTTTTAATCGTATTTATAATATGTTTTTTAATATTGTAAATTAAGATTTTACCAATAATTCATATCATATAAAAGTAGAATTGTTCTCTGTTAAGTAAGGCGCTGCCACCTGTGATACAATGTTTGTAATTAGTACAGGTGTCAACGACACAATTGGGTAGTTGCCTGTGTTTGATTTTGTAATTATTTTACATATAAGAGCAAATAATAATTTGAATTTGGATATCAGAAAAGTGTGGATATCTAGCTATCTCCCTCAGACAGCTGCATTTAAATGGAGTTTACGTCACAGTTTGTATCATGCATCCTTTTTAAGTCCTTCGATAATTATGGTGGCATTGGTGGCTGGTATTGATTAAAAATGCTCGTATTTTATTTATTAATGAGAAGATTTAAAATATCTGTGTATTTTGGAATTCAGATAATGTTAATATTGGACTTAAATAATAATAAATTGTGAGTCAACTACACTATTTGTGATAAGTTCACATAATTTTGTATTTATTTTGTGTGATATAATTTTAATTGTTATAGTGCAAATAAAATTTATTGTTATTTTATTTATTATGATTATTATTTCACTAGTTACAACTAGTAACTAAAATAATAAAGTAGTGTAATTCTCTTACCTTTCTTGGAGGTGGTTGTTCTTCTGCCTCCGCTCCTAGTTTCCTGGCGAGCGAGCGCACGAAGGTGGCCGGCGCCAGCGACACCTCCTGCCACACAGCTCGAGCGTTAAGCAACGTGTTCACGTCCATATTGAGGATGGTTACCCGACACTCATTGACAATTAAAGTTAGTGTAGTTGCACTTATGGAAACTCACATTACACGCTATTAAGTACTTTGAAGATGGGCAAATACAATGTTCTTTTATTTTCGGATACCTATGTAGAGAATTTCGCTTTCTATTTGCTTAAACTGTAACATATCGTTCTGTCCATATTTTAGTATAACATCACAAGTTTGTTATAGGCGCTTATAGGAACACACACTCTCATTCCACAGTATGTACTTCAGTCGTTTAGTTAACTGGATAGTGAGTGCTATACGGCTGTAATGAATAAAACGTAAGTCTTTACATGCGCCTCTTTGTCAAAGGCAGATACTAATAATTCCTTATTACGAAAATCCCGACATCCGAACTAATATTATTAATGCGAATGTGAGTTTTTAAATACTCGACCTCGACTCGATGATCATTATGAAATTTCGCATTCTCGTTATTAGAGGAACAGAAAAGGACATAAGATACCTTTCATGCGGAAAAAAAATACTGTTACTAATTTAACCTAACCTCACCTACATTAATTTATTAAAAAAGACAACGCCCGTTCTAGGAATAATTTCTTTACAAACATTCAAACAACGGACACAAAGAACATCCAGACTTGAAACAACCATTTGTGGATCACACAAATTTTTATCCCGTGTGGGAATCGAATCTACAACACTGCAGTCGTAGCGAGGCGACCAATCAAACAACTACGTCTGCTATCCGTGTAGTCATTTACGCGAGTAAAGCCACGGGCAAATCTAGAATATTATATTGACGACTAGTCGTATAGCGAATTGTGACTACAAAAGCAGTACTAATTTCACCACCCAATACTCATTGACAGCTCGTCAAAGAGTGTTATGTACTGGCATTGTTTACTTGTTATTTAAAATATCACAAACAACAATTATATTACATAATATTTTTCATATATATTATCCTTTTATGTGCGTGGTTATGTTTATGCTTCATAAAAACAACGTTTTTCCTGCAGTGCTGAACAGAGGCAATCGATTTTATCTTGCTGTAATACTGAGATCTGATCGCTTTATTCTTTCTTATATTCTTATCATGCTTATTGTTTAACCCGAATTTTTTACTTTTTACTCCGCCTACCAAGTAGATCGATTAAAAAACTTTCTGACAACTAAACGTACGATATACGTATACCACCGAAAGCCTAGTGGGAGACCGTTGGTCAGCTATACAGAAGTTTCGGGTTCAATTCCAAGACACCCCCGACTTTCGAAGTTAGGTCCGTATTAAATAGTTAATTATTATCGATTGCTTTAACATGCGTGTCTGAGAGTTCTCCATAATGTTCTCAGAGATATGTGAAATCTCCCAACCCGCACTGAGCCAGCGTGGTGGACGATGGCATTACCCTTCTCACACTAAGAAGAGGCCGTGCCCAGCAATGGGATGATTTATTTACAGGGCTGATATAATCGTACGATACGATAAAATATATCTCTTATGCCGTAGTTTCAATAGCTCAAAAAGGTCGAAACATATCAATCAAACATAGAATTCGATTCGGTTATTAATTGATTACATAATTTCATCAAGTTGATAGTTGATATTCAACAATATCAACTTGATGAATTTATGTTCTGTTTCTGTATATAAAACCTTTTCAATTTATAACATTTAAACCATTCGATAATTTATTTGAGGTGACGCTCGCGACCTTACTAATATTATAAATAGGAATGTAAGTTTGTTTGTTACGGTTTCATGCCTTAACTACTCGACCGATCATCATGAATACGCATACTCGTTGTCAGTATTAAAGAAAAGGATATATGGAACCATTCATCCAGAAAAAACAGCACTGTTTTCGAGGGAAAGAAATTTATTGAGAAAATCTAGAACAACGCGAGTGCAGCCGCGGGCAACCTCAGGTGTATTTAAAAAATAGCCTATTAATGAAGTATAAAATAGAGGCTCGGTAACTTATCTTATCTTATGTGGGGGCCAGTCACTGCAGACCGGCGACACTTCGACCCAGTGTGAACTTTTGTGTCGGCCCCAACTATCCTTTGGCCATCTCCTTATGAATGTACTGCATCAGCCGCAGTGTATACTTCAGAGGAAGAAGCCTGAAGTCTTCAGGGTTTGGATATGCCAATCCCATCAGACACTTCATCACCCATCCTCAAACCAGCCAACGCGTCACATTCACATAGTAGGTGCGATATGGACTCGTCCTGTTCACCACAGGCTCTGCAGAGGCTCACTAAAGAAAACTCTTTTATTTAGTTTAGAATCGTTGCAATAGTAAGTACCAGATCGATAACCTTTATATACAAACAAATTGATTTCCTGATGTTTGTAGGTATAAACCGTGAACGACTAAAATGCGTTGTAAAAACTGTCGCGAGAATTTTTACAATGAAAAATTGTATATCAGTTTTATATCAATACAATAACTTATAATTATATTATTTATTATACACGCACACCGTCATTACAGTCAGCCTTGATATTATTAAGTTATTATAAACGAATAAGTACTATCAAATAAATATGTGAGGATTTTATTTTGTAAAATTAACCATACAAGTTCTTTAAATGTTAACTATATTTAACGCAAATAAGCCGTTATGAGGTATTTTATATCTCATAATATAGATACCTATATACATATAAAGAATCAGGACTTTATAATAGGCAGAGATCTATATTTTTGTCCAGATAATAGCGGCAAGTAAAGTAGAAAAACAATAGTAACATCAAACAAAATAAATCGCACTTAACCATGTGTAACACTGAACTCATACCAAAAATTCACTAAACGCACAACACTAATAAAAATTTAAACTTCGGACATGAAAGTCACATGCTAGGCTTTTTAAATTTAGAACCTTGGAATTACATTGCTAGGATTCGGCAAAGACAATTTGCTTAAACGTAAAACAGTCTTATGACAATTTGGTTATACGTAAAACAAAGTTTATCAACACTCAAACTATTCTTACACGACACGTAAACATAACTGTTTAACATAAACATTTTACACGTGTATACGCTAGCTGTTCTGTTGACACAAAATTACACTATGATAAGAAATATACCACCATGCATTGATCGACACAAGTCGACTGGTCTTTAGTCGCACGATAATATTCAGACTGCCCATAGGGATTTCCGAACGAGTTCGTATGAGGATAATGGTCTTATATGACGTAAGTATACCTATACTATTATATAGTTATTAAATGTTTAAAGTTTGTGCAGCTGGTTTTATACGTGTACAATATTTCGAGTGATAAGATTTTAGTGTGTAGATTGTAGTTTTTATTCCGATGTAACTATGGGAAAGAAATGCTAGTTAATCATTAAATATTAAATAAAAATTAACTAGTATGTAATTCCGAAATACAAGATCTTGTAACGGACCCAAACATAATTAAGGAAATTAAAGCGCACCGATTTCGCTGGCTTGGTCACGTAGCAAGAATGGGAGGATCGTGGAGCTAAGAGAGCCTATCTTGGACGACCGACAGGGCGATGTCATGTCGGCTGTCCCAAATATCGCTGGAGTGATACTGTGGAAGCGGATCTGCGAGAGCTTCAAGCCAACAAGTGGCGGGTAACGATCAAAGACCGAATTAAGTGGCGTTCTCTCGTATTAGCGGCCAAGACACACTTTGAATCGCTGAGCCAGTAAAGTAAGTAAGTATTTAATGACTAAAGATTTTAAAGGAATTAACTAGTAGTGTGTCTCGATGGCGCAGCGATTGTTACTACAACTACTATGTATGAGATCTTGGGTTGTTTGACTGGGTCGAGAAGTGTTACTGGGCTTTCCTGTAAAGAAATTCTGAATAGCAGCACAAAATTTGAAACTGTGTTCGGTAGACGGCGGCCCACACGTTATTATGTGGGCAAGTCAAACATTGCTGGCGAAAGCCGAGTGTAATACTTCTGCGGTTACTGCTTCGAGAATTAGGCGTGACTGCCCATATCACCTTCATATTTATAACTAGCGACCCGCCCCGGCTTCACACGGATAGTACAAAACCTTAACAAATTATACCCTAAACCTTTCTCATGAATCACTCGGTCTATTGGTGAAAGCAGCGTGAAAATCCCTTCAGTAGTTTTTGAGTTAATCGCGAACAGACAGACGCGGCGGTGGACTTTGTTTTATAGAATGTAGAGATATTATAATTTGTCGCCTTCTGTATATTTTTGGGAAAGTAGACAGAAGTCCATTATACGCATATATTGCCAGTTGTTTTCAGGCCAAAACATTATAGTGGACAAGCCTATTATCAGGCATCTGCCTAAATGAAAGAAAATCTGAAAATCTTTTTAGGCACCAAGCTGCTACTGGTAAATGCCTTACAGAAAAACTCAATAGTCCGAGTCTGGGTCTCTCGATCGTACGCAAACTTAAGCACAAACCTATGCCAGGAGACCAACGAGGTAGCTATAATAACAAATTTTATATTTTAGCTTCTAACCGAGGTTTTATAAAGCCTTGGCTTTAAAGATCGATCTCACAGAAATAGTGCGTTTTGCCATGATAAACATAATAATTATACTGTCGACGCTCATGTTAAATGCATTATCAATGTATCACTTATAAAACAATGTCCCCCGCCGCGTCTGTCTATCTGTTCGCGATAAACTCAAAACTACTGAATGTATTTTCATGCGATTTCCACCAATAGACAGTGATTAATGAGGGCGGATCGCTAACTGTATGTAATTTAGATTTAATAAACGAAATTAAAAATTTATATAAAAATATGTCATAAGTAGCACATCACTTTCCACCTAACATAGGCTAACAATTTTAGTATGTGTAATATTAATTAGAACAATAATAAAGAAAATTAAACAGAACAGAACTTTAAAACGTTTGAAAACACGTCAAATAAGAGTCATAAATTATTCACTTCTGTCACAGTCTAGTAACAGGCGACATTATGTAAATACGGCGATAAACATTATGTAATGTATTAACGCCCACGTACTTACTTACTGAGTTAGGACATGGACTGAGACTTACTTGTAATTATTATACCTTTTTATTATTAACACAAATTCTTAACGTACTATCGACTTGAGCGACGGTTGACCATTTCAGAAAAATTTTCGCTTACACATGTTGACTTTAAGTGACTCCGCCCTTAAAAAAAAACTTGTAAAAAAATTTAAACAAAAAGGTTGTGTAATTGTGGCCTGCTATGCGATTTTAACCTTAGGAGTGGTCATCCGTCGCTCAAGTCGATAGTACATCTAAGGAATATGGAATATAGATTTTTATACGTAACATCAAATAGCAATTAAAAACAATATCTACTTGTAAAAACATCATTAACATTTTAAAATTTGGGTACGAGTAAGAGTGAGTATGTAGTGGGAGTATTTTGATGTCTCCCTCGCACGCCTAAACTTAAATAGCGGTAACGTCACAATGCAGTATGATGCATCCATTTTGTGTTTGAATTTACTATCAGATTAGAAAGGCTTATTTCTATTTTTAATTTTTACCGGTGTTAAAATTCTATCTTATTGACTTTTAGTGATATTGAAATGTAATGGTTTGTGAAAATGTTTAGGTGTTTGTTACTCCATCATGTGAACACGATTGAGTAGCAAACAGTCGAACATTTCACCAAGTCTCATTCAAAATCGTTCAACGGCTTTCAAGCCGTAGTTAGTTAGTTATAAATAAACAAGCCTTATTGTAGGCCTTAAATAACAAACGTTAATATTATGAAAATTACGTTATAATATTCTATTCTCTATAGATTTGGATTGGTCACTTACTTAGTAATGACAAATTTATTACCAATATTTTGGAAGATAAATAAAGGCAAAGAGGAGGAAAAGAGAAAGACCAAAAAAAATATACAAATTCACTGAAAGAAAAAGCAAAAGTAGAGACATATCGAGAACTGAAGGATTTGGCGTCGGACCAAGAAAGATGGAAATTGCTACACCGACAAGCACTTAAATATTGGATGGATAATTAATTTCTTTTTCTAATCATACGCCACAGTAACCGCGTGCTTATTCTCGTTCGATAAGATGCGCGTGCGGCGTACCGCGTTAATATTCAAGAGATAACAAGAAATAATACGTGTGGCGCCATCTATCGTTGACTCTGTTCACTTTACAACATGCTGTGCTATGGCCATGTTATAATATAACAAGTACTTAAGTGCTAAATGTGAGATCAATAGAGTATAAAAATTTAGGTAAGTATAGTTTTTACTTTAGGGTCATAAACCTGTACATTCTAACTAATATTATAAGGGCGAATGTGAGTTTGTTTGTTACGGTTTCACACCTTAACTACTCGACTTATCATCAGGAAATGTCGCATACACGTTGTCAAGGGAACAAAAAAGGACATAGGGTACCTTTCATCCAGAAAATGAGACTGTTACTAACCTAACGTAGTTCAAGTCATTTGGTCCAGACATGGTTTATCCCATTATCCTACAACAGGGAGCTGCACTCTTGGTTTCGCATTTGTGCAGACTATACAGAGACTGCATAGCTTTTGGATACATTCCAAAGTTATGGAGGCGAGTTAAAGTCATCTACATACCGAAACCGGGCAAAGCGGACTACGAAAAAGCGAAGGCATACCGACCTATCAGTCTTGAGTCGTTCTTCTTAAAAGCCCTGGAGAATTTAGTAGATAGACATGTCAGGGAGGGAGCATTAGGGAAATTCCCTCCCCACACAGGCTACAATGTGCCTACCAGTCGAGAAAATCCACTGAGACGGCACTGCATTTTGTGGTAAATAAGGCAGAACATGCATTGGATAACCGGTGAGTATGCATTGCTGCATTCCTGGATATTGAGGGAGCTTTCGATCGGACCACCTTTGATACTATTAGTGTGGCATCGGCAAATCACGGCATAGAACCAACCATTTGCAAGTGGATCGATTGTATGCTCAGGGAAGAATCATTAGGTCTGAGTTGTTAGGAGATGATATGCTTGCAACGACCACCAAAGGCTGGCCTCAGGGTGGAGTACTCTCACTACCCTTATGGTGCTTGGTAGTCAATTCACTCTTAGAACAACTCAACAAAGATCCGTACTTAACGGTCGGATATGTGGATGACTTGGTGATACTCGTCAACGGAAGATTCCCGAGCACGGTATCTAGTCTCATGCAGAAGGCCTTGAGTGAAGGCCCAGCGGGTCTTCGGCATGATTATTTCTACTTATGGGAAGACCGGGGGCTGAAGCCCAAGGTCATAAAGTGGCTATACACGATGATGATAAGACCCATACTTACGTATGGAAGCATTGTCTGGTCGGCCAAGAACAAAACTAGCAAAATGCAGGAACGCACTGTCGAAGGTGCAGCGATTGGCCTACATGGCTATAACAGGGGCGTACCCGACTACGCCAACGGCAGCGTTAGGGGTCCTGCTAGATCTAACGAGAGCTACACATTGTTATGGAGTTAGAGGCGATAAATGCGCTACATAGACTATCTATGCTATCTGAGGTGCGTCAACAAGCCGGCAACTCGACACACAAAATTGGAGATTCCGAAGGATCTCAAAAGGATTTTGAGCGTGGAATGCGACAAAATGCAACCAATAAACATATTCAAAAATAATTTTAAAATAAAGGTCCCCGCGAGGGACGTTTGGAGACAAGGTCTTTCAATCCCCTGACAAGTGTTGTCTCATCTGGTACACTGATGGTTCCAAAATAAAAACAGGATCAGGCGATGGTATTTACGTCAACCACTGCAAGGTGAGCCAAAGCATGGACAAATATGCAACCATCTTCCAAGTGGACACCTATGCTATAATCGCCTGTGCTCATGAGAATATTAACAATAATGTCACTGACAAGACTGTTTATATTCTCAATGACAGTCAAGCTGCCCTGAACTCTGACTTCAGACTGGTCCTGAACTGTGTTAAGACCCTTAACAAACTTAGCAGGAAGAATATAGTCAGACTAGTATGGGTTCCGGGGCATGCAGAGGTGCAGGGCAATGAGAACACTGATGAATTAGCCAGAAAGGGCTCGGAGCAACTGTTTGTAGGCCTCGAGCCATTCGTAGGACTCTCTGAGAGCACCTTCAAGGCAGCTTTGAACGCACATGGCAAGGATAAACACAGGCTAGATTGGATGGCCCTTAGGGGTCTGGAACACTCCAAGAAATTCATTGCAAACAGAACCACGGGCTTCACCCGGAAGTTCTGCGAGTACAACAAGGCTCAAATACGATACTGCTCACAGGAGCGTTCACTGGCCATTTTGGCACCAACTACTTCCTGTGCAGATTGAGATTGGCAAACAATTTGATCTGCAGAGCCTGTGAACTGGTGAACAGGACGAGTCCATATCGCACCTACTGTGTGAATGTGACGCGTTGGCTGGATTGAGGATGGGTCTGATGGGATTGGCATATCCAAACCCCGAAGACTTCAGGCTTCTCCCTCTGAAGTGTACGCTGCGGCTGATGCAGTACATTCATAAGGAGATAGCTAAAGGATAGATCTTGGAGCCGACACAAAAGATCCCACTGGGTCGAAGTGTCGCCGGTCTGCACTGACTGGCCCCCACATAAGATAAGAACCTAACCTAAAGATAGCGAGCAAAGCTGCAGGCAAAATCTAGAACGACAAATGCGTGTTTTTAAGTTTAAATAAAAACACGCTTTTATTGTCCCTTTCATATGAAAATAAAAATGCAACGAAGTACTCTAATTTATTAACTTTATTTTCATTAGTTATTATATGTTTACAAGGACATTTCTGACAAATCTGGATTAGAATAATATCCACGGTATAAGTAAAATATTCAGTATAATAACTCTGCATATTCATGCAATATCCAAGATTTAGCTTAGCTTTAGCTCCAGTATACAATTCTAAATTAGGCTGCCGTCAATTCGATTCGAAATGCCAAATAATTATAGACAAAAGATAGAGCTTAAATAAAAATATTAGAAGACCTATTAAGTTTTATCGAATCGCTCTTCTCAGATTAACTCCCTGTATCAATCCACTGCATCATTTCCATGTTAAAAATCGAAGCTTTAACTTTAAAGTATCGTTTTTCAAACGATTTCCGATCCGATTGTATGCAATATTATAATTTCTTTGAAATTACCTGTTGTTGCTGCCGCATCTGGTTGAGATGTTGTTCAAGCTCCAAGTTCCTGTTCCGCAATCTTCTTACTTCCTCTGTCCCTGATGACGACGCTTCTACCGTCTCTGTAACAAGTGTTATATTATTAATATCAAAATCAGCAGACATAGCTGAGTGGGAGACTGTCACAGTTGGGAGTTCGATCGCCAGGTACAGAGACATCGATCGCACGCACAATTCAAAGTTAGATAACGCGTATTTAACATTTAATTATTGCTCGCTTAATCGGTGAAGGAATTCGTTAGGAATTCTCTGTAATGTTCTCGAATTTATGTGAAGTCTGCTAACCTGCATTGGGCCAGCGTATTAGACACACACTGAAAAGGGGCCGTGAGCAGCAGTAGGACATTTTATATACAGGGCTGATATTATAATATTATCAAAATCAGTCTCGTGTTTATCGAGCTTTCCACTTAATTCTGTGGCTTTATGTGGCTTAGGAGCACTATTAAATTACAGTCACCCAGCGGAGTTACGTTTCATCTAAAAAAGCAGAATACCCTTAATCAACCCCTCTTTCTCTTGCGATAGTCAGCGACATGTTTGTATTCCCTGTGTACTGCGGACGAACTTAGAATACAACATTTTATATCAAATTCAAAAATAATTTATTAATTTAGATCACAAAAAGGTCAAAGGGGTTAGTTTTTTTTCTAAATTTACTTTTATGTTAGTTGCTAGGTTCAGGCAAAAGGTTGAGCGTATGAGAAGATACTTGCAAGAACCCCAAGCAACTCTTTTGAATCGACTTCAAATTATAATTTCAGTAATTTACAACTCATTTATGTACCAGGTGTTGTATCTAAAAATTTCTTTATGAAACCAATATAGCAGACAAGTAAATGCCTGCCAGTTGAAAGATTTGCTTGTTTGTTACTCAATCATCTAGGCGTTATATAACCTTCAACGGATTGGAATACAATTTGGCATACAGATACAACAATTCAATACGATACCTATTAAAATATACGAATTTGATTATCGCGCTTTATGTGCTCGTGGGATTATATGGATGCAGCCTCTGACAAAAACTAGTCTTTAAGTACCTATATAATTTTTCTGTACTTGTTTATGTAACTAAACTCCTAAACGACGCAACGGGACAAATGTTGATGGATTTTTTTGTATGTGGGTCCCTGGATGGTTTCGATTTACAATTGGATCCATGGGCGGCGCTGAGATTGGATTTAGGATATTTTTTTATTTGTAGCTTATATTCCAGGACAACTATCGGGTCCGCTAGTCTATTCTAATTTATAATATAAAGAGTAATTATAAAGAGAACAGATTTGATTTTTTGTTTGTTTGTAACGATTTAGCTCTAAAACTACACAACCGTTTTTAAAAACTCTTTCACCATTACAAAGCTATATTATCACCGAGTAACATAGGATACATTATTTTTTTTAAAAGTACATTTACTAACTTAACCTATTCTTACCTACTTTTACGCGAACTATGCCGCGGGCAACAGCTAGTTTATTATAAATTGTACTTGAATATGCGTATGCTATTCATTAAACATCTAGTCAGCAATCTATGGGTATACCACGGAGTATAGACTTCGAAAGCATTACCTGTCGTGCCCCACCGTAAGCAGAAAGCCGGCAGCATCGTTTCACTTCTACACACAAATCCACAATAAAAACAATTCTGTGATACATTTGCGATAACTACTGTATGGTTCATAATTTATTGATTTAATTAATGCATGATAACTGGTACAGTTACAGTTTGGTGACTGTTTCTTATCAGGTTTATAAATATATTTTTCCTGTATGATTATCTGATTGGTATATTAAGTATCCAACTACTTCTGTGTATGGTGGCAATGTATATTTATGCTACAAACAAACTTTTGAATATACTGGCCGGCTGACGGTAGGCGGGTTCATTAGCCTATCTATATCATACCGTGCAGAAATCGGTCCCGCTTTGCTGATAAAAAGATGTAGTTGCTCTGCCTACGTAGGGTACAAAAATTACACTGACCCACATTGCTGGCAGCATACTCAACACATATTTCCAAAGTACTATTTTAAAATATCACTTGCGTAATTTTTGATGAATTAGGCTGAATAAGACTGATCAAAATTTTAGACCAGAGCGTTTAATAAGAACGTCAAATTACTTGCAAACGCGGTTAAGACTTGACAATATTAGATATTTTATGTATACTAAAAGTGAAAAAAGTGAAAGTGCTGAAAATGGTTAACGTATCTTGCGATTACAAACAGTAACATAACAGTAAAACAGAACATATAACAATGTTTATTATTGTCCTTGATCCTTAGTAGGTACGCCAAAGTAAACTGATAACATATCAGACAAATAGGGCAATCCCGAATTATCACTTGAAAATACTTCTTGTACAACACATATTATTTTAGAACATTTAGCAAAATATTAGTGGCAATGTTGACATACACGTAAAGCTCTTGAAACATTATTATTTAAATTCATAAAAAAAAAACAAAAATATTTTAAAATAAATTAAGTGGTACTTTAGTCCTCTACCAATGTCCACATAATAAAAAGAGTGTGGTGATTAAACTATATTTACATACCACTAACAAGCAGCTGCAAACTTTGTATTTCTGACTTCTGGTTCTCACTGAGGGTCTGTAGCTGCTGCAGCTCGGCTCGGAGACTCATGATCTCAGACTCTAGCTGCTCCTTGTCCTGTAGCATCTTACGCATGTCTTCTGCAAACATAAAACAAATAAGCAAATTAGAGTTATAGAATAAAGGTACTTCTAATTATTTTGTTACATTTTAGTGAGTATTTTAGACCATCCCTCAGCCCTATTTTATTTAATATTAGCTTACTAAAAGACCATGAAGGTAATTCTAATTATTTTGTTATATTTTAGGGTGAGTATTTCACACCATCTTCCAGCCCTTTTATATTTATTTGGTTGATATCAGTTTGCTAAAAGACAAGTCCCACACCAAGGATGATTTCAAACCTAATCTTACAAACATTACAATTTTGTAATTTTGCAGTCTGATTCATAAATAAAATACATAATGGGTATATACATCATGTTTTTGTAAAACTCTGTACCTCTGAATGGCTTACAACATTCCAACACTGTATGCAATAACCTGATTACATTATTGCTATTACATATTACAATAAAATTATTAGGAACAGAGGAACCCGCCATGCACCCTCGGTTGGCCCAAATGCCCACCCCAACTATTACAATAGAAAAGGTTGACAATGGTGCCAATTCTGTTGTCACAAAATTCTCTTATCTTAGCTAAAAATCTCTAAAATTTAGTTTAGTCCTATCACTTTTAGCGATTTCAGAATACAAAATGTCGTTTGATAGGACTAAACTAAATTTTAGAGATTTTTAGCTAAGATAAGAGAATTTTGTGACAACAGAATTGGCACCAATACCGATCTGAATAAGAGCAGCCACGACGTGGGGCCTAAGAGTACTCCAACTTGCAGTATTTCGCTTCGAGCACAAAATATGCATCGTCAGTCAACATGTGTTTCGCCTCAGCGCGAGGCATCTTCGGGACCGTTTGACAACGAATGAGCGATGAGAAGCATCGTGATCTTCTTACTTCCCTGGGGTGGCGGGTGGGGAGACTTTAAAAGTATGCATCCTTAAGGCGGTTTTCGCCGCGGCCCATTACAATGGGCCCGTCCTTGGAGTTGTCCGCCCTCGAGGCTGGCCAGCCGGGTGAGTCTCCGTTGGGAGAGTCCCAGCTAGCCGGGTACAAGAGGGCGGCGGTTCGACTTCTGCGCGGGGTAGGGGTGACGACGCCCTGCTCGAGGGAGCTGGAATCAGCTCCCGAGCGAGGCGTTTCTGTCTCCTTCTTACCCAAGTTGTTGTTTCGGGATGGGGGAGGGGAGCGATGTTAGTCAGGTAAGTCTGAGCTGAGCTGTCCGCCCGCTCAAACATCCGCTCGGCCAACCTGCTCACGAATCCCTCGATCGGCTGCCACTTGAGGTCCCGGTAGATGGTAGCGTTCCGTAGGTACCTGGGCGCGTCAACCGCCCAGCGAAGGCAGGTATTCTCGACGGTAGCAATGAGTAGCCGTGCGCCTCTGCTTTTATCGCCTTTCGATTTTTAATCTCCAATTCTTCTAATACACTCATATGAAAGCCTTTGTGGCATGAATGTAACATTTCAAAAGTGTAGCTGTTATTTAAATTATGTCCCGCTTCCAGCAAATGCAAATGTTGAGCAAACAACACATATTTTGTATTGTCAAACTTTTTCCATTGCAATAGTTGCGGTAGGCAATCCAAAGGTCTGTGACGGGTTCCTCTCTTCCCAGTGATTTTATTACAATGGACTTCCGCTAAGTAATGTCGACTTCAATTCAGTATCACAAATTACATAAATTTGTTCCACTACTGGAGTAAAATCACTACAAAACCAATTAGAATGAAAATAATGACATGCTGTAGAGTCCTAGAATGAACAACATAAAGGGTTACTATAGTGCTATTTGAACAACATGCAATAACAATGACAGAAACCAAACAATGAGAACAAACGGTCACAAGACACAAACCATCACCAGTTAATAGCATAGTCTAGATTATGTGCAGTAATTACATGAAAACAATAGTTTAAAAATTGTCAGCCATTGATTGTCACTAAACAAGTCTGCATAAGAAATGCATGCCTATTCATAGATTTTTAACCAACAGTCACCAAGTTAATAAGTCACACTAAATATAAATGTGTGGCAAAAATAGCAGGCAATAGGGAATCAACTACCTTCTTTTTTGTTAAATACCTTTATTTAACAAAAAAACAATGGAAGTATTTTGATTTGATTGTGACTAGGAATAACCTACATTCTGGTTAAGTGTTGGTAAGCATTCAAGTTACAGACACAGAATTCTCAGATTTAGGTATACTATCAAAGGAACCATAAGAATTCTAATATGTCTACTTGAAAAACCATTACCATAATTAATGAATATAATTACCAGTCCAATATGTATTTCAATACAGTTAATGTAAAGTTAATAAATATAATTGCTACTACCCAAAATATATACTTATCTGGGGTTGAGTATTATGGAACCAATGAAGAGGGAGGGTTGATTTACTTATTGCTGACAAGGAGAAGAGGGTTAGGAATGACTAATATCCTGTTTACGTAAAACAGTATTCTGAATTATGTAATTTCTGTAAATATTCTTTATAAAGTGAATAAATAATTTATCAATTAATGAGTTGTCAAGAAACCAGAACCACAATGGAAAAGGCATTATTACACTTTTGACTTTTAGCTTGTTTTGGCAACTTTGCTGTTCATTGGCAACATTATTTATACAGTTGTTATGAAAATATAAAAACATAAGCAGAAAGTTCTCAAATTCTATTCATACAATACATTAATAACAAGTGTATATAACAACAAAAAGAAGATCACAACAAACTAATGAAAGTTAATATAAAAAGTGCCACAAATTGTATTGTTGTGTAAAACTATCTCATGCAGAAACAATGGTGTAAATATGAAGTGTAGAAATCCCACTACCAGATGTTATGAGCTAACAACTTAGTGAACACAACAGAAACAGCTGGACAACAACTGAACAAGGTTACAACTACATAAAAGGATGTTAATAATGAGCAAACAACTAATGCTGGGTATGCTATAAAGAAAATTAGTTTCTGAAAACTTTTGACAGAGTACTAGTTAAAAACAATGTTTACATGGTTGCAATAGAGGAGCATGCGGTCAAACAAACCAGAGAGACAAGTCTACGTATCACCCGCACGACCTACACCACTGATAACAGACAACGAACCTTCTTTTTGTAAGAACAATTCTTTCATTTTCGCACGTTGTACATTAAACTCTTCTTCAAGTAATCGCCTCGCTTGGTCTGGCGCTGGACCGTTGCGCTCTCCTTCGACCTCCACTTGAAACAGAATCACCATTCAGTGCCTCTACATAAGACATTAATGTCTGAATTACCAAACAATTGAACAAAATAACACACCTTTAGCACTTTCCGTTGTCTCACTTGACATTGTGGACTGGCTGTCCATTGGCATTATATGTCGCTAGAAAAACAATATTCTTCGAATTATTTGCATTATTACGCGAATTTTCTACTTTAAAAGTTTAAAATTGATGAATAATAGAGAGAAAAAGATGAAATCACTAAAACTATTTGACGTTTCTCTATTGACGTTTGTTATGTGAGTTGAAAGATTAAAAAAATCATTTTTGATATTTGCGTTCTGCATATTTTTCAAAACGGTTGCGTTCATTGTCAACATATTCGAACGTGTCTACACTATGTTCAAAAGGGGTCGTTTTGTCGTTTATCCCCTTAACCATTCAAAGTAAGCATCGCTTTGCACACAGTTGCATTCAAATATCATTTGATTAAAGTTGTCACGCTTCGCTATTCTAGTATCAATAATTGCCATACTTTTAGACAACGTGTTATAACATAGAAAGCATTTTTTGAAATATTTTATCATAGAAGAAATCTTTTAAGAGGGTGGCGGGTTGAATAAAAATCTAGCAATCGTAGTCCTGAGTAAGACCTGAGTAATATTTTATAATCGTATCTCATTTCTTATTATTTTCCATCGTATAGGGTAATATCAATTTTTCAACATAACGGTAATTCCAATCAGTGGATGATCATAAAATTAAAGATTTGGTCAACACACAAAAATTATAATTACATAATTAAAATAGGCAAAAGAACACATGTTTAACGCGTTACCAGCCGGCGGGCAGAAGCCAGGTCCGTAGCTGGTAACCGTTAGGGTTATATTGAAACACGCAGACTGATAATATATTTACAATTTTTCACCTATCTTATATCCCATTTATTAGTCATGCAAGTAACGCTAACACTAATGTGTACAATAAACATTTTCACCAATCAGCGACAAGTAAACAAAAATCTAACATTTACGAATGATTTCTTAGAAATCTGTTTGCGAGTATAAAAATAGTGCCACGTATAAAAAGCAGAGGGAAGCTTCGCGCGTCACCAGTTCGAATGTTGATATCGTTGCGGCTAGACGTATGATGCTCCGTTCGATCGCCTTCGCGCGTCGCTTGGTTTCGGCGCGGCTAGTTGTACGATGCTCCGTTCGATTCCAGGTTTCTCGTAAAGTTATATATTGCCTGTGCGTATATACATACGCCACACATGTATTTTGTCTATTATGATCCAAATTCAACCAACAACAGACCTGTGATACTGAGCAGGTATAAATTGGTAGTAGCAATAGCAGCAGCGTTAGCGTAGGGCACAGGGCGAACGCTTTAAAGCAACAGATATTGGGCACTGTAGTTTTTTTATAATTTCAATATCAAGATCAAATTTGGAAAATCGATACCTCAATAAATATTGTTTGCATAGCTGCCAACAATGTGACGACTATTATTGAAGATGAACTTTCAAAAAATGTTTAGTGATGTTACACCGCCGGTTTTCAAATCTTTCCACCGTATTTTAGCTGTAAATATGGTGGCTATCATCGCCGCCTTACTATATAACTATGGCCCTCATCGGCTGTCGGTTAGCCCGACTGAGTAACCTGATAACTGATAAGTTAGGTACTATATTTATTATAAGGATCTCCACGTTCTTGGACAAAATATGTTGGCAGAAATCCTAGTCTAAAGATATTGAGTAAGTTAATTGTATTTACTTGGCGCAAATAAAAATATTTTTTTGTTTTAAAATACAATTACTGCACTAGGCATATATCCTGTGTCGCGGGGGGCTTTACAAACATTCAAAAAACGAACACAAATAACACCCAGACTCTGTAGTAGTTAGTGTAGTCTGTACTCTCTTCTGTAGTTCACACAAAGTTTTGTCCCGTGTGGGTTTCGAACCCACAATACTCGGCGAAGTGGCAGTGGCGAGAGGACCACTTAAACCGCTATGCCTTCGCCATTCGTGCAATACATGCATTGCACGAATGGCGCAAATAAATAGAGGAAATACAGCTTGGCTGTCATCTCCGAGCTGCAGCGATCGAGCCTATTACTGGTCATAGGTAGTACTAAACTCTGTGCTGTTATGCACTGCAGTAACATTCTACCTTTATATGGTATAAAGTCAGAAAAGCCTTGTAAAAATAATTCATACATTCTCATCACTTGAATAGCGATCGCATAACTTTAATTGTTAGTTCGAAACAGCACTTTAAAGCTTTGGATTTGCGATGAATAGCGTGGATTCGAATTGCACCGATTGCACTACCGGCTTGACACCATCCGTAACACAAACATAAGTTTGTGTTTTAGGTGAGTACGAGGGGTTAATAAGAATTGTATTTGAATTAAACTGTAATGCTAATAATCTTTGAAAATAACGAAGATTGTTATCAAAATTTACAGATCCCGTGCAAAATTGTGCTAGTTGGAGTCATAATATTAATTAAGTTCTTGTAAAATTTGCATAATCTTTTATCGAGTCTGATTATTTTAGACATTTCGGTTAAAAAACTACGAAGATAATGAAAGGATTATTTCTATGCTATGCACTGTAATAAAATATAAGTGTTTTATCGCGTGCATGTAAAGCGCTTTTATAATTATGTTACACCATTTGATCAAGTAATCTTAAATAATAATTCTTAAGACATATCTCGGCAGTTTTTACATGAAAAATATCCTGTATATTGTATATTGTACCGTAAAGAATGTATAAACCAAAAACACCTTATATTAGAGCTATTATAGCCCTAAAATGAAATAGGTACGTGTTGTTTTAAAATTGTTGGCCACTGCACTTTCAGAATAATAATTTATTACCATATTTTATTATCGTAACATAAATTAAGATTGATATTCAAATAATTACAACAGCTACTCATAATATTTACTGCATATCTGTTGGTATAGTCTATGAAGAATATTAAAACAATAAAAACACATGGTTTTCGTTTATTTCTAGCCATGGTATACAGAAAAGTAAATGACATATACGTATATCTACTACCTGGGCAACATTTTATTTATTTTACTTCATTCTGGGACAACCTACAATAATTTTTAATATAACGTGTTTTTGGATTATCGATTAATTACGAGAAAACCTGTATGTTATATTTGATTTTTTCATTTGCAATAATGTTGGACAAGCGTATATTATTTATAAGTATTCCAAATTACAAGTCATTAACCCTCATAGTTGCTGAGTTGAGCAACTGTGACAGACAGGCGGACAAAGTCATTAGGGCGCCGTATCCACCATTTTGGTATGTACGGAACCTATGTCCTTCTATTGGTAGTTTACAAGTCAGTGTAGATATGGACAGTTGACTTGAATCGATTAAATAAGACAAAGACTAAAGGAGTTAAAATAAATAATTTTATTTGGTATGAACTAATTCACTGAACATTCATTTCGCTACGTTATTATAAAATATCTTTGACTCAAGTAACAAACACTAAACTATTGTTACATTATAACAATAGAACATCTGTATTTTTGTCATGTATGTATGTAACAAATAAATAAATATCTTATAATCTATGTAAAAACAATGTTTGTTTTCATTTGTATAGCGCCATCGTCTAACAAAAATACTTTCTAGTACATTTAAAGGCACAGACGTATCACAGCTTGATGTCTAATGTTAATATAAGAACAATATTAAAATTTAAAACATTATTTACAATCGTCCCATAGAAAGAATACACGAAGACTTACACAATGCAAAAATTTACAGCATCAAAAAAATCTGTGCATGCATAACACACTGACTACTAGATGGCGCTAAGTTGAAAATTTAATTCTGCTACCGGCCGCTAGGTGTCGTTAAAAGCCCTGCCTGGCATCCCGAAATCGTCTGCCAGTGGCGACGTCCTCGAGGCAGGGAACTTGGACGAGATTGAAGTAGATGTGTCCCATGAGGTGTGACGCAGAAGTGTTGGTAGCCTTGAGGCAGTCGAAAAGCATGTCGTCGCAGGTGCAGTGCGACTTGCTGTAGATGGAGTTGTTCGTGAGGTTGTAGCGGCTGGAGAAGGCGCGCACCTTCGTGGGGCACAGGTCGTGCGTGCGGCAGCAGCGGTCCAGCCGCCGGTCCGCGCCCAGGTCGTGGTAGTCCGTCGCAATGTCTCCCGTGCCGCACCACTTTGTGCCTGCAAACATCACGATGCTTAGGTTTTTCTACATATACATTACTTTAATTATATTTAATAAAAATAAGAGTAATGAACAATACATATTATAACATTTAATCACAACAAGAGACTGCCAAGCTCCTAATAAGCTGAGCAATGTAATTTAATAAACATACGTTAAAAATGAGCCCTATAATTATTAAAATAAAGCCTCCTGCTCTATTAAACGTTATTTGTCTTTAATGTAAATAGCGTGGTCCAAAACAAAATAGTTTAATGCAGTAGGAGCTTTGGTAAAATAATCACCTGGTTGTATCTAAAATAATCACCTGGAATAATTCCCTGCAACAAGGTGAGCGGGCTGCCGCCGAGGATGCCTGCGTGTGCGCCGCCAGCATCGAGCCGGGCGCGCGCCGCGCCACCCGTCTCTTTCCACCCGTTCGCTACAGCCGCTGGTTCCGTTCCAGCTTCGTCAAACACTTCTACTCCTTCCACCTGCAATTTCATAAACAAAAATCTCAAATTATTATATGTTCTTCTTATATATTACAAAGAACATTCAGATTCGGTACTGTATGTAACTGATAAATTTAGTTTACAGAAAATTGTGCCGACATAAGCCTCGTGTGATCAAACAATAAAATTCGTCATCAATTTTTAAATGGCGAGGTGGCAATTTAAACTCTAGCGCCGTCTATGTTGTGTTATTTTAAAGTTTTATGTTGGCTATTTCCTCCTAGATGGCTTTACTAGTTTCATGCTTATAATATACGCAAAGACTATAAACTTAAATCGTTTAAGTCTAAGTATTTGTTTTGTGGTATGTGTACATTACATAATCACTACATAATTTAACTTTTAGGGCGGCCCATCATTGCAATATGTAGTAAAGATGTCGTAAGTACATAAGTATTCCGCTGGGCAAACCATTAAGTGTAATTGCTTTGCTGAACTTTGAAACGAAAGATCACAACTTAATTACATAGCAGTGTAGGTAATCGTCTATAGACCTCCCTAGAAATTACATTTTTCGTGGAACGGCAACCCTTTTAGAAAGATCACTTTGTTTGACCTTTGTAGAAATTTTAAGGCATAGCAAAGCTAGCATGATTACTAGGTACGATTTTCTATTGATCATACTATTTAGGTGTTTTGCAGACGACGGGTAGCGGCAGATCAGACAATTCAACGGGTTGTTCCGTATTCATCTTATGACGTCACATCCTATTTCTTTACTCATCCTAAACTAGTATGCCTAACTGATCTGAATACCTACATTATTTTAATAAAGTTTCTTTATTCAACCGAAATGCGTTCTTTACTCTACCCGTGGCAAATATTACCGAAAAAAGTATGGGTAGTAAAACAACCTTTGATTTTGCAAAATTAAGTTAGGTTACGTTAGTAACAGAAAAAATAAAATAGAAAAAGGTTAGTAACAGAACTTTAAATAAAATATATAGCCTGTGTTAGCTACATACTCGGTGATAATTAAGATTTCAAATGGATGAAATTTTAAAATCGGTTGAGTAAGTCTTTCCTGTTTATAATATTAAATAGCTAGATATAGATTACGAGAACAGTAATTTTTGTTCAGACCGTCACCCAAGCCTTAGAGCTTTTGGGTAATTTTGTAATCGGTTAAGCTAGGAATACTTACAGAATGAATAAAGAATTAAAAATAAAATAATTACTGTCGGTTGAGTAAGGAAAGTAAATTAACAATGGTTGAGTTAGAAAAAAAAATCTGTGTAGGATGAAACGTCATCGGATGATGGCGGAATAACCCAATTCAACCGGCATTGTACATCATATGCAATAACGCACACTAAGGACAAGGACGAAAAGTCCGTAAGTGCTCGGCCGATTCCGGCGGACGTCGAACGACAGAACAAACCGTGACTGCTACTGCCACTGTCCGTAAAAAAAAAGATCATGGTCTGTGGAACGCCCTATCGGTTTCATCGGTTTTCGGTCACGTCAGGTGGCCACATTGTATTGAGAATTTAATACTGCTAAACCTGGCGAGCGAAAAATTACGTTAAATTTACTCTTGACAGCATTCATAATAGTAGGTAACTAGTGCACAAGCCAAAGCTCCACTGAGAATTGTACCTGCACCTTGGCGGACTGTTCAATTTTAAAACCGGTCCGCGCAGTATTTGCTGGACGCTCTCGACAGGTCACAGCGGCGGGCTGTGCGTATCATTGGAGACGAGTTCACTGGAACCTCTGCAACTCCGTAGGGATATCGCCTCATTGGCACGTTTCTACAGAATGTACCACGGGGAGTGCTCTAAAGAGTTATTTCACCGTATCCCGCCCTCCCCTTTCCTATCCAGAACAATGCGTGCTGGTCTCAGATGCCATCCTTACACGGTAGAGTCGATTAAGCGCGCACCAATAAGTTTGGGTCCTCATACCTCTGCCGAACGATCAAAGCATGGAAATCTCTACCAAGGCACGTGTTCCTTCAATCTTGGGTTCTTTAAGCGGGGCGTGAAGAAGCACCTTCTTAGGCCGTCAAAGTAGGGACCTCAACATCGCCTCAGCTGCTATGAGAATGATCTGAAGGCCACTGCTCTTGGACAACATAATCGCGTACCATCACGCGGAGAGTGGTAATTTTGAAGAGGAAATTAAAAACAAAAATTAATGTGAATGTTTTTTCTACCCAACAGAGAACGCCCACAGTTGGAACAACATCTTTGGATTACACAACTTTTATGTTCTAAGGCTACGAAGGTTAGAGGTAAAGAAAACCAACTCAATGCATGAAAATATGTCTGTCGAAAAGCGTCAAATTATTATTATTATCTCTATCCTCCATGTCCAAGAGGAACAATTGTCGTATAATATTTGCTAGATTGCAATTCACATTCTTTTTTCAAAGATTACGCATAATATTGTATTATAGATATTAGGTATATAAACTTATCTTGTCAATTGCTGGAATGCCAGACATCGTTGAAAAACAATTGAGTGTACACCGGCGGACCATTGCCTGTTGTATACGGAAGGTTTTCTAAATAACAAAAACTTTCTATTCCTATTTAATTACAAAAGTTGTACAACTTCGCGTGCATCACATTCGTGATACATCACAATTGAAATAATCTAAACGATCGTATAGATTCGATCATAAAAGCATTATAATATTGTGTTCCGACACGATATGCCTCGGTCAATCGTGTGATTGCCAGAGAGATATAAATATATGATTGATTGTTCAGTAGCACGTAATTAACTCGTGTTAAGGGCAGACGTGGGGCGTTTGTAGTATTTGTAATATATATATATCGATCCTTTCAGGTATTTAAAGCAAACAGAGGCTTAATGATAGCGAGAACGAACTATTTATTCATTCATAAAGGTCAGATGTACAGGGACTTATGCTTATTTAACCCTGAAACCGCATGCAGTGTTTATAAGATACACTCACCTTTTCTTATGTATAGAAAGCTTGATGCATTTGCGTAAATAATGAAGATTTTATGCCATTAAAAAAAATACATTAAGTAAAATAATAGCGTTTCCTACTAGCTAGTCTGTAGCCGTTTTGGTTTTAAATGCAGTGTTATGTCATAGAGTGCTTTGCGACAGAGAAATATAATAGTATTTGGTTATGTTTTAAGTCCTACGTAATATGCAACCGAGCCTATTGTAGAGAAACAAAGTGTGATGTTCTTAAAAACTAAGGGAGGATTGTTTGACCAAGCTGGGACAACACGCCTAGAGGGACGTAATCCATTCTTGTAGCTAATTTTAATTTGGAATAAGTTTCACATATTGGGAAAGCCTGAATACAAACAGATTGTAACATTGACTGTTACTTATGCCATACCACAATCTCTTAGAGCAATGTTATTAAATGTGTGAAAGGAGACAACACGTTACAGCCTGTATATCTTCGTCTAGGTGCATGCGTGCTGACTGCTCTGATGTTGCATAACGTGGTATACCTTGATTTTATACTTTCCCATGTAATTAAAAGACAGAAGTAGTGTATAAGTGTAAAAAAGTCCATCTTGCCTTCCAAAATGTTCTATCTAGTTTAAACAATAGTCTATCTAGCAATCTAGCACTAACAAACCTAACTTTATTGTACTTTAGTGAGTTCATCTACGACATGCAAGGATAATTGAAGAATAATGAGGACATGCATTTTACGCCTAAACCAGAAGCGATAAATAGAGGTGTATTGCACCCACATTTTGTTAGCCATGG
Source organism: Catocala nupta (assembly GCA_963675205.1). Taxonomy (NCBI): domain Eukaryota; kingdom Metazoa; phylum Arthropoda; class Insecta; order Lepidoptera; family Erebidae; genus Catocala; species Catocala nupta. The sequence continues at coordinate 27,353,422 of OY776082.1, forward strand.
TTTGAGGTCACACGTAATAGAAGATGAACCTAAGGGACACAGTTCAAGACTCCATGCTCCATGATTACTGAGAATTACTTGACAGAAGAGAGAGACACTTTGCTCGATGCGGAAATTCAACCCGAGGCCTCATGCATACCAATCATTTACTACATCTGCCTTGTTCAGAAATCACTTAGCACGCGACTAATAAATCATGATATATTAATAATTTCAACAGAACAAATTAATTACCTGCCTAAAAAATCCTGCATGCAATTGCACTTTAGATTTATATTACTTAAGCAGAAGTAGTTACTTGAAGTTAAAGCGAAATTGTCTTTAATTCCAGTTGTCTACACTCCAGGTACTTAAATCTTTTATATTGCTTAACGTGGCACAACAATTAGTGGTTCAGCTAAGTGTGAATTGTGGTGAGCGGTATCTACCGTTCATGGACAAGGCTGTACCGTAGCATTGCAGAAGCCATACTAAAGAAACACAGCTCAGCAGCTCTCTGTTGTAAAGACAGAAGGAATAAAAACAGCCATTTTATCCTACAGGCAAATCAAAAAAGAGTTAATTTATAATATGTAACGGGTATTAACGCGATCATACATAATGTTTACCTTTTATATGCTTGACGTTTCGACCAGGTTACACCGGCCGTGGTCACAAGCTGACTGTCATATTATATATACATCATGCAACGCGAAAGTTTAAAAGTTATTAAAAAAGGGTTAAGGCATAGGCCCTTTAGATTTAGAAAACCTACAAGCGGACTTGGATAAATTTTCCACATATTGTGAAAACAAGAGGCTCAAATTGAATGTCTCAAAATGCTACTACGTAGCCTATTAGTAGACATAAATCATTAATTACCTCTAGGCTTAAGTTAGATAATCAATTTATAAATAAAGTCACCATAAGAGACCTCGGCGTTATACACGATTCAAAGCTTTTATACGACAAACACATCGACACTATAGTAAATAAAGCATCGAAGACTCTAGGGTTCATAATAAGAAACAGTTCTTCTTTTTGTACACTAAAACCTATTAAGGTACTATATTGTTCCCTAGAGCGAAATCAACTTGAGTAGGTACGCATCTCAAGTGTGGAATCCTCAATACGAGATCTATAAATCTCGTATTGAGTCAATACAGAGGAAGTTTCTTCGATACCTAGACTTTCGAGCGCAGCAATTCTCACTTAACTACGACCATCGCTGTAAGAGATACCAGTTCATGCCACTGGAAATGAGACGAAACGTAAATGATATCTGCTTCCTAGCAAATATTGCAAATAATTCCATTGATTGCCTAGATCTACTAAGCAAAATATCTTTACGTACTACATGGGTTAAGAAAACGACCCTTATTATTAATAGGCACATCCCATGTTTATACAAACTACAAAAAATCTCTTTCTGTTTTTAAGGAGCGATAGAGCATTTAACAATCTGCCGGCGCACATGGATATACATATGTAGATCTATTTTGTACCAATGCACGCACAGTAAAGAGACTATTCAATAATTATTTTTTTAATAGTGACCTTTAATTTCTGGCACAGATTTTTCTGAAGTATGGTTTTTTTTTGTTTTTTTTTCATATATATAATTTTCTTTTTTAATGCTTATATTCCAACTAACCATCTTATGTTCATAGCTCTGTAACTACGTATTATAATATCACCTTAGTTGCAAGTACAATGCAAACTTCAATTGTATGTTGTCATATATATGTATGTGAGAGCTTGTTACTGGCAATAGAAGGTAATTAATTATTGTATTTATATATAAGAATATTAGTCTGTAAGCTTTCTGTAACAATAAATGAATAAAAAATAAATAGTCCAAAATACTGGCTTATTGCGTGTTGGCATATTGGCACATTGGCATGTATTAGCGATGCGGCTAGCGGATAGCGACTCAACAGCCATTGAACCATAGCTTTGTACATATATTTTGGTGTATGACCTTGTAAAGTAATAAGTGCATGCGTTTATAAAGGCGGTCGCAGCCGCGGCGCGCGGTTAGTGTCGATTTCAAAGAAGTGCTCGTAAATTGTGTATTGTTCGCGAGCACCGACGCCAGCGGTACCCTCCATTGTTGTCGAGTTTGATACCAGTGCGAATATTTCTTTCGCCATATTTGATTCACCACACCTATAATTCCTGGTGATATTTTTGCCCAATGAATTGTACGTGCAGCTTAAAAAGTGAACTCAATCTCATCTCTATCTAAATTATAATTAAAATATGCTTAAATATCTCCTTTTCTATACATACTAAAATTTATTTGTTGTGCTCTTGCCTTTGCCTGTATAAGTATATCAATATAAGATTGCATCGCGCCTCTGTAACCACTAAAGGTTAGGCAGAATTGTGTGTAGAGTATAACCACGTGGCAAGCGATGTTAAATTTTTATGTTAATACCTAATAGGTCTTTTGCCGCCAACCGATCAATAAACCAAATTTTTGGAATTAGGAATTTCTTAACAGAAAAAATTCTTTTCGTCGGACTTAGGTTCGGACTTGAAACCTTAGAATCAGACTTGACTGCAATAAATGCATTATGCCATTATATATATTTTCTGCCATTAATACATTATGACATTAAAATAATTATAACGCCACTGCCTACCGCTGCAAGAAATTCTGGGTACATACATACATACACCATGTATGTATGTAATGTAGTTAAATCTTCATTGGTATGTTAAAATTATAATACCCGCATAAAATACGTAATTTAATACGAATATCGGTGTAAGCTTCTTAACCTGAATACTGTCGTCCCTTGACATGTAGAATTTACAGCCGCTTAGATAATTTATGTAATGTTTACATATGTCTCAATGGCAATCAACTAGATAATTAAAAAAATAAATAAAGTAAGATTTGAGTAGCGTGTACCTTGGTCTTTAGTGGCAATATGTAATTGCTTGAAATCATAATAACTGGGCAACTATTGAAAATGTCTTGACAATCCCAATATCATTTTGATAGCTCCCGGTAACCATAACGGAAAAGTTAAGCACAGCAGTTGCTTTCTATACCGCTTCAACGAGCCAGTACTTCAATATTACGAAGTATATCCATTGACATGTGGATAAGGTCTCAGGGCACTCTTGTTCTCAGTAGCACTATGGAGTTTTGAACTGTGCCTAAGAAACCTGTTGAAACGTAGGTGTGTAATACAACTCTACCTACCCCCTCGGCTCCATAGGCGTGAGACTATATATGTATATTTTTGACACTTGATCGTCAGACCTTTTTGTTAAGCAAATGTCACTCACATACATTTAGATCTTTCCTCATTGACGGATAATTATTAGAAAGAATAGTAATATCACACTGTAACTGTCCCACTGCTGGACACGGGACTCTTCTCAGTGTGAGAAGGGTTAGGCCATACTCCACCACGCTGGCCCACAGCGGGTTGGCAGACTTCACATATCTTCGAGAACATTATGGAGAACTCTCAAACGTGCAGGTGTCCTTCACCGTTAAATCAAACGATAATTAACTATTTTAATACCTTGGGATCCAACTCGAGACGTCTGCTTGGCAGTCCAACAGTGTCCTACTAGGCTATCGCTTCCTCTAAATTCTCCGGCAGTCTACATCAGTGGTTTATGTAGTATTGGATTACCTTCAGTTCCAGCGACCCACCCACCATTCAAGACCATTCATGGCAGGAGTAGGCACTCCGTGGTAGGTTTAGTCGGTAGTACCTGGGACGTTCCATTTTCCCCGTGTGAGCCTAACTTAACTTCTCTGCTCTCCTTTTCCCGCGGAGAGATATGCGTAACTGGATTTACCCAAGTTAAGAAAAAGAAAAAAGTGATGGTTTACCTGTTGGCACTGGCCCATGAGCTTGACCATTTGCGGGAAGGTGACGCCGAGTGGCCGGTTGATCCGACTCAGCTGTCGCAGCAGCCGCGACGTATCATCCTCGTCACTGGAAACAATAAATATAAAACTATAGATTGTGGAAAACAAAGACACTAACACCCTGGTTTTTGAAGGACACATTAAAAACCAGGAGTTTGTCAAACATAAACTAACACCCTGGTTTTTAAGGCGTCGTTTTCAAGTGCTGTTGCTAATACGTTCAGCCAATCACAGCAGTTGATATTCATTTAACCGTACTCAATATGTGTTGATCTTTCAGAAACTGGGCGGTAATCGTGTTTTTTATTCGACTGCACTCAAAGCAGAGTTTTAAATATCCTTACGTCGTTGTGAGCTGAAACTCCACACGAGTCAAACATTTTTGAGATCCACGAATAGTTGTTTCAAGTCTGGAATATTTGTGTAGTTGTTTGAATGTTTGTGTCAAGTCACTTGCGGAAGGGGAACTATTAGTGACACACACTAGAAATTACTCTTTCGCAGGAATCTTCATGCTTGTCGTCTGCTGGGCACATTGCCCAACCCAGTGCTAACTCTACCCTAACAACATATCCTAAAAACAGTTCTACGGTGCATTTCACGTTTGGCCGCAATCATAAGAGTCATAAGTGCAAGCCTCACAAGACGAGTCTCGAGCCTATTTCTACTCCGAAAGTATAGGCAGAGCATTTCGCCAGCTAAGATGATAGGTGCGGCAACAAGACAGTCCAAAGCGTACGGTTGCTCGCTAAATAACAGTTTATAGTTTGTGCTTAATTCTCTTCCGTATAATTGATTTAAGGATATCCGTTCCCCTTACGTTTCATCTGGAACATTTCCATTGTAAAACAGGTTATGTTCAGCGTCATAACTCGCAGTGAAAGTGTTGATCGCGGGTCATTGCCCCTCATATTACGTAACGACCCTGCGGTAGTTTATGTCGATCAAAGTCAAGGTAGATCAGTTATGAAGAGTATTATCAAGTTTTTAATATGAGATAGCTGTATAATTGACTGACTGTATGGATGGTGTAGAAGTTTACGTGATTGCCTCTCCATTACCTTTGTACTAAGTGCTGTAAGTTCGTTCTCCACGTACTAATATCTATTTACCGTGGTATGGTTTGATCCAAAAATAGATATTTTGAGTATAGCTGTTCTTTGTGTCCGTTGTTTTCATGTATTATCCTCCGCGACGACGGCAATATAACTAGGTTGCGGGCTACTTGTCTTTTAAAGAAATACATGATAAAGTAATTTAAAAAAATACTTAAACGATTTTTTCGACTTTCGAACCCCGGGAGACAATGTTTTCATTGTGTCGAGATATGGTTATAACTATTGTTTCATTAAAGTGAATTTATTACAGTTTCGATTTATTAGATAAAATGGAACGGTCGAACCCAAGACTTTTAACAATAATAAAAGGAATATTTAGAAACTATTGCTGCCATTTTTTACGGTTAACGCCCGTTTTGAATGGCAACAAAACATATCCGAATTCTTTATGTGTCTCTATGTATATAAAGTAAAGGAAATAAGCGTGAGTGTACACCAGGACATATCAGTTAGCAGTCCTTTGTCAGCCACTCATGTAACTCTATTGTGTCTGGCTGGATAGCTAGGCTGGAACGTCTGGACTCACAGAATGATGTGTAAGTATTACGTTTATTTGTAGAAGTTTCTAGATCTTTGATATGGAGACATTAAGCAGATGAGATGAAGTAGGCATGACTCGAAGTTAAAAGAATCGATTTTCGATTAAATCGTGTATGAGAAGATGGGTTGTCAATTAATGGTATCGAGGATCGATGTGCGTAACTGACTAGGGGAGATTAGAAAGCTAGATGTGTGAGCTAGAAAATATTTCATAAACTAATGAGACGCTTTTTTATTTGTTAAACCAGAATTTCAGATTTATCTGTTTCATGTTTGGTCCTACTCGCGTCGCATTATTATTTTACTACGGGTGATCAAACCGATGCTATGAATTGATACAGTGTTTTAATTCGATATTCAAAATTAATTTATGAATCCCAAAGAAATAGAATTTGAGGTTTTAATGCCAAATTTGCAGCGATACTTCCACTTTTAAATTGACTTTGCGGCTCAGCTCTATGAAGTGAAATCTAAATCCTTTTTAAAAGTGTGGTTTTATTCGCTATCTGTTCTCAGTAATTCACTCTAGCAAACATGAATTACCTGCGCCTATTATCACATTTTGTCTTATATAAGTCAACTTAACACAGTGTATAACATTTGAATGCAAAAAAAAATCCTAAGTCTCTGTAAACCCATAATCATCCTAATACGTTGCTGACGACATCGAAATTGGTTCAGGCATTTTAGAGTTTAGTTTATTAGATTGGATTAGAAATTCTTTATATATTTAATAAACTTATTAAAAAAATACATCTGTCACAATAGAGTAAAACACTATTTATTTACTAAATAAGTATAGCCACAGGCTATAGTTACCAAGGACGCTCCTAACACATCGTCTTCTCACAATACTCTATGCATATTGATAAGAACTTCCTTTCGTTATATTATATTTATGACTAGAACTCTGTGTCGCTGAGGTCTTTACAATCTTTAAATAACAGACACAAAGAAAACTCAGACGCAGGATAAAATACTTTGCCCCTGCTTAACCTATTTTAAAAATAAGAATTATTAGGAAAGAAAATAAAAGTATTCTACTTCCCGTTCCCGTGATAAAAAATATATAAAAACACTTTTATATAGAAATATATATATATAATTATGTAAAAATGTTAAATTAATTCGTCGAGTACTTACTTTTCGAGTTATTTAGACGCAAGCATACATACGGAAACTGAATTTGTATATAATTAATATGGTGTTCAATTTATGTATCACATACATCTGTTTTTGTTTGAGTATTGAATCTTTTGTCATTAGCAGAGGCGAGACTCATTATCTCAACCGAAAACATCCACTGCTGAACATAGGCCCACCCTAAAATTTTCCAGGCCGTTCTTAGGCTACCCACATCCAACAGCTTCTCCTTCAAGGCGAGATTAGCACTTTGCTATTAGAGCAGTGTATAACATAAACTTAACTTATGCAAACAAGTAACAAATGCAAATGTATTCGCTATGCAACACTTGGTTTATCAAGCGTATGATGAAATAAAACGATATTACTACGTACGTTTCTGAACGGCTTCAGTTAACGCGCAACGTTCATAAACCATTGAACTAGCTCTCGTGAGCTGGTTTATTGAATTAGCATAATCTTTGCGACCGCTGATATGCTTATACAACACCTTGAATACTCTTGGCCTCTTTGAAAACTTAAACTTGTTTTATTGACATGTTATTAATCCTAACTCATATTATAAATGCGAATGTCAGTTTGTTTGTTTGTTACGCTTTCACGTCTTAACTACTTGGCCGATCAGCATGAAATAAAATACATGCATACACATTGTCAGGGGAACAGAAAATGTCATAGGATGCCTATCATCCAGAAAATTTAATCGAGCGAAGCCACCGGCAAAACCTAGTGGTAAAATAAAGACAACTTTATAGCGCAACCACTGCTGCCAACTGGTAACGCGCCCAGACTCCAGAAGGCTGTTATCATGAGTAGGTACGTTGAATGGCAATGGGCTTTGGGCCAAGAAATTACAAGACTTCTGATCATGCGAAATGTCGATTGGATATTTTGCTACAATACCCTGCGCCCGGACCCCATGAGCCTAAAGTTTCCACTCCAAACGGCTCAAAAGCGTAGTAGCCGACTTAATTACAGGATTTGCGCCGTTTGAATGTTTTCATGGTTATAGCAGCAGCGTCAGCACATATTAATGTCGCTGTCGAAATTTGGAAGCAAGGCAATTTGAATGTAACTCTTATTGAGTTACTATAATTATAATATTATATTTCTGTTAAGTAATTGCTTTAAACTTCAAATTTGCATAACAATATTCCATAACACTCAGATGGATCTTTACACATACCGCACTCCTAATAAGACGACCGAACAAATCAATAAGTATTCCACCTACTTGATTGACGTCAATCAATACCGGTGAGATGATCATAAAATACTGATCACTCGACTGATTAAGTGTAATAACGATATACGATCATCTTTATTGTAAGAGATATATCGTATCGATTGAATGAAACAATCGAGATCATTAATTTATGATACTATCGAGATATCACGCTTATAAGAAGGGCATAACTCTTTCCACTCCCATTGCACTATTATCATGCCCATATATTATAGATCATACGTAAGACGCGGCAAGCCACCTGCTGTGTACGTAGCTTGACTAGGTGCTAGGTGAGAATAACTTAACAGAAAACTCAGGAACGCGACTCAAGAAGAAACCGAGGCCTCACGATCGGCCGCAAATATGAACGTAAACTTTGTACAAAAAGAACGAGGCAGTATTTTCACACTTAAAACATATTCTTATCTACGTATTAAACTAATATATTTTATTTACTAATAACAATACAAATTATTAATTATATATGTACATAATATAAACACAATTCTTTAAAACTAACTTATACCTAAAATATTATAAAACAGAAATAAAAAGGGAAAAGAAAACTAAAACCCTCTAATAGGCGTCATAGAATTCCTCCGCATCACAGTCGACTGGTAGTGTGCCCAGAAGACTGGCAGCATGGCCACGTTGAATGGCAATTCTTATCCTTTCCGCGAAATAAAGGCCAGCCCTCTGGTCACGGGAAGCGTCGATTAACCTTTTCGCTATCTCTCTATCTATCTATAATATATCTTATAAAAAATTATTTCAAATGCATTTAAATATTCTATCTCGGCAATAAATATACTCATTAGCAATTCATTTAAATGCTAGAAACGAATGATAATAATCTTTTCTATATTTTATTAATATGTTTATGTTAACTAATATTATAAATGCGAATGTGAGTGTGTTCTTCTGTTTGGTACGCTTTCACGCTTTACTACTATACTATTCTAGCGATTAACATACATTTTGTTTTTATATACACGTTGTCAGGGGTACAGAAAAGGATATAGGGTAACTTTCATCCAGAAAAAAAATCACTTTTAGTAACCTAGAATACATTTAAGTGAACGAAGCTGCTGGCAAAAATTTACTAAGTAAATTTTTTTAGTTAAATTACTTACTAGCTTTATTACCTCTACCATTCCTGTCTCTCATCCTTTATTAGGTACTCTTGTTTCTTGCCTGCAACACGCGAATAAAACCCTTGATAAGATGAAGGCTATAGTAACCAACATACACGCGTGTCCAACTAAGTAGCCGTGGAAAAATGATTTACTGAACGCCAAGTATAAATTGTTTTTAAAGATTACCCGCTTTAGGAATTATTCCTGTGACGCGGGGTAATTTGCAAACATTTAAACAACGAACTTCAAAACATTCAAACTCGGAACAACTATTTATGGACCACACAATTTATTGTAGTGTATGGGAATCAAACCCACAGCATTCGTCGCAGTGGTGAAGCACTTAAACCGCTACGCAATCTGACAGCAGGTGTTCGACACGAGCGCGGAATTAAAATGATAGTACATCTAACAACTATATGATTACTGATGTGGTGCGCAGCGATGCGTGTGCGCATAGGAACGCGAGTTCGTGCAAATCAGATCAAACTGCGCTTCCGCAGCGTAAAAGAATAACTGCGGAAGCATTTTAATTGCTTCTGATATCGTTTAAGGCAACATTGTTGCTATTATACTACATATTGATATGCTTTTTAGTTCATTAGGTAAGACGTGACCACGCCTCTATAATTCCGTAAAGGTGTTAGGCAAAGACTCTTTTGTAATCGGAAATATATGACTTTGCACCTCAACTATGAACGTGAAAGAACATGAATAAGCCGGGTCTCGATCTCTCGGCGAAGTTATATACACGAAACTGGCGTAAGAATAGTATGATTTTTGTTAAGACATTTCCCGCACTGTTGTTATAACAGTATTGAAGCCGACTGTCTAGTTATTAACCAGATATAGCTAAATATCGGTATTTCCAACAAAATTATTGTCATCTAGACTTGAATCCGAAGATATAATGATATAAAAAGTGTTAAAATAGACACTAGGAATAAATGCTGTGTCGCAGGTACATTTACAAACATTGGGTGGCCTCGATAGCGTAGTGGTTAGTGTAACCGACTGCAACGCCTGAGGTCGCGGGTTCGATTCCCGCACAAGTCAAACATTTATGTGCATAAACATGTTTGATGTTTGTCTTGGTCTGGGTGTTTCTATGTATAATATGTATGTATGTATTTACAAAAAAAAGTATATATGTATGTTTATCCATTGTCTAGTACCCATAGTACAAGCTCTGCTTAGTTTGGGCTAGATGGTGTTGTGTGTATGTGGTAGAATATTATTATTATTCAAACAACGGACACAAAATACACCCAGACTCAATTATTTGTGGATTACACAAATTTATGTTTGGTGTGGGGATCGAACCCACAACACTCGGTGCAGTGACAACGGCGAGTCGATCACTGGAACCACTATGCCACATATCTACTTTGCTCATCCCATTCCTTTTATCCTGTCTTTAACTCCTTTTCCCTGCAGTCGAATCGAATCGCGCGATTGATACCTTTGTTATTGCAAGAAACGATTGGCTACAGTAACAGTTTACTGTCAAGCGGCCTGTATTTTTGGTTGTCACTTTAATTGTATAAAAAGACCATCCTATCACAAGTTTAAGAATATATCTACTATGCACCAAATAATTTGCAACCCAGATTGATAGTAACAAGCAGCTGTTTTAGAAACACAAATGGTGTGAATGCTGGGGTGCCATGTAGCAGTGGGTATAACATGGATCGATATTGCGTATTGATTTGTAAAGTTAATTAAATAACCACGATAATGATCTAGCATTTATTAATTTTGTTTCTGTGTTTAATGATGTCAAATCAATAATTATTAAATTACTGGCAATAAACAATTATAATTAAGCTTCTTTGTACTTATATCCAGTAGCGTAGCGTAGTGGAGGTTGCAGGGGCGCCACGCCCCGGGCGGCACTTTTAGGGGGCGGCAAAATTTTACAATCAATAATAATAATATCTTGTAAATATTTCAACTGTACAATACAGAATAACGATGACTGTTCTTGCCGAATAGTTCTTGGTAATTATTGTATATCATAGTATTTTAAATTAAAATACCTACATAAATAAGAGGGCAGCTAAATTTTCTTCCGCCGCGGGCGGCTGACACTCACGCTACGCCACTGCCTATATGCCAATTTTAAACTAAGCTCTCATAAGTTAGTGGTAATGATAAAAAAGTGGCGCCACTAGCGATGCACCAGCTCTCAGTGGAAAATGCGCACGCGCCGCTTTCTACGCCTTGTTAGTTTTCACCTTGATCGACAGTCACACTTGGAAACTATACTAGCGAGTAAACATTATGGTTAGTTGCGCTAAATTACTTACGGTTCTGCTGGATGCGGTGGTGAAAATATAAAGTAGTCAGCGTTAACTGTGACTTTAATAAAGAGCTCAGTTTGTTATAAGAAAATGTGAGACTTAAACATCTAGATTGTTTTATAAAGTCCCGATTAAATTAGGTATTCGCTAATGTTTAAATCGTGTGGTCGAAGTTCGTTTTTTTTAGCATTCTCTGGAAGCGCGGAGTTATCGTGCTGTCGATTAAAAACTTCGCGGTAGCTAAACGGAATGTGTACGGAAAGTAGCATTTATAGAATAGATATAAGTAGAATATAGAATATATGATGTAAGAAGAACAAGATACTGCCGTCGGCTAATTGAAAGGACGTTAAGTCATATGTACTCGTATAATGATCCTAAGATAAAAAAATAAGGAAGGGATAAAATTAAAGCGTAGAAGTTTAATTGTTCTCCTCGCCTGTTAGGTATAGGTTCAAATCCCTGACAGGACAAAACATTGTGTGATCTACAAATTGTTGTTCTGGGTAGGTACTTTGTGTCCGTTGTTTAGGTGTTTGTAAAATCCCGCGCGATACGGGATTCATTCCTAGTGCGGCAGAACGCAGTAATAGTTTTGCTCCTGTTGCCTGCAAAAGACTGATGCTAAATAATTGACAACGCAAGGCTTTCCAATTATAATAGTTGAGATTTAACTGAATTAACGGCAGTAATCTGCCGGTTAATTCAGTTAAATCTCACTACTAAACTCACATCCGAGTTGGCTGTTTGAGTCTTTCTACAGAAATCATTACAGTATCTTATCTTGTGTGGGGGCCAGTCAGTACAGGCCGGCGACACTTCCACCCAGTGGGATCTTTTGTGTCGACTTAATAACGACTTCCATAGATCTTCACGGCAGCCGGGACCGACGGCTTAACGTGCTCTCCGAGGCACGGAATCATTACAGTAACAGTTACTGCCGACAGTTGAGTTTGAGATGAGTTTGAACAGAAGTAACCTACTGTTTAATCTCTCTAACAAACTCACATACAAATCGACTGTTAGTGTTTCTACTGAAATCATAGCAATAACAGTAGGTTACTATGGTTACGGACGAGATAACAATCGAGTTCTAGATGAGATTTTCGAAGAAATCCCTGCTGTTAAAATATGTCACTAACAAACTCACATCCAATTCAGCTGTTGGTGTTTCTACTTAGTTTCTACAGTAACCCTGGCAATAACAGTTGGTTACTATGGTTACAAGCAATGTGATAATCGAGATCGAGATGAGATTTTATCAGACTTGACTTGCTATAACATCTCACATCCGAGTCGGCTGTTTTATTTAGTGTTTCTAGAGAAACTATGATAGTAACTATGGTTACTGCCGCGGCAACAATCGGGTGCCAGATAAGTTTTTGACAGAATGGCACGTCTGTATATGTTAACATCCATTTTTTACTCCAGGAAATCCAGAGTGGATGCGACAAACAAGCTTCCTTTAGCTGTCATCATTAACAGGAGCTGTAATGAACTCTTGCGTTTGACGGCGGAACAGCCCACCGTTGCGTTGTTGGCGGAACAGCCGGATGACGCTTTTCGACATGCTTAGGATGCACCAATTATGTTTGATGCTCTTTGGCAATGCTTACTGGATACATACTTCGCCATTAACCTTAGGGTATATGACCCGGTACTTAAAAAAGCCTGAGCGATGAATAAATCCACCGTGCCAAAGCCAGCGAGCTATAATTACCTATTCAATCTGTCAATAGTTGGAATGCCAGACATGATTGAAAAACTATCATATCTGGTACCACTGCGACTTAATAGTTGAATACACATAGTGCTGCGAAAAGTCAGAGGTAGTGTGGGGTCGAAATGGATCGACATGTCAAACCAACGGTCTTTTTATTTCTATATTTTTTGGTCTTTAAATGCTACTCCCGCGCTAGGCATGATTCCTCTGTCGTGAGAGACTTTACAAACATTCAAATGGACACAAAGAGCAACATTTAAACACTTTTAATACTGATACTCATAATATCTAGCGGGAAGAATCCAATAAACCGTATTTAACGCATTACTTCAGTTATTACAATAAAACTATGATATAGACTATAATTACCACAAAAACTTAATTATTCGAAGCTATAAATCATATTTTGTCAATCTAACACGACCGCAAACCAATTATGTCTCATTTGTAAGCATTTGGTACAGTTGACCTGGTAGCTTGTCGTCTTTGCGCAGGCGCATTGGCGACATCCTTGAGCCACATTTGACATAGTGTTTCGCAATACATCACGCTGCTGAGATGAGAGTATTGTTGCTAAAACTGCGAGACTAGATAAATATTGCCGACGCGAATCGTGCAAAACTTAAATGATATTACACGGTTGTCACTAAAATTTCATCTGTAAGCAATAAAAATCTATAAAAATCGCTTTGTGAAAAGTAAATTGATAAAACGTAAATAATTGTCTATAAGTCCTGTCAGTGACGCCTTTTTTTCTTTGCCTGTTGCTGCCGTGGCATAAGTGATTATGTTTTTGCCGTATGTATAACATGGTGTTAGTTCCCGGGTTGGGCAAAGTTTTATTTAATATTTCGGTTAGTTAACAATAGAAGCAAGAAATCTGGCAAACATGAGCATTAAAGCCACGCTTAAAAGATAGCTGATGCAATGAAGGTATAATACACTACTGCATACTTCATGGATTATATAAAAGTGACGTAATTGAAGCCCGAAAAGCCAATTATAAATATAGATATATAATATCAGCCCTGTATATAAACAAGTATATAAGTCCCACTTCTGGGCACGGGCCTCTTCTCAGTGTGAAGCGACCGGCCATATTCCACTACGCTTACTACACTACGCGAGGGTTTGCAGACTTCACATGTATTCGAGAACTATATGGAGAACTCTCAGACATGCAGGTTTCCTCGTGTATTTTCCTTTACCATTAAGCCAAACGATAGCTAACTATTTAATTTGCATATAAGTTCGAAAAGTCAGAGGTGCGTGTCTTGAGATCGAACTCGAGACCACTACGTGGTAGTCCAACGGTTTCCCAATCGGCTATCGCTGCATGTTTGCTATTATGAATGCTATGATACATAACACTTTGGTTATTCCCACGTTTGCAAAACCATTTTCTTTGAAAAACCAAGCTACAGCCTTGGCTAAATAATATGGTTTAAATTAAGTCCTACTATGACTCAGTTGATTAAATAACGAGGTTTGCCTTCATTCTCAGTACGAAAATGAAATTGTAAGAGATGACGCACAGCGGAATTTCTCTCAAACCTGTAGCAATCAGACTAGTGTGGTCACATCATCCAACAGAAGATTTATTTATCGATCGAACCCATAAAGATCCTTTATAAGACGTTGTGCTGGCACACTATTGGACTATACTCCGTGCGCTTAAAGTACAGCAAATCTTTTTCATAAGTGGTAAGCGGTAACCTGTACTTATGGACGCTTGCAACATCTGATCACTAGCATTATGTATAACCAGCAAAATACTATCACGATCACATAATATGCTCTGGGAGCAAAAACACGAATTCTGTTGATATTGGAGCGTCTTCTTAAGGATCTTTAAAAAGCACATAATGTACTCAAGATTAAATTTCGGTCTTACACTCACACACTAGCCATCTGCGCCTGGCAATATTATAAAGTGCAAATGCGTGCGCAATCACAAATCCGCTCTCTATTCCCTAATTCTCATATTCTATTGGGATGGCTGTATGACCATCCCAATAGAACATGAGTGTAATATGAGAGTGAATGATGTATATTACGACTGGAAAGGGATAGGTTAACAACCAACGGATGTACGTTCTTACCGAGGATACAGAATCAAATAACTTAGACAGAACGCAGATTATTGGAAATTATTTGCACGGGAAATTAAATAACTTTTTGTCAGTCCGACCTGGTATTCGAAACTCATGGTCCGCTGCCATATACACAAATCACTAGATTACGAAGAGAAAAGTAATCACCGCAGAAATACACATTAGTGTTATTAATAGTTAAAAATCTTATATGTTCAAAATTTAGTTCTATATTATTTCAGATCATAACGTTTTAAAAGACCCCAAGCCACTTGGAGTGAAAACTTTCCTCTATAAATAATAACAATACTTATTGGTATTTCAGTGTGTCTGCACTACTCACGTGCGGCCCAATCAAAATGGTCACATTTGCGAGAGAGCAATTTGTTGATCTCGACATGCTATAAGGAACCATTCAGCTTCCTATCTAGGTTATACACGTGATTGACGCGTTAGGTGTGAACTTGTCCGGTCAATAACGGATTAGAGAGTGTGTTGTTTTGAAAGTGAGAGTTTTATTTTCACATTTTTTGGCTAGGAGTCGCAGTGCTGGTGTATGCTACTGCTGGGCATTAGGTTTAATTCTGTGTCGGACAAAATGTTGATTGGTTTTTCTGTTAAGAAAATCTCAGCAGCACGGCGTGTGGAATTGTGCCTGATAAAACGGCAACAGGCCGGCACCTATAAAGTACGACCTGAAAGCAAAGCTCGTAGAATGTGGGTATATGCACCTATGCTTACTTCTTCAGGGATATGGATGTACGGCTATATATATAGCTAAGGTTTTGTTTTAAGATTGCGCTCGCACTAGACAGCGTTCCTGATTCGCGAAAGCCTTAACAAACATTGAAATAACGAACCCAAAGAACAATCAGAATTGGGACAGCTATTTAGTGTGTATGTTTAAACATTTTTTTTTAATTTTTGGCTTTTTCCGCGGCTGTTCTGGGGCGCAGTACGTTTTTCATGGATGAAAGGTACCTAACCTCCTTTTCTTTACCGCTGACAACTTACATACATAAGTATATGTGAAATTTCATGATGACGTGAAGGTGTAACAAACAGCGTAGAAAGCTATACTACCCCGAGTAAAATAGGTTAGGTACTGTTAATGTATCATGTGATCGGTCTAAATGTATAAATTAATAATAATAAGAAAGTACCTAATAATCTTATAATTCAACGAAAACATACTTATAATTAGTTAATAAGCTTTAACTACTAATGATGAAATACGTAAAGTATTTGTAATTATACGCCTTTACACAACACATCGTAAAATACAGGGCTAATGCGACGGGTATTAATTATTATTAGTATTATTTATTATTGTCCTTGAAAAGCTATTTAATCTAACTTAAACGTTCTTGGAAATTAGTTATTAAGCTTTAACAAGTATATTTGATAAAATAGCAGTTACATTAAACGTTATTATTATTTCCGCAATAAAATTTAATTGGATTTCAGATGAAAGCGTGACCAATAGAAGCGTTATCGTTAACTATTTTAATTTAATTTATTGCTAATAGATGTCGTTATCGACTATTGGACCAATATGTTTTAGGTATTTTTATATTAATGAATATTTGAACATTAAATCTGCAGCAGTGTTGTTACGACATTTTTAAGAGCGATTATTAGTTCCCGGGTTCAATTCCTGAATATGGCAAAGGGTTGTTGAAATTTTACATCTTTACAACAATGTTCATATGGACGCCTATAAAAAAGGACTCTAAAATGTAGAATTTGAAATTAGTAACTTCAACGTAGATATATTACGTATTGAAGACACAAGTAATTGAATGCCAAATATGATTACAAAGCTATTTAGGTGTGAAATGGCATAACTATAAAATATAAACGAAGCCATGGCCAAGTAACATCAGTTCTCAGTGCTGTTCTCCTAACTTAATTCGGTAAGGTTTATCGGTAGAACTGTAGAGATTTCTGACAGACGTCTTAATAGAGCAAGTATATCACACATCGTTTATTAATTATTTTGATCTGACAAGCCCTATGGCTTGCCCCGATTACTTAGGACATAACATCTTATGTGGATGTACCTACCCTGTCTACTCCTTTGCATTTCAATACATATGAGAACATAAAGATCATAAAGCTATACCCTAACGGGAAGACTTACTAATCAGAAGTAGATGCAGTGATTGATAGTCACAGCAGCTGCTCATCTTATCGTTATATTGAATCGGAGTAGGCGTTACTTGGCGGAATTCCATTGTAATAAAATTATTGGGAAGATAGGAACCAGCCACGCACCCTCGGACTGCCCACCTACACCATTGCAATAGGAAAACGTTGACAATACTGAACTCCTCTGGATAGGGACAGCCACCACATGCGACCCAGGCGTACTCCAACTTGTATTCCACTTCGAGCACAAAATATGCGACGACAGTCGACACGTTTTCGCCTCTGCGCGAGGCATCATCCTCAGAACCGTTTTCGCTCATTCCTTGCCAAACGGTATCATCTTGTCGTTACCAATGCGTAGAATACCTACTGAAGGTTCGATCTTTATTAAGGACAGACTATTCTGTGATTTACAAATAGTTTTTGGCAGTTTCGGATCTGAGATTTGTTTAAACCCGTTGTGTCACTGTAAGTCTTAACTAACTTAACTAACAAAAATATCAAGTTACATCGAGTTCAAAAAACAGCGTTTAAAAACCTGCTTGTCCAGGAATTAAACATGTACACTCAAAGAGGTGTGCAGACTGCCACCTCGCAATTAATATTAACCTAATGAGGCGCAACAGCGCACCGGTGACCAGACACAATATATTTTAATAATGTCTGGTAGTCTAAGACTTTACAGACGTACTATAAAAAAATCCAGAATAGTAATACCTCAAGAATGCTATATAATAATAATGAATCAAATATGCTTTTGAATAGTTGTATTGGTAATAATGAGTCATTTCAACGTAACAGCTCATTGTGTCCGTATTGCTGTTTATATTGACCTCTAGAATAGAGCATTTACTTCTAAAGTACAGTCAGCAAAATATTTATTTATTTATTTAAAAACTTCATGCACAAAACATTGGCGGACTTAATGCCAAGGGCATTCTCTACCAGTACCGTAGGGTAATGCAGAGATAAAAAGAAGAAGGTGCCTACGCATAAAATAGCATTATAAATATACATGTATTTAAACTAAAGAATAACACAAAAGTAATTATATTTTTAATAACATACCTAAATATATCATATAATTCAAATAAAATATAAATATATAGACGCCTACATACATAGATGCATATGTAAAATGTTACAGATGAGATGGAACAGATAAACTATCAAGGAAGAGAGCTCATACTTTTAACTTGAAAGTGCAACGGTTTATGGACATCCTGACTTCATGACGGAGCGCATTCCAAAGTAAAACGGACTGAAGGAAGAATGAAGGAAACCATATATGTAAGTAGCTGTCCATTTAACAAACTTTGTTAAAGTATTTTATGAATTAAAAAAATTGATCTACAAATGGTTCTTCTGAGTTTGGATGTTATCTTTGTCTATTGTTTGAATATTTGTTAAGTTTCCTGCGATAATGGAATTACTGCTAGTGCAGAAGATGTCTAAAAAAATAACTATCTTTATAGTGTTCTTGCGGCGTACGACACTTTTTTAAAATACTAATATTTTAAGTGTATATTCGCACAAATCCATATAATTCCAGTGCGAAACAAACCGATTTGAAAAAGAAAATGCGAATCGACACCAAAAATTGGAAAAATAACGAAAAAGATATATAATTTTGAAAGATCGCGGCTATCGAAATCTCACAAGTATGTATATCAACTTATATTGCTGACTGTACCTACGACCTTATACATAAACGGTCTACAATCCCTTCTCTATTAATCATAGGTGAGTATGGAATTACGGAAATTTCCTATCGTTTAATTTATGTATTTGTCTTTATAGATATTTGTAAAATACAGAGATTTTATTGACTGCTTTTATTGTTGGTTTATGTTTGCGTGACATTGTGAGTTCCCTGGTTGAATTCTGGTGTCAGAGACAGTGTTATTTGGTTTTACTGTTTTCTTCTGGTAATATACAGCTTTGTACTTAGTATAAGAGAACTAGCTGATCCGCGCAACTTCATCTGTTTCACATAAGCGAATTTTCCCCGTTTTGCAGCATTTTTCATTGTTGCTCCGCTCCTATTGGTCTTAGCGTGATGTTATATAACCTATAGCCTTCCTCGATAAATAGGCTATCCAACACTAAAATATTTTTTCAATTCGAACCCGTTCCTGAGATTAGCGCGTTCAACCAAACAAACAAACTCTTCAGTTTTATAATATTAGTATAGATAGGCTTGCGCCCCATAATTTAAGATCTCAAATCAGACTACGTTGCAGAAATAATGTGGTGGATGTCATTCCACTTTTAGACCTGTGGGTTTCATTTACGAGTCAATCAAAATCTTACTGAGTTTTTCTGGAAATAAATAAATTCTTAGTGTCAGCGCGGGGCCTGGACCGACAATAACTTAGGACTGAAGGTTGGTTTTAACGATACTTGAAGAAATGTGGACGCAATAGATATCTGCATACTCTTTTAGGAATATAGCTTGAGTGCAAAAGAACTAAAAAACTAAAACTTTCAGCAACATATCTGCGAAGACCTGTAAATGCAATAAATTATTATGGCTCCTTGTTCGAGTAATAAAATTTCCCAATTGAAGTTGATTGAAGTAAACATTTTCTTGAGTACTTATATAATTTGACGTTGTGCATTTTAATAATAATTATTATTTATTTCAGGTTGCATAGGCCGATAGATTTTATGTTAGTAAATACACCTTTATACTATGTTATTTTAAACGTAATGTGTTTATTAAAATATTAGGTAAGGTATTATTACTCTAAAATAAGGGGAGCTAATACAAGTAATGTTTACTTAGAAAGAGAAGCATATAAGAAAATAATAAAAAACTATTTTAATTTTTGTAGTCCTACTGTTCGGACTTGACGGGCGGATTTTGGACTGCACGGATGATATAGTGGTCTGTCTGACTGTCACCGCGCCGAGTGTTGTGGGTTCGATACCCACGCGAGACAAAAAGTGTGATCCACAAATGGTTGTTCCAAGTTTGGGTGTTCTTTGTGTCCGTTGTTTGGATGTTTGTCAAGTCCGCATTACAGGAATTATTCCTAGTGCAGGCGATGTGTATTGAAAAAAATCGACTGGCTTGGGTATCGAACCGGAAACCTTACAATCATATAAAAGTAGTAAAAGGACTCAAGAAATATAAAAATATTTTAGTGGCTGTCTCAATTTGACATACTACCTTCATATCGCAGCGCGGCAATTGCTCAATGATCCAATCATGGCGGTCCCCCCTCGAGACGCGCCCCTCACCCTTCACCCCCGCGCTCGCCCCGTTCGTACCAGCTCAGCCTAGGCGGTACAAGACTCTTCTAGAACTGACTAGCAATCTCGCTGAGATTTTAGCGCTTATGATATAATATGATTCAGGAAAAGGAGAATGTCTGGACTGTAAATCATAACTAACATTAAAGTTGCGAATGTGAGTTTGTTTGTTTGTTACGCTTTCACGCCTTAACTACTCGACCGATTATCACTAAATTTCGCATACATGTTGTCAAGGGAACAGAAAAGGACATAGGGTACCATTTATCCAGAAGAAAGTACTGTTACTAACATTATTTATATGTCTATAAGTAGATCATTTTTATGTGATCAATATTATTGTGATCTAACCTATTGTTTGCAGGAAAAATACACACTATTTTTCCTGCAAACAATAGGTATAGAATTACGCCTGCATATTTGCAAATCATTAAGTAGGGATGAAGGTACCACTAGAATATATAACTATATGTTCTTTTGGTACCAAGTAATTAAATAAAATTAACGTTAACAGAACATTTATTGGATAATATCGATATACAGATTAATTTGATGACCAAACCTAGCAACTATCATTTATTAGTTGCTAGGTTCAGGCAATTCAGGAGCTTCTGTAAACTCACTAATCAATTTTGACGTTCATAAGTGTCACTTGTGTCTTAAATGAATAAATGATTGTTAAATTTGATGTGAATCTTCCTCTATATGAATCATCTTAGTTTAAACAGCGTACCCAGTGGAGGTATTTCATAGCTTGGTTATTTATACTGCTTGTAATAATAATAATCAATAACAATTGTGAAAATGGTAATCTCGGGAGATATATTAATCCTTTATGACTATAGCAAAAGAACACAAATTTATATCATCGCAAAACACAACAGAATCAAATAAGTGAGACACGTAGTTTTATATATAGTTACTTATACCAAGTATCAACTTGTAACAAACGAAAACAATTAAAATAGAATAATTCTCTAATATCTTTAGGCTTATTGGTTACACTAAATTATTGTTTGTTCAAGTCATTATTTAATATAATTATATATTGCCGTAAAAATACTTAATTCGTGAATACATAACATTTTGTTTTTGCTTTTACTGAAGCAGTTCTTCTTAGCTCTACAGGAGCCCGCAAATAAAAAAACTGTTGTGTTTCTTCGATATTTGTATTGTAGGGTCTCTACTTTCCTAGATCATTGAGGAAGTAAGGCGAAAAGTACAAGAGACAAAAGCCTACTTCTTTACTGTTATGATCAGAAAGCTAAGCTATCGTACAGCCACTCCTGAACTAGAGTGTTCCTAGTCCTCTTTGTGGGGTTTCCAGACCTCCCACCGACAACCTTACTCACCGGTAGTTTACAATACAAAATTACTAAACCACAGTCTCCTGTGTGTCTCCCTATGTGATTGCTCTTTCATCATGTCAAGTGATGATGATTTAATACGTAATGGTCTGCTAAGAATAGAATGGGTCGATGCGTTGTAGCGGCTGTTGTGTAATGCAATTAAATGATGTCGCGGAACAAGGTGATTATCCTTGCTAATATTATAAACGCAAAAGTTTGTATGGGTTTATGGATGTTTGTTATTCTTTCACGCAAAAGCTAGACCGATTGCGATGAAACTTGGTATGTAGACAGCTGGAGACCTAGACTCACACATACGCTACTTTTTATCCCGATATTCCTACGGAAACGGGACTTACGCGGGTGAAACCGCGGGGAAAAACTAGTACATCATATTTTACGATACCCTTATTTTAGTGGGAGGCCGTTAGAATGCCACGCAGGTCTGTAGTTCCATCCCAATTAAAGCACCTCTGACTTTTTTAAGGTATGTGCGTATTAAATAGTTTACACCACAGATGGCGTAGTGGTTTGATTGGTCGCTCATCACTGCCACTGTACTGAGTGCTGTGGGTTCGAATCCCAAACGAGACAAAACTTTGTGTGATTCACACAACATTTGGTGTTCTGTGTCCGTAGTTTGAATGTTTGTAAAGTCCCCCGCGACACAGGAATTACTCCTAGTGCGGTGTCTTAAAAAAAACAATATCGCTTGCTATTGCTTGCTTGCTGTTTTTCTACTAATTGTACATTTGTAATTTTATGCATATGATACTTTTGTGGAAGAAAATATTTCTTATTTTTAATTATATTATAACTGTGAAGGAAGACATCGTGAGGAAACTTGCACGTCTGATAGTTCTTCTTAACGTTATTGAAGATATGTGAAGTTTGCCAACCGGCACTGAGCCAGCGTAGTCGGCTATGGCCTAGCCCTTCTCACACTGAGAAGAGGACCGTTGCCCAGCAGTGGGACATTTATATACAGGACTGATACTACTGGGTACAACTTTTTGTCGTATGTTGATGTTTATGCCTAGTCTGCTAGGGAGAAGGCCCTTTTTAAAAAACAGTCTAATTTTAGCGTGATATTGAGTTGCGACAGACGGTCAAAATGCTTCATTACCCTTCAATTGTTGGGATGCCAGACATAGTTACAAACCTTATGTGTTTGGTCGCCGGTGTACCGCTGCCACTCAATAGATTTATCGTATAACTCTACAATGATTTTAAGTGGAAAGGCTGTCGTTAACAGTTAGTTGGTGACAGTAAGCCGACTTGACCGAAAAAATACCATCTTACAGAAAACCGGTGTAAAAGAAGTAGCACTGTTAATTTGTATAGCCCAGCAAATTATGTACTACCAAAGACATATCTGCGTCTCCCATTCATATACAGTGTCCGGTAATTAATGGATAACCTTGAAATGTCTTATAATAAAACAGAAGGCCGTCCAGAAAAATGAAAAAAGAAAAAATTTATTAAAAAGTGCAAGCTATATTAGCATAGCATACTTTTGACTGTCTATCTATTAGCATAATTAGTGTTTAATAATAAAACAACAAAAAACCGATAGATTTCATTCATTTATGGTCGTAGTACCTATACAAAACAGTTATACATGGTAATTAAAAAAAAACACATATCTCAGCTACCTGAGAAGTGTTTTTTTTTAAATCTATCCTAACCACTACTAGTTAGGATAGATTTTTTTCATATTTTGTTCTGAACGGCCATCAGTTCCACTATAAGACATTTCCAGGTTATCCATTAATTACCGGACACCCTGTATATATTTAATTTTATTTCATCTTTGATTTTTTCCTCTACTATGTTCGAAAACGCATGACCGTTGTATTGCAACCAATCTTCTGATATTGCAAGCTATTATAAAGTATAGTAGCCGCTAAGAATCTGACGCACCATAAGCGTATGTATTCGCCACGTTTGTTGTAGAAAAACAAATCGCGATCATCGATGCCAGATAGAAGAGGTTTCTAAAGACTCAATACTCAATACTTTATTGCATTTTACAATGTATACTTAGGTGGTAGTGCTTAAGTTAAATGAGTCATTGTGAACCCTGTCGTGCACAGCAAAGTAGTAGAGAGGATAATATATTATATATTATAATTTTTTATGTTACATAATAAATGTACCTATATCTGTTTTTATGTCTAGAACTTTAGTGTAACCATTATAATTGTTATGAATCTATGTGTACCAGTGTAGTTAAGTCTTTAGTTGATTATCATTCAGGTATTCATTGATAGTGTAGTAACACTTTTCTATCAAGAGACTTCTTAATTTAATTATAAACGCCGGTGTAGTCTCTAATTTTTTATTGTATCTGGAACCTTATTATATATTTTTACCGACCTCACATAAGGACTGTTTGAGTGCAGACTCTAAGTTCAGTATTAAAATAAGTTATATAAATACAATATGAAGCATTGTACCAGTCGTTAAAATGCAAGATTTTGATATTGCAAGCGAAGGTAAGAGTCGTGATGTTGCCGATAACAATGCTGTAGAAAAAATTTTGCACGAATACTAACACGACATCAATTAAATGAAGTATTTGTTCGCCTTCTCAGCGCTATTGGAATCAATCGAAGCTATAAATTAAATAATCATTTGTAAAGATGAGAGCAAAGGTTCTGATAGAAATATATTTACGTTCATGGGAGTTTCTTGAACTTTGTAGAGCAAGGATTTTAGGTGACAATGAGAAGCATACTTTTAATTGCTCAGGTTTACACAACAACTGTGATCGTTTAAAAACAAAGGTTAATTATTCTTTCGATTATCTTATTGGTCTACTAGCATAAGGTTGGGTATACCGAATGCCTGGATCATTTGTGGCGCTCATAGCCAGTTGCACTCACTGATCGGTAAACCGTTAGCGAGGTTAAGCAACGTTGGGTGCGGTTAGTCTATAGATAGGTGACCGCTTAGTGGTATTTCATCTGAGCGTCTCCGTGCTTCGGAGGGCACGTGAAAAGTCGGTCCCGCTTGTTGTCAAATTGACAGCAGTCGTTAAGCCATGTCATAGGCCTACGGGTGGATTGAACAACTCTTGACAACAACCTACAACCTAACCACACGAAAAGAAAAAAGAAAAGATAGGAAATGTTATTACTTGGTGATAGAATATGTCCGGAAAATATCCTTTCATGGGGCCTGGATTTATGACCCTTTCTTCCTTCATTATGTAGTACCTAAAATTTGGCAGATTATGGGTGTAATACGCGTTTGTCCATTCCTATGTAGCTATGCAGGTTTTTAAAAATGATGTGTACGAATCTCCTGGCAGAACACCTTATACCTCTTTGCCCAGCCCGAGAATCGAGCTCTTGAAGACCAGTCGCATTCACTAACACTGTGCCACCGATAGCTGTCTTAAATAACTAAGGTATATTAAGCTGACGAGTCACGAGACGAAGAAAGCGGTTCCTATTAACGAACAATCGATAATAAAAGCGGTAATTGACATGCATATGTAATATTTGAATGCTTCATTTACACTCATGCGGTACAGTAAAGTAAAATTGTCTTAGAATATGTGTCAGTTGTGTGAGATACATCGGCTGTAGTGTTGTTATAGTTATAAATGTAACTCATCAATTAAACCAAGACGAATCCATTTTAGTGGTCATCGTGTATAGATTTTTATTTAACAATACTGTCTACCTAGCGTTTTAAAACCAGGCATGCCTGATGTAGGCTACCGATCGTTTGGAATATTAGGACTTTAGTATAAAAATGTACATACATCTTATCTTATCTTGTGTGGGGGCCGCAGACCGGCGACACTTCGACCCAGTGGGATCTTTCGTGTCGGCTTCCCCAATAACGACTGCCATAGATGTTCATAGCAGCCGGGACCGACGGCTTAACGTGCTCTCCGAGGCACGGAGCAGGCGATAATTGTCAATCAATACGCACATAATTTCGAAAAGTCATATAACTTCCGAAAGTCAGAGGTGCGCGACGTGGGTTCGAACCTGAGACCCTCTGCATTACAGTCTGTTGGTCTCCCCAATGAGCTATCGCTGCTCGAGTACTCGTATCAATCTTCTTAAAGCAAAAGTAAAAAAAAAAAAAAAAAAAAAAATAAAGTTGTGATATCTTTATCTAACTTTCCAAAAAATCAGAGAAAGAAAAGGTGGTATGCGAACACCTAAAACTGTCTCCAATTTGTCCCACGTGGAAATAGAATGGTCAGTTCAAACTCACTAACTAATAAACTTTGACGTTCATAAGTGTTTCTTTGTGAGCTAATTAAATAATGATTTGTGACTTTGACCTAAACCCTCAACATTCGATGTAATGACAATGATGATCTGGATGGACATTACGATAATCCAGAAGTCAAGTCATAACCAAAAAAAATTGAAGGCTTAGAAAAAGTTGCTCCGTTTGAGATGATTCCCAGTAGAGTTGAGCATGACACATGTGTCCACCTGGCGGGCACATGGCGTGATGCTGACAATTGGCCGGCAACGATCGGCGAGCTCGTTCGTCCATTGTGTTATTGTGAGCTCGTCAGTGCCACCCAACACCTTCACAATGAAGCGCGGCTTAGATTCACCAGCGGACCGCCGCGCCCGCGCCGGTCCTACTTCACTCTATCACGAAATTGGATTTGAAATAAGCTTGGATTTGGATTTCAAATTTTGAATTGGATTTTAACTGATTTTAGAAGTAAAAGAATCTAGAGTGTCTCAGTTATTAAGGATATTATAATCAGTATGTGTTATTAACTACTAGATTTTCCCCACGTCTTTGTTAGCTTAAATCTAAATTAGGTTAGCTTAGTATTTTTCAAGTATGAAAGGTACCCTACTTCCTTTTCTGTTACCATGACAACATGTATGAAACATTTCATGATGATCGGTCAAGTAGTTAAGAGGAAACACAAGGGCCGTTTTTCCATACAAACGTAGTCCCCTATTTCCTCCCTGGATAATGCCAGTAGAGCAATATTTTTGTTCCAAAAAATGTATGGCCTCTATTGGCATGTCCCTATATTTTCCTTTTTTTCATAAATTATTCATTAAAAGAGACATGAGCCTTCAAAACCTCAAAAAATGGCCATATTTCCTGCTGTGTTCAAACATCCATAAAACAAATTTGACTAGATTATATGAAAAAAGGAAAACATAGGAACACGGCCAGCCTTTTTTTAATTTTTAAGGAAAAAGAAGTTAAATCTTCGAAGTTTTGGAGAAGGATTCAGGGGACAACGAAACGTTGATTTTGTATACTTTTATTAGGTATTTTCGGTCCAAGCTGCAGTTGTCTCTATCTCGCTCTGCGGGCACTGCGCGACAGCAATAGATTTTATAATTCTCTCGCCCTTTGTGTTTCCTCTTAAGCCGCGAAAGCGTAACAAACAAACCCACATTCGCAATTATAATTTTAAATAAAAGTAATTTATTTGGATACTATCAATAAACACAATTCTTTAAAACTAACTTATGCCTAAAATATTATAAAACAGAAATAAAAAAGAAAATGAAATCTGAAACCACCACCTATAATAGGCGTAAATACCTATTTTAAATAAGGATTCACATATTATTTTGACTGCATGAATGTCAATATTCTGAGTGTTACTGATACTCACACGAGATATCAACTTGTATGTAACAAATGGTACTTCTTTCTAAGTAAGAGTTTGTACGTTGTTTCATTGCTTGTAGGGTCGTCCGCGACAATAGCACCTATTACACCAAGAAAAGCAGATGTTTCAATAAATTTAAATATGAGCTCTGATTCTATTTATGACGTAGTCCTTCAATTATTTTCTTATTTCGTGCACTATTGCCAATAGGAACTAAATCTACCTCGATATCGACGCTAGCTTTATAAATAAGTGCATAACACGCTTTTACGCTTAATCGACAAACTGCAATAACCAATCATGTAGCCATATTACAAATATTACCTTATCAAAATTTATACATATCGCACTCTTAATAAAACAGCGATTTAACTCGAAATTTAGAATTGAGGCATTTTAAACTCTAATTGTGTGACTATAAATTCTAATATTCTATTTGTGTTAAGCAATAACAACAGAGTTTAAATTTGTTTCTAAAACTATTTATATTTAGGTTAACACTTTCCCCGACGTTTCGGTTGCTTTTTAGCAGCCATGGTCACGGGATCTCCCCGTGAGCATGGTTTTAATAGTTTTAATAATTTTATTAGCTTTTAATTAGTAAAATTCAATAGTAGTACTTAGTGTAACAGTTTTCCAAATTATGTAATAGGTACAGTGTTAAATAAACAACGCGATAAAAACCGTATATATGTAGTAGTTTAATTTCAATTAATAACATTCGCGTAAACAGAAAACAATATTAGATAATGATTTTAATCAAATAATTGAGGTTAGGGATGTAAACGTAGATAAAATATGCAATAAAAATTGCTAAGATATTAATTATTGGATATTGATACTTCATCGACGTTATATATATATATATGCAGTATTGTACACATACATTTTAACAGTTATGTTTTAGGTCTTACATAATAGAATTCGAGCTTATCTACTGGGCACAATTCTGGAGTTCTTGACAGAAAACTGAGAAATTTTTGACAGAAAAACAATTATAATCTTAGGCACAGTTTCAAACTCCGTGCTGCCACTGAAAATAACTTGACAGAAAAACCCAAAAATACTTTCCTCGGCTTGGAAATCAAATCTTAAACCTCATGCACAGCAGGCGCATACATTACTGCTGCGCCGCCAAGGTAGACAATATCATTTATAATTGTAATAGGATAAACCGTTTTAATTAAAATATAGAATAGAATAGAATAGAATTCGTTTATTTGTCAAACATAGGTGATTACAATTTATGGTCTATAATAAGATCGCTATGTTTTGCCATGAAGACATACAAATGTTAATTAATACAGATAAGTTGTTCTGATAATAAAATTAAACAATTTGTAAAGCAAACGCTTCAGGCATACTAATGACAAAGTAAAAGTTGAATAAAGTCCGCTATTTAGTAACAATTTGTGACAGCATCTACATACAATACGAGAAAATGGTTTCTTTTGTTTATACTTAAAGTACTGGCCACTTTCTCACTTCTTTATTGAACCAACAAGTAATATATTGCCGATTTAGTTTGTCTATTGACAAGGTACAGATTTCAAATGACAACCAGGTTTAGAAAAACACGGTTCTTACTAACTGTACATAGCTAAGTACTCACTTTCTTTTTTCTCCCTCCCTCTCTCTCTCTCTCCCTCTTTCTTCCTAGCTCTAACTTTTGTACCTAATATCTCATATAGTGGTGATTCAGTCTTCTTTATTTTAACTCTTTTTTCTCTTTATCTTTGACGTTAACGTCAGACAGCATAAATTCCCCATGTTCTCACACTAATAACAGCAAAATGATAATATGTCCTATTTCTCCTACAGCTCAAAAAATTAATACGGTATAACCTACCTACATAGAAAGCCATCGATCGAGCTCAGTTTCAGACTCCTGCTACTAAATGTCCTTATAGAAAAACAACGGCGGTCGAGCCCCAGCGAGCGACCTCATGCAAAGCAGTACCATTCATCACCGCTGGGTCACTGTAGCAGAAATCAGTATTATGCTGTAATGTGTTACATAGTCATGTCATATGTGTAGAAAGTAGGTAATTAAATAGTCAACTTGTTTAATTATGTAAATCGTATGACGAGCTACGGAGAAAGTAAAAGCATTATGTGATTGTAATCGCATCACGTTGCAAAACATCTGTTTTAGATCAAGATTTCGCAAACTCCCAAATCATGAGAGCATTTTTATCTTTTTAAAAGACAACTCCCGCAGTAGGAATAATTCCAGTGTCGCGGGGGACTTTACAAACATTCAAACAAAGAACATCTAGACTCGGAACAACCATTTGTGGGTCAGACAAATGTTTGTCCCGTGTGTGATTCAAACTCACAACACTCGGCAACCGTACAGTCAGCAGCTGTTGTATAAATATTAAAAGAAAAATGTTGATTTACGTCGTATTTTACTTAAGTTATTGTCTTTACTTTACTACGACACGAAGTTGAATTAAATTCGCTGACTATGTTTTCTTTAACTGAACTAATTTCAGCTGTTGAGATGTCCTTGAATTTGTCTAATACTGAGTAATTTAAGCTGTATGTTAGCACACGAAAGAATATAAATGTTTTGAGAATTTATCTGTTTTTAATACTACTTTAGTGGCAAATGAATGTTTGTAAGTGCTTACGCATGCTGATATATTTTCAATGTACTATAAAAATTTAATGTACTGGCGGGATGGCGGGTTAGATGGTGTCTTCATCACTGCCGCCTCGCTAAGTGTTGTGGCTTGAATCCCAACACGAGAAAAACATTAGTGCTATCCAGTATCCACAAATTGTTGTTCCAAGTCTGGATGTTCTTCGGTCCGTTGATTGAATTTTTGCAAAGCCCCTCGCGGCACAGGAATTACTACTAGAGAGCAGGTATCTTAAAAAAAAATGTATACCTAAATGCCCTCCTTATCCATAATTTCTGCCTATAATAACAATAATTTAATTCAAGATAACTAGTTAATAACAACAAATTGAAGTATAAAACTTTATATTCAAGGGTGGTCAAAGGCCTCTTTACGGTAATTTAATCATAATATTACCACACGTAAACATTTAATTAGTAGATAATCTTGCACAATAATGTCGTAACTACCAGTGAATCTTGACTAAACGGCCATGACCGTAGCGAAGACAAGAATAAAAAAAAGATAAGAGATACTATGGCCGAATTACTATGTCGTCTGGCAGTATTTTTGTAATCATACTATGCAAAAGCTTCTTCTTCTCCCTAGCCTTTATTATTCCCAAGTCACTTGGGGTCGGCTTTTCTAATCTAACTGGATTTGACTGGATATCAGTTTTTACACGGAGCGGCTGCTACCTGACCTCCGTAACCCGAAGGCTAACGATACCCTAAGGCTAGACCAGTGTCAGGATATAATACTGCACTGACTTCCCAATAACGACTGCCATAGATGTTCATGGCAGCCGAGACCGACGGCTTAACGTGCTCTCCGAGTCACGGAGCAGGCGATAATTGACAATCAATACGCACATAATTTCGAAAAGTCATATAACTTCCGAAAGTCAGAGGTGCGCGACGTGGGTTCGAACCCCTACACCTCTGCATTGCAGTCTGTTGGTCTCCCCGCTGAGCTATCGCTGCTTCTACTATGTAAAAGCCACGTGGGATAAAAGATTGTGTAATCCACAAAAGGTTGATTCGAGTCTGGGTATTCGTTCTTTGTGTCCGTTATTTGAATGTCTGTTTAGTTCGCCGCGACACAGGATTTATTCCTAGTTCAGAGAGTTGTTTTGTATAAACACAATAAAAAGGTTACTAAATACAATTTAGCATTCTAGTGTTAGTCCTGGCTGTATAGTTGAAATAGACTTGACGAATTACTTGATACCGCAAAGGCACTCAAGCGTATTGAAGTCTTACTATTGTCCAGAGGAGAGAGATATCCTATCACAGGTAGCAGGATCCGGGACACATGGGAGTTGGTATACACAATTCGTCCTACCGCCTGAATGAATGAAGAATATAACAGTCTTCTCTATTTCCAATCTCTTTACGGTAGGCACACAGCAGGTTGGTAACGTTTCCTTTGGATTGCGCCGAAAATACCAAGCACACAGCCATGTCTCAACGATGGTAAGCGGCATATACCACTTGCAATACCAGGATTATCATTCACGCAATAACTAGCCTACGAAACAGAAGCTGCTGGTTTGCCAGCGCAAGGGATGATGTCACTTTAACCCTGCTAACAGTATACCATCTGTTTAAGAGCCTGATGACCTTGGTCTCCTTGGTCTTCTGTAAAGCAAAGATACTTCTCCAGTCCAGCTGCCCTAGTTTGAATGGAATCTCCGATTTATGAGGGTATTTTGGTCTACCATCAATAACAAAACTTACTGACGACTGCTCCGATGGCGTAGGGGTTTAAGTAGTCGCCTCGCCACTGCCATTGCGCCGAGTGTTGTGGGTTCGAATCCCACACGGGACAAAAAATTCTGTGATTTACAAATGGTTGTTCCGAGTCTGGGTATTCTTTGTGTCCGTTGTTTGAATGTTTGTAAAGTCCTCCGTGACACAGGAATTATAACTAGTGCGGGAGTGCTCTTTTTAAAAAGCTATGGAAAACATAATCGTGTCTTTCTCTCGTAAAATTACAATAACTAGCGGTCGCCTAGTTGTCAAAATTCGAACAAAATTCCTTTTTATTGTTTTTCTCTATTACATATAGGTAAGGTACAGGTAACCATAGTTACAAAAAATTGTACGACGTCAGACGAACAATGTCGAAATACTACGAACTCGATTCGACTGCGTGTGTCAAATTCATAGTTGTGTGCGTGTAGTGCTTTTCATTAATGTTATGTATTTCTAATGCATATTTTATAAAAAATAGTATTCGCCTCTGCTTCTCCATATAAACTTTAACTGTGCCAAATTTCATACTCCTCCGTCCGCGCAATTTTCGTAAAAAGGGGTACAAAGATTTTGCTTCATGTATTAATATATAGATTTTCATTAATCTAATGCATATTTTATAAAAATATTAGGATCCGCCTCTCCTTCTCCATATAAACTTGAACTGTGCCAAATTTCATACTCCTCCGTCCGCGCAATTTTCGTAAAAAGGGGTACAAAGATTTTGCTTCACGTATTAATATATAGATACTGCATAAAAGAGACAGTGTTACGCTCAAAACCTCTCTCTTATAATGTTATTATGCATTTACAGTGGCAGTGACCTTCAATTACGGATGTTACACTCCATGCCTCCATGAATAACAAATATGACGGTAACTCGGCGAAAGTGAAAGTACTGACAAACAACACGCTGTCGAAATAATTCAATGAATTACGCTTTTAGGAACAACGTAAGTGTAACTTGTCGCTACCTTTGTTACATTAGAAACCATAGAAAGTGGTTTTGGTTTCCTTTTCCAGAACCTTGCTTTGCACCCCATGACGTTAGTCTACATATGTATATGCCTGTCAGCTCCGTTGAGTGTTTTGTTCAATACTCGCACTGGACAAACATTGTATGATCCACAAAAATTTGTTCTGTGTCTGGATGTTCTTTGTGTGGTTCTTTGAATGTTTGTAAAGTCTCCCGCGACATAGAAAATCATTCGGAGTACGACATATGTCTTTAATAAAAATAGAAGACGGGCGTTCGGCTCGGAAAGTATATTCAACCTCAAAAAGATCGCTATCGAAAAATGTTATGTTAGTTGGTCTCAGGTTTATTAAAGGAGACTCGGTAGTGTCATCGGTGGTTTATAGATGTTTGCCCTCGTACTGGCAACAAAGAAACAAACTTTTATTAGAGTTGGCAATCTCTGGTCTGTTGTTACTTCATATCATCAGGCGGAATCCAAACAGGTTTGCCACGTATCGTGTAAAAATAAAGACCTCTACCTATCCTTACGTGGTCACGTGTGACTCTATATATTTAAATAAACAATAATAAATAATGTATTGTTTAATGTCAAGATTATGGACAATATCGTATAATATAATATGATAATGAAACAATAAGTGTTTCGACAATGGTCGCGTGTGGCCCGCCATTACGTCTTCAAGACATCAAGTGCTATTATCATTACATTGTTGTCTTATTTGTTCACTATTGAAGTAATGAAATTATATAAAAACTCGTTTCTGCCTATGGCTTCGCTCGTGTGAATCCCTTGGGAGTACATATGGGCTTTAGACAGACTGAGTTACTCTAGCATTTGTAAAGTGAGTGCGACTGATCCAAATATACCACCCATCTGTATATATGATTATTCTTCTATTCTTTGCTTTTGACGGTTTCGTAAGTAAAGGGTGGCAAGGAACGTTGGACGACCACGCAGCTGACTTAAGTTAGATGACAAGGCACATACCCTCCTCTCTCTACTTTGACTGTTTTAAGGTAACATGCGTATAAAATAGTTAATTACTGGTCGCTTTAATGGTGAAGAAATACATCGTGAGGAAACCTGCATGTCTCAGAGTGCTCCATAATGTTCTCGAGGCTGTGTGAATTCTACCAACCCGCATTTGGCCAGCGTGGTAGACTATGGCTTAATCTTCCTCAAACAGAGAAGCGGCCCGTGCCCAGCAGTGGTACCGTATATGTACAGGGCTAATATCTCGAGGCAAGACAGTGGCCCCTCCAAGTCGAGCTAAAGCAAACAAACAAAGGGACGGCCGTTTATTTTATCTATAATGATAATAATAATATTATAAAGCTGAAGAGTTTGTTTGTTTGGTTGAACGCGCTAATCTCAGGAACTATTGGATCGAGTTAAATAAATATTTTAGTGATGGATAGCCTATTTATCGAGGAAGGCTATAGGTGATGTTATATATCACGCTACGACTCACGGGGGCGGGCAGTAACTGTAAACGCGGGTGAAACCGCGGGCACATCTGTTATTTATAAAGGGAGCTACGTTAATTTCTACTGACTGGTAAAGAAAACCTTCCTTATCTAAGAGCTCTACATAACGTTTTCGAAAACGTGTGAAGTTTGCCAACTGAGCCGGCGGCGTGCGTCTAGCAGTGGACAGTTCTTTACACATTATTAAATGGCTAATATAATCCCACTAATATATTACGTGAAAGTTTATGAATATTTCTGAATAATTATTTCTCATTCACGCGTAAACTGTTGAATATATAATATAATAATAATATCAGCCCTGTATTAAACAGCCCTTTTGCTGGGCACGGCCTCTTCTCAGTGTGAGAAGGGTTAGGCCATAGTCTACCACGCTGGTCAAGTGCGGGTTGGCAGACTTCACATATCTTCGAAAACATTATTGAACTCTTAGAAATGCAGGTTTCCTGACGATGTTTTCCTTCACCGTTAAAGCAACCGATAATAAACTTATTAATACGCACATAACTTCAAAAAATCAGAGATGCGCGCCTTGGGATCGAATTTGAGACCTCTGCGTGGCAGTCCAACGGTTTCCCACTAGGCTATCGCTGCTAACTGTTGAATATATAGGTACATATGTGCATGAAACTTGGTATTCATTCATAGAACATGACCTGGATTAGCACATAAGAGACTAGTACATTTATCCCGATGTATGTGGGCAGGCAAAAACGCGGACAGACATTAGTATATTACTACATTTTGCCTGCAGCTTCGCTCGCTTGATAAAGTTTTGGCGTAGCGGTAGTGAATGCGACTGCTGTGCATGAGGTCTCGGGTTCGAATCCCGGGTTGGGCCAACAAAAAGTTATTTGGTTTTTCAGTTAAGAAATCTCAATAGCAGCCCGAAGTTAGGAAGTTGGCGGTGTTAAACACCCCCGTGCCTCGGAAAGCATGTAAAGCCGTTGGTCCTGCGCCTGATCCCTCTCCGGTCGTGTCGGATTACCGTCCCATCCGATCATGAGAGTTAGGGAACAGAGAGTGCCCTTGTGTTTGCGCACACACTTCTGCACTATAATATCTCCTGCGTACTTGGCCAGTCTGCGTTAAGACTGGGCGCCGCGCCGTGGCCGAGATGCGGTCTGGAGGATTATTATTAAAGTTTTTGAAAATATATCGTATTTAAATAAACTATAGTACCAATTACACACAACAGCTCATATAAGAAAAATAATATAAAATTGAATTGTATTGTTGATAAACATTTGGCGATTGAAAAGAGTGGCCATGAGTTTCTTGCCTGCTTCTTCTCATATAAGCCCTATTCCTCGAACAGGCTTTTTCAATGCTAATTTTTTATATCCTTTTATTTATTACTATTATTATAATATTTTAATTAATATATCAGTACATTGACGTGTCCAAGAATTGTTTATTTTTTTTGGATTTTTATGGAATTAAAGATTTTTGACTTTAACTTTGACTTTACTTTGCTATCCTTCATAAACAGTACCTGTACCCCTGGCAACGTGTATGCTTAATTTCATGATGATCGGTCGAGTAATTTAGGCCTGCAAGCCTGATGAAATAAACAAAGACGCCTTCGCATTTATAATATTAGTTATAAAGATGTTTGCATATTTGTTTCTTAATCACCCTTAAACCGCTAAACAGTTTTGAACAAAACCTGGCAAATAGATGGACCAAGTCTTGGATTAACATACAGGTTACTTTAACCCAGTCTGAGATACCGCGAGAAACTGATCCTAATAAATTAGTTTCGTTTAGATCACGACCGACACAAAATCACTAGGATCAACAGGACCTTACTTTATATAGATCTATCTTTATCATAACTAATATTATAAATTCGAATGTGAGTTAGTTTGGTTGTTACGCTTTGACACCTTAGCTATTCGACCGATCATCATGAAATTTCGCATTCACGTTGTCAGAGGCACGGAAAAGGTTGAACAGTACCTTTCATCCAGAAAAATACTGTTGCCGTGGGATAGAAATTTTTTGATTCTTGTAATGTAATATTACAATAATACTGTTACAAGATTATGTGTTAAGCAAGCAATACTAATGTCCGTAACTTAAAGAAGAATACAAAGGCGTTTTAATAGTAACTCCACATTAGATTGACAAATGGGTATAAAATTGACCCATAACCTTTACTTATTTAATGACCCGTACCCTTGAAACTCCGTCAATGTCAAATGACCTGTATTTAGCTATCGATTGGTTCTGATAAACCATTGATACAATAGAACTACTAAGAAATATTGACGTGGGGTTTTAAAAATGAATAGCGCGCCATGTTGGCTAGTTATATGTCCTTGTAGGCCAACTTATTAACACGCTTTTATTAGCTTGGTATATACCTATGTATCTATGAATCTATGTAACGGAATCTTTGAACGTGATTTTCACCACATTCAAACCGACGTATTGATTTGAAACTTTGCACACTTATCGAGGACCGATGACAATAAAATAACTTAAAAATGAAAATAATAATAAACAATCGTTTAAAAAATAAAAATAAGTAATAGTTTGAAACGTTGTTGGTAAAGTTTTAAAAACACGCTTTACTAAAAAAAAGTAAATAATAGATTAATAATTATAATGTAAAAAAGCGTGGGATGCTTTCTAAGATATTTTGATAATTTTTTACATTAAATTTTTTTAAACCTATTATTTATTTTTTATTATATAATAACATATGTGGGTAACAAGTATAACCTGAAATTGACTGACATAGTTTGAGTGTTCGCCTCGCCAGTGCCATTACACCGAGCGTTGTAGGTTCGATCCTCACACAGAATGTACATTTTTGTGATCTACATTAGTTGAAATTAAACTACTTTATACGAATTTTGTCACGTTGTTTATTTTAAAACACTTTTATTACATAGTTTTGGGTCTCTAACACTACTATTATTGAACTTTACACCAATTTAAGCTATTTAAATTTATTAAAACTATTTATTTATATTTAATTTTACACTTTGCCTCAACGTTTAACAGCCATTTTCACGGAGAGACGTAAACATAAGACAATATTTCGCAAATAGTTGTTTCAAATTTGGGTCTTCTTTGTACACACGGCTACACATCAAGTTAGACACCCTATATACGCATAACTACGCTACATACAAAATAGAGAATTGTCGGGAAGGGACAGTGCATAGTGGTGTCGAATGGTAAGGATAGAGCGTAACAAAAATATAACGCACTCTTTCGCACGATTTGCAGCGTTCAACTTCTAATAGTTCAAAATCCAATCAGTCTAGGTTGATGTGTCGCTGTGTGTACCTATGTTATCTTATGCTGTGTGGGGGCCAGTCAGTACAGACCGGCGACACTTCAACCCAGTGGGATCTTTTGTGTCGACTTCCCCAATAACGACTGCCATAGATGTTCATGGCAGTCGGGACCGACGGTTTAACGTGCTCTCCGAGGCACGGAGCAGGCGATAATTGTCAATCAATAGGCACATAATTTCGAAAAGTCATATAACTTCCGAAAGTCAGAGGTGCGCGACGTGGGTTCGAACCCGAGACCCTCTGAGGTCTCTCCCCATTGAGGTATCGCTGCCATTTGTGTGTACCTATCTGTTGTTTGAATATTTGTAAAGTTTAAATGGGTTCCGCGCCACCGTTTCTACGCCGAGTGTTATAGGTTCGAATCGCACACGGGACAAAAATATAAATATAAAAATAAATCTACAAATAGATGTTCAGAGTCTATAAGTTCTTTATGTCCGTTATTAGAATGTTTGTAAAGTCCTCTACGATACAGGATCTAATTACAGGCGTTGTCTTAAAAATGTTTGTAATGTCCTCACGGACATATATGTGGGTACATAGAGTTATAATTGGAAGTGGGCGTTCTCATTCTCTTTTAAACAGACAATAGATTTTGTACTAAAGTTCTGAAGTTAAAGACAAGAAAAATAAATGTTAACGTTATTTGTATGTGATGTTTGTGCTACAGCTCGACGGAAACGAAACACCAACAACGTTTTTGATATGCAAATCACATTGTTAAAAGTTGAAACATACATGAGATACACGTACAGCCAACATTAGTATTTTATTGTAATATGTTATACTTTAATGGACGTTTATAAAATTATTCATTAAAATATGTTAAGCTTAATATGATGGTTAATTAAAATACTAAGTATCACTACATATATTATAAAATAAAGTCCCCCCACCGCCTTTGTCTGTCTGTCTGCTCGCGATTAACTCAAAAACTACTGATCGGATATTCATGTGGTTTTCACCAATAGATAAAGTGATTCAAGAAGAAGGCTTAGATATATAATTTGTCAAGGTTACCAATACGTTGCCGGGTCGGGTCGTTAGTGGCTAATAAATCTAATACATTTGTTCCTAAATTTTCTGTAAACGTTTTTAATTATATATGTATATTTTATTAAGTGTACAGAAAAAGCATTTGGTACCTTTCATCCAGGACATAGTACTGCTGCCGAGCGAAACCGCCAGCAAAAACTTTAATGAAGAATATTACAGAATTTAAAATATCAATGTAAAGATTCTAAATTTTTAACAAGATTTCGTAAAAATAGTCTTCATGTCTATTTGTTTGAGTTTGAAGCCTTAAACACTATAACGATTTTGATCCGGTTATTATTTAAGACTGCGCCGAGCGTAAGACGCAGTTGCACTGAATGACAGAGCTCGATATTCAAATCGGTGCGCGGCCACCATAGTAAAATTGTATGGAGGATTTGAAGTGCTTTTTTGATAAATATGTATTTTTATTGTCAACCAATAACTTACATATTTGAGACGGACAAATTGTAATATAACTATTTATGTTTCGTTTAAGCTGTAAAAAATTCTACTGTTATAATCTAAAAAGCACGTAACACGAGCTTATGTTTTTGCATTTTTCGTGCAAATTTACGTAATTTTGTAGACGAAAATATTAATTATTTTAGGTTTTTATCACGGAGTAATTGTAAACACATTCATTTTTATGGTAAATGTATATTTTATATTTGTATTAAACAAAAAGTGTTGATTTATCATCTTAACTGTGACCGCCTGTTTTGGCACATTTCGCTCGGCGCAGTCTTAAGCCACACTTCAATTTAAGTTCGTTCAGAAAACTCGGAATTATGACGTTGAAGCTTATTAAAAATTAAACATGGTTTACAAAACATGTGGTTAAAACACTTTTGCCTAACCTTTCGGGCATATACGAATATACATAGCTTAAAGCTATAATATTTGTAACTAATATTATAAATGCGCATGTGAGTTTTGTCGGCCTCGATGGCGTAGTGGTAAGTGTAACCGATTGCCACGACTGGGATCGCGGGTTCGATTCCCGCACAAGTCAAACATTTGTGTGCATGAACATGGATGTTTGTCTTGGTCTGGGTGTTTCTATGTATAAAATTTATGTATTTACAAAAAATATATATATATATATATATATATGTATGTTTATCCATTGTCTAGTACCCTTAGTACAACTTAACAAGATAAAATGTCTAGGTATTTTCCTGGACCTGTCCAAGGCCTTTGATACAGTTTCTGTCCCCAAACTGATCTCTAAACTGGAATATATGGGGATACGTGGAACTCCTCTTGATATATTTAAAGACTATTTAAAAAATCACCGACAGCAAGTAAAAATTGATGATCATTACAGTAAGGAAGAAATAGTGACATATGGCGTGCCCCAGGGTAGCATACTTGGCCCCTTATTGTTTCAGATCTATATAAACGATCTCTGTTTGATGCCACTCCAAAACTGCAAAATCTATGCGTATGCTGACGACACAGCCGTGGTTGTACATGCCTCCACATGGGAGGAAGTTAAAGTTCATGCTGAATCCGCCATGCGTGCGATAATGAATTGGCTTAACACCAATCTGTTGACTCTTAATCTCAACAAAACCTCATATATTCCCTTCTCAATCCGCAGCAATACTCAACCATCATCAACTTTCACTCTCCAGGCGCATACATGTTATAACCAAACCACGTCTTGCCTCTGTGCCGCATTGGTCAGAGCTAATACTGTTAAATACTTGGGTGTACAAATAGATGATGGTCTAAGATGGAACATGGAACTTAATACGCTATCAAATAAAATCATGCGTCTCATCTCAATATATAGAACTCTTCGGGGATCGGCTGATTGTGATACACTCAGAATGGTGTACCTTGCGCTATGCCAATCCATAATTGGATATTGCATACCAGTATGGGGTGGAGCAGCCAAGTCAAATTTTATACAAGCGGAGAGGGCGCAGAGGGCTGTTCTGAAAGTTATGACTAAAAGACCTTACAGATATCCAACGGAACAACTGTACGCGGACTGTAAGGTGTTGACAGTTCGGCAGCTCTTTGTGCTTCGTTCTATCTTACGAGCGCATACTGGTATGCCACCATCAAATCCAAACAAACGCAAAAATATCCCTAAAGGAGTGCGACACAAAACATCTTTTGCAAAACACCAATTCTACGTTATAAGTATACATCTTTACAAAAAACTACATAAACAGCTAAACATACTTGACCTGAACACACACGAACTCAAAACAAAAATCACAAAATGGCTTGTCCTCTAAAACTATGACAGAATTGAATCATTATTAACATACATCATATAATAATTATCACGCAACACACACACACACACACACACACACACACACACACACACACACACACACACACACACACACACACACACACACACACACACACACATATACTCATACACACACACTTCAAATAACCATCACCAACCACCACCACTAACATGATATCCACACGATCCACTTATAATAATTGTGTATAATTTGAATCCCTATCATACCGAACACTGTCTCTTAAGATACAGGTATTATTGCCTAGTTTAAGAGACAGGGCTAAAATAGTGTACCTACTAAAATTGTACATAGTTACGATATTATAATAAGTAAATTGTGCACTGTACCAGTTAATTATTGGTGATAAATAAACTTATTATTATTATTCTCTTTATTTAAATATTTTCAATATTATTATTATTATTCTCTTTATTTAAATATTTTCAATATATTTTTCATTTTTAAATATACATATATCTATAAAAGTACATTTAAAAATATAAAATATATGGTACCCCACCGGCATCGGGAACAGGGTCCAAGCTGCCGGTGGTTAGGATTCCAGAGATAGGAACCTCCTCACAATGCGTGCTGTATCTAAAAGCACTGCCTTCTGCATCAAACCCTTGATCCAAGCACCCAACGCGAGCCTCTTTAGATGATGATCGAGGCTCTTGGCTATTAGACCATTGACAGATATGACTATCGGCACAATTTATTATTATTATTATTACAAGCTCTGCTTAGTTTGGGCTAGATGGTGTTGTGTGTATGTGGTAGAATATTATTATTATTATTAGTTTGTTTATTTGTTACGCTTTCACGCTGTAACTACTCGACCGATCATCAGAAAATTTCGCATACACGTTGTTAGGGGTACAGAATAGGTCATAAGACACCTTTCATCCAGAGCAAAAATACTGTTCCCGAAGGAGATATATATTGATTTTTTACAGAATCTAATAGGTTGAATAATAAATTAATCTAGCATATTAAATAATATCGAACCTTGTTATACAGGTATGCTATGTTTTAATTCATGATTTCTGTATAAACAAGTTTAGAACAAGCCGTTTCTTCATTTCTGAATACATAAACAAATATTATTAATATTATTTAATTTGACATCATCGGTAATAGTTTTTGCTAGTTATGAATATTTTTAATGGTTCTGACATAAATACGCAATTATTTTTATTGCGTATTTATGATCTATATATATTCCTCGGGTCTATATATATCTGTATATATTCCTCGGAGAGCACGTTAAGCTGTCGGTCCCGGCTGCCATGAATATCTATGGCAGTTGTTATTGGGAAGTCAGCGCCCTATGATATCCTGACACTGGTCTAGCCTTAGGGTATCGTTAGCCTTTGGGTTGCGGAGATCAGGTGGCAGCCGCTCCGTGTAAAACTTATATCCAGTCAAATCCGGTTAGACTAGAAAAGCCGACCCCAAGTGACTTGGGTATTATAAAGGCCAGGGAGAAGAAGACATAAATACGCAATTATTTTTTAACCAAACAATAAAACACCTTCAAACTCTTCAAAAAGCAAGAATTTTTCTTCTTAGTTTCAACTAAGCTTCCAATCAAATGCATCATGCATCGCAAACAAACTTTTTTCTGTAGCTGACAGTTCTAGCTTGTTTTATTTTTTTGTTGACTATTGCTATTCCTCTTTTGTTTGTATTGTGATGATGATGATGGTAGAATACTAGGTTAGTATTTGATTATGCAGTATTTGAATATTGAGCGAATGTTTTAAACTATGAATTTAAACTACGAATGCCTCGCTAACGCAGTGGTAGTAAAGACGATTGCCGTGAATCAGTTGTGGGTTCGATTTCCGAATCAGACAAAATAAAATAAAATTATCGGAAGCAGCAAGTCAGGCTCTGCATTCGGACGTCAATATTATAGTCAGTTATGTACGTATCATATGCCTTCACCTCCACATTTATTGATCCATGCGTGAGACTATGTATGTAGATAAAGTTCCGTGCTGCTAATGAAATAATCAGTAACGCTTCATTAATCCTGGATATTGAACCCGGGACTACACGACCGTTGCGTAAGCGCACCTTACGCCACTATGCTAACGAGTCTATTCACATATATATAATTAGAATGTCTTAACAGCACATGATAGGAATGACGACGTCTAAAATCAATGTTGCAACTCGCTGTTGCAAGTCGCTTTATGAAGGCCAACGAAAGCGATTTAGATGGATTCTGTTAATATAACTGCGCTTTTAAATTATCGCGGGGGGCTGTATAAACATTCAAACAACGGACTCAAGGAACATCCAGACTCGGAATTTTTTTTGTGGATCACACAAATTTTTGTTACGTGTGGGAATCGAACCCACAACACTTGACGGTTGACGGATGGTGTAATAAATTAAGTGGTCTCATCGCCACAGCTACTGCCACTGCACCAAATATTAAGGACTCATTAAAAATTTGTGCAATTGTTTCGATTTGTGCTATTGTTTCGAATCTGGGTGTGTTATCTGTCCGTTGTTATAATGTTTTTAAAGTCCACCGTGAGACAGGAAGTATTTTGAGTACAGGAGTTATCTTTATGTCTAAAGAACATAAAACAAAATATAAATATACGCCTCAGTAAATTTAATATTACCTCACATATTACCGATACCATTATTTCCACATCATCCCACCTTTAATACCATTTCCCAAGAGTCATGTGGTCGGCGGTCATAGACCACGGCAGCCGCTAACCATTAGACGGGCAGTAAACTTTGCCACATTACTTAAAAACCTAAACTATATTATTTAATAAACTTTTCCGTCAGGCTTATTTACGTTAAATACCGGTTTTCTTCTTTTATGTAGTCTTATTATTCCTTAACGGTATTGGAGCCGACTGTCTAGTTATAAACCAGATACAGCTAAATATCGGTATTTCAAACAAAGCGATTGTCACCTAGCCTTGAATCCGAAGATATAAAATTCTAAGATTAATACAGAAGAGTTATTTTCCTGTTAAAAAGACTAGAGGAATGAATCCCCCGCGACATAGGAACAATTCCTATACTCCATTTGGTTAGGTACTTAACTAAAGGTAAACAATCTTGATGTGTATTTTT
The DNA here is from genome assembly GCA_963675205.1 of Catocala nupta. Lineage (NCBI taxonomy): Eukaryota > Metazoa > Arthropoda > Insecta > Lepidoptera > Erebidae > Catocala > Catocala nupta. The sequence goes on from OY776082.1 coordinate 27,397,563, forward strand.
ATCTAAAAACTCAGTTTAAAAATAAAATGCTGCTAAAGATCAATGTAAATATTGTTGAAGCAGTACCTAGTTTATTTATTTAATATATGTTTGTGTAAAAAGTCACATGTAGATTGTTTACCTTAAGTTAAGTACCTAACCAAATGGAGCATAGAGGGACACGAATTTAAATAAAAATTCAGAGCAATGACAACGGTCACAAAAAGCACAGGGGCTAAGAACAACTATTTGTGAATCACACACATTTTTGCCCCGTGTGATCATCGAACCCCCAACATTCGGTGCAGATACAATTAAACGATTCTGTCATTCGTGTAGTCCAGTAGTTCCCAAAGTGGTCCAGGTGGACCCCAGGGATCCACGGGAGACTCGACGGGGATCTACATTGGCGTGACAAAAAAAGCGGGTTTACAATTCGTAAGCGGGGGTCCACGAAAATTATTTTGAGGAATACTTCATTGAAGACTCGAGAAATTATAAAAAATAAATAGTATCGTAATCAGTCCGCCAACCGTGGTAGGTGATGTCCCGAGAAATAAAAAAATTAAAAGATAAGCCCGTAGAAATTTGATCAAATTTTCTAATTTTAGTCAAGGAATATGGTAGAAATGTAACTGCAGGGGAGGAGGTCCACCGGAACCAGCTACATTTTGAAAGTTCTCTATGAGAAAAAAAGTCTGGTAACCTCTGGTGTACTCATATTTCAGCAAGTTTACGTTTTCAAAGAGGCCAGAAGTGTACAGGGTGTCGTATGAGCGATCATATACATATGTATGTGGATCAGCGGTCGCAAAGATTTGATTCAATAAACCAGCTCACAAGAGCTAGTTCAATGGTTTATGAACGTTGCGACCACTTATTGGTTTAAGTGGTCGCTTCGCCACAGCCACTGCTCCGTGTTTTGTGGATTCTATTCCTACACAGCACAAAATATTGTGTGATCCACACATATTTATCCGGAGTCTCGGTAATCTTTGTGCCCGTTTTTTTAATGTTTGTAAAGTTTCCTGCGACACAGGATTTATTCCTAGTACGAACGATGTCTTTAAAATAAATCATTACAGCATCCGTGTAGTAATTATTGACACCCATACCCATATCTTGATGATCCTACTGTTGCCTCTGAAAAGGGCAAAGATTAGCAGTCAAAGTTGACATCTTGGTGACTACATATGGAGCCAGACATCTATCATCACATCACAAGCATTGTAAAGCAGAAAAGCGGCTTTATTTCTGTCCCTTCTGCTGGCTCATCATGCTGCTTAAAAAAGTTTCCTTCCAAACATCCAAAAATACCGAGCATAGAACTGGTTCGGTCGCAATTAGCCACAAACTTATGCCTCAGGACCAGCAAGGCAACTTGTAACTAATTGTTATTATAATTACGTAGGCTCATTATACCTTCCAAGTATGATAATGTGTTGGAAAGTATGTGGCGGTCTGTAAAAGGGCCGCGTCTAGCTTTAAATTATTCACGCTTGTCCTTGTGTGTGTCTATTGAAAGGCCGGCGCATGCGCGTTGACTGCTAAGCACTAGTTCGGGCTAGCTCGAGGCTGTTCGGTTGATGTCGATCCGAATTTGAAATTGGAATGTGATTTAACCGGCCAAGGTTTGACAACTTGACCATAGTACAACCTGCTTTTATATGTTTCGTTTTTTTAACTAATTTGACAGATGTCAAGTTTAGGTTGTTAGTTTTTGCCGCCTTTAGTTCGTTACCCTCCCCGTAGGGACAGCGGTTATCTCGATTTGCCTGTGCGCTAAATATTGCAGATTCGGTCCTCATACGAACTAATAAGCTATGTATTTTGTAACCTGGCCATTCTTTGTGACTACTTCTTCAATATACTATTACAATATACTATTAGAATACATTCAAGTATCTGTGTAATTTAGGTTCCAATCCCAAGTAATAGTGGGCAAGCCTATTTTCACCCAGAGAGCACATTTCTAAAGCGTGTGCAGCAACTGAAAATTTCCTTGCACAAAATTCCTTTGCCTGTCCCGGGAATGGAACTTTAGACCTTAAACACAGATAAACATACTCCATGAGACCAATGAGACAGTTACATTAATTATAACATTTCGTAGCGGAAAATCCTTTCACCTACCCGGGCATCGAAGTCGAGACCTCAAACACAAGTAATCTTACTCTACGAGATCAACGATACAGATATATTAATTGGTTTGTCCATAGACTATGATTGTATTTTTCTGTGGTGTCATGCCCGGTATAGTGCCAATGACGTATCAATAGCGGTCCAGTGGCCTTCTGGCCCCAATCGACTGATATTATCTCGCTGATGTATCACATAGTTGCAGCATCATCGCCAATCTAATGTTACATGTAATAGATGAACTAGATCTATCGGGCAATGTTTGCTATCATTGCAAAAAATAATTTAAATCGATTTAAATAATACTCTCACGGTCTTATTCATCAAACTATTTTAAGTTTTATATCTAGTCAGTCTTATTTAAAGCAATTATTATAATAATAATAATATATATATTATTATTATATTGAAACTAGCTGACCCGACAGACGTTGTCCTGCCATAAATATGAATCCAATTAACATTCATCAAACGCGCGAACTGTCAAACTCGCGATGTTAAAATAATTGTTAGGTATTCCGAAATTATCAAATTTTTGCGCAATTTTCTTAAATTTTCTTTCCGTTAGAACATTCTACAAAGTATAAGAAAACATAAAAATAGATTAATAAAATCAGTAAAGTCGTTCTCAAGTTAAGGCGTGACTAAGGCAAACAGGGATTCATTTTTATATACATATATAGATAGATGTAAGATTTATTGAAACGATTTAAATAAATAGAAACTAAATATTATTATTGCTTTAAATAATAAACAGTGGCACGCGTGCGTTGTGGTCGATTTAAACCAACATTGTGCGCCAATTATTAAAAATGGCATTATAACATCTTCCAGCCCGTTCCGTACCAAGCAGAATTTAACATATTATTTATGCTTTTTTATAAATTGCTTTTATTCGATTGTTATTAAATGTAATTGTTATTATACCAGTTTGATTTTTTTAAGTAATAATCGTATTTATAATAAGGTTTTATTGTATAGGTGTTGCTATGTCATTATATGGACATTCATCGTTGTACAGTGAAGCATATAATAAGCTACGCACGTCTACATAATGCTGGTACCTACATAGTCATTATTGTATATAAAGATTTACGTTTTATTATGTAGGTAATGAAGTACATATAGTTCTGGGTAATACATATTTACTAACGTGTTTTAAAATAAGAATATTTTGAATACTAATAATTTGTACAGATCTAGATCAGTAGTTAATGGTTGCCACGCCGGCCGCACGTCGTCTCTGCGCCGAGTGTTGTGGGTTTGATCCCCACACGGTATAATAATTTGTGTGAATCATAAATTATTGTTTTGAGTCTAGGTGTTATTTGTGTCCATTGTTTTAAATGTTTGTAAACTTCCACGTGGCACAGGAAAATTGTTTCTAGGGCGGGAGATATTCATAAATTTTATTTTAAATAGAGAGCTTATTATTACAATTGAAAGTCTATTATTTATGGCAGAAGTGTATTTCAACAACATTTCACCAATCTTTTTTTTAGATCTGGAATTTACCAAGCACAATTCCAAACTCCATACTGCTACTGAGAGTAAATCCAATAACATTTTGTCCAGGAAACGAATCCGTTAAAATCCGTTAAAACGGGTTGCCACCGAGGTATATTATTCAAAACACAAAATATACATAATTAGCTAGATAGCCATTAGCAACAGCAAAGTATATATCTCCTTAATAAACTGCAATATGCTGCAATTTTTTTCATGTCATGCAAAGCTAATATTATTCTGATAACGATCGAAAAAGTCGATTATGATGTAATAACGGCACTTTGGACAGCATTTCTTTCTGATACGATAAAGTCAAATAGCTCCGTCCCTACTGTAATTAACAAAATCCTTTCAACGTTATGATTAACTAGCTGTTGCCCGCAACTTCACTCAATAATAGTATTTTTCCTGGATTAAACGTACCCTATGTCCTTTTCTGTACCTCTAACAATCTGTATGCGAAATTACACGATGATCGGTCAAGTCGTTCAGGCGTGAAAGCGTAACAAATAAAGAATCTCATATTCGCATTTATAAAGTTAGATTTGTAAATATCTTGCCGCTCTTAAAGAATTCATCATAAACCTAGGATTACACAATGGTGCATATCAATTAACTAAAACAAACCGTGACCATTAATTCAATTAGACGAATTGATTACAATGTCGTCTAGACGGCTGAAGGCGCTGAGCGTTTTAAAGAAATTGGTATACTTACTGTTGCGTCGCAATATATATTTACGAATATTATGTTTATAAAACATAATATTCACTTATATAATAAGAATAGTGATATTCACAACTTAAACACTAGAAATAAGCATAAGTTGGTAGGTCCGTATCATCGTTTACATAAAGTTCACAATTCATTTGCGGGACTCAGTATACGCTTTTTTAATAAACTACCGATTGATATTATAAATTTACCTTTACTAAAATTTAAAAGTGCTGTTAAAAGTCAGCTTATCCGGAAGGGCTATTATTCAATCAATGATTACTTAAATGATAAAAACTCATGGAACTAGTTGCTTGTTTCATACAGGATTCAAACAATGTATGTATTATATAAGTCAATTTAGTTATGTGAAGGTACTTCGTGTTTATTTGGTGGTGTTAAAGTATCTTTCTTTTCTTTTAAACAAACTTTGTAAGTAATAACGTAAATTTTGTTTTAACTACATTTAGTCACGAACTACCTTTTCATGTCACAAAGTGTAAGTGTATGCGTCCTCATGCCATACTATTGTCTATTACCAATGGCTACGTACTGATAAATATGATTTCAAATCTCAAATGCTTTTTACATAATATTACCAACTTTTCTTTATTTTAGAATTTAGTTTTATATGGACAGTGACATATGGCATAATGACTGCAACACCTGGTACATAAATGAGTTGTAAAATACTGAAATTATAAGTTGATGGCGATTTAAAAGAGTGGCCTTGAGTTTCTTGCAGGTATCTTCTCATAGGCTCAACCTTTTGCCTGAACCTTGCAACTAACATAAATGTAAATTCAGTAAATAAAATAAACTCACTAACCCATTTGACGTTCATAAGTGTTACTTTGTGACCTAAGTGAATAAATTATTTTTGACTTTGACTTTGACTTTGACTTTGACTTTAAGGAGTCTAATGGTCAGTCCCACAACTAACAAATAAAAGATATCCGAAAGATAAATCGCATGCTGTCTCACTCTTGTTAGGTTAAAGAAGTGAGATGGCGAGACTTTTATCTTATAGATAAATGCTATTTGGAGGTTGTGGGACAAGCCCTAAGCGTCCTCATAATAAACTTAAAAGGACATGCGAGCATCAGAACACTTAAAGAAAGGATATTAACTAATGTATTGCTGTCGCGCTGGACTTGAACGAAATATCAATCCGTAAAAAAGGTAACTAAAGCTCTGACTAATTTCTTATACCTCTGATATCATTATCCCGCGTTCCCCTGTTTCACCGTCAATAAACCGTTTTTAATGTTTTATAAACAATATAAGTAGGAATTTAACTAATGTCCTAATATTTTTATTTTTTTTACTTAGCTCGTCTAAAAGACCACACTCCTAATGGTAAGCAGTCGTGTGGTCTAAGAGCAGTGGCCTCCACATCGTCCTCATAGCAGCCGAGGCGATGTTGAGGTCTCTACTTTGACGGCCTAAGAAGGTGCTTTTCACGCCCCGCTTAAAGGACCCAGGATTGAAGGAAGAACACGTGCCTTGGCAGAGAATTCCATGCCTTGATCGTTCGGCAGAGGTATGAGGACTCAAACTTGTTGGTATGCACTCTAGTCGACTCCACCGTGTAAGGATGGCATCTGAGCCCAGCACGCGTTGTTCTAGATAGGAAAGGGGAGGGCGGGATAAGGTGGAATAACTCTTCAGAGCACTCCCCGTGGTATATTCTGTAGAAACATGCCAAAGAGGCAATATCCCTACGGAGTTGCAGAGGTTCCAGTGAACTCGTGACCTCTGGATCTCCGATGATACGATTGATTGATTGTTAATATTTATATTATATTTTTTACAACGACGTGTTAAAATCAAACTCATGTCATGTGATTTGATTGACTGTTGCTAATTCAGTCGGCAGCACTGCAATTGACATGAGTTTGATTGTTTGTTAACTAATTGTTGTATTCTCTTATCTGCGTTTAAAAAACTGGGGTATTATGTCCATTCATTGTATGCTTGCAAAGTCCCCAATACACAAGACTAGAAACAAAGATAGAAAGATGTCTTTAATCTTAACTTCCTAGCTAATATTATAAATGTAAATGTAAAAAAAAGAAACTCACATAAGTTTCTTTGTTTGTTACGCTTTCAAGTTGTAACTACTTGACTGATCATCACGAAACTTGGCATACACATTGTCGGGGGCACAGTTAAGGACATGGGCCACCTCTCATCCAGGAAAAAAATCTTTTGCCGAGGGATAGGAATTGATTGATCAAATCTACGTTTAAGCGAACGAAGCCTTTACTAGATACTTGATCTATAATTTATACACGAAAATCAAACAATTATTTTGTTTTGACATTGTCACGAATGGGAGCCCAGAGCATCAAATGATGCACGTTATACATAATTATTTACAAACATGTACCCTTGATCGCACTAATATTGAAATATTGTGTACAATCTGTCCATGAGCCAGTTAATATTTAAACCATAACGAAGCACAGACCATCATTATTATGATAATCACAGTAACAACGCGCGATGGACTAATGGATCCTGTGTTTTGTAAATGTTTCAAGGAGTTTTTTATAATGGTTTGAACTTTGAACCGCTACGAATATAAGTCATTTACTCCTATGTTAAAAAACAGCGGGGTATTTACTTGAAATGCGTAATTTTGAGTATCGAAGAAAAGTCCTCCTGTATTACTTTATTAATAACTAAAACAGATACCTGGTAGTATTAAAAAGTTAAGTATTGATGTGTTCACTTATTTTTTCATTTATTTCAGAAGATATACAATGTTTTTGTTTGCGGTAAGGACATATCGAGGCACGGTGAGGAGATTACTACAAAAGAAATAATATTTGCAGTCAGCTCTACGTATACATTTTTATATAAAAGCTAGAAAAAAAAATCTAAAATATACTAGAAGTCCTCAATGCTTTGGTGCTAAAAATTATAAAGACCGATAAGGACAATATCTGGCTCGGGAAGGACCTTGTTACAACGAATATTAAAACCAATATAACAACATGTCAGATCGGTTTCTCAAGTATTAAATTTGTCTTAGGTAAATAAAAATTCACAATTGACGGTCCAGACACACAATATTAAGAAAAATATAACAATCTATCATTTCAAAGTGAATAAAATCATTTGAGTATTTTTGTTAAAATTGATTATAGCATAAAATAAAAACGTTACATTTATTTTATTTTGATAACAAATAATTGTGGTATAACATTAAGTAGAGACTTGAATAGTAAACCAATTTGTACTGCGGTCTCATTAAGTTATATTAATTATTACATGTTCTAGAAATTAAAACAAATACAAATGTCATGCAGCTTATCATTTATGTTGAACTAGCTGTTACACGCAACTTCGCCTGCGTGGAATTTAACAAAAATGTGTTGTTCAGACAGAAAAGTAGCCCAAGTTACTTCTTATATTATTAGTTACCTGCCAGTGAAAGTCCCGTCAAAATCAGTCTGGCCGTTTTAGAGATTAGCCAAAACAAAGAGACAGACAGAGAGACAAACACTTAAAACATTGACTTTTTAATATATGTAATTAGCGTATATACTTTTATATGCATTAATAAAAAACCCTGTTATTTTGACATTACAAACAGACAGTTCAATTTTATTTATTTGTATAATATGTTTAGATTAATTTCGTTGTCATTAAATTTTAAGTGGGCGTATAAAAAGAACTCTTTTAGTGACAGACGAAGATGTGTTCTTCGGCTGCTACTACTTTTTTCTTTAGAGTTTACACGCATAGACACGGCCTATTGAGACTTTTAACCTAAACATAAAACTAATGCAGTTCGCTTTGTGCTTACTTCCATCGCAAAACAGCAACAGCAAACCCCTGCCTAAAATCGCGTTGAAGTTGTAAACTCACTACTCACTTAGGCCCAGTTCCTACATCAAGAACCAGTCGTTTTAGCCTACGGTCGGTTAAATTTTGACATATCTTTCGTAGAATATGAAATATGAATAGATTAAAGACCTAGTGTCTGAGCCGAATATCATCGGGGAAATAAAAGCTGCCCGACTTCGGTGGCTCGGACATGTGGAAAGAACGGGAGAGGATCGAGAGCTGCCAAAAGAGCATACCTCGGGCGATCCACCGAGCGTCGTCCGGTGGATCGCCCAACGTACCGCTGGTAAGATGAAATGGCTATAGACCTTAAAGAGATGAATGTGCTCGATTGGTTTGACTTGGCACAAAATAGAAAGGAATGGCGCACTTTAATGTCGGAGGCCAAGATCCACTTTGGGTTGCTAAGCCAGCGAAGTAAGTAGGTTTCATAGAATATGTGTCAAAATCAACTGTCTATATGTAAAACGACAGTTTTTTTTAATAAAGGCACCTGGCCTTCCTCTTCGCTCTAAGGGTCGGTTCCCATATCAAGAATCAAGTCCTTTAACCTACAGACGGTTAACTTTTGACACTTATTTTATGAAATTTAACAATGTAGTACCAACTATTGGAAGCAGTTATAGTATGTAAGTAGTCCTTCAATCCTGGGTCCTTTAAGCAGGACGTGAAAAAGCATCTTCTCAGGCCGTCAAAGTAGAGACCTCAACATCGCCTCAGCTGCTATGAGGACGGTGTGGAGGCCATTACTCTTAGACCACATGACTGCTTACCATCAGACAGATAAATAATAATAATAAGATTTATTTTCTTAACTTGGCACAGAAAGAGTGTGGTCACTTCGAAGAGCAAAATAAACAAAGAATATATTTTACCAAATTTAATTACTAAGAAATGTTATTAAGTTTAGTATATCCATTGTGTTTCGTATACTTCTTTTTTTTTTCTTTGTGTCGTTGTCGTCATACGCTTGCTGGTTATTCCGTAATGTATCAGTCATATTATTCACCAAACATGTTTGTATACATAAATTTGTAATGCATTTGCTGTGGATGAACTAAATAAATATAATATGTAAAAAATTTAACTGTTGTAGGTAAAACGGCTCATTTCTTAAATATATGAACCAGGCCTTAGACCATTATTATTTTTTGAAACATGCTGTCATATGTATTACGCTTTTGCTATGCTTTTCTATACTAATATTATAAAGAGAAAAGATTTGATGTTTTGGTTGTTAGTTTGTCGGGATTTCACTCAAAAACAACTTAGCCAGTTTTGAAAAAGACAATTAGAAAGCTATTAGAAATTATTTCACCATTAAATAGTTATATTATCAACGAGTAACATAGGCTATATTTAAAAGAAAAAGTACTGTTATATAACCTAATATAATCTACATTTATGTAAGCGAAGCCGCGGGTAAAAGCTAGTCATAGAATATTTATTAAAATTTAAAGTCGCAGATAAAACGGCTCCTTTTTTAAATAAAGGAACTAAGCTTACATCACCTGGAATTGTCGCCATTTGCCATCCCTACACGAGTCACTGTCAGCTCACAAGGACATTTTATCGACGTACAAATAAACAAGGAGATGAGTTCAGGAAATAGTCGTGTTACCAATCACGTGTTACCACCTCAGCTGCTTCCGTTCCTCGTACAGAATACTCAGATACTAGATAAAGTTAATGGAAGACCAGACTCAGTGAAGCGGAATGCACGTGTGAAAACGTGAACAGACGTTGGTCTGGTTTTAAAGTAATTGGATAATAAAGAAAACTATTTTATTTCAGCTTCCACCCACGGATTCGCCTGCGTGAAGCCGAAAGGAATGAAAACTGGGATAAAAAGTATCCTGCGTCTTAAGGACATGGTCTATCATGGTTTGTCAAGTTTTATATAATCTATCCAAATTCCTTGAACGGTTGACGCGTAACTAAGTTACAACCATCAAAACATCCAAAAATCTTGTATAATCTTTTAAATCTTTAATAATATTATAAAGCTCAAGAGTTTATTTGTTTGTTTGTTTGGTTGAACGCGCTAATCTCAGGAACTAGTGGCTCGATATGAAAAATTATTTTAGTGTTGGATAGCCTATGTATTAAGGAAGGTTAAAGGCTATATAACATCACGCTACGATCCATGGGGGCGGCGCAGTAATCATAAACGCGGGTGAAACCGCGTGCACAGCTAGTTTATAATATTGCTAGATTTTGCCTGCGACTTTATTCGCGTAAATGTAGGTTAGTTAACAGTACTTTTTCTGGATGAAAGGTACTCTATGTCCTTTTCTGTTCTCCTGACAATGTGTATGTAAAATTTCATGATCGTCGGTCGAGTAGTTAAGGCGTGAAAGGATAACAAACAAACTCACGTTCAAATTTATAATTTGAGTTAGGATTAGAATGGTGAAGGGGAAGCCAACGATATTCTAGTTGGGAGATCGTTGAACTGTCATGCAGAGATCTCAAGTTGCTTCCCAAGGTCGTACTGTCAGCAACATAAGTCGATACACACATAGCAAAATTCGATTAACTCTATCTTTCAAAATGATATTAAATTTATTATAGTTTATTATATTATAGTAGTAATAATTAAAAGATAGTTGCTTTAGTCAAAATTCTGAAATACAGAATAATAATTAAGATTTTAATTCATAAAATTAATTAATATATTTAATGTTCAGCTACTTACGTTGCTGACTGTACCTTTGACTTTTGAAGTTATACACATAAAATATTTTTACTCTCGTTTGTTTTAACGGTAATTGAAAAACATCGTGAGGAAGTCTGCATGTCTGAGATTTCTGTCATGTTTTTAAAGTTGTTCGAAGTCTATCTCGACAATGAATCAACATAGACCCAATTCCTAAATCGAGAAAAAGTCGTTTAGCTACGAATAGTTAAATTTCAACATATTTTTCAAAGAATGTGTCAAACAATAACTATCTGTAAGTAAAACTACTCACATAGGACCCGGGCCATAGTTGATATTGGCATAACCCTTCTAACTGATAACTGTTCCAAGTGTCATTTGGCATAGATCTGGTCAAAACCTGTCACTGTTCATAAGCTCTACGCCAATATCTACGCCATCTCTATAGACGTGACAAAACAAATGAAAATTCTCATATATTGTAATTAAAATCGAGTAACGAGTGTGAAATTTCGTAGCATTCGTAGCAAACTGTTTTGGAATAATTTACGTATGGCTGACCTGTGTTCTGTAATGTCCTCGTAGCATTCTATTATTAATAAAGCGATCAATAATGACCCCTACCTAAGTTCCCTAGCCTATTTTGTTTAGGTATTTACGTAGTGCATTTTAAATGGCCTACGTAATCACCTAACTCACTCACTAAATGGGTTTTAGATTGTAAATATAGCGCAGCGGTAGTGAATGCGACTGCTGTGCATGAGGTCTCGGGTTCGAATCCCGGATCGGACCAACAAAAATTTATTGGGTTTTCTGTTAAGAAATCTCAATACAAGCCCGGAGTTAGGAAGTTGGCGGTGTTAGACACCTTGTGCCTCGGAAAGCACGTAAAGCCGTTGGTCCTGCGCCTGATTTCTCTCCGGTCGTGTCGGTTTACCGTCCCATCGGATCATGAGGGTTAGGGAACAGAGAGTGCACTTGTGTTTGCGCACATACATGTGCACTATAATATCTCCTGCGCAGATGGCCAATCTCCATTAAGAGTGGCCGCCATGACCGAAATTCGGTCTGGAGGACATTATTATTATTATTATTATTATATTTTTTGTGAGATCTCTCGCACTAGGATTAAATCCTGTGTCGCGGGGTCTTTACAAACGTTCGAACAACGGACACGAAGAACATCCAGACTCGGAAGAACCATTTGTGTATCAATATTAATAATAAATAAATAATAAATTTATTTATTATTTATTCAGCTCAAAAAGGAGTACAGTAGTGTTCTTAAATCAAATTTAAATTAAATATTTATATCTATCATTAACTTAATAGCTTAATAAACTAATTCATAACCAAAATAATAATCATAGTTATGGCAAGAAACGATACTTTAACTTTAATCAAAATTGTTATTAGCTTCCTGCCTGAACTATGTTAGATCTGTGTTTCAGGCAGATGCGGGTTCTATCTTCACTTAAGACAAAATATTAGAGAAGAAAGAGACTTAAATCCCATGTATTAGGGCGAGTCTAATACCTTGTCATACGGTCTCAAACTACATGCTGCTACTGAGGATTGAACCCGAGCCCACATCCAATCGCATCCGCATCCTTATACCGCTGCGCAATACCAAATTTTCATCGCCTATAATAAGTACCTCAATATACAATATTAGACGCGTCCTAAAAAAGGAAAACTATTAAAAAAATATTTTCTACAATCCCTTGTATCTGGAACTCTAAAAACTAACGGTTAACTTAAAAATAACCACCAATTGTTTCTGGTGCAGAGGTCCGTATGAGAGCACTTAGATGACTAATGCCAACTCCTCCGCAACTAGACCGCTCTTCCTGCTGGTCCCCTGACGAATCTACCGGCGACATACATCGGGTTCGTCTTGACATACATATTTATTAGGGCTAACAAATTTTCGCTTGTAAAGTCGGCCAATTCTGTTGAATCTCACTACCAAACTCACGTTCGACGGTAATCATACCAATAAAGGTAGTTGCTATGGTAACTGATGTGATTTTTGACAGATTTGAATTGACAGTCAATCGGTCGGTATCATAGAATGATTGTAAGACATACAAGATGGACGCCCAATCTATAAGAATAACAATCGCGTAATCGTTCTGTAACATACATCAGCGCTATAAGTTGACGGTTGACGTATCAAGGGTTATTGCGAGAAGCAATATATTCAGTCAGATACCCGCGCGATTTGAATTTGACATTACATTTATCTACATAGTATACATGAATAATTCTATATTTTATACCAGTTAATAATACAAGTGTTGATACAGATGCATCTCTCTGAAAGAAATCCTAGCAGCTTTTCTACCCACGTACAAATCTAGACTTTGGATTTGTAATCTTATATACTGCAATGGGCTCTAGACAATTTTGGAGTGGAAATTATTATAGAAATAATTAATAATATCCATAAAAAGGACCAACATTTTGGAATGGAAGCGGTCTACCTGGGTCCACCAATGTGTAAAGTTTAGTTTGTAATCCTTACAACTTCCAATTAACCTATTGAATAATAGCGGCACGCTGGCGCCCAGACAACAGTTTTTTAATTGAAGAAAGAAAGAAAATACATTTATTTTGAATTATTACGTTATATTCCAAGACTTGACACTTGACTTGCCTTAGTTAAAAGCAGAAACGGCAATAGAATTAAATTAGCGGTTCATGGAATCGATCCCTTTGCTATGCCGACGTGAACCTAATCCTAATCCTATTCAACTAAGCTTAAAAGTTTATAAAGGATACTTACAAGTAATTTAAAATTTCCATCTTTCAAGAGCAAAATATTATTAAATAAAAAAACAACAGATTTGACATTAACCCTATTTGTCATTTAGGCAATGTTTTATTTTAATGGCAATAATAAAATTACCATTTATTTAACATTTGTCTAAAACCACAGCAGCTACATACAAATTTTATCATTAACGTTAAGTATTTGTCATTTATTATATATTATATAAATAATAATGCAATTATTAATTGCATGGTAATAAAATAACGACAAGAATAGAAAAGTAAGAATTTACTGTTGTTGACACTGTTATATTGCCTTTTCGTAATTTTGGTAGCTTTCCATTATATTATCATTACATAAGTAGCGAAAAGTGGCCTAATTCTTCTCACACTGATAAGACACCCGTGTCCCTGTAGTGGAACAGTTTATTTACAGGGCTGATATTAATAAATAGCGAAGGTTTAGAAAGGCCATTGAATTGTTACGCGAGTTCGATCCCATAGAGGTCAGTGGTGTGGTGTGAAGAGCGCACCGTAGCACCGTACCGTGCGTTGGTTCAGTCGCACTGTTTGATCTTTATGTAAGTATGCACATAATATTCAATCCTGAGTAATATTATAAATGCGAATGTGGGATTTTTTTGTTATTACGCTTTCACGCCTTAACTACTCGACCGATCATCATGAAATTTCGCATGCACCTTGTCTGTGGAACAGAAAAGGACATAGAGTATCTTACATCCAAAAAAAGTACTTTTACTAACCTAACCTAACTTATATTTACGCGGCAAAATCTAGTCATCTTTTTTGAGTGCCAAAACAAACTTCTTTAAAACACATGTCCTAAGACAAACAATTATCAAACAAAGCTCTTTTAATATGGTATCATTTTAAACGATATTTTTTTAAGAAAATTATCTTTAATTGTCCAATTTAGCTAAAGCGTCGCAGTAAAAACAAAATTGCACCAGTTTCAGTGTATCTTATAGCTTTTTAGTTCGTAGTTACGCTGGTTTTCTTTTGAATTTTAGATTATAACAACATACGCTAGGAATAAATCCCGCTTCGCGACAAACATTCAAATGAAAGATATCACGACTCGTAGCAACCACGATATATTAGGTCAAAAGATGTTTTTGCCGTGCGGTTGATTGGTTCTGCAGCTCTGTCTGTTCTAATCTGGTTAAGACAATACAGGACCGTACGTCTATACGATTACTTACTCCCAATTAAATATCGAAGTCTTATACCAATATGACGTTATGTATACATATAAAACTTCCCTTATTACAATCTTATAAAAATTAAAGTTAGACATGTGCCGATACTATTACCCTACGTGCATGTGCGTGCACAGGCGCTTGCAATTTATTTTTTATGCCTGAGATTTAATAAAGCCGTTTGCGATAAGCAAGCTCATTGTGAAAAAATACATTTAGTCATTTCTAGCTGACTACGTTGTATCTAAATTTAAAAAAAGAAGAATATAGCGTCCTTTGGATTTTGAAGTTTACTTTGCAGCCTATTTTTCGTAGAGTCAAAACCGTATTCAGACTTACGAATCCTTATTTTTAAATTACTCCAACCTGTCTAGCCATTACCAAATGATGCACTTACCAACAAACAATTTATTTTTATTTATACTTATTAATTCAGTACTTACTTTATTATATTGTACATTTATTGGAGTAATACAATAAAGCGTATTCCATCCATTATCCTATTTATTTCATTATAACATTAATAACATGGAATTAAACATCACAAATACTTCAACTGCATCCGGTAAAATATTTAAACTAATTTTTATTCTTTCTTGACGTTAAAACATACTGTTTTATAATACTAATTGGATTTCACAAATTAAAAGCCCAAAACCTCGTATGTAAGCCGAGAGACGGGCTAGGGTTACCTATATTAATCTCAGGCCTTTATCCACGAAAGTGTAGGCAATATTACATCCACATTTCACAAGCTATGCTTTTAGATCCCTTGTAATAGGTTCCATTGCCACATGCCAGGCACTGATCCAGACACCGCTCTACAGTACTTTACCCGTACTGGGAATCGATCTCGTGACCTCATGCACAGTCGCATTTTTTACCGCTGCGCCACCGAAAAGTAACCAACAACACTATTTTATGTTGATACGTTTAATTTGCAAGCAAAATGAATAAAATAAAAGCCTGACTACCCTAAAACTATGATAACTGTTAAGTTATTTTGTAAGAGTGTTAGAAACAAACAATTATAGTTACAACTGCAAAATAAATATTTTCCATATTGTTTGAACACAATTTGCTAAATTGCAGACAACATGTTAGCAAGATTTGATAACGCGAATTACTTTGTTGCAAAACAAAAATTAAAGAAATTAAATAGTAATATTAGTTCTAGGCATATTTTCACCTTACCTTTAGATATGTATGTTATATATTAAAGTTAAAGTTTAAAAATATATTTCAGGCATTACTACCTTAGTTACCTATAATAAGTATACTAATCTTTACATTTTGCATATAGATGTTTTAATTGTTTAACCTTGTCTAATCTCATACTTCAGAGATCTCAGATGTATGATAGATATAGTTTATTTAAAAAGTAATAGAAATTAACAAAGTTATATAAAAAATTTAAAGAATTAAATAACTATACAGAATAAAAAACGGAAGACCACCATTTTATATTTTAATTATCTATGGATTTGTTATTCCACACAAGTTCAATTTCAAGTAAAGTTGAAGAGTTTTGAATTAGGAAGGAGTTTTCCGAGAAGCTTTATTATTCAATCACTATGTCTTGTAATGTAAACCCGCGAGCGACGTATCGGACTTCTCGAATTCAAATAATTTAATTAAGGAACAAGGTTGTTCTTCTCAAATGCCTAACAATTTGTCAATGTTGGAAGAGTTCTACATTTTTATATGATAGTGAATACTGAAGTGTAATGTGTTAAGCGATGCTTAAGCTAGTACTCACTGTGTCTCGATGAGTTCGCAGTTGAGTAGCAGCTTGTTGGGCCCAAGTTCGACGACGGACACAGTCAGGTCGTGGAAGTACACCATACGCAGCGTGTCGTTGGCGATGCGCCGTCCCGTGTAGGGCTTCGCCCCTGCAGCCGGCTCCCGGCGCTCCGCATTCTCGGACCGGGCACCGACACTGCCCACCAGGCCCGCCAGCGACCATCCAGCGGGAAAACTGAACGCGAACGGTTTCGCCGAAGCCGACGGCGGTGAAGACACCGCGATGCAGAAAATCACGATCACAGAAAGCAAGGATTTGAGCAGTCCGTCTGCCATCGGCGCGCCGCGGGTGATGGCCTGTCGCGCGGAGCGCACGGCGCTTAATAACCTCCGGAATGACATTTTATATTTTTTAATTTAACCTTTTTATTGGCTAAGGCGTCGTGCGTCGTCCATGTCGCGCGTGCGGCCCGCGCGCCTGTGTCCCGTACACTGTGCGGCGGCCCGCGGCCCACCACTTTCTTCGCGAGTGACGTCAGTTTGGCGGTCAGTGTCTGCCGCGAGGAGTTTCACTTGCGTTGTTTCAACTTCCGCGTGTGCTGATATAGGTCTAGGGCTCCGCGGCGGCGAGTGACCTACAATACATGACATGGTGGCTCTGAGCCGCTCCGCAGGTGGAAGTGGCCATTACCGCGTCTCAGGAAACGTGAGGACGACACGACGGCATTCGTGTTCATGTACGGCCATTGTGTGCCGCTGTTAGTATTTGTTGTTTCTTCATTCTACGGGCAGTATCGAGAACTGCTCGAGTATTGTTTTAGATTTTAAAAACAATACTTAAAAAGAGGTTTGTGTGACTACTACTCGTATTATGTAAACAACGCCGAAATATAATTATGAGTTACTGCATCGTTTTATAATGCAACTAAACGCTCGAAATATTTAAATTAGCGAAACGATTAGGCGATCCTTTCTGTATGTTAAACTTCGCGAACATATAATTAAGAAATAAAAAAATAATTAATAAAATCAAATAAATTAATAAATGTAGCCCCACGGGAACTTATCGGTTAATCCTGAATGCTATGGGCCAAATTTCATCGTAAGTCCTTTAAGCCGTTTACTCGGATTGAATAACATATTTTTAGATTTATAAAATTAGTAAATTAACAGTACTTCACAACGACGCTGACAAAGATCACCCGGATTCCGGACAGCGACCTGTGGATGAAACTATGTCCCGCATGGGAATCGAAATGCCAACACTCAGCGGAGTCTTCAGAAGCTTTATACATTTGAGGTATAAACGGCAAAGTGGTTAGTGTAACCGACTGCCACGCCTATGGTCGCGGGTACGATTTCCGCACAAATCAAACATTTGTGTGCATGAACGTGGACGTTTGTCATGGTTTGGACCTGATTCTATATATAATATGTACATATATACAAAAAAAAATATACATGAATGTATGTTTATCCATTATCTAGTACCCATAGTAGAAGCTCTGCTTAGTTTGGCATAGATGATGTTGTGTGTATGAGATAGAATATATTACTATATTATAAAAAGATTTAGGCGGTATTTCTATGTAAACCAGCCATTCAACCAAAAGAAACTACTAACAATCCATCAATTACAAAAGTGTTCCAAAGTAGTAGTTAAGGTGTAGAAGCGTGAGAAGGCAATTAGTTTGTTATGGACACTATGTACTATACATTTTAGACAATTAAATAGATCTTTCTCTTATAAAATGAGTGTGGCATCTGTATATAATTTGTAAGTGAAATGGACACACATTGCTTGTATACAACCCAGATCCCACGGCATACCAAGAGGTTTTCCATTCTATCTCATTTTCACCAGCTATATCTTACATCTCATTTAAAAGAGCAACGTATACATACATTAAAGTTCACAATTACATCTATATTACTTTATAAAGAAGAAAGACTTGTACTTTTGTAAGTATGTTTGTTTGTAATTCATAAACCTAAAACCGATTTAGAACGTTCTTTCATCTTTAGAAAAGCTACTTTATCCAAAAGTAACTTAGGTTATATAACATCACGCTACTACCGACGGGAGCGAAGCAGCAATAAACGAGGGTCAAACCGCAGGGAACAGTTACTATAAAATATTAAAAAGATTACAGATAGTTAAAGTTCACAACTTGATATTACCAGACGACATCCATTACGAGATCAACTTTCAAATATACCAAAAAATAGAATTACTATTTAAAAAAAGAGTAATAACAATCGCGCAAACAGGACGTGAACTGGTACCGTATACTGAGGCCAAAGTCTGATCCATAAGGGACTATTTTGTTATTATAATTTATAATATAATATATATAATATTTTTACCTAGGTATATAAAACCTTTACGCACATACGTAGACCTACAGCGGTATACTAACGAAGTGCTATGTAACTAGCTATCTGATTTTAAATGGCATGTAATAGAGAGCGAGTGTACCTACTGTCTCCTGACTCCGTACTGTTACTCATAATTTGGAGACAGGAAAACCCAATAATTTTGCTCGAGTATTGAATACGGGATCTTACAATAGGTTGCAAACATAAACATTAACCGATCGTAATGTTCTAAACTCGATAATAAGTTTACGACTATGTTTTCTCCTGACTGCAAAGATGCCGAGGCAGAAACAGCGGCGTAACAACTCCTCCCTTTTAGCTGTTACATAAACATTCTATTATAAAGTTAGCATTTAACCGATGGATGGTAATAGTATCGCCCTCTATAACGTGGGATCTAAAACCTTTGCTGGCGAAAGAAAGATGCTCTAAGTTCAGAATATTATTGTGGGCGTTATTTTTTTACGCTACGTTGGAAAGTCTTGCCAATATAGAACAAATCTTGCTTGACATAAATTGGCATCGTTGTAGTATTGATTTTAAATTTTAAAGGCTTAACTCAAAGATAATTTGGCGGATATAACTGAAGAAAGAAACTGTTTATTCTTTAGTATTTCAGTAAACATAGTATATTAATTAACGAAAACCGGTAGCTATAGCATCCATATCTATGAATAACATGCCCACCGAATATCACACTGTTTTTATATCTAAAACATCAAAATAGAATTAATAAAGTGTTGCATAAAAGACGGTCTCAAGTGCGCACAAAACTTTCAATAGCGTAAATACGCTTAACAACGATCAGGTCAATTCCTTCCACGATGGCCCAATGCGGATTTAACAGCCTTTACGTAAATATTATGTAGAGCCCTTTGTCATGCAGGCTTCCTCGCGATGTTTTCCTTTACCGTCAAAGCGAGCGATGATAAACATTTTATTATTGTTTAACTTCTGCTCTAGGTATATTTCCTGTGTCTCAGGGGACTTTACAACCATTCAAATAATGGACGCCAAGAACACCAAGATTCGAAATAACTATTTAAGGATCACACAAATTTTGTCCCGTGTAGGAATTGAACCCATAACACTCGCCGCAGTGCATTGGCCGTGCATTCCATACCTGGTTTGTGCTGTAGCATCGAACTCTAGACCTTTGGACTGCGTGATATTTGCGTCTATTGCTTCTTAATTATGTTTATTTATTGCAAAAAATTCTGAAACCCACAGTCAATTAAAGGTATTTATATTTGCCTGAGCAGTTTAAAACTAAAGATTATTATGCAAACTAGCACATTTTTGAGTCAAATAGCGTCATTTAACGCGATTAAGTTGTATGTCGACTAAAAATACATTATCAGCAGTTATATCAAGACGTCTTCAAATATGTAGTTATTTTTGTAAGCTAGTTAAGGTCAGTCGCGATAGCTTAGTGGTGACTGAACGATTAGTGACCCAGAGGTTGGTTCAAACATTTGGCACGCGTCTTGTTGCCTACATACATACATACACAGTCTATCGTCGATATAACCGAAGGGGTAGGCTAAGATGTATTACAGAACGTTTTGCCATCAACCATAGTTCTTTTAGTCTCACAATTTAGGGTGCGGCCTTTTACCGTCTTTAAGTTATACTGATTGTGGAACAATAGACGGTGTAACTAATCCAGTTCGGGCGAATATCCATAAGTGTGCTTTATATGTAACCGTTAAGATGTAATTATAAAACTAAGGATATTTTATAAGGATTACTAATAAATTAATTGACAGAATGCACATAAATTGTATTCACTATTGCGCGCCTCCGAGAGAGTCATAGCAAAAAATAATTTATTATATATATTCCAATATTGACACAATTATAAGTTTGTTACTAATAATACAATATGTTGGTCATTCTTTTTGGTCATATCTGAAATCTATAGAAACATATATGTATATTATAGGTAGTGACACAGAATTTGACCCAAGCACATTACTGTGCCTAAAGATGTTAGACACATTTTCAGACTCCGTCCGTCGTCCCGAAACGGCAATAGTCTCGCCGTAGATACTTTGTACTTAAAATATAGCCGGTGAAATATGTTAATAATACATTGGACCCTTTTGAAGAATTAGGGATGATCTTATCTAATATTATAAACACGACTGTGAGTTTGTTTGGTGTGCTTTCATGGCTTAACTAGTCGACAGATCATCATGAAATTTTCCATACACGTTGTTAAGGGTACAGAAAAGGACATAGAGTACCTTTTATTCAGAAAAATACTGTTCCCGAGGTTATAAAAAAATCTTATAACCTACATTTACGCGAGCGAAGCCGCGGGTGAAATCTAGTATGTTATATTTTAACGATAAGCCTCGCAATCCACGCCGCCAAAGTTTACTGATTATAATGATGTAGAGCTATTTGTTTATGTCCGTTTTGAGTATTAATGTATTCATAATCATCATCTCACCCGAAAGACGTCCACTGCTGGACATAGGCCTTCCCAAGGTTTTCCACACAGACTGGAGTATTATTATACTTAAAACAGATTATATTAGGGATTAAAGTATGAAATTGCCGATTTGTACTGAAAAAGTGAAAATGTTTTTTTTCTAAGTTGTACCATATTTATTTAATCTAAATATTTACCCCTTATTATCTATATATTGCTGCCATCTAAATGGAAGTTCATTTATACCTTTACGATAGAACTCCGGGGATCTAAATTCGACAAAATGTGTGAAAGAATTTTGTATTGCCTCCTGGGAAGATTTTTTTTATCACGTAGAAAATTGTCCAAGTCTCGAAAAAAGTGGTAGTCCGTTGGAGCAAGGTCTGGCGAGTACGGAGGATGACGTATGGTTTCTAACTGCAGCTCCTGTAGAATTACAACGGTTTCTAGTGCAGTGTGAGGTTTGCGTTATCATGGAGCAATAATGGTGAAGATCGATTCAGGAGTCGGAGCTGTTTCACTGCCAATTTCGCTATCATTGTTCGAAATTCGGCACAATAAACATCTGCTGTTATTGCTTGACCAGACCTGAGAAAGCTGTATTGAATAACACCATGAAGAGTCCACCAAACAGTTACCATTACCTTTTTATTGGTTTGACCTGGCGTCAGCCATTGCATTTTTCGCTTACGTTTATCGTAAAGAATCCACTTTTCGGCACATGTCACATGTCACAATATTCCTTCATTTCTGTACCGATTTCACAACAAGTTTCAACACGCATTTCTTTCTGCAGATCAGTCAAATCATGAGGCACCCATTTTAATAATTTTTTTGTCTTATTGATGCAAATGAGCCAATATTGTAGGTAGAATAACGTTAAACAATGCCACTAATTTCTGGGTGGTTTGACTCGGATCGGCTTCTACCATCTCCTTCAATTCAGCGTTATTCACCTGTGTGGGCGATCTTCCACGTGGTTCGATTTTCAAGTCGAAGTTTCCATTACCAAAGCGTTTAAACCAAAAACGCACGATGCGTTCCTTAGCAGTCTCCTCTCCAAACGCAACATTGATATTGCGAGCCGTTTCTGCCGCGTTAGTTCCGCGTCGAAACTCGTATTAAAAATGACTCAGATTTTAGAAGTATCCATATTTCCCGTCTAAGCTACATAAAACAAACAAATTTTTTAAAAGAAGAATCTATTTATCATGTTAAAAAGTTTCACTCGAAAATCTCACACTATGAAGGTTTTATGTCAATTCAAAGTATCTATTACTATACAACGGCAACTTCATACTTTAACCCCTATTATTTACTTACACAAATTTCACAAATTAATTTCCATTAACTAATTATACATACTTACATATATATACTACTTTACATAGCTAAATTAATGAAAAGATCATTATGTAGGTACCAGTGTTTTGGGGCTTATATGAAGAAACCGCTAATAACCATAGGATGCAAATAGTTAGGACAAAATGGTGGAACGCCGCAGAGACCCTGGGTGGAGACCTGGTGACCTGAAATACAGGCTTCAGCCTAGCTTGGGCACCTGTCTCCCACAACATTGTGAAATATATAGGCTCTATGCTTGCAATGCTTAAATATTGTGGTGAGAAATAAATAAATAATAATTATTATAAATAATAGTGCCCGGCAAAAGCAGTAAATACATTTTCCTTACAATATTAGCGTTGATAAATTGTCCAATTCTTCTCCAAAGAAGTGGCGTTAGGCCATAATCTAACATACCGTGGATCAAGACTGATCACATATTCGCAAAGATTATGATGAATAATTTGAGATGCGGATAGCCCCACGGTGATTTGCTTAACCGTTAAGGCAAACAATAATTAAATATACTAAATGCTTCTTGACTCATTTTTATAATGACGCCATTTTCAAGTTGACTAACAATAATAATAATTTATTTCGCGTGACATAGACGTATAGATAAATACCTAATAGACTAACAAGATAGACTATATACCTATTGTTACTAAGAAATTTCTAACCGAAAAAGTCAATAACAAGTGCGAACCCGGGAGTTCACAATCGGCCTACCGCCTACGAGACAGTCCGTTAATTTCTAAATTATCGTTATTACATGCGTCAGAACGGGACAAGTATTTTGTCTCTTTCTGGCGCATGCAATAATAATGCTTTGAGGTGATACGATTCTAAATATTTTTTCTACGCAGCCTTTTACTTCAAATAGGTATATGAGTTTCATATAAGTTTTATTACTAGATATACGAATACTAGATGTTGCCAGCGGCTGCTTCGCGAGCGTTAATTTAAATGTTATCAACAGCTTTATCAGCTCTCGGAACGGTCCTTTTCCCTGGATAAAAGATATCATACTGTGTGGTTTTCTGTAGGTACGCCGAATTTTTTTATTTTTATTGTAATTCACAAGACTAGTGTACAAACTCACTTGTAGTAATTTATAGTAATAATTTACAAGATCTGATTGACATCTACTGGATGTGAATCCAGCATGCGCTTAAAGTAAGACGACTTACAAATTAAATTTAAATTTTGACAATATTAGAATTTAAAGATAAACAATATTTCTTCATAAAAACAAATCTTTAAGTTTAGGCCTTTTTGAGGCTACGGAACCAGCAAAAACCTCTATATCACCCCGAACGGAGTTGGCCAAAGAAATCATACAAGAAAGTGGCGAAATATAACCTATATTGGTTCGGCTATGCGGTGTAAAAAAAGTTTTATGGTTTACTAACCGGCTGTTATTACGCGAAATACATATGTACACTTTCTGTAATAGTTCGGGCGAATCGATTAGACTATTAATTAATTTATACTGTTAATATATTTACAGAATAATGACATCTATGTAAGGATTTCCTACGCGAGCTTAACGACTTCATTTTGTAGTGAGACAGGAGTCATAGGAAGTCAAACTACGGCCTTTGTTATCCGAGTAACACAAATTATATAAAAATCTTTTTTGAACTCGCTCTATCCTGTCGGAGTGCACCTGATATGACGGGCTCCAAACCGTACTACCATATTCTAGAATACCACGTATAATACTGTTGTATATGGAGATGGATAGAGATGGTTCTTTAAAATTTTCATTTCTCTCGCAATGAAACCTGTTAATTTTGAAGCTTGCCCAATTATTTGGTCGTAGTGATTTCGAAAACTTAATCTACTGTCTAATCTAACATATCACCCAGGTCCCTAATGGTTTCCACCTCTTGCAATGGATGACTATTAATTAAGTAACGAGACTAGAGAGAACGGCTTTTAGACTTTTTCTACTAAATTGGATATAATAGCATTTGTTTTGGTTTAGTAAAATATTATTTTGTTCACACTAATTGGACACGTTG
Source organism: Catocala nupta (assembly GCA_963675205.1). Taxonomy (NCBI): domain Eukaryota; kingdom Metazoa; phylum Arthropoda; class Insecta; order Lepidoptera; family Erebidae; genus Catocala; species Catocala nupta. The sequence continues at coordinate 27,422,349 of OY776082.1, forward strand.
TTTATATCCATCTGTAGTTGATTAGTATCAGATTCATCACATATAGTGCGATATATCTTTAGATCATAAGCAAAAAGTTTGTACTCCGATCGAATTGGGCTACCCAGTTTATTAATAAAAACTAGGAAATATAGAGGACCGATGTGTGAGCCTTGAGGAACTCCTGAAGGTATATGAAATGCTGTTTGGATTTAAAACCATTCAATTACACTAATTATGATCGATTTCTTAAGTAGGATTCACTCCAGCGCAACAAAGACCCGTGTATACCCATACTCTCTAATTTGGCAATTAATAAGTCGTAGTAATTAGTAAGTAGGTATGCGAAATTTCATGATGATTGGTCAAATACTTAAACTCACATTTGCATTTAGGTATAATATTACGTTTGAATTAGGATTGTTGTCTATAAGTTACTCAACATCGCAAACTTGCTTATTCATCGCTTGCCAACACCGAAGCAATGTGGGTTCATCTAAACCAGTATTTAACACAATGTTTGCGTAACGTTAAGTAAGAGAACAGCTGTGTGTGTCAATAGCGGCGAAGACTCTCTCGCCATATTACATAACGAATGAAAGCTTTCAACTGCCATCGATTTTTACGCACATCATATCTAAAATATGACATAATAAAACACAGATTGTAAAAATAATAGAGAAAGGTACCTATACTTACTGTGATGGTCTCGACACGTGATACGTCATTAGAATGGACGAAGAAATATTGTCACGTTTATAAGTTCTGTTTATGTAAGACTATTTTTTGTCCGCAGCTTCGCTCACGTTCATCTTTTAAATATATCACATACACGAACAAGAAATTTATGTCTTTAAATTCGTTTTAATATTAATTTTGTTAATTAATTTTGATCTATATTAATATAATGCTAAAAACCCGTTACGGGTCTTACTCGCGATGAAGTATTGAAAAGGTAATAAGTACTTACCTATTGATTGCCCGACGTTTCGACAGACTTGCATCGATCATGGTCACGGGTCGACAGTCAACTGGTGTGAGCTCAGCGGCGCCTTCGTGCAGTGTGGGTTTCGGCAACTACCCTCACTTGGTCATTATCATTTATATTTGTATTAGCACTGTCGATAATTCGACACACAACACTAACGACGTCTAAACACTGACGATATAAGTCACGGTGGCTACATTTGCTGATGACTGGATTCTAAGATGTAGACAAACGATACCCATCATCCGGGTTGAAATTACGATATCTCTTAATTTCAACCGCTTAACGTACTATCTTGGAGTGATGATCGGTAGATAAGATGGTTTATGTAGTTCAATCCAGTGGTTTGGTCTGCTATCAGCAAATGGTCAGCTACAGCAGACTTATTTATTAATTGGTTTTTGACAGCTGCGATATGTTCCTTGACCCTTTCAGCAATTATTCGTTTGGTTTATCCGTTATAGGAACTACCACAACTGATCCTCTGACAAGCTTGACTTTCGGGCAAGTGAAAGCTGCTACGTGAC